>JAOWCC010001634.1:78087614-78687614 GCA_030867875.1 Actinernus sp. WN-2022 | reverse complement strand
GTTTCTGAGCGATTATTGTCAGCGGCTTTTAAGAATGTTACTAATCGGCTGAAGCCATCAATTGCACAATGCACAACAAACCTCCACCTAATAAGTTTATGGTTTCCATCTGCATGCCAAAGGTAATTTGGGCATGGCACAGAATAAACTCTGTGCTGTATGCATGGGCGTTGTCGTAATTCTGGTCCACGAGGGTCAACACGATGTATGCTCTGTACATGTATGTTCTCTATAAATTGAGGTGTCATGATAGAAAAGCACCATGAACAATGAATTACTGAGATTACCCAGGAATCACCACAGGCTTTCACTTTAAATACATGGTCATGGAACAGGGAATGCCAAACTTTTAGTGAATTTGAACAAGTGTATATTTCTTCACAGAAGTTCTCAAAATGTTTCAGACATTCATAGGTATAAAAATTGTAAGAGGATTTAGTTTAGGGACACTTCAATGTGATGGGCAATTATCGAGGTGCTAATTATCCAGGCACAGACCAACAAATTGTATAGCAGATTTATATAAATCGATGGCATCTCCATTAAGTGGATTAACAGTAGTCAGCATCTCAGCCAATTGCTCACCACTTAACGGTGAATTTGTTGTGGGCACCAAAACATGTGGTTGATCCCTTTGACGTAGAGTATCAGAGGTGTGTCCATTGTAAGGATCTTGGGCAGCCTGTCCTTGATGATCTAGTAAATGCAAATTACTGTAAAATAGCTGAATTGGAGAATGATTCCTCTCTGTTGATATGTTATGATTATTGTGGGCTTGTCTAAATTCTTCAAGGGTTTGATTGATTCTTGGCATAAATACATAATGCAGGCAGAAAATATCTGTGTCATTATCTGGATCTAATAAACCTTGTCTTTCCAGTTCATAAAAAAATGGCTTGTATTTCTTCTCACAAGACTTGTTAATATCCCTGTTAAATCTTTCAACACGCTCATTGTGTACAGAACTTCCAGCTATAACAGGCCTACTATGGGATCCCCACTGATCATACATACGTTGCCACATCAAAACATTCTCTCCCCCATAATCAGTTCTTAGTCGCATAGGAAAACCATACTTCACTGTTGCAACATTAAAAAGCTGAAGCACAGTTTCTGAGCGATTATTGTCAGCGGCTTTTAAGAATGTTACTAATCGGCTGAAGCCATCAATTGCACAATGCACAACAAACCTCCACCTAATAAGTTTATGGTTGCCATCTGCATGCCAAAGGTAATTTGGGCATGGCACAGAATAAACTCTGTGCTGTATGCATGGGCGTTGTCGTAATTCTGGTCCATGAGGGTCAACACGATGTATGCTCTCCCTTAGATCCTTACGTCGCACATGGATTCCACGGGATCTAAGATGCCCTTGGATCAGAACTTCACCTGCATCTGGATAAAAAAATGGTTTGTCAATTTTTAATAGAGGATTATTCATGGTTACATGGAGATACAAGATTCATCTTCGTGTGTTAAATCACCCTTAATCCCTCTTACAATTTGTATACTTATCAATGCCCAAGATGTTTAAAGTACATTTGTAAAGTAATACTTGGATTAGAGTGAATACTTAACACTACATGTAGCTCTACGCTTGTGCAAAATCACTAAAAGGTGTCCCATGACCATGTAAGTGAAAGCCTGAGTCGATTCCTGGTTTGCATCATCTCATTAATTCATTATCGTTCATGGCATTTTTCTATCACAACACCATGAGTTTATAGAGACAGTCTTTGTGAGTTGTTCATAAAGTAAATCAAATCATTTTAGTCCAATATTGCAAAGGCTGCAAAGTTGAATTCTTGGAATGATGTCCACTCAGTAATTGACCCAGGCTTAAACTATTATACATAATGTACAGTACCTGGATGAGCTTCCTTTATTTCCTTGATAACACAGTCGAGACCAGATGCATCAATTACAGTGTATTGGGATTTTGAACCTTCTATAACTTTTAGTCTTTCATATAGAGTGGACCGGGAAATATTCAATTTCCTAGCAATCTCGGCCTTTGAGAGCTTTATTTTCAGGAGGTATTTGATGGTATTATCAGAAATATTCTTGGAAGGGCGTCCAACCCCACGACACTAAAAATAAGAAAAAAAGATGAAGCATCCATGGCCATGTCTTTCCCATGGAGATCACAAGCTCAATTCATTCATTAACAAAATATTACATGTATACCAGCTTATAATAAATCAACTTCATACACTGTCTGAACTTAACTTGCTAAAAAATATTACACTATTAATTGATGTTTTTTGTATTTTAGAAAACTTCTTTTTAGTAGGGTTTACCAACCGACCATACTTTTCAACATTTTTAGAACTAAATGCTTTTCAGTAGGATTCATGGACTGATATTATTTCTAACTTCACTGTACATGTCCAAGCACAGGTGCTATTGTAGCATATGTACATGTAACGTTTCCTTTAGTTAATATCATATTTAAAATTAAATATCCCTTGTGAATATTTAGGAATGTGTCATTCTAAATGTGAAATAAAGTCCTATCTAGATATACATGCAGTTTTATTTTCGAGTAGAGTGGTGACTTCAAATATTAGTGCATGTTCATTTTCTTTATCTTGATAGGCTGAAATTTATAACTAAATGTGATTTCCACTAGTTTGTTTCAATCACTGGAGAATTCTTACTCATGTCATGAAGTGACTGAGTGAATGTGCTGACGCTAGCCTAATTTAATACTTTTAGCAGAAACAAATATTAAATATAAACAACAATAATAGCTAATGTTGGTTCAAATGTCAGGCCACGTGAGCTAATCCCTAATCCTTTCATAAAATGTGATTAATTTCCATCCAAAGTCTTTCTAGGAAAACTGAACATGATTACATCTTGCAATTGCCATTTCCATTGAAGAAACCTTTGGTTTCAGCAGTTTTGGTCACTCATGTGGTGTTCATCATGCTGAATATTAAAATCTCTGGGTAAAAAAACTTCCTTCGGCTCCGACAAGGGCACCAGTTGAAATATAATATCCTGAACCTGTTAGAATGTGTAATGTGATTGGTTGACGGGGCCGGAAGTCAACACATAAAAATAATAAAAATAAACATTTGCGATTTCTGACTCGTTCCAGCCAAAGGTCTGGCCCGAGTAATAACCCCACCCTTGGGCAAGCAGTGAATGCCAAAATTCCCACACTTGGGATAGCTCTACCTGTCAAATCCCCACCCCCTCGGGCTTAACATTGATAGTTGCATAATTTGTCACTTAAGTTTAACTTAAGCATAAACTTGATAAGTTAATTTAAATATTTTTGGTAAGTTTCAGTTTCACTTGACCCTTCAATGCTCTTCCATTTTCATGCATTTTGATATAATGGTTCATTGTGGACATTTATCCAAATATATCAAACCATGCAATGCTCAAGGAGATAAGTAATTTATTTTGTATTGTATAGGTAATCATACGGTTTCGAGTGCAATTTTGGATTAATTTGCACGAGTGGGTTTTTCAAAGAGTATCAAAATTGCACGAGCCCGCAGGGCGAGTGCAATTTGAGCTCTTTGAAAAACACACGAGTGAAAATTAATCCCAAATTGCACGAGAAAACCGTATGATTACTTATTAATAATATACATGAAAATTTTTGTCAGGAAGTGACGTTGGCGAGTCATGTGACAAAGTAATTTATTCAGTCAACAAACCATAATAGTTCACACTTTCAAATTCACTCAAATTGTTTTCAGAAGTCGAAAGGAAAATTATGTTTCATTGCTTTCCAAAGAAATTTGCATTGTATTTCCTTTATTCGGCACTATTTCCTTTTTTCTGCACTGTGTTTCCTTGAAATTGCATTGCGCTCAACCAATCAGAATTGAGAATTTTTTTCATGTATATATTTATTAGATCGGTAAACCAAAAATCTTGACCTCTTGAATAACTAACTTACTAAGCATACATGTTCACAATTTAATTTCTATGCTTACCCACAGAAGAAGAAATTACAACTCGATATCAATTCAAAACGATGAACTTACTGATCTTGAAGAACTGGGTTGTTCAGTTGCAGATGAGCTGGCACTGGCAGACTGAGCAGCTTGAACAGGGCCAGGAGTCAGATTTAGAGCCGCGGGTCTCGGAGGCGGGAAGATAATTCCCGCCGTTGCCGTTGGGGAAGAGCGAGGCGAAGGGTTATGATTCAGGGCAAATGTTCTTACGATCGTCTGGCTCACTGCTGCCGCAAGTTGTTCAGCAAAGTCGTGATTGTTATTCATTTGAATACAGGGAAATATGGAGATTAGAAAAACCTAACTGTACTAGAGTCTAGAAGCACGACAACGGGAATTTAACATGCGGTACACGCGGTCAGCGTTACCGTTACAACCGTCATGAGTTAACACAGGATCGAGGCTTCGCACGGAGACGAGGCTAAATACGGTTTCTACTGTTGCGCACATAATTTGCGCATATAATTCATCATGACATAATTCATTATGTGCACATTATGTCACATAATTCATTATTTGCACATTATGTCACAATTCATTATGTCACATAATTCGTTATGTCACATAATTCATTATGTGCACATTATGTCACATAATTCATTATGTGCACATTATGTCACATAATTCATTATGTGCACATTATGTCACATAATTCATTATGTGCACATTGTCATAATTCATTATGTGCACATTATGTCACATAATTCATTATGTGCACATTATGTCACATAATTCATTATGTGCACATTATGTCACATAATTCATTATGTGCACATTATGTCACATAATTCATTATGTGCACATTATGTCACATAATTCATTATGTGCACATTATGTCACATAATTCATTATGTGCACATTGTGTCACATAATTCATTATGTACACATTATGTCACATAATTCATTATGTGCACATTATGTCACATAATTCGTTATGTGCACATTATGTCACATAATTCATTGTCGTACTTTGCATAACATGAATTATATGGTACAACATATATTATGTGATATAATAAATTATGTGCAACTTATGTTACATAATGAAATAATTGGCAAAACATTTATATAAAACAATGATCTGAAAATAAAATAATTGTTTCAAACAATGTTGTAATGGGGATATATTATTTCATATAATTGGGAAACCATACGATTAGACGGTTTCATATTTTTAGATATAATGTAATTTTGTCATCTAATTATTTCATATAATAGTGATTTGCATTTCACAAATTATATGATATAAAACAATTATATGAGATAATTTTGACATAATAACCATATAATTTGATGATATAATTTCCGGACATTTGGCACCCCATATGGAACATGTTAAGTTATTGTTATATTATTATATTTTGATAATTTTTAATGCACATGGGACTATTTTCACGTTGATCGTCATTTTTCATTTTACGAATAAGACTTGTGTACTTTGCACACCACTAATAATAAATTGGCACTAATTTTGAAAGTGTCATGACCATCATATTAAAGTTTTAATGTGTGAATAATAATTTGTATGTAAAATATATTATATATCATATGTATTTGTACTGAATCAAAGGGAAATATTTTGGGAGGTTTTATTAGAATGGTCATGCCTCATGGGTGTTATGCAATGATATTTATCACTGTCAAATTTCTGGTATGAAATTCTTAGTAATACCACGATCACCTCAGCTTTCTTTGTTTGTTCAGGGACATTTAAACTTAAATTCTCTCATCAGCATGGATACTTGTTCTAATTTTCTCTCGTTGACATGCAAGAATGAAAATTAGAAGGGTATGCATGCTGATGAGGGTTATGGCAGGTCATTATGAAAATTAGTCCCTAGCAGAGTGCATGAATGCCTGTCAACCCTGTACCCTACCTATTTTATGGCTCAAGAAAGGTCTTCTCTTCATTTGTCAAACCCGCTTCTTCCGTACATGTGAGATAATTATACTTAAAAGCACAAACATGACATGATTAAACTCTATGCGTGCTCCTGGAATATTTAGTCAGCCACATATTACATTTTATTTTTACATTTTACTTGACATTCTATTTATTCTTCACAAAATCAACACACTTGCAGGGTCCAGTTCAACCAATGGTGCTCAATCAAGCATAACAAAACGTTAAAAAAACTCAACTATGGTACTCAGATATTAGTTTCATTATATAGTCAGTGATAATAGTATTACAAAGTAATAGCATGAAATTAGCTAGTGATTAAATTTCCCCTTGACCCTTGGGAGAATTTATGCAAAACGCATAACAAAACGTTAAAAAAACTCAACTATGGTACTCAGATATTAGTTTCATTATATAGTCAGTGATAATAGTATTACAAAGTAATAGCATGAAATTAGCTAGTGATTAAATTTCCCCTTGACCCTTGGGAGGATTTATGCAAATTCTCCCTAATCCCCCTCAGCCATAAATCCTCCCTCAACTCTCGGGGGAAATTTGATAACTAATTTACCTCATGCCATGCCATTACTTATAATAATAATATTTTGGAGTTTGGACTGATTTTACTTACCAGTAACCTGACTGTTACTCTGGTCTATTCGATTTTATTAAACAGGGTTAAAAAAATCTGCTCTATCTGTGAATAAATTCAAATCAAGCTATCCTCCATAATTTCTGTGGCTTGGCTTGGGAAAGAAATAATATTAATTATAATAAATTGATAAAAAGGATGTAAATAATGCTGGAGTACCCATCCAGCTAGCAGCTACATGTAGGTTATAAAAAAACATAGTTGCATCATTGCAATGATTATGGCAGAAGAAAATATATTGTACAAAATGTTGTAATATACCAAAACAGACAACTGAGACAGTGTTGGGGTCTGGCAGTATTTATTAACATAATATAAATTATTATTACAATATATTTTAATATGTTACAATTTATTTACATGATTGAAATATAATATTAATAGTGATACAAAAGCTGGATGGTATATTGTTAGTATGGCTGCTCCCCTAAAGCACGAGATGGTTGGTTTACAAAATAGTTACTACCAAGAAAAAACAAGGCCTAACCCATTGGCTATATCCAGCCTGATGATAATTTTACAGTATTGCTCAACTAAAAGTAGGCTGTACCCTGCCAGACTCCAACCTGATCAGCTGATTCTGAATATCTAGATTAATATTCACTTCAATTATAAATTATGGAAATTAAAATATTTTGTACAAAGTTTGAAAACTAAAGTTAGGTGATTTAAAAACAATTAGGTAGTCATTGTTGCAATTGTTATTGCCATTATTAGCACTGTCATCAACATTGTTTTGCATCAATACCATCACCAGTACCATTTCCATTGTCACTATCATCATTGTACATGGTCAAATGACCCATATCTCAGTTTCTCTACAGGTAATTTTGGTCAATTTCCAAGTAGCCATTTGTTGATAATGGCCCAACATTGCAAGTCAGTAATACTGTCATTATCATCATCTTAACATACACTACCTGGTATACATATGATATATGTATCAGGAGCCATATTATGTATATATGATATAGTTACAGTACCAATGCAATGTTATCAGCCATCCATGCAAGTGAACCATTTTGGTTCATTGATAATGCATTTTCTCAAATCCTCATACAAATCTTCTAAAAACCTAACCCAAAATTTGCCAAAAACCTAACCATTTCCAACCCAAATCATTCCTAGAACGAGTACATGCACCCAAGCTATAAAATTATGAAGGATTTTTCACAGGTTTTCAAGTGATCATTTGAAGTAGTAGGGTATACTGCAGTGAGGTTTCTCTCTTGTTTTTTTTACGTGTAGAAAATGGACTTCTGCTATCTGTTAGTCTGGGAGAACCTGTCACACTTATTTAAGCGAAGAAGTATTTTATAATCAGCTGTTTTTTACTCACTGGATATTTTATCGATGTCTGAAGTATGGGTCGACATCTCCGCGTATTTTCAAACTCCATCGCTTTTAGAGCTGTTCATTGGAATAAAATATGTGAAAATAATCCCTAGATTTTCTTTTCTGACTATTATTTGTACAATTGGAATAACAGAAGTGGAGATGAAATAGCTTTTTCATCCAAACTCGCGACCAACAACAGAGCAAATAGTAAGCGCTACGTAACCGACAACCCGGAAGCCTCGCTTTCAATCCAAGATGGCCGAAGTGCGATAATAGCGAATGAAACCAACACGAGTATCTCGATCCAGTCCTTTATTGGCACGCGTCCGTAGTCGTAGACCGTAGTCGTCGTATCTTATGTGAGTGCGGTGTTCAATTGAGTGTATAAAACTGAATTAGGTGATTGCTTTCGAATTTGTTTGGTTAGTTATCCATGATAACGTTCAAGCTACGTTCACGTGTCCTCGCGATTGATTCAAGTAAAACCAATACGAAGCACTTCATTTCGTGATTGGTTCACTGGGTTTCTACTTGCTGCTGTGATTGGCTCATGTTTTGGGTTTACGAGACTCAATCGATAACCGCTATATTCCCATGTTATTGCTTGCGTTCCGCACTGCGTAAGCAGTAAGTACTTGTTTTTATGGCATTATCATTATCATCACAAAACAATTCGTGGTCCCACACGATTTATACTTTACAAATTTATACGTTCTTCTGCTTAAGACGTGCTTATTTTGAAATAGGATTTTTCGATTAATATATCTTTAACTCAGTTAACAATTCAAAAGGTGAGTAAGAAAGCGTGTTATCGTAATCATTGTTTCAAACAAGAGCTAAGAAAAAATGCCAAATGGTTTATTTTGCGTCGAAGATACAGGGAGCAGTTACCAGGTCTCCCAAGCCAAAGGCTTGTGATTAAGTATTCCGACGAACTCCAGGGAATTGGAATTTTGGTTGGTTTATGAGGAGGGAGGAAAAAGAACCCGGAGAAAAACCCTCGAAGCAAGGGTAAGACATATCTTGCTTCAAGGTATTCGGCGTTGTTTTAATATATATTAATTTCCTTTCTTTTATGATTTATTTTCAAGGAAGTCAATTTTGTTAGAGTCAAGCATTATATACAACGGTATCATCTCAAAATCAAGACATTATGAACAAAATACACGAGGACATAGGTAAGGAAAATCTTTCTAAAATATCACGTGTTTATGATAATTTACGCTATCCACTCTGAATTAGGATAGATCAGAGGCATGCATGAACACTAAAAAAATTATCCTTAATGAAGCAATATTTTTCTAGTAATACTCAAGCTTCCTGACCGACACAGTGAAGATAAATACTTGTCTCTTCATTTACGAATGTGTGACTGCAAGTAAAAGCTGTTCAATTGATATGAAATATATGTCAAATCGGCATCACTCGTACCAAACAATAAGGTCACACATCAATTATTGTTTACATACTAATCTTATCGACTAAATTTGAGGAAATTCTCCCCTACAGTAATATGTCTTATTACTGGAGTGATATATCTCTTCGAATTAAAAGCATTTCCTCAAAAAATGTTTTTGAAAAAACTCTGTTTTCGAATTCTTACTACCTTTCTCAGTATTGATACTATATTCCCAGATACATAAACTGTTTATATCTGATATTTCTGGCATCTCTTTTGGGTAACTATTTCAAGTTAGACAGCTGTATATATATGTGTGTGTGTGTTATTTATTATATATTTTAGTCAACTGTTAATTGTGTAATCTATTGTAACTTCTCTTGGATGTAAAATAAACTGAACTGAACTATAGTAATATGATGAAATCTTCTTCCTCATTTGTTTATTATGTGATTTTTTAAGTTATGAAGAATTATCAGACTCTTCATTACGATTGCCAACATTGAGTGAAGTGTGATTCCTGAGAAAGTTATTCCCAAATAAGATCGTTTCAATATTTTCACATTAACGAAAGGCCTTTAATTGCAACTCAAAAGAACGAAAATCAATACGGGATACCGACTTTTGTCCCACGTTACGTTGCTCCGATGATATAACAATATAGGCCCCACAGCGAATATCAATAGTCAAGAAATGCAATTAACTGCTAGTCTAGGGTTAATTGTTGAAATCAAAAAGACTGAAGTTAATTAATGTAAAAACAGTTCCGAGTTTTATACACTTCAGTATCTCATTATTACAGTAGTATTACAGTAGAATTTGACAAAATCTACAATTTACTGTCCACAAATATTTTAAAATCTAGAAATAGGAAATTTTTCATTCGTTAATGTAAGCTATAGCCATCGTTGTTTTGAGCAAATATATTGAAGAAAACTGAGGGGATTACCAATTATCGCTCGGAGATATTCTAGCCAAAGGTGGACAAATTAGCGAAAAGACGTACTGTGGCGAGGTTTGTAAAGGTCGCCAATTTCAAATCATCTTAAATCAGTGTTATCTCCAAGGTTAGACAGTTGTTCAAAACTGGAAGACTAATTTATACATCCGGTGCTCGATAGCAAAACTAAGAAATTACCTTTTATTTTTTTAATTTGCACTATACACTACAAATCAATGATACTCGGTAACCATGCAGTGAGTATTGTGAAGAATTGAAAGAGAAAAAAGATAAGAAAAATTCAAAAAAAATCATCAATGCCTGGAACGATTGTGCTGCCTTCCGTGGTTTAAGGCCATCCCTACATTTTGTCGTTTCTCATTGGCCGAATTTTTTCATCGCGCATAAGTATGACTATTGTCTTATGGTCATATTCAAAGAGGCGCTGTTAAACAATGATCCTAGATTCAAATGTTGATTCACTCTACAACATAATTCCATTGGAACGGAACACTGGCTGAGCGCTCGCCGTGTGGTCCAATGTGTTGTTGGCTAGTAATAAAGAATGTTCTTAAAACCTCAATTTTCGCTATAAATTCAAACCAATTTTTGTACTGACGCAGAATATATATATTTTCTCTCGCGCGTGATTGATTGAATGTGTCACGTGACTCGATGCCGGCTCACAGTTTCCCTCGAGCACTTAAAAAATGGTTAGAACAAGGAGTTAAGGAGATATTCGAGTAGGTCCCCGCAGATGGAGAACCAAATGAATCACGTGGTGCTAATACAACAGCAACCCAAGTAAACAAACGTGGATAAAAAGAAACTTAAATCCCGGATAATCAGAGCGTGCATATACATGATAATACCGAATAATTAAACCTATGAAACGCAGCCGATGTGTCCAGCCACCGAAAGTAGAGGACTTCATATATACCAAGGGCTGCAAGATATTCACGAAGTTGGTAGTACCAATTGATACTGGACCCCAGGACGTGACAGGTAGCACCATTCAGCACACCACAGATGAACTACAGGCCTATATAGAAGACTGATATGTGGAGCAAAGGCATCGCAGGACGTCCTCGATGAAGCGATGTTCAGAGTATTCGGAGGCAAACACCGTTACCTCAACCAGATAGATGTTATCCTTCTTGGAGAAAGAGACAACGTAGAATACAGTTATTACGGAGAAGTGTCCAGAACAGTGTTCCAGCGAGCGAACAGCGTTTACTTAACAAAGTGAAATGCCAATTCGGGCGAGCAGACATCGAATTCTTCGGGCACATCTTCACCAAAGACGCGGATGTATTGAGGTCGTCGCCTCAATATCCCACTCATCAACAGCATACAGCGATTGATCAGTGCTACGAATGTAATGTAGCAACAAAAGAGAGCAGAGAAGAATATATCAGAGTTACAAGTATCCCTATCATGGGCCGGGACACAGTAGCCATAGACCACGGGGGACCGTATCCAGACGGTCACTACAGCCTTGTCATGATTGACAAGAGGACTCGTTATCCAGTCAGTAGAACTGGTACCATCGACCTACTTTCAAGCGGACAAGGAGATGTTTAAGCATATTTTTACTACTTTTGTTACACCCAGAAGACGGGAGAGCGACAATGGCCACTGTCCAACTCGAAGTAATTCAAGGAATTTGCAAATATTTTCAACAATGCTTTTCAAAGATTTTAAACACCACAGAAGAACCCGACTACACCCCGGCAGAGCAAATCGTGAAGCGGAGAGATTCATGCAGATGTCGAATAAGACAGAGCTGGTAGCCGACCTGCGAGGCAAAAATTACCGCGACAGACGAAACGTCATACAAGATATAGAGATTACTTAATGGGAAGTGCTGGCGTATGGTATTTACGCACGAGTTTGTTTTCACAAAACGAACGAGCGAGGTACTCGCTCGTTCGTTTTGTGAAAACAAACAAGTGTGTAAATACCATACAAAAGCAACAACAACAACAACAACAATTTTTATTTGTACTTACAGTGGCAGATTACATGGGTCGGATAAAAGTAAACAAGTTATAAAGTAACCGGGCACCCGAAATAACTATAAGGAGCTAATCTAGTCGGGTGCCCATTAAATGATAGAGTTAATTTTACAAGTCAGAAAAAGGCGAAAAATCAGCAAGCACATAACATTAAATACGTTGAATAACTAATTAAGGTAATAATAAATACACACGCAACACACAATATACACACAAACAAACAAAGTTACTATTAGTAAGCAGGATGTGGGTCAAAACAGTTATTTAGATTATTAATAAAGATTTAGAAGTTTGTCTTTAAACTTTCGCTTGAAGCAGCGAAAGCTCAAAGATTTTATAGATTCATCAACATTGTTCCAAACTTTGGGGCCAAGATATCTTATATTAAATTTTCCATAATTTGTACGAATCTTTGGAAATGAGAAGGTGGATTTAGATGCAAGGCGAGTCCTATACTTATGCTTACTGCTAGTAGCTTGAAAGAAGGTGTCAAAAACGTTAGGAAGATTGCCCATAGAATACTGGTGCATAAAGGATACAGTATAAAAAGTAATTATATCATGAAGTTTTAGAAGTTTAAGCTGACTAAAAAGCGGACTGGTATGGGCATCAAATTTTGAAAAAGTAATTATACGAATTGCTTTCTTTTGTAAGATTTCTAAAGGTTTGATATTGGATTTGTAGGTACTCCCCCATACCAGGCAGCTATAAGTGAGAAATGGATAAATGATGGCATAGTACAGCAGGAGTAAAGTATTAGTATCAACAAAATGTCTAAGTTTGCATAGAATGCCTATACTCCTTGATAGTTTTTTGGAGACATGAAAAACGTGGTCTTTCCAGTTCAAGTGACAATCCATTAAGACTCCTAGGTATTTTATACTTTTAGACTCTTTTATAATTTTATTGTTAATGATTATATTTATGGGGGCAGTAACTTTCTTTTGTGGAGGATGAAATAAAACAAAGTTAGTTTTGCCTATATTTAAAGACAGCTTGTTTGCACAAAGCCAGTCATTGATCTTACATAATTCATTATTGACTGTTGTCTCGAGTGTTTGTAGATTTGTATGAGAGAAGAATAGGCTAGAGTCATCAGCAAAAAGGTGAAAATCGAAAGCTGTAGAAGATTTATTAAAGTCATTGATGTAGAGAAGAAACAGTAAGGGACCAAGGACAGAACTGTGGAACACCACAGGTTATTAAATGCTGCTCAGAAGATATATCACTTAAAGAGACATATTGCATTCTATTGCATAAATAAGAGCAGAACCATTCCTTAGCTATTCCACGTATTCCGTAATATTCCAACTTTTTAATAAGTATTCTATGATCAACAGTGTCAAAGGCTTTGCTTAGGTCTAAAAACAGACCACAAGAAAACAATTTATTCTCTATTGCTCTTTGAATCTTATCTGCTATCATTAGAATAGCATGGGTTGTAGAGTGATTGCGCCGAAAACCAAACTGGTTTTCATACAGAATTTCATATTTCCCTAAATAATTTATTAATCTGTTATACATTAACTTTTCAAGAATTCTATTGAAAATTGAAAGTAATGAAATTGGGCGATAGTTAGAAATAACAGCATGGATTCCATTTTTATAGATAGGTGTAACCCTAGCAACCTTTAGCTTATCTGGAACTACACCCATAGAGAAAGAGCAGTTAAATATATAATTTAAAGGGTAACTAAGAAGAAATTTAAGGATTTTAAGTAATTTTACAGGGATGCTGTATGGGCCTGAAGATTTGTTTGGATTTAGGTTGCCATCGATTTAGGTTGCCATCTTGTAATTTGTTTATTATATACATACTGAGATTTTTCTCCAATATCAAACAGGTTTTATTTAGGTCTTGTCATTGAACACGTACATTTGTACACTGTAGCTTTCAATTTTTTGTTTTGCATTTCGTATCCGACTCAACGTAGACTAAAATTTATGCTCGATACTAATCAAAATGGAAAGAAAATCTTACTTTCTAAACTGAGCCTTGAAATAGTTTTCAACATCAATATGAAACCAGTGTCTTTGACTCAACAAATAAAGTTTACAAGTTTACATCGTCAATAGATTAGTATACCTGCTTTTGTCCAAGTTGTTTGCTACGAGTTTTCAGACATCTCCACGGCTTGTAGGTTTTCTCTGCTCACAGAATATTTACGATTTTTCAAATGTCGATGGTCTATGGAAGTTGAAATCACTCCACGAAGGATTGAAAGCTCGTAATCTTCGCCGTATTTTCTTTTGACACTAAGAATGATTTCACATAGATTATCTCAATATCTGTTTCTTTCGGTATAATTTCGCTTCTTCTTTGTCGCTTTAAGTCACTTTACGTCTGTTTCTCTAAGTTATTGCTCTTGCGATTTTGTTTTCTTGGTCGATAATATACTCCTCAATTGACTTGGAAGTTTTAACATCGTTAGTTGGCTGTTTACAGATCAATATTACATTATTTTTAAAAAAAAGGTCAAAACTCCAACTTTCGTAGTGAATGAAAGTGGCGCCTCCGATCTCAAGTCCAGTTTGAAAATCCCGATATCTTTTTATGTTTTGGCAGGTGTTCTGATTGGACAAAACGCTTTTCGCACGTGTGGAAAATCGTTTCGCGATTCTGATTGGCTAAGGAAAATTGTGAAGTGGGTTTTCGCATGAATGATGCCATTCATAAATCTCAGTATGTATGTGATAAATACTGATACCATACAGATCAACATCACTATGCCTAGCCACAGTGGTCACACCCAGTCCTTACAAGTAATGAGAGGAGCAACTGTTAGGACTGAGCTAGTACCATATAAATCCAGAGATGCAGGATACCGAAGAAGATGAATCGACCCGGCAGAAAGACGCGGAGTACAAAGAGAAAATGCTGAAGCGAAAGAGGGACAGACGAAAGAAGGTAGACTATTACTAGGCGACTACGTATTGGTCAAGCAACCAAAGAGAAACAAGTAGAGCACCCTATATGAGCAAGTGTCAACAACATCCAAGGTTCCCAGATAACATCCAGGCGGACCCCAGATAGGAGACTAGATTGCCGTGACACAAGCCAGTTCAAACTGGTGAATTTACGCAGTAATCAACACCATCGATGAGAAGGAAGCTAGGAAAGAAGCAATCCAGCCAATAGCTAATGTAAATGAGGGCGGATCGCAGAAGTGAAGTACCACATGACGTACGACTCACCAATGGGTCTGACAAGTCAAATCCAGAGCGGGACCATACAGATTCAGAGAAGCAGCAGACACCTCAGAAGAAAAAGTGGAAAGTAGAGACCAATGCGGAGATGAGGCAAGAGAAGCAGTTAGGAAAGAAACCGCAGAACTCAGCTAGGACACACTCAAGCCTTCTCAGATGGGAGAGACCTATACCAAACTATCTTTCAAAAGACTATGTTGAGAATTATCCAAACAGACAAGTTGTAGCAGTTGTGTTTTATCAGTTTCGTGGACTTACTATTAATAGTCATGAACAGTATTTAAATATAGTAATGCTTTTTGTTAAAGCTTAGGAGAAATTTAGTTGCATATGTCCTGATCTGCAATGATGTCCGTCGATCTTACAAGACTTTACGCCCTAGCTTTTATTTATATTTTTGGCCGACAGACAGACCCAACTGAACCTCAGCAACGAGAAAGCTATCCTCCGGATGAGATTAACTGACAAACTTTGCTCAGCCATATGATAAACAAGTAATCATATGAGTTACTTATATAATTAACGATTTACGCTACTTATCTGGATCCTGGAACGAGTTCGAGGAGGCGGCTGTATTATCAACCGTCAACCGGTTAGCTCAGTGGTTACGCGCCGGTCTGTCGTGAGGGAGGTCGCGGGTTCAAACCTCGACCGGATCAACACTCAGGGTTTTCAAATAGTTGAGAAGAAGGTGCTGCCTTTGTGAACTGCAAATGGTTAGACCTTCACGTCTTCTCGGATAAGGATGATAAATCGTAGGCTCTCGCAGACCTCCATAGAGGGGCTTTAAGCATGTTGAGGTAAAACAGAGTGGTAAAACAGAATAAATAAATAAATAAAAATCACGTTTGAAAATTGTACCCAATTACACTTGACTGATGACTCATGCAATTTTGGCACACTTTTCAAACTTCACTCGTTGTGTAGATCACTAATTGTACTCCTACTCATATGATTACCTCTACTTATTCTTTCAGGTATCAGCACAAGAAGTCCTGATAACAATTCCTACGCATGCGCACATGACAGTGACAAAAATCCCGTCGCTGAACAAGCGCAGTCTCCAAAATTGAGATCGAGGTTTTCAGTCAAGTGGGAAGAGTTCGTTGGCCAAACTACGTTACACGGTCTTCGCTATGCTTTTCTCAATCGTCCCGCACCTGCTCGTGCAATATGGCTTATTATGATCCTGTTATGCGGTGGATACTACGGGTACATTGTTTACCTATCGATTACGAAATTTCAAAGTCATCCGATTAACACCGTTATTAGTCGTAAATACGAAAAAGAGATGATTTTCCCTGCAGTGACATTCTGTCCTCTGAACACGATTAACAAAAGCAAGCTACGGATAAGAGACAGCGATCCGCGTTTCGTAAAATATGGAATGAACCAATCAGCGTGCGTTGCGACAGCAAAGGTACGGGGGTCCAGTTCCTGTGGTATTGCAATGGCTTGTTGCTGCTATACTGAGCTATATGATTCGTCCATGAATGAGGGTGATAACGTCACTAAATGCACTAGTGACTACAAAGAGAAGCTCATCAAAGCTTTGAAAGACTCTAACACTACACTGGATCTTCGACAATTCTACAGTTCATATGGCCCTAGAGTTAGAGATGTCGTCAATACCTTGTGCTATTTTGGTAAACATGAATGCCGAAGCAATGACTTTGTGGCTCTTCATCAAAACAGTGGAATTTGCATCACATTTAATCCAGGAGTTAATGATTCGATTCTACGGATAGCTAAACGGAGTGGTAGTTTCGCTGCATTTAATATCATTCTGGACTCTCGAATAGCGGAGTATACTGTTTCAAAGATATCTGTTGGAGTCAAGGTCTTTATACACAACCAAGGAGAATTCACCAACGAGTGGGATGGCATTAATATTAGCCCAGGTAGACACGCTATGCTATCTGTCTCCAAGAAAATGGTGAGTAGAGTCGATGACGAACAAAGAAACAGTGTCCAACCCGAGTCCTAAATTCGGCTCTGTATCTTTTTCTATCAACATCGCTGCAAGCGAGACATTGTATAACCGTTGCTCTCCTTGCGCATGTTGGAGTGAGTTGCTAACAAGGCTACCGTGACGTGAAATTTCGGTACTTTATTTAATATTTAACTTCGCCCTAACCGAATTTTTCTAAAGGAGGAAGTGTTGTCGAGAAGTGTTGTTGAAGAACATTTCTGTAATTCTTGTTTGATTAAGAGGAAAACACAATAAACACTAAAGCTGAACAAGCGAACTTGGGTAATGGGATAAATTACTTTTGTGCAATGTTGATAGTAGTATCAAAACCTAACACAATTTTACTAGAAAAAAACCCCAACGTCTTACGTCTTTTATCGGAGCTAAAATAAGTATTGCCTTATTTAAGCCTTAGTAGTTGGAGGTTTTACTTTATCGATTATTCTTTAAAATGTTTATATCGCACACATGCCACAGCGGAAGACCCAATTCAATCTTCATCGATTCTGACATGACCACCTGATTTCCACAGTTGCAAAGAGCGTTTGAAGTCTTCGATTACCGAGTTCACGGCCAGCCCAAGAGATGGAAGATTACTTGCGTTATTGTTGTTGTTTTCGTAGACTGCGAGCAGTCTCTCCTTTTTCCTTTGTCAGTGATAGTGTACTGGCGGAGAGAGCGCAGTTTCCTGCATTCGGACTGGCTACCCTACTATAGGTCTATTTGTGATAGCCCATGGTAAAGAAAAAACGCACGCATGTTCTCGGAATAATAACATGTTTTCAACTTCAATTTGTTTCTTTCTATTATTTTCTACTGTCAGACTTGTTAGTTTATACTAAAACAATTAGACCTCTCGCCCTCATGGGCTACGAGTTAAATAGCCCATTCGGCTGCGCCACATGGGCTATTGACTCGTAGCCCATTCAAGCTGCGGGTCTAATTGTTAAATAGTTTGCCTCCGCGAGCGATAACTATCACATCACGCACCAAAATTGGGTGAACTATAACAGCCGTTATAATACAAGCTAAGAAATTTCTGTCATTTGATTGGTTGATAGCATTGGTATTTCAGAGTAATTTGTAATACCTACATGTAGGTATTACAATTCTATTCCAAATATGGTAGCTTTGGGCATATTTGGAAAACACGCAATCAGGAAAAACTAGGAAAACACCTACATTAAATTTATTCAAAAATTATTTAGTCTATTCGGAAATATAGAGTTCAAAATTGCTCAATCGAAAGGTTGCCTTATGAACCATTATAGGAAATGGGAGAAATTGTTGAAAGCATTAAAAGCAAATGGTAAGGAGAGGTTGCACGGCACTGAGTAGTATAATACAGGTAGTGTAAGTCTAATATATTGATGTGTTATTAGTGTTTTTTTGTAGGCGTGTGTGTGGTATGTGTGAGTGTTAAATATATGTCTTGTAAAACTTATTGTGAATATATTGAAAAATGCTAATAAAATAATGTTACAAAAAAAAAAAGCCAGTTAAAATAAGCAAATATACAGAACTGATAATTTACAAAAGTGTAGATTCATGTTCTTGAGATACCTGTTGCAAAATATTTATGAAAGACTGAAGCACAATTTAGTTTTCGGGTCCTCGAAGAAGCCGAAATTTTACCAGAAAATCCCTAGCCAGACGGGATCACACAAAAATACTGAAACACTCCTTAACTTGATGAAGAATTTAAAAAAATCCAAGGAAATGGACATACATGTGTAAGTTTTCTATTCATTCAGATATTTTTTATTGCTATGCCGTTTCTGTGAGTGAGTGAGTGAGTGAGTGAGCATGAGTACTGATTGAGTTCGTTGGTTTTTGACGGAGCATGATCAAGTAGTGAGGAGATTACCCCAGAAAATTACTTAGCTCGTATTATAAACATTTAATAGCATGGTTGGTACGTGATGTTTGGCATCAATACCACTCGTGAGATTACTCACCACTACGAGGCTCGTGAAATTACAAGGAATTTTGAAATCTCTATTGCTATGCTATTACTATTACTTATAGTTATAGTTTCAT
The DNA here is from genome assembly GCA_030867875.1 of Actinernus sp. WN-2022. NCBI lineage: Eukaryota > Metazoa > Cnidaria > Anthozoa > Actiniaria > Actinernidae > Actinernus > Actinernus sp. WN-2022. Next base: position 78,668,165 of record JAOWCC010001634.1, on the reverse strand, counting down.
ATAGTTGACCACAAAATTTTAGCGCGCGGTCATTGAAAATTTGATGTCCTTAAGGGCCCATTGACATATTTAAATCGGCCGTTGCTAGGAAAAGTTTGCAGCCTCGTAAAACCCGGAAAATTAAAGAGTGGGCAATGATTATTGTCAAGGTGACTCTTGGGTAAAGTCTTGTAGTCAGTGATGACGTCATTAAGTGACGTCACGATAACGTCATCAAAATCAGAAAATTTCTAAACTCTCCAAGGATTTTTAATCTTCTAGTAATTTATGAATATTTTCCGAACCTACGAATTAAGGCGCATAAAACTGAGCATGAGTTTGCCATTACGAAAAATAATAAAGATTTTACAACACTTTTCAGTCCAATTTTAAGCTTTTTTGGCGAATGAAAAGCCATAACTTTGGCATTTATTGTCGGTTTCCAAAATCCATGCTCGATTTTGTGGAGAATGTGGTCGACAACATTTTAACGGGAAACAGTTTGGTGTTTAGCGAAAGCGCGCTAAATGTTTAGGATTTTTAGAAACCGGAAGTGAAGAAATTAACGCATGCGCAAAAGTGCCTGTTTTGTGGTCGTGAAATAGTCGCAGAACTGTTGTTGCAGTAAAGTCTACAATAATTGGTCGAACAGGATGTGCATGTTCTCCTATTTCCTCCGACAATGGCCAGTTTTGGGACTTGAATCTCGTGGCGTTTACAACAGTTTGTTTTCTAACCTCAAAAATACTTTTTTTAAGGATGAAAACCGGCCTGTATTTTAATTAGTTGCACTGAGGTTCAATCACAACTTTACCAGGAACCCGAAAGCATTATCTGGAGACAAGTGTGTGTATGTTTGTGGAAGATTTGAGTTGAAACTGACCTGCCTGTCGAAAATCACTTGACTTCTTACAGTATTCTTGAATGGCCGTACTTTTCTTCGTTCCTCGCTGGAAGCAGCCATTTCAGCTTCTGTATCTTTGAAAAAAATTAGATGCTATTTACTAGATTTTCTTTCAATCTATCAACAGTAGAAAGAGCTCGGCTACATCGGAGAGTCTAATACAAGTTTGATTTTCCCATACATCGGCGATTTCCTGAATGACTGTTATGCAGATAGCAGATTTTTACTGATTTTTATCAATATATGTTTTTAATCTGTACATATATTTGTTGTTACGCCCCACGTGGAAACCAGCTTACTGTTGTAGTGGCTAGCGTACGGAAATAAAGTTATATGTATGTATATGTATGTATGACTTCACTGTGTTGGCGGCGCCATACACTTGTCGTTCTTTTTTTACTCGGTACAAATTATTAATTATTTCACTTTCTCTAGGTTCAAGTACAGTTAGGTGCCCTTCGGGTCCTGAACGATCCCTTCAAAATTATCGGATTGAGATTCCTGTCAAGTATTATTTTCTTTCACACGATAAACAAAGCTTTTAATTTTGTTCCGACTTTTGAACACCCGTCGCGGCTTGCTCCAACTTTTGAACACTTTACTTCATTCATTCATGAAAATATTTCAGGTAAACCACGAATAAAACTTACAAACATATGTAAGTATTAAAACTATCGGGTGGCTGGTGGACACGCATAAAGCTAGCCTGAGAAAACCGGCATCCGACTCATATCGCCCGAGTAAACCGGAAGTCAAAATCGAATCTGCTCCTGCGAGCATAGCAACGGTGTTGCGTAGCAACGGAATATGTCAATGGGCCCTTAACAAAACGTTTCATGAACTGAAAGAAACTTTGGATCCGAATAAAATAGTATTTGATGGAGTATTCTTTTTGGCAAAAGTGTTCTGACGTTCACTTCAGAGAATCTTTATTTTACGTACAAACATGACGCGCTACTAGATCCCCACGCGATCACGTACGTTGCCTGCGTAGCCAATCAAATTGCGAGTTTGCCGATAGCTGGCGGCTATGTAAGGGTTATTGGCCTGAAACGAGGGGATATGTGATATAGTCCCCGCGGGTTCCGCACGAAGGCGCAGTCCGAGGGCGGACTCGAGGGGACTATATCACATATCCCCGAGTTTCAGGCCGAAAAAATGCTCATCAGCTTTTATTTTTAACAGGTTCAATACACTGATTCGAGAAAAAAAAACATGGACATTTTTTCATTGGTCTTAAGCAAATTCTCAACTATAAACAAAGGGAAATATAACAGAATAGCTCGGAATATATGAGTCATTCTAGATGAATTCGCACTGCTAGCGTCCTTGAGCATGCGTAGATGTTTCTATTAGACCCACATGGACTACGGCGAAGACCTTTTGTAAGTAAAATGGTGTTTCAGAGCGATATCAACGCAGAGGGCAGGGTTAGTCCAAAAAATACCACTCAGTAATACACGCCTTTCATAAGTTTTACTTCCGGTCACGAAGACGAGGCTCCAGGTGGTTTGAAATCCAAGATGGCGGACAACTGCTCAGTCTCAGCTAGAAAGTACCTCCGAAAAGGACTCGAAAAGTGTGTTATTTAGTAGATCGTACCTGAATTTGGCTTCAGAATCACTGTATTTATGTTCATGTATAGTCTACCGTATATTAACTGATGATTTGCATGAAAAATGTTTTGGGCAAAATATCGAAAGAGCGGGGATGAAACTTTTAAACTATTAACTTTTGTTGAAAATCTCAACAGATCAGTACCACAAAAAGCACACGCCGTATGAAATACTGCATTGCTGTGTACACTATGTACTGGAATAACTCTTGAGACGTGATTTGTAGTGTAAGCCGACGGCTGATACGGTTGCTTGAAATATGACTAACGTATGGTTGTTCAGTTAACGTATAACTTTGAAGGAAGTGGTGGTTTCTTGGTGTTACAGATCACCACATATGTAACACAAAGAAAACTACTGTCTTCTAAAGCAAAACAACAACCTGAAATACAAAGAACCCTATCCCCAGAAACAATGAATCAAACAATGAATCTGCTTCACCAAGAAGCACCCAGAAAAGTGATATTTGAAGTATGCGGGCATCAGGCGTCGTATTAGGTACAGGCATTCCCGGAAAAATATGTTCCCTTGGTGTCAACGTACTCAAGAGAAGAGAAATCTTCAAGCATAATTCTGGCTCTTGGAAACAATGATAGCTACAGCTACCAGAATGAAGAAAATACTGTTGATGATATTCAATCAATGGGCATCAGTCAAACGATGAAAATACAGATTCAACCGACCGCTATTGAAAAACCTGCTCGTTTTTCTTCTTCAAGGAAATAAAAAAATATATTAGTTTCTACACAGGATTCTCATCTTCTAAAATATTTCAGGTCTAGTATGATTTTTATAATGTTTGAGAGAAGGGAGAAATATCATTTACTGAAATAAATGTTTAATTGAGGCTAACAGTAATATGGGAACTGAGGGAATACCACTTATAAACAGTGGCTATACAAGCAATCCAGGTCAATAAAAATATGAAAACATTAAGTACTAAATAAATTGTAACAAACATATTAAAACTATTAACTATTAAAATAGGTGTTAACTAAGTGGTGGTTGAAGGTGATATTAAAATTAGTCCACATGAAATTGGGGGAATCATAAGATGAGTGATAATGTGTGTATGGATAGCAGGGTTTTAGCCCAGAAGGTTTGGGGTAAGGTGAAGCAAAATCAGAAATGAGAAAAACACTAAAAAAAAGGGAAATTATGAGTAGTGAGAGCTGCTAAATAAACAATAACTGATATAACAATGTGGTGGCCTGATGATATGAGAGTGAAGGGAGTGGGGGAAGGTGCTTGGGGAAAGGAGGGCATTGGCACCCCTGCCCCATCTCCCCTTATTTGACTGGCTAAAACCCTAGATAGGGTGAGCTAATATACCACACAGAGCATGCAGGGATAGGGGAATTAAGGAACCACTACTAATTACAATCGGTTTGTGCTAAGCTTTTCATTGTATATAATTATCAAATTATCAATAATTGCACAAAAGAATATTTTGTACAAAATGGTAGTGTTAGAAATTTGAATTCCATTCAAAAAGCCCAAGCAGTGTCCAAAAGCCTCTGCTAGATATATTCTAACTACAAATAAACTTATTTTAATGGTATATGAATAATAAAATCAATATCGTATGCTGTTACACAATAATGTAAGTGATACAAAGTCAGGGAATATACATTGAAGGGTAGGGTATGAATTGTATACAATGTGAAAAAGGGTATGAAAAAATAGAATTTACCATATAATGGGTAGGGATAGGGGAAGGAAAACGTGCTGTAAAAGTTATGTACATAATTTAAGTGAAAACGGCTTTGGGGAACTATGAACGGATAAACCATATTCTAACTGGAACTATGTCTGGATGGTTATCCAGTATAATGGCTGCTGTTTCGGTATACTCGTTGCCTGCATCTTATCAGTTGACTCCAGCTTTTCCAATGTTTGTTTTCTGTTTGGTGAACAGTAGTTACATTTCACATCGATAGCACTTCACTTGCTGTATTAAATAGCAAAAGAGATTAGATATCATGACATGAGCTTATTAAACAGCCTATCAGAAATAAACTAAAATTTGCTTTGCACCTCATAAATCACTTTGCCTCAATTTTAGACCACAATACTAATTTACTTTAGGCAGAAGATATTTCCGACTCCTTTAAGTTAGCTTAGATATCTTCGACGGAAAGATGCCCCTAAAATAATTAATATCGTCCTCTGTAAGCCGCAAACGTTTTTTAGATTTGCAACCTGTCGGGTGTACATTGTTCGGAAATGACCGATGACTTGATCAAGTAGAAAAGTACTTTTCTGTGCGCTAAACAATATACTAAAATAATGCAGACTACACATGGACATAAATACAGTGATTGTAAAACCAAACACAGGTATGATTTACTGAATAACATACTTTTGGGAGTATTTTCGGAGGTACTTTCTAGCTGAGACTATGCAGTTGTCCGCCATCTTGGATTTCAAACCACCTGGAGCCTCGTTTTCATAACCGGAAGTAAAACTTATGAAAGGCGTGTATTGTTCTGACCCAATGCCATATAACCCCATGTGTAGCTAATAAAATATGCAGGTGAATAATATATATCAGGATTCCCCTAGCATACTTAATTAGTTAGGGGTATGTGATATATTCCCCTGAAAGAACTTACAATAGAAAACTGAGCCATGTGAAATAAGCTCATTAACAATAGGCCCTTTGCAGCTAACAGTCACGTGCTGATATAATACTTCATTAACGAATGAATTGAGCTCGTGATCCCCATGGGAAAGACGTTGCCATGGATACTGGAGAGCAAGCTATCTTTAAAATCGCTGTTTTTGAAAGATCGACAATCGATTGGAGATGGAAATAGCATTTACAAACAGGTTTTGCTAATAGCAATATCGATCTTGTACAAGGCATTTAAATAAATAAAGTCAGATATGTTTTGCTCTCCAGTACAACCACGTGATGTGTTAGCTGCAAAGGGCCTATTAGAATTTCTATTGGCTGATAGTTGATAAGGAGCGTAATCAGTCATTGAAACCGAGAGCGAGTAGTCTAATTGTTTTCGGGGAAAGCAACTGGTAGTTCAATCTTAAACTGAAACAAGAAGAATTTTGACATATTGACGACCATTGTCTCGCTTTTTCGCTATCTATTCTGTGAATAGATAATGAGTAGCTTAGCCAATCAGATTGCAGGATTCGTGATAGAACACCAGTTGGTTTCTACTAACAATAGGTATACAGCGATTTAGATGTCGTTTAAATATTTCGGCTCTATATACCATCATCTGTTAAAACGGTATACTTTCTTTCATTCAGTACATCAACTTACAGGCTCCGTATGTTACGGATTGCGAGTATGTGAAATTAAAAGGTTTCGCTTACTACACAATACCCGGATGTCAGTACGAATGCCTGCAAGATGAGATGATTGCACAGTGTGGATGTCGATTCTCTGGTTATGAAGGTAAATATAATATTTTGAAAGACAGTAGATTGCTTTCTAGCTCTAGGAAATATAAGCTTCGAGTGGAACTTGAGTGTATTGAACAGTAGTTTATTGGTCAAAGTAAAAACATCTTAAATTGGCTCAGTCTATATAATAATAAAACTCGGACTCTGGGAAAAGAAATGAATTTCATACAAGCAAGCATATTTTTGAAGATGAGGAAAGTTTCGGGTTTAAGTTAACAAGCAAACGTTGACGAGAGCAGTAGCAAATAAAGGCTGAAAAGCCATGCTGCAGTAAGTAAGGAGATGCTGATTGGTTAGATGTTAAGCGTGCATTTCAACCATGGAAATTCCTTACTATGAAAAAATACCATATTGTAGGAAATTCTAACTTACAGCATTTTCCATAGTTTTCAATACTAGGGAAATTGGTTGATTTTCCAGTGATGCATAATATTAATTAAAAGAAGAGATATATAAATCCAGTTTATATGAAATTGCGATACTTCTTTGCATTCCTGACGGATAAATTTCACAGATTTTACTAGAAAACTATTTAAAATTTCACTTTCAGGAAGAACAGACGTACCAACATGTAGCGATCTTGATATCAACTGTACAGAGCCTGTTCAAGGTGGGCATGGCAATGATCTTGTCCCGGGGGGGGGGGGGGGGGGGGGGGGGGGGGGGGGGGGTGACTCCCATATAAAAGGGGTAGGGATGCTCGTGCCATATAAAAGGGGTAGGGATGCTCGTCGGACATTTTCGATTTGAACCCTAAGAGGTACTGAAATGGGCGTGGCTCAAGCTTATTTTGACCCCTAAAAGAAAATAATAATGTAAATTGATAACAGCTTTTTTGTTCAATTGACACCCGACCCCTAAAAGGTACCGCTTTACGTAGAAATGTCTGTGTTTGATGGTGGATACCCTAAGTGGTACCAAACTCCTGATTTTGACCCCTAAAAGGTACGACGAGCGTCCGTGTACCCCTCACATAAGGGAGTCCCCCCCCGGGGATCTTGTTAGGGGTGGACCATTTGAAATCAGGGCCTCTTAGCTCGTCCTTGGAGTCACCAGATTCTGAGGCCTATGATCTTTAGTGAGGCTGATGGTCTTGGGGGCTATGCCATGCTGATGAGTCCTAACAAGGACGAAACAGCTGTACATGGTTGCCACTCCACCGGTAATAAGATGTGAGCATGCGTGGTAGACGCTAGCTACGTCATAGCGTATGTTGGGTAGTCCCATGCAACGCGCTTGATTTATTTTTTTGAACTAATTATACGCAGCTGTTATACACGGAACTCGGCTGGTGAATTCAGCTCATCTACATATTCTTTACCCCCTTCGGGCCACATTCCAAGACTTCAAAATCCACTAAAAATCATACAAATACCTTCTTTTTTATGTTGATGCGAACTTTGAAAAAGTAGGTAAAACGTTAATTGAAAGATAGGTAATGTACAGAAATCGACAATTTCCTTTCAGAAATCGAACGCGATCTGCCAGGCGTTCCCTTCCCTTGGTCCTTTACGCTATCTCCGATCACTTCCATTGGTCCTTTGCCCTCTAATATCTCTTAAAAGGAAACGCCTGATACTCTAGCTCGATTATAAATTGCACGTGGTCGTGTAATTTTGTAATCACTCGCATGATTTTAGACCAAATTGTACTTCCCACTCAGTTATATTACCATTATTAATTGCTCTGAAACCGGCAAAAAAAAAAAAAAGCACGCTCGCAGAAATTGCGGTGATAGGGAGCTTAAAGCAACCAAGAAGTCGAATGTCTTATTTTATGGTCACTACGCACGCGCATGGATAATCCCATATGCAACCACATACAATGATTCGCACATAATTCAAGATGGCGTCGTGTTCATGGCTAATGGGTCCTGGATCATTAAAAGAAGAGTCAAGGGATTTGGCAACCGCCAAGACTGCAGTTTGAATGTCAAAACATATTACAAGCTTTGCAGTAAGAAGCAATGGGCCTATTGCAAGACATCATTACGTGGTTATACTGGAGGGTAAAAATATCTGACTTCATTTATTTAAAGGCACTTGTACGAGATTGGTAGTGTTACTAGCGAATCATGTATGTAAATGATATTTTCCACCTCCAATCGATTGATAATTATCTTTCTAAAACTAGATTTTTGAATATTGTCTGCCAGACTTTCCTATGGGATCACGAGCTCAATTCTTTCGTTACAGAAGTGATATATCAGCACGTGACTGTTTCCAGTAAAGCCTTTCCGATGGGATCATGAGCTCAATTCATTGGTTATTGAAGTGATATATCAGCACGTGACTGTTTCCAGTAAAGCCTTTCCCATGGGATCACGAGCGCAATTCATTGGTTATTGAAGTGATATATCAGCACGTGACTGTACTGTTTCCAGTAAAGCCTTTCCCATGGGATCATGAGCTCAATTCATTGGTTATTCAAGTGATATATCAGCACGTGACTGTTTCCAGTAAAGCCTTTCCCATGGCATCATGAGCTCAATTCATTGGTTATTCAAGTGATATATCAGCACGTGACTGTTTCCAGTAAAACCTTTCCCATGGGATCATGAGCTCAATTCATTGGTTATTCAAGTGATATGTCAGCACGTGACTGTTGCCTTTAAAAGGCCTATTAGGTTAGACAATTTAAGTTTGTCTTTCTATGATTGCAGATACGCACGACATTCTGTCCCACTGTCACTGTCCAACTCCTTGTAACCACACCGAGTACACATACGAACTGTCCTCCTCAGAGTTTCCGTCCCCTGGTTTATCGAAGCAAATGCGACGCATGGGGTACAACAAGAGTGTTGAGTATCAGAGGTGAGTATTCACAGCTGACAAGTCACTAGGGACGGCGGGGCGCAGGTTTTTGTTTTGGAGGGGTAATAATAATAATAACAAGAGGCTGTATGCAGCCTAACTCGGGCCATATCCGTCTACATGTATAAGTGTGATGCTTGGTATTTTTTGTGATTGGGTTGATTTGATCCCTGTGGTTTGTACAGGTTTGGAATGAGCCACAATGTCACAAACCAGTACAAACCACTGGGATCTGTTAACACAATCAGAAAAAAAACCAGCCACAATACCTGGGACTAGGCTGGTGCCACATATATTAGCAATGTTATAAACGAAAAATGATTGTGTCTGAGTATGTGAAATATTATTTAATTGAATTTTAAAAATACCAGCTGACTGAGTTTGAAGCAAACATTTTCTTATTTGTAATCATACATCTGGTTCTATTTAGAGGAGTTATGCAGTTACATTTTATCGTGTCTATAAACTTTCCTTTCAATAATAGTTCTTTCAGAATGTAGATGATCATAAACTCAAGTGTTGTTTAAGCAGGTGAATGGTTTTCCTCGATTACAGCTGTCAGTAACTATTTCTGTGTTTCTATTTTACCTGGGTCCTTCCATCCACAATTTTTATTTTCGAGTGTATGAGATTCCCTTCCATGTAATTGGAAAAAGTTATTTAGCTGTCAATTACCAACTACATCCATTGTCAACTACATGCAGCTGTGCTCCCAATGAACTGGTATAAAGTTCTGTGCTGAACTGGTAATATGATGTTCCTTGATGGTCATTTTTCTGGACTTGCTGAATCAGCTTTATAGGCATACAGCTTTATAGCTTTATAGGCATACAGCATGATATAGGGAAGTACAACGGTGGGTACAATTCCTCTCCATGTCACTGAAAACAGTTATTTAGCTGTAAATTACCAACTACTTCCACTGTCAACTGCATAGATGTACCATCTCCAAATAGGTGCTTTCATTTCCAGCACCGCCTTAGTGAAGACATACATGTAGCATTGATATAGATGTACATATAACAGTTAATTGTCCTGTGATGTTCAAAATTCAGAGCAACATTTGTTCAGTGCATTGGTACAAAGTTATATGGTTAACTGGTAATATGTGCCTTGTACATGGATATATGTAATCTGCAGGCTGGTCATTTTTCTGGACTGAATCAGGTTTTTGGAGTTCACTAGGCCAGCCTCACTGGGAAGTACCGTACAACAGTGGGAATAATTATTATGCCTACAAATATAAAAATATGAGTGTGTAAATATATTGGTTTTTGACAGGCAATATAAGCTTGTTAACACACACAGGGAGTAATTGCAGAATACCCCCTCCTTTGGTTAATTAATAATTCATTTCTCAAATTTTTCATACAAACCTTCTAAAAATCTAACCCTGAAATAATAAAAAAAACCTACTATTTCGACCCAAAATCATTCATAGAACGAGTCTAAATACACCTGAACTAAAGTGGAGAATTTAGCGCAGTGTTCAAGCGATCTTTTGAGTGGAGGGGGTACTGTGCAACTAAGCCCAACATGTTCCATCACTGTTTTTAAATGTTGGTTGTATGAAAATTTGACAAAATGAATTATTAATATGCTTACACTGAGAATGCGCCGGGATTTCAACATAAATGCACCTGAACTTAATGGAGAATTTAGCGAAGTTTTCAAGTGTACTTTTGCTTTAAGTTTAACAATTTCAGGACGTACATGCTTACACTGACTGACTGAGAAAGTGCCGAAAATCGCCATTGAAGTATCATGTCAACAGAAGTGTGATCAAGGTTATAATTAATTGCATCACAAAATTGTTGTATATTGCAGTTACTTGCTTGGGTATAGCGAAAAATGCAGAAACAAATTATCACTTTGCTGACAGTTTATTTCAATATTTGTATCTCAGTTGAGAGTATTCTTTTGAGTATTCTTATGAGTATTTTTTGAGTTTATTTGAGACAGCACTGAAGTTCAAAAGTGCTCGTAAAGAGATTTTTGTACCTTAGAACTGTCTGGCGTCGTAGTCACGACTGTATGAATGACAGTGTATAATGTAAGTGATGTGTAAGTACTGAGCACAAGATGCAAAATACAAACTCACCTGAAAACTCGAAGCCTCGATGGTCTGCGAACAGCGAGCGAGAAACTGAATCTCATCGAATTAGACCTCTGGGTAATATTGTCGTCCTTCACACCACCCGCCTCGAAATGTAGATGTTGAACAAAAAAAGATCCGCGTTGAGCAATGCAGGAACTGCTTTTATTAAAAAAACGTCTGATACTTCTTGTTACTCGCATTTCCTAACACACTGTATATTTTCTTGTCCATCCTCCATCAATACTGCAATGCTTCATGAAAGGTCGATTATACCCTCCACTAGCCCTCCCTCGGGAAATATTGTCCATCGAACAATGGGCTCCTGTATGTGTAATCTGATTGGTTAACGGCGAAAAAGCTCGACTTGAAAAAAAAAAACACTTGCGATTTAAGACTCGTGCCGGCCAAAGGCCTGGCCCGAGTAATAATAATATTTGTATAGCGCTTATACATTTCTGTTCTAAGCGCTTTACAATACAAGTAAAAATTTAAAACAATGTATTAATGACTAACTATACAATCATAGAACTAATTATGGCTTAAGCTAAGAATTAAAATAGATTTAAAATTGAACTTAAACAATATAACAAACAAATTGACTATAAAACTAGTAAAAACACAAGCTATAAATTATATGCATGTTTAAAAAGATATGTTTTAAGCTTAGATTTTAAAATGTTCACATTGCTACTCCATCTAATGTCTATTGGTAGTTCGTCCCATAACCTGGGAGCAGCTACTGAAAATGCTCGGCATCCATAGGTTTTTTAAATTATAGTCTGGTGCAATAAGACGCTACGTGTCAGACGATGACCGTAATTGTCGGCAAGGACGATACAATTTTAAAATATATTGTATATACTTAGGTGATATATTAGTTATTAAAGCCTTAAAAGTGATTAAATTAATTTTAAAAACAATTCTATACTCTATAGGCAGCCAGTGCAGTGCCCTCAGAGTATCAGCTATATGGTCATATTTACGAAGACAAACTATTATCCGAGCAGCTGCATTTTGTAAGTTTGGCAATCTGATATTTCGGTAGACCATACAATAGTGAATTACAGAAATCAAGTTTGGAAGTGACAAATGAGTGAATTAAAATATTAGGTGTCATAACTTATGTACCTTCTTATTTTTGCAATGTTCCTGAGATGGTAGTATAGGCTCCTTTTACCATGTTATTTATTTGGTTAACCATTCTCATATTGGTGTCAAAAACCACTCCAATATTGCGAGCTTTGTCGGTTGGACGTATAGTGTCAGTACCTACGGTGATAGAGGGGAGGGCAGATGACTTACGAAATTTTGATTGTAGGAGAAGGAGTTCCGTTTTGTCCGTATTTAATTTAAGTTTATTTCAAATCATCCAGTTGTTAATGTCGACAATACATGTTTCAATCAGGCGTGTAGCAGTAGCGAGTTCATCATCGTCATTACAGGTAAAAGTCGTGTACCGCTGAGTATCATCTGCGTAAAGGTGAAATGACGTGTTATGCATGCGAATGATGTCACCCAAAGGGGATGTGTAGAGTATGTATAGTATTGGCCCTAAGACAGAACCTGAGGCACTCCGGCCATAGTTTAGAGAACGTAGAGTGGAGCGAGCACTGTCAATATGTACAAACTGTGTACGGTCTGTGATGTATGAATGAAGCCAATAGCTCCAGTAGTAGCAGAAAACACACTGATTTCTATCCACAGCCGTTAATATATCATTCTGCACGCGTATCACGGCAGTTTCGGAACTATGGAACTATAGTTTAGTCATACCGGCTCAATGACAATTTTAGCACCCGCCCCACTTTTTTAGCCCCCCTCCCACTTGAAGTTTCGCTCCGCCGTCCCTGGTCACAGATTACTTACTTTGTTGATTAGGGACAAAAGTAACAGACATACTGCGATAGTGATTATATAGATGCATGTCAAAGGGTTCAGTTATTGCTCCAATTCTATAATTCTATATTTTTTTATACACTGCACCACTTGGGGACATTCTATGGAAGCATAATGTCCTTCCATTTATATACTGATAACATTCAAATATTCAAACCCTCTATTGATGGCCAGCGTTAGAGGTTAAAGGTGTCTTATGGAAATTGATCAATGGCTGAGCAGCAATAAACTCAAACGTAACAAGGATAAAACTGAATTTCTAATGTTAAGTTCACGTTTCCGTCCACAGCCACCGTTAGTCTCGCTTTGTGGTGCGATGAAATTATTCATCCCTCTGAGTCGGCTAGAAACATTGGGGCTCCAGTTATTTTTAATAGGTCTTTGACTATGAATGATCACGTTAATGCTGTATGTAAGTCAATTTTTTATCATTTAAGGAATATAAATAACATTAGGAAATTTAGTTAATACTACGAAAATTATTATTCATGAGGGGCGTACAGGGGGTTTCTCGTGACGCGTGATCGCACATTTATATTTTCCGTGACGCGTGAAATTTAAAAAATATTTCCCGTGATCCGTGCTCAGCGCATTTCGCGTGACGCGTGAAGAAGCCAAATAAAAAAATAAAAATACTACAATTTATTCCTTTTCCTGGCTATGTTCATAATCCATAACAAATTCACTGTAATGTTGAGCTCAGTTTGCGTGGCAAAGACCAGACTACTACTGATTTGGAATTGATCTGGCTATGTGCCTGAGCACATAACCGCTTTAATAATACCATGGGCGTAGCTGCCTTCAATCCAGTAAGCCCGGGCTTACGAACTTTACGCCTGTTCATTAGTCTGTTCTTGATTCCCTTACCCTCACTAAACTCGCGAAGTTTGGAATGGGCTTACAAACCAAAATGGCTAGCTACGCCCCTGAATACTGTATAAATTTCTGATAACAATCAGTAATAAATTTGCCAAGCAAAGGTGGTGGTCTTAACAATGCACAGTGCCTCCTTAGCAATAAAACAGGTGGAAAACTAATGATGAGGAGGAGGTGGGTCAACGAGGACGTGATGTGTCAAGCGTGGAAGCGAAGACTAAGACTGACCACAACGGATCAAAACTCGTGATAAACCAACCCTTGTGGGGGGTTAATTGATACCAATTGACAGTCCCCCCTCCGCATGTGCATACACGTGCTCACATGTCGTAATTAGATAGGCATGTTGAACTTTAGGCCAATTAAGCACCGGAAAAGCCATAAAACCTTTGTCAAGCCAATAATTCCTTTATATAGCGCCTATACATTGCTGTTCAAAGCGCTTTACAGCGGAATAGACCTAATAAATAATACTAAAATAATACTGAATAATTACAAATTACAATATCAAACTAAAAATAAATACTACTAATGCTTATCCGAAATACGACTTACAGGGTATAAAAAACAGCACCATTAATATAACCAATTACAAATTGTAAGCAACTTTAAAAAGATGAGTCTTCAGCCTAGACTTAATAAATAATTACATTCTCACTCGACTTAGCATTTAGTGGCAATACATTCCACAGTTCAGGAGCAGCTATGATCTATGCCCAAGGTCTTTAAATTGTAAATAGGCTTATTGCGTAACACATCATTGAATAAACGGAGTGGTCTACGTGGTTTGTATAACTCTAGCAACTCCTGAGAATACTTAGGTGCTAAATTGGGTAAAGCCTTAAAAGTAAGTAAATTAATCTTAAACACAATTCTCTGTTCCACAGGCAAGCAGTGAAGCTATTTAAGCGCGGTAGTGATGTGATCATGTTTACGTAAGCAAGCTATAACACGCGCAGCTGCATTTTGCACATATTGAAGTTTCATAATCTCATGTTTTGGCAGGCCGTATAAAAGCGAGTTGCAGTAATCCAACTTGGAACTAACAAATGCATGCATGAGAACCTTGGTAGTATCGAAACTAAGGTATTTCCTAATGTTAGCAATATTTCTAAGGTGGTAAAAGCCTGACATAACAATACAATTAACTTGGTAAGACATGGACGCGCACGATCCGACGGATATATGATACCAGAACATAAGGTAAGAGAAGGTAGTGGAATATGTGGACGAAATCTAGAATGTAACAGTAGATGGAAGCTCAGTCAGTATCCTTATTCAGTTTAAGCTTGTTATAAATAAACATCCGATATTCATGATTTTATTTCCTATTACACGTTATTTTTTCCCCGAGACTTCCAAATACTCCGAAACTGAAGGGAACTAAAGACAATACTTTCCCGATTTAGAAAAAAACGTTTCTTCATGTCACAATTTTTTTGTTTTGATTGTGATTGTTTTTTTGTGTCCTGAGGTTTATCTACGATCTTATTCGCGCCAGTGTTCGCGCTTAAAACGGAAATTCGATGATACGTTACTTGCTTAGTTGCGCAGTCTGCATAAAAATGATCGACTGCGCATTACAATAAATAATATATACTAGAAATACTGATACAATTTTAAAATTGAACTAGTAACATAATATATACTAACTGAAAGCCTTTTTAAAACCGTTTTTAAATCTTTCTTAAAATAATTTGCTAACTTAATATTCCTAAGGGTAGCAGGTAAATTGTTCAATAGCTTTGGAGCAGTCGTAACGAAAGCTATGTCTCCAAGAGTAGAAAGCGTTTTAAAGGAAGGAGGGAGAAGTAACAGTTCATTATTACATCTAAAACAGATCTAAAACTATATTTACAATTATGTTTGATGCAAATCAAGTCACGTAAATAAGTTTATAACTTTAAAAGTAATAAGAATTATCTTAAAATCACGTACAATTGGTGCAATATGGTGATATCGAGGAGTGTTCCATATATTAAGTCTAGCTGCCGCATTTTGTACACGCTACAGTGTCGCCAACTGACAACTTGGGACACCAAACAGAAGGCTATTATTACAATAGGCAATTCTACTGAATATGAAGGCCGTTATTCGATGTTTCTGTAGATTGAATAGACAAATACTATAGATAAAACGTATCTTTTTAAATTAGCTATTGTTTTCTACTACCTATTTATATTTATTCATTTCTATTTTATGAATTTTTAACTATTATCAATGTATTGTAAAGCGCTTAGGACAGTTTTATGAATAAGTGCTATATATTATTATAATATTTTTGGAGCCTCCTCTACGAACAGGAAACTCTTCCACCCCCCTCCCATCCCCTCTCCTGTCCTCCCCTGACTTCCAATTCCTTTCCCTAACCCTCCCTTATTCCTGTTTACCACAGGGAACCTGTATCCGTAGAGAGAGCCGGGGAGGCCTGGTACTTTATAACATTTATATTTTTCTCCTCAGAAAAAATCTAGTTTATCTCCAAATTGGGTACAAGTCCTTGAGCTACGAGCTACAAGAACAGAAATCAGCTTTCGAGCGTGGAGCACTATTTGGTAATTGGCCGTGACCAAAACGAGGAAAGGACTGGGTTCGAATATGTAAAGTGCATCATGGGTAACAGTGTGGGCAGACAGACTCGAAAACAACACAAGGTTCAGAGGGAAGGAAAGACTCTTCTTGAATATTACTGAGACCTTCATGTATATCTAGACATGCGTATTGGAAACATTCGTAAGCTTCATGAAGCATTTTCAACCCTGAACCGTACAATAACGGAAACTAGTTCGTTGTTCCAGGTTGATCGTATCGCTGTTGTTGTTAAAAGAGTAGCATGGCATTGTGTGCTTCAGGCACTTGGAAATCCTGCTGATAACGCTGGTCTAGTATATCTGATGCTGGGAGACAACCGATGAATTGTTGTAATCTTTTTGTGGAGAAATTATGCAGTAGTCTGTCACTTCCTTCCTCACGACGCCATGTAGTTTACCTTCGTGTCAACCCAAACCGATACCCATGGCGCATTGGCCATACTGGAACCCAGTTCATTCCTTGTTTCGGTAATGCCAATACATTGAGATTCAGATGGAAAGGCATTTTGCTTGGAATTTCTCGTTAAGCGGATATTCACTCTTATCGCGTGGCGGCCATGTTGAATTCCAGTAGAGTAAAACCCGTTGGTTCTTCATCTAACCTCGTTTTGAAACTTCTCAGTGCGAGGCTACGCGTGGGAAATCTATTGTTAATAGCCAACAGGGCCGCCGTGTGATACGAATGAATAGCTGATATTACAGTTGCGTCTACGAATAGCAGTCTCAATGTAATGAAGCACTATTTAAACCGTCATTCTTCGGTGACACTAACACCCTCAGTTAAACAAGCACGACTAATTTAGGCCTGGCAAACGAGGGAACATTCTTATATGGGAACATTTGTGCATTTCAATGTTTGCTCGTTTGCGCGTGCGCGAAACATATCGTTTACTCACCGAAGCAACAGGGCACAAGATATACCTCTCATTGTTCCTTTCATCTTTAGTTTACGAAGACAAAATCATAAATAACATTGTTGATATAGATGGAGAATCGTACTTACAATTATCTAAAGAGCTGCGCACAAGAGGTAGTCATAAGTTGAAGTTGCAAATTTCACAAAGCACAAAAGATGTCTTCAAGCATTCTTTTTCTCCCAGCACTGCTAGGGATTGGAACAACCTCCCACGTAACATAGCAACAATCTCTAGACAGATTAAGCAAGAACTTAGTACAAATTTTGTAAATTAGTTAAGGGTTTAAAAGGCTGTTCAATAGCCTAGATAGTTTATATATTACGAACAAATGTTTGTTTATTTATTATATTTTATTATATTATATTTAATTTAATTGTAATTTTAAGTAAAGTGCACATTAAACTTAATTTTTTAGAATTTTTTTTTTATTGATTGTAAACAGCTTAGTATCTTATGGTATTTATCAATTATCGGATAGTGTGATTCTTCGCGGTTTTACTATCTTAATAAGTGATGATGATGATAACGAGTTACCAAATAAAATATGAATAGGAGTGCTTTACTTTATACCTTTATCTTGTCACATTTGTTTTCGTTTTATATTTTTCAGGTGAGATCGGAGGTAACCTGGGTCTGTTTCTAGGATGCAGTCTACTGACACTGATTGAATTCCTAGACTTTTTCTTCGCCTTCATGTGCGAGAAATACAAGTAGCAAGACAATAGGTCTTTTGCAGGAAACAGTCACGTGCTGATATAATACTTCGTAAAAGAATGAATTGAGCTCGTGATCCCCATGGGAAAGGCGTTGCCATGGATGCTGGGTGACAAGCTATCTTTAAAAAATGCTGTTTTAGAAAGATCGACAATCGCTCGGAGGTGGAAAATAGCATTTGCAAACAGGTTTTGCTAATAACACTACGGATCTCGTACAAGTGCCTTTAAATATATGAATTAAGACGTTTTGCAACCTAGAACAACCACGTGATTGCATTCCTGCAAAAGGCCCATTCTCTTTGAAAAAAGAACCATGCAATATAGTGGGAGAAGCGAAAGAAAGAAAGCATTCCTATGTAGAAAAACACCACCACTCATTGTAAATGAAATCATGCGTGTTCGTCAGTGTGTGCACTGTAAAAACCGGTTTGACGACGGCAAACCAGACTGACTAGCCCAGAAGTTGCTGCGACTTAAAAAACTCTCGAGCATGCTCAATATAAACTTCACAGGAGCCTTATTTTTCTTTTAGCGGGTAGAAAGCTCCGCTCGCAGGGTGACATTTATATTGTTCCAGAAGAAGTGCCACTTCCGCGATATGCTTTACTTGTCACGCACAAAGGTTTCAATACGAGGCCCCGTGCTATTAATTAAATTTATTATTTTCTCTGTGAAAATAATCAATTTAATTTAGCACGGGGCCTCGTATTGAAACCTTTGTACGTGAAAGTTAAGCATATCGCGGGAGTGGGCTATTATCCTGGCGTACTTGAGGTGCTTGTCTTGCTTGCGCTACTTACGCTGCTTGGCTTACTTGAGTACAGCTAGTTGCTTGTGTTACCGGTATTTATCCAAATCATCACATTGCTGAGTATGTAGTACGGCGGGGGCATTTCGTGGGATTTTCGTGATCATTTTGTTTTCTTTACAGGAATTTATCATTTATGTAGTGATTAAGCAAAAAAAAGATTGTCACCAATTTTTCCGTGCATAATTTTGGTTATTTTTATGTAAATGACCTATGACGTCATAGCTCTCTACATAGAAATACATATTCGACCAAATAAGCAGCCATATTTAGCAAATATTTAAATTTAAATGTCAATCTTTCTTGTGATATACTTTTCTCAGAAATATGCATACAATCAAAGTATTTCGATATGGACAAGTTACCCATAATGCCTTGCGCGGACATTTGATGAAAACGGGATAAACCCCAGTTACAAGTTACTTCGCCAAATTAGACCTCATCACGACCTCAAAACTCGTGCCTTTTTCAACAATATGTATAAATTAAGGGGGCTCTGTACCGGTTGCAGCTGAATTGCAGGTTCACGGCTGTTTCATGCTGGAAGTATAGTTCACGCACGTAGCACTTCCAAGACTTGACTAATTCAAGCGAAGGTAATTTATTCGCACACATTTAGCTTCCATACCAACGAGGCTGCACCGAGGTATTAGCTGATCGATATTTGACATGTGATGAATTTTGTGGCAATTACAAAATGACTATCCTGGTTCCAGAGGTTTTCTCCATTTCTTAGAGAGAGCTGCAAAGCGGTCATCAGCGAGCCGCGGAGCGGCGAAGAGAGCCGGAGAAAATCTCTGATAGCGGCGGCACGAATCTCTTATCATGCTAACGATAGGTGTCAATAGGCTCTTTGCAGCCAACAAATCACGTGGTTGTCCTGGAGAGCAAAAAAATATATGACTTCATTTATTTACAGGCCTTGTATGAGATCGGTATTGTTATTAGCAAAACCGGTTTGTAAATGCTATTTTCCACCTCCAATCGATTGCCGATCTTTCTAAAACCTGGTTTTTTAAGATAGTTTGCTCTCCAGTAGGCATGTCAACGACTTTTCCATGGGGATCACGAGCTAAATTCATTCGTTATTGACGTATTATATCAGTACGTGACTGTTAGCTGCAAAAGGCCTATTAACATCACAAGACAGAGAAGCAGCATTCTTGATTTCGAGCAAAGATTCAATTCAGACTAATTAAGTAAACTGAGTAAACTTTCAACAAAAGATAGTACGATCAAGAAGATCACGTCAACTATATACCCGGCTCGCTCCCACAGAGAGCTGAGGTTTTCTTCGGTTGCTCAGAGAACAGAACAGATATTTTGTCACAGTTGCTAATTTGCTTCAACTCTACTGCCGCTTTGTTCATGATAAACTTTTCTAATATGACCTTCACTGCATTCAAATGTATTGTCATGGTGACATCAGTCAACTGCCGCCCGCTACATGAGGTTTCTTTCTCTTCTCTCGATTTCTAGCCTTTTTCTGAGCTGAACGGAGAAAACTGGGTAGAAGTCACCCCGCCAGTGATGCCATTGTCAATCCGGGCTAGTCCTAGATATCTTCGTTAAAATATTTAAAGCTCAGTACGGACCTTGATGCTTTGCGCGCCGCGTACCTCAAATCCGCCATTTGTCGCAGTTGAAAATTCGAAGTTTTACGAGACTAGAGAGTAGAAGCCTCGATTTGAAGCGAAACAAAACAGAGGCGCGCAAAGCATCAAGATCCGTACTGGGCCTTTAAGAAACAGCCTTAAACTTTCTCGCTTTTCGATGTTGGGGCGAGAAACTGACGTTCACTTTTTTACTTATCCCACTCCCGTTGATTGAAATTTCTGACTCAACCCCTCTCCCCTGTCAGTAAACAACAGCCAATCGGAGAACGCTGTAAGGTAATTAAATATTCCTCCCATCAGGAGTTAGGGACAAATCTTGTCCCTAGCTCAAAAGTATTGGCGCGGTATGATTAGTCGACTGCCGCCCGCACCAGAGATTTTCTCTCTCTTTTCTCCTCGCCGCTTCGCGGCTTAGCTTTTCTCTCACGGAGTCATGCCTCGGAGAAAACCTCTGGGACCAGGGTACAAAACGACGGCTTCCGAGATTAAATTCTCGTGAAGCTTCCTGGAATTAAAATAAAAACCTGATGCATAACCGACATTTTCTAGAGAAAGTGTTTCTATGCAGGAACTCAATGTTACTTTAATTTATAGATTTTTGCAATATAGAGAATTTCCATCTGGCATTGATAAAGTCCAAAACATTTTATTGGAAAAATGGTTACGTGGAGGTTTTCTCTTCATCTCGGGAATCAAACGACAAGGTGAGTGTTTTAATCCGAATTGTTTTTGAGTCTGTTTTGGTAAGCTTAGTACTCGTCATATTAGAAAGTTTAATCGCGTAAGAATCACACTAGACACACTCGCTTGATGGTAAATACTAGCCGTTTTCGCGGTTTAAAGCAATTCGAATTAAACCTGTCTAACATAATACACGACAGGCACATAATAAAAATACTCTTGCAATATTTCTTTGGTTCAGAAACAATTCGAAAACCCAAGAAATAGTGTTTTTTTTGTCGGCGTAATGAATGCAAGTCTTACCGCTTTAAGTAAGTAAGCGTCCACTATATTTAAGGAATTTAGTTTTCGTTGACGCGAGTGACCTTTTCGAAGATGTATAATTACTGTAGGAGACATTTACTACGATCGTGCGATAGTAACGAGATATATCAGAAGTGCGCATACGCATTCACTTTTTGAACTGAGCGGTGATTTCTTGCTGGGTTACTTTCCCATGATTTGAGCCGTCATCATAGCCTGGTCAGCTGTTACCAACGACAATGTTTAAGTTGACATGCGTCAGCAGGGACCGTCGCGGGGAAGGCACTCTTTTTCCGTTTCCTGATTGGCTGATTGGAGTTACCGGAAATCTGATTTTGGATTTCTGGTGAGCTGTTTTGTGAGTTATGCACATGGTTGTCAAGTCTCTGCTGTGCAAACTATGAGGGGCTCAAGACAATGTAAGATGGCGGCTGTTGAAGACAGTAGTTAAACTAATCATTGTAATTGACGAACTTCATAAACGTGAATTTAGTAATTTAACCTTCGAAAAGGTATGTATATTAATCGTGGAAATCATGGCTGTATTTTCGATGTACTTGATGTAATTACTTTATCTTAGTTTCTCGCCCCAACAGCGTGGATAATTACGTTAAAGTGGCCCTAACCCCATTTTAGTTTTATTTACTTTATGAAAACTGAGGACGAATGGAAACAAAAAAATGACATCGTGATTAAAGTTCCTTGAATTTTGTTTCACGACCGCGCAGTTTGGGGTTTTGGTCGTAAGACCAGGAAAAATCCATTGTTCGGCCATCCCTTCATGTAGGACGACACGAGTTGCTACCAAATTGTATTCTATTGTGTTGTATTGTGTTGCGTTCTATTGTTGTATTGAATTGTATTGTGTTGTATTCTATTGTATTTTTGGTAAAAATTCGTGTCGTCCTACATAAAGGGATTGCCGGCTTCTAATAGAGGTTTTGCACCATCACGTGATGGCAGCCATATTGGTGGCAGGAACAATGAAATTTGATTAATCATGTGAAAAATTAAATCTCAAACGAACAACATTCTATTGTTCCTGCCATCCAACATGGCTTCCCTCTATCGTTCCTGCCACCAACATGGCTTCCCTCTATCGTTCCTGCCACCAACATGGCTTCCCTCTATCGTTCCTGCCACCAACATGGCTTCCCTATATCGTTCCTGCCACCAACATGGCTTCCCTCTATCGTTCCTGCCACCAACATGGCTTCCCTATATCGTTCCTGCCACCAACATGGCTTCCCTCTATCGTTCCTGCCACCAACATGGCTGCCATCACGTGACGGTGCTAAATCTCTAAAGGACATTTACATTATAATAATGGCGTCAACTGCCAAACTTTTATAATTACTTTATAATTCAAATGTTCAACTCCTTTGAGAATTCCAAGACAGTGGTTCAAATTAGAGGAACAAAGGATCCGCGCAAGGAATTCTGGTAGTGGTAGTATATGACGTCATCATGCAATTGTCCTATTTGTGTACTGCTGCTCGGTCGTCAAAAGAGCCGAGACAATAAAGGATTCACACAGAAATAAAACGTTTTTCACATAATTACTCTAAAGATTACGAGGATTAAAATAAATAAATACAATTGGGTTAGGGGCACTTTAAAGGTCTCGGTCCTTTTCACTTTCGCTATTTTGGTTTACTCAGCATTTCCTGGTCCTGCCTAATGGCTACAGTACATATATATATATATATATATTACATTATTATCGCCGTTATTTTTCCTTATATTCAATTGAATAAAATAAATGTGTATTATATTGTGTTGTGTCGATGGTCATGACAATTGTATTCGATATTATCCTGTAAATATCATATTTCAGCCAATCAGAACTCTTGCAGCTTTACTATGAAATACAGGATACAGGACGGTATTTCATGATTTTTCTATGAGATAAATAGAGGATATTACATGGCCGCGCGGAGATACGGATTTTATCTTCGAGTGTTGATGCAATACCTTACGAGTGAGCGCAGCGGCCATGTAATGTTCTGTTTAATTATAGGTAATAGCATGACATGAGGGAAATTAGTGATCAAATTTCCCCGAGAGCCGAGAAGGATTTGTGGAAGTCCCGACGCCACAGGCGGGAGGCCTTTTACAGATCCTCCCGAGGCTCGAGTGGAAATTTAATCATATCATGCTATCATGCTATCACTTTGTAATAGTATTATCACCGAGGAACGGAACGAATCTCTGAGAAGTGTTTTCTATGCCTAAACTAATGTCGTCGCAGTTGAGTTGCTTTCGATACAATATATCGATTTTTAGTCTTCATTTATAATTAAGTACAGTATATAGATTCTATTTTATTCATATCTATTTTTAATCTTTTTACTATACACTTTGATATTTTTAGCTAATTGGCCGGGTTAGTACAATAGATATGCTAGATTATGTTAGATAGCATATATAGCATATATAGTGTCCACAATTAGCTTGTCAAAGCTAAATAACTTAGACACTTAAATAAAGTTTATTATTTAACAAATTGAAGTTAGTTTTTTATGTGTCAATATTATCATTGTCAATATTAGGCCAGACACATAAAAAAACTAACTTCAATTTGTTTTTTACAACAACAAACTAAATAGTCAATTTTACAACAACAAAACACTTTTAGCTTCAAACGAGTGTGTACAAACTGCCTTTCGAGTCGAAAAGTCCAAAACGTAAACACGTCTTTATGCTTTCCCGAACTCTTTAAAAAAATACCTAAGCTACTCTAAACTGTTTGTTTCTACTTAACAACGCTATGTAAATATCCTGATGAAAGAGATTTTAATCACGAACTAGAAGATTATGTATTTAAATCAAGACCGTTTCTCGGTCGAACTTGTCACAATGTCGATCACAAATTAGCCTAAAATGCTGTGTTCGACTCGAAAGAAAGCTCACATTTTGACAAATGGCACCACACATGGAAGTTTGGCTCACCGATTAACTTTTTCCAGTGATGAAATGCTTTTAAAATCCTCATTTTCTTGCTTTTTGGAACAGATGTATACACAACCTGGAATCACAAATCTGGCTCTACGAATTCCGCTTCGATACGAAAGCCGGCCGCGCGTCTGTTAAAATATTGCATATGAAAATTAGCCAATCAGATTGCGAGAAAATTGGTGGTTGTTGTAAAATAATATTTCGAAAACGTTTTATTATTATGCTTGATTGAACGCCATTCATTCAATAATCCTGGCTTCCCCTGGAGACATGCGTATTGTTTTTGAGAAGAATAAGTAACACTAAAATACAATGTAATAATGTGGTTGACTAAATAGTCAAAAAGCATGCATGGAGTTTAATTACGTCACGTTTATGGTTTTAAGTATCCCACATGGAAGAAGCGGGTTTGAAAAATGAAGTGAAGAGCTTTCTTGATCCATGAAATAGGTAGTGTACAGGGTTTGACAGGCATTGTGTCAAAACGCGGTGTGACAAGGGACAGTCCAATGTTCCCTCATCAGCATGGCATGCCCTTCTAATTTTGTCTCTTGCAACAATGAGGAAAAATTAGAAAAAGTATGTATGCTGATGGGAAATTTAGAGATTAAATGTCCCTGAAGAAACAAAGAAAACCGAGGTGATCATGGTAATGTATATAATTGTCGATGAAATACCAGTTTTAATCTCTTCCCAAAATGTCTAGAAATCTTTGAAAGCCAGTCATATTTTCACGGGTGAAGATATCACTTTTTTGTTAAGCAATAGACCACACATTTCAATGTGTTTACTAGCGAAATAAAGCACACGGGATGTTAGGAGAACACAAGAAATGCTAGAAAATCACATGCCGAAGGCGCGTGATTTTCAAGCATTTAAAGTGTTCTCCCAACATCCCAAGTGCTTTATTTAGCCAGTAAATATATTGAAATGTGTGGTCTATTGCTTTTATGATATAACTACGACACAACGCAATCAGGCGTGCCGATTTCTATGTGTTTACCATATATTTGTGAGTCTATAAGCCAATCAGAGCGCTCGTACTATCTGGATTATATTATAAAAAGAAACAGACCCTGGTATTTCATCGCTAATTATGTATTAAATAGAGAATAATACATGGGCGTACGGATATGTGGAATTTATCTTCGAGTGTTCAACTCGATAACTCACGAGTGTGCAGCGAACGAGTGAGATGTCGAGTTGCATTATTTTATTTATTTTATAAACAATACTCGGACCTGGGCCCGGTTGTTCGAAACAAGGGTAAGCGCGTGACGTGGACATCGCTGATTGGCTGAAAGGCGATATCCACACACGTAAAATTATCGTATGTTTCGTGTGTTCTGGTACGATATTTCTCAGTGCCGGAAATCATTGCAAAATACTGTAATTTATAGAATAAAGAGCACATTTAATGGCTAGATCAGGCCAATCGAAATGCAGGAAATTTCGCGCCATTTATTTATCAGCCAATCAGAATTCAAGGATTGTGAATACAATTAATTAGTCTGCAGATGCGTCCACTGATGCACTCCAAACTTTTGTTTACCGAGAAATTTCACAATCTATCGTAGGGTAAGTTAAATTTGTTATTTATAGGATAATATGGTTATTTCATGGTTTTCTAGTGGAATACCAGCGAATATTTCAGACACTCGAAACTTTACAAGATTACATGTATTTTAGCAAGAGTTGACGGAAGGGAGCTATCAGCCGGTTCCTGACATATGACCAGGTTTCGCCTTATCCGCTCATGCCTGTCAGTACGTATCTGCTTTATCGCTGGTAGAGCGCTTTCTAATACCGCCGAAAAAGGTAAGAGGTCGAAAAATGTAAACAAATGTTACGAGCGCCATCGGCCGTACATCGCTATTAAAATAACCGAATAATAAGATAAGAGAACTGAATTACAAGGAAAAAAGATTGCGGTACACATCTGTAACAGTTTGTCAACCGCTAAACGCGACTTGTTAGCCGGATATCGAATAACGGTTAATGATATCACCAACCTCGTTCCCAGGCCAGGATCTTGGCCGTACTGAACATGTGAGAGCACAGGCGACCCAAGCTCATGTTCAGTGTATAGTAAAGGATTTGTATATGGTACTTCAACTTAAGATAACTTTACTATATATCTAGCCATAATTTCCCTTAATTATCAGAAAAAGAAAATAAACTTACCCGTTTAAGTGCCTATGAAGTGAAAAGAAATCGACTCTGTTTTTATTTTATTAAATTATTTTTTTAGTATTCCCTAAGTCATTTTGTGCAATTAAAGATAAACTTGGAGAGCGCGAATATTTTTTAAATATTCCTGTTGAAGTCAGGCCATAATGGTCAAAACAGGCGATAATTTGTATGCCGTTAAAGATATGCTATTTACATGCTTGACCACAGGTGGTTTGCACATTTATATTTGCCTTTGTAAATATAACAAAATACAGTGCTTATTTGTCTGATTTTCATTTTAATATTTATTGCTTGAGGGGCCTTGCCATCTGTCACAGTTTTTCTGAAAGAAGCCTTGCAGTCGGCCTTATTTTTACTTTTGTGAATATAAATGTACAAACCACTTGACGTCAAGCATGTGATTAGCATTTATTACATATTTAGGATCGATACTCAGTGTGATAAAGCCGTGAATAAACTCCTTATCATCATATCACTTCACGGGTTGTATTGACCAATCAAATTTTCCGTAACAAATTGCTTGTTTCATTTTTTGCTGAATGCTAACGCCAGCTGCATGGCAATGAATATTCCAAGCACAAAAAGCCAAATACGATCTAAAACTCTCTAAAGATTTCCTCGACTGCAAGGAAGAGACAAGAAAACCCGATGAAACTCCCCAGAACAGCTTAGAAAGATCACGAAGAAGCCTTGTACTGACAGTAACTGAGTAAGTAAAATGAAGAGTTCTTAGAGCAGTTTAATTGTCCATAAAATAAAACATAGGGCTCCTAAGGGCAACTCGTGGATGGTCAGTGAGCTATTTTGGTATAAACTAAAAATCACGTGACCAATGACGTCATCACCACTAAATGAATCGTGGGAAAATAATACCATACCTGTCCAAGTTTTGAACGGTATGGCATTAGAAACAAGAGGCTGTACCAGCCTTTACTCGGGCCATATGGAATTTCAACAAGGAATAGTTGGTATTCTTTGCAGGTTTGATTAAAAAGGTATTTTACACTTGCAATTGTTTTAGCCTTTGGGAGAATAATAAATTATTTTGAATTCTTTTTACAAGAGTTACATATATAAATTCTTTTTAGAAGAATTGTGATTCTGTCTCCAGAGAAGCCATATAATAAAAATATTATATTAGTTATGTAAAAATAATCCTATTTTAGAGTGCCTGGGATGATAACTGCCATGGAAAACGGAAAGCAAATTGCAGCCATGTTTATAACAGTAGCTACATATGTTTGAGACAATATATATGTAGCAACACAAGACCAGTTATAATATAGTGAACACGAATGGTTAATTCTGTCCTGCTCTGCTGAGACTTACAACTCTTTATCAAACAAGTTTGATTTAATTCACATGGTTTCGTATGGTTTTCAGTAAAGAATATACGGTGGCCCAAAAGGGTCAAACACAAATGAATTTCCCAAAACACAAATCAATATCCCAAAACACAAATCAATATCGCAAAACACAAATCGGTATCCCAAAACACAAATCAAAATTCCAAAACACAAATCAAAATTCCAAAACACGAACCAATTTCCCAAAACACAAATCGAAATTCCCAAAACACAAATCAAAATTCCCAAAACACAAATCGAAATTCCCAAAACACAAATCAATTTCCCAAAACAGAAATCAAAATTCGCAATACAAAAATCGAACATCAATCGAGAAAGTCTGGGAACAGATCGTACAGGAACGCCTGCTGTAAATTTACCAGAATCAGAAACTCTTGCAACTGAAATGTTTTGCCAAAACTGTGGTGATCAAGGAGAAGAAGATTTCCAATATTGTCCTAACTGCAGCTCTAAGCTCGGCACTAGTATACTTTCGTATAGAGCTCTTTTATCAGACTTCAACGTCACTGAGAAAGAAGCAATCGAAGGGGTCTTCTACAGCGGATTTAGCTGCGAGACCATTTTGAACTTTCTTTCCAAGTACCATGGGTTAGGGATTGGCGACGTATAATTTCTTCTCTTTAACTTTCGTCGTTTCCTATCCGTTACTCCATCTGGGTTTAATCGCCTGAGGAGACACTCGACCTCTCTTCTAGGAGCATGAATGCCGTACTTAATGAGTAGGGTGTGCCAGGCCACATCCCTCGATATCCAGAAACACAACCTGGGCCATCTAACTCATTCCTTATCATTACCTCTACTTCGAACAAGTTTATTTCCCGCTTGTTTCGTTTAAGGTTATAGTGTTGACATCGACATCGAAATGCCATGGTACCAATGGCTTCATAGCTAAATCCGCTGTAGAAGCCGGGGGGCACTCAGAATATTTTTGGGTAGGTGTGTGCCGCGGAGACCTCAAAACCCTGACCCTATCCCAGACCTAAAAATGCCGTTTACCATACCCTATCCCAGACCCAAACCATAGATTCATACTCAATTACACTACGAAAGCCGTTGTTTTGTTTTAATATGATATTTTAAGCTGTAATGTGGCGGGTAATGTGGTCGATAGAGCGGTAAGCATGGCGTCAACGACAAGTATATCAAAATCCATACCCTTTCCGGCCCCAGACCAAAACCGTAAAAAGGATACCCTATCCCAGACCTCGGCAGCTCAAAAACCATACCCTATCCCGTGGCCCATACCCGTATAGCCCATATGAGGGAGTACCCCCCCCCCCCCCCCCCCGTATCCCCCCCGGGTGTAGAAGTTCCCTTCGACTGCTTCTTTCTCAGTGACGTTGAAGTCTGATAAAAGAGCTCTATACGAAGGTATACTAGTGCCGAGCTTAGAGCCGCAGTTAGGACAATATTGGAAATCTTCTCCTTGATCACCACAGTTTTGGCAAAACATTTTGCAAGAGTTTCAATTCTGGTAAATTTACAGCAGGTGTTCCGGTATTTTGGGTTAATTCCCAGACCTTCGATTTTCGATTTGTGTTTTGGGAAATTGATTTGTGTTTGGGAAATTGGTTTGTGTTTTGAGAAATTGGTTTGTGTTTTGGGAAATTGATTTGTGTTTTGGGAATTTCGATTTGTGTTTTGGGAATTTTGATTTGTGTTTTGGGAATTTCGATTTGTGTTTTGGGAAATTGGTTCGTGTTTTGGAATTTTGATTTGTGTTTTGGAATTTTGATTTGTGTTTTGGGATACCGATTTGTGTTTTGCGATATTGATTTGTGTTTTGGGATATTGATTTGTGTTTTGGGAAATTCATTTGTGTTTGACCCTTTTGGGCCACCGTAAGAATAGGCTGACATCATTGTTTACATTTTTGCCTCATTAGCATAAATTAAACTTCAAGCTACAAACAAACAGAGTACATCAGTTGAAAGATAATTTTAAACTTAGTAATTACCGAAAATGTAAGATTGATATGTTAAATATTTACAGAGAAATTGACTTTTCAAAACTGTAAAATGGGCTGGGGGGCAAAAGTTGCTGACAGCCATACATTCTTTGTAAATTTTGCCATTTTAAAATACTTTTCCTCAAAATAAATTTATTTATTAATTTATTCAGTGATTATCAAGTGTGTCAATATCTTTCGATTTATGGACTCTGTTTGTTTATATGTACGTCGCTTAAAGTTTGATGTATGCTAATAAGGAAAAAACGTAAACGAGGATTCACCTGTACAAGAGGCCAAGTAAAACCTTGACAACAAGTCTTTAAAATAACACATGCAATGTTACTTTGAACTTCCTTCCAGTGATTTACATGTAGCATTCAGTTTTGCACTGTATCAGTAGCTTTGCATATTTACTGGCAGCTACTACACCAGGGGTCAACCCCCAGGTACCATGGGGATTTGCACAAATACCCAATCAAACTCGTTGTATCATATCCCCTGGTATGGGGCACAGCAATTAGTAAAAAGTCATACAAGGTTCCTGATCTATGAACCAAAGTGAGCTTTTCCCCCTCACCGATGGGCAACAAACAATTAATTCTGACAGGTTCCCATGGATCCACCCCTGGGGGAAGCTGCTAATACATGCATTATTTACCCATCCATATACTACAACAACAAAAGAATTTAAGGCAGCAGTCATGATTATGTATGTATTAAATCTACTAGATTTAGCCTGTATATTAATATATAAAATGTACATAGTAGCAACAAGGGAACTAGTACTACTACTACTAATAGAGGAGAATGTCAATGTATTTAGCATCATGGTATTGCTAACTGGGGACAAACTCATTTACTCTATGTATACAACTATATCCATTACACTTGAGGGTGGTCACTACCAGAGATTTGGTTGCATTCTCAGTGTCGGCCTACAATTTAACATTCTGATCCAAGAAGACATGAAGGTCTAACCATTTGCAGATGTCAGAGCAAAGGCAGTACCAGTTCTCCCACTTATTTGAAGGTCCCACCAGGATTTGAACCCACTACCTCCTGCAGAACAGACTGACACTTAACCACTGAGCTTACTGGAATGCAGTTTAAGCAAACTGGAGGCTACCATCTTTCTGTTATAGGCCCAAACTTAGTTCAGATAAAATTAATCCAATTGTAATAAAATTATTGCGTTCAACGAAGGAGAACGCATACTAATCTGCTTGCATTGGGCTCTCTGTGCGTTTCCAGGCGAAACACATCGATAAATTTTGGACCGTGGATGTGGTCAACTTCGTTCCCTTGGTATGGGCATTGTTGATTGAAGTGAAATGGTTATTTGAGTAGTCTGCGCGATATTGAGTCACCCAAATTTGATGCATTTTAATCGTATCAGGTGCAGTACGACTACGAAAAATCAAGCAATTTAGAACAACGAATTCCACATAATGTTGCTATTCATTGTGAATAAGTTAGGGAATGTCGTTCTAGTCATATGAAAATAAGGCATCTATTTGTAATTCTCAATAACAAACCAGTACAGATGGCTGAAATTCAGGCTAAATTCTCAATACAATATTTTCGATTGGGGTTGTAAACTACAGACCACCATTTTCTAGTATTAGTGAGCTGCCACTGTGCTAGTGCTCATTTTCTACATCTTGAAGGAGACTGAAACTTATAATGGCAGGCCACAAAGAAACATGCAATGTCCACTCATGAGTTGCAGCAAGATTAATTTTCATTCCCAAATAATTCTTAAAAGTACTCGTACTCCTGATGGTGACCGAGTGAAAGTGACAATGCTGACTCAAAGAACTGAGGAATCGGGCCATTTACTACTATATATATTTGATGCCTGATTACCAACAATAACAATTACATTTATTTTTTCATAAGATGATGGAAATGTATACGAGTAATAAGGCATAATTGTACTGTTTTGCAATGACTACAAATACGACTGAGCCGAGCACGAGGTCTTTACTAGATTTCCAAGATGGCTGACTACTGGTTAAACACTACTGAGCATGCGCGCGTAGCGTGTCCGATGTCCATGTACCATGCGGGCTCATGATTAGGTTAATCAGAATACTACAACTCCCCTTTTCTAAAGTTCAGCTAGGGATGGCTAATGTCTTTGGGAATTGAACCTTAACGAGGTCAATGCATATACATGTGAGCTAAGAATGCATAAACAAAACTTTAACAGTTCATACTTAAACATAATCTAACAGTTTCTGTGGTTTCCAGACTGCCCTTCCACTTGAGGTCCTCTTGATGTCATTTCCGGATCCTTGATTCTTCTCGGTAGATGCAGCTGGTTTCACGGGTTCTACAAGCTTGATTTCTTCTGTGGGTGCTGGAGGGTCCCGAGGTGGATTAGCTGGTCCAGGAGCCTCTGCCAGGCTTTCTTCTGTCTTCCTTTCACAGGTCTTCAGTAGATGTCGCCTATTCCTTCTTAGTACTCTGCCGCTGGGGGCTTTCACAAAGTATGATCTCGGTGTATCTGCCTTTCCAGTGACTACAGCAGGAAGCCACCGGTCTTTGATTTGCATGCGCACAGCTTCACCTGGATTCATGGTTGGCAAGTGCTTGGATCCAACATCATAGTAGGCCTTTTGTTGTTCTTGTTTGTGTTTGAGCTTGTCTTCTATCAGCTTTGGATCTATGGTTCTAGGTCTTAGCTGATCAGAAGTGGTTGGAACTGTTGACCTCAACCTGCGACTCATGGCTATCTGTGCTGGAGATCCTATTCCATCTATAGGTGTGTTCCTATGTTCTAGTAGACTGAGATAGGGATCCTTATTGTCTACTTTGGCCTTGTTGAGCAGATTCTTTATGGTTTGAACTGATTTCTCTGCTAGGCCATTGGCTTGAGAGTGGTAGGAGCTTGTTGTTACGTGTGTAAAACCCCATTCCTTGGAGAACTGTTTGTACTCCTGACTTGCAAATTGAGGGCCATTGTCTCCTCTCACAGTGCTGGGAATGCCATGTCTTGCAAACACAGACTTTGTGTGTGCAATCACAGTCTTACTTGTGGTATCTTCTAGCTTGGCTACTTCTACGTATCTAGAGTAGTAGTCAACTATCAACAGATAATCAGCATTGTGCCACTGAAAGAGATCAGTTGCTACCATATCCCATGGCTTGGTGGGTAGGGGTGTTACCACCATTGGTTCCTTTGCATTTGAGTTGCGATGCTCGAGGCATGTGGCACAGGTGGATACCATCTTACTTATTTCTTCTCCCATGCCTGGCCAAAACATGACATCTCTTGCACGCTGCTTGCATCTCTCAATGCCCATGTGGCCACTATGTATTCTGCTCAGCATTTCTGGCCGTAGTGTTAGTGGTATCACGATTCTCTCACCTTTTAAAATGATACCATTAGCTTCAGACAGTTCGTCTCTAAAGTTCCAAAACTCTTGGATTTGCTGTGGTGTCTTGGACCTTTTGTCAGGCCATCCTTCCAGGATTGTTGACTTCAGAGTTTGCATTGACTCATCCTGCTCAACAGCAGTTCTAATTTCCTCAAGTCTGCTGTCAGTGGCTGGGATGTTGGCCAGTACTGAGTGGACATAGCATGACAGCTCATCATCCATGCTGTCACTTCTGCCATCGTCAGACACATAAGCTCTGGATAGTGTATCAGCGAGAATCATCTCCTTTCCGGGCTTGTACTTCAGAGTATAGTCATATCTCTGAAGCCGAAGGAGCATACGCTGTAGTCTTGGCGGTGCAGACACTAGCGGTTTCTTTACTATTGCCTCAAGAGGCTTATGGTCAGATTCAACTTCAACCTGCTTGCCATAAATATACTGATTGAATCTCTCAAGTGCAAAAACTACTGCCAGAAGCTCTTTTTCGATTTGAGCATATCTAGTTTCTGCTCCTGTAAGTGCTCGAGATGCATATGCTACTGGCTTGTCATCTTGCATGAGTAGTGCTCCTAGTCCTGACTTTGATGCATCACATGTGACTAGGACTGGTTTCTTAACATCATAGAAGGCAAGAACAGGAGTCTCTGATAGAATCTCTTTGACCTTCTGAAATGCTGACTCCTGAACATGAGTCCAACAGAACTCATTCTCCTTCCTCAGAATCTCTCTGATCGGGGCCGTCACAGTAGACATGTTGGGTATGAACTTGGCGAGGTATAAGTTCACAGTACCAAGCAAGCGTTCCACACCTTTCTTGTCAACAGGTGCAGGCATCTCTTTGATGGCTCTAATCTTTTCTTCATCCGGCTGCACACCTGCTGCAGTTAACTTGTGACCAATGTAGGTTACTAATCTGTCACTCCAAACTCACACTTTTCTTTGTTTAGTGTTAGGTGGATCTCTTCACACCTTTGGAGAACACTCTGTAGTCGTTGATCGTGTTCATCTTTAGATTTACCCCAGACAAGAATGTCATCTATGTCTGTCTCGACGCCGTCCAAATCACCAAAGTGTTGGGTCATCCTTTTTTGAAACACTTCCTGTGCAGACTTGATGCCGAATGGCATTCTCATATAACAGTATCTTCCAAATGGTGAATGGAAAGTGGTTAGAAGTTGACTCTGCTCGTCTAGCGGTATTTGCCAGTATCCATGATTGGCATCTAGTTTAGAGAACAGCTTAGCTTCCGACAGACGAGTTGTTATGTCTTCTATAGTTGGTAGCTGAAAGTGTTCCCTTTGAATTGCTTTGTTTAGTGGCCGGGGATCTAAACACACTCTGAGTTTTCCAGTTTTCGGCTTCTCGACCACTACAAGGGAGTTCACCCATTCTGTAGGCTCTTCCACTTTCCTAACTACACCTTTCTTCTCCATCTCATCAAGAGTACTTTTGAGCCTGTCTCTTAATGCTGCTGGTTGGTTCCTTGGTGGGCTTACAACTGGCTTCACTGTTATGTCAATCTCAATGTGATATGGTTTTTCTAGGCATCCGAGGCCTTGGAAAACCTTTGGAAATTGTTGATCAATATCCACTTTGCTGTTGTTGCTGTTCACATTCATTACTACCTTAATCAAACTGAGCTCCTGTGAAGCTTTAAACCCTAGTACTGGTGACTGATCAGTCTCTACAATGAAGAACTCTTGTACAGAATCATTGCACAACAATTTACATTGTCCTACAACAGGCAGTATGTCTCCTGTGTAGCTTGTTAGAGTAGCAGTAGGTTTCTTAGACTGTGCCCCAGGAATAATCTTGAAAATAGATACCGGCAGAATGTTTGCTTGTGCACCTGTGTCAATTTTGAACTTAATTTGTCTACCCTGCACATCTAAAGTAGTGAAACATTCATCTGATTTGATCTCAGTCTCAGGGGATTTCTTGTTTACAGCACCAATAAACACTGGTTCATCCGGGTATTGGGGTGTCTCATTATTTAACACATGAACATTCTTGTTTGATCTACAGTACCTGGCAAAGTGATTTTGCTTACCACATTTCAGGCACTCCTTACCATATGCTGGGCACTGGCGTTTGGGATGTTTCCTACCACAATTTCCACATTCTTTGAGATCACTTTTCTCCCTTTTCCATTCTTTTCTTTGAGTTGTTTGTGGATGAGATTTAGATTTGATTTGAGAAGAGTTTCCTCTTCTCATGCCATGGACAGTAAGTTCATCACTCAAGAACTTTACTTGCTTTTTTGATTCTTCATCTGCTCTACATATTCGAAGAGCTTTATCTAAGGTAAGATCCTCTTCACGAAGCAGTCGACCCTTTACCTGCTCTGTTTTGACTCCACACACAATCCTATCGCGGATTAAATCATCCTCCAAATCTCCGTAACTACAGTTTTTGGCGATAAGCTTCAACTCTATGACATACTGATCGATTGTTTCTGTGCCCTGATAGCGTGTGTTGAACTTATAGCGCTCGACCGTAATGTTTTGTTTCGGCTTACAATACTCCTCAAACTTCTTAAATAACACATCTAATTTGCCTGCTTCTCCCTCTTCGAAGGTCATAGTATCATAAATGTCCCTGCCTTGTTGTCCAATAATGTAGAGAAGGGCTTTGCACTTCTCCTTCTCGTTCGTTTTAGGCATGCTTAGCGACAGGAATAGCTCCACTGTGTGTTTCCATTTCCTCCATTTTTCCGGTAAATTTATATTTTCTGTCGAAGAAAAATCCATTTCTTGCGGGGGTTTTAAGTTTTCCATACTTGTTTAGAGTATTTCCAAACTTCTGACACCATGTACTGTTTTGCAATGACTACAAATACGACTGAGCCGAGCACGAGGTCTTTACTAGATTTCCAAGATGGCTGACTACTGGTTAAACACTACTGAGCATGCGCGCGTAGCGTGTCCGATGTCCATGTACCATGCGGGCTCATGATTAGGTTAATCAGAATACTACAATAATAAGAAATACAATAATGAGAAGGTAGGTCCTTAAGGTAACCTTAGGGTTATCTTAAGCCAGCTAGATCACCTCAGATGGAAAACACCGAAACAAGATCTAGCTTGTATAGATATATAATGGTACCAAGAAAGGGGAAGGGAAAGAAAGAGTGCCACTTACATGTACATGTAAGTATACTCTCTCAGTTCTGGACCAAATTTAGTTTATTTTATAAACTTCATCTTGCAATAATGATAACTACACTACTCTATACATAATATCATATCTATGAAGTATGTCAGTTTAAAAAAAACATGAAATACACTGGGAGTAATTGCAAAATACCCCCTCCTCTGGTCATTAATAATTCATTTCTCAACTTTTTCATACAAACCTTCTAAAAACCTAACCCTGAAATAAAAATAAAAAAACTAACCATTTAGACCCAAAATCATTCATAGAACGAGTCTATAAATACACCTGAACTAAAGTGGAGAATGTGGGGGTATTCTGCAACTAAGCCGGAACAGGTTTTTACCAGTGTCAATACAGAGTCATTTATCGTTCGTTTGAAAAAATCTTCATTTCGGATTGCTTATTCAGTTTATACTCACTCACTGCATTCTAGATTTTCGTTCCCGAAGTTATAAACATTTAAATACATGTGCATATAATATTTTAAAAGGCCCCTGTCAGTCAGAGAACTGAGAAATCGGGTCATTTCTACTAAGTCTATACTTTCGAGAGGTTATATATAATAACAATAAATAACAACATAACGACAGTCAATTGGTATAAAGGTTATCATGTTCAGATTAGCGGCTATACTTACATTTACAAGCTGTTGTCTTTATATATATTGTCAGTGTTGATCGCAGACTGGAGTGTCCCGTCTCACGAGTGTATCTAAGCATGTCGCATAATATGTGATAAATTCCCGTCCAAAGCCCGTGAAACACCTCTCAGCTTTAGAAAAGACAAAAATCTTGGTATTGCACTTGAAGGAACCTTTGGTTTACACAAAAAAAACAGCTGATATTAAAGGTTTTGCCAAGTCAAAACTCTCACTCGCCGCCGCGCCATCTTGAAAAACCTGGTGTTCACGTGGACAACATTTCCAGCATTGCGCCAGCACTGTTCACTGGGACAACATTGTGCCAGCACTGTTCACAGTACTGGCGCAATCTGATTGGTCGACGGCGCCAAAACTCGACACAAATAAAAATAAAATAAACACTTGCGATTTCTGACTCGCGCCAGCCGAAGGCCTGGCCCGAGTAATGAGAGATATTGGCATCTACTTAAAATTACGTAATCGATGACGTCATCGCCACTAACTGATTGATAGCAACCCACTACCATGTCTCTCAAGGTTTGAGTCAGCTGGCAATAGAAATGAGGGAAACATGGGCATATACTTCGAATCACGTGACCTATGACGTCATCGTTACGTCATCACCACTAAGTGATTGATAGGGATTCACTACAATGTCTGTCCAGGTTTGAAGTGTCTGGCATTAGAAACGCGACCAAATGTCTGTTTTTAACAATTCAGACAGCCATCGGAGAGTTTCCGATGTACACAGAATAAACGAAGCCGACACACCATAAAACGATGAATAAATTAGCTCGGAGCACTAACCCTAATAACTCGAGTTCTGCGCTTTCGCGCATCCACGAGTTGAAAAGAAAATTACACAGTGG
Source organism: Actinernus sp. WN-2022 (assembly GCA_030867875.1). Classification (NCBI taxonomy): domain Eukaryota; kingdom Metazoa; phylum Cnidaria; class Anthozoa; order Actiniaria; family Actinernidae; genus Actinernus; species Actinernus sp. WN-2022. The sequence goes on along the minus strand of JAOWCC010001634.1, from coordinate 78,630,405 downwards.
TACATATGAAGATATGAAGTTTAATATCCTCTCGAGTCCAAAACATTTCACTCGTTCGCTGCGCTCACTCTAGCCGCTCACTTCCTCCCCCTCCCCGTCTGATGGACTTCATAGACTTTCATGTTCCTGACGTCATCAACCTTTGTTTTTACAATGAGCCAATACGAACACGCATAAGAATTGAAGCGTGAATGCAGTAGCGGCTTTTACTAGTTAGATCTATCAGCTCTCATGCACTGGAAAAAAACATTCTACAGCTTCAAACTTCTGTCGATTTCTCATAATGGTATCCTGTTTGAGCTGCTGTGGTTCTTTGGAGAGCAGGAACTTTTTAAACGGAAGTTTTCGTTCAGTATTTGCACGACAGTGTATGAGAATGCATACAAGAAATACCAGACTCGATTCCACGCCGTAAAGTTTATTACTGTGATCTTAGAACTTTTACGCTTTTACTTTTATTTTTAAAACGTGTTGAGGCTTGATATGTATGGCGATTAGTCACACAAGACCCTGAAGTTGTCCTATTGTAGTTTTTTGGTACCAGAGATTGTTTTAACCGGACTTTTTGTGCAAAGTGTATATGCCATTGCCGTACATGAACTTACGGAAGTGTGTTCATAATTCTGAAAACAAAAATATTCGCCAAAGTGCCATGACACTTTTTCCATAACATACTCAGTATGTGTGTTCACTCCTGCAGAAAAATCATAATATTCCATGAAAGATTTGGTCTTCTAAAAGCCAAAAACCTAGGAGAATGTTTCAGATCTATAAATGCATGAGATGTATATAAGCAGAGGAAGATTAGTGATTTACCAAATCCCGTACGTAGATTCACAAACACATCGTTTCGACGAATGAATGATTCCAATGCTTTCTTCTGCTCTGGATATAGCTTCGAAATCCTGAAAACTTTACAGCTTCGGTCGATACACTGCTCAAGTTCTTCTTCCCCAACGCCATTAGAAAAATATGCGGGCACATTCCTTAAATCCCAGACTTTGCCAAAAGTGTAAAGTTCGCTCTGATTGGTTGAACTTATGACGTCAGGAACATGAAAGTCTATGAAGTCCATCAGACGGAGAGGGGGAGGAAGTGAGCGGACGACCTCGTACCGTCTGATAATAAGGCTACGCTCACTCGTGAAATGTTTTCGACTCTCGAGGATAAACTTCATATCTTCTTACCACCGTGTAATATCCTCTATGTAAAATGTAATCGAAGACTCGATCGTTCGCAATATGGCATTAAAAACTCGTACATGAATAAAAACGATATACAGCTCTTAACATGTAATAATCACTATATCTTTAACAGCATAGAAATTGCCTCCTGCTTTTGACAATTTATGCCTGGCTTCAACACGAAAAAATCTCCAAATGTATTTTAATTGCACAAAATGACTTAGGGAAGACTACAAATCAATAAAAACATGGTCGAGTTCTTTTTTCACTTCATAGGCACTTTAAGAGGGGCTGAATGGGGTTAACTGATAACTGAGAAATGGTCAAAAATATTACTGTTAACTGAGAATTTTACCTTTTTTTAGCTGTTAGCTGATATTTGTGAGATAGCTGTTACCTGATATTTCATTATTTTTTATTAAAATGACGTAACGTCACATGCTATTATAGATCGATTTCACTTAGGTCACGTGAATCCTAAAAATCTTTATTGCTGATTCAAATAAAATCAAGGTGCGTTTTTCTGAAAGAGAACTAAAAATTACGTATTTTTGACAAGTTTTATCAATCTAGGATATTTCTCGCCCAAAATATAAGCGATCAAATGTGCGCCATGTTTACAGTAAAATGTATGGCGGCGCCATCTTGGTGTACCTCCAAGGTACACCAACATGGCGGCCAGATTACCAAGTTTCATTAAAGTTCACAATTACCAAGAATTCTGACCTAAAATGTATCTATTTGCATAGATATTCGCTTATTTGACATGTTGGTTTGTATTTAGAAGGTTTTTGGCTGAAAGTTGCACTAATTTGACTCCTCAAAATACGTGACTGGTGAGTGCGTGACTCAAATCGCTTCATCGATATCTCCGGAACAAACTGAAAGAAACCGATGAAATTTGGTGTGAAGCCGTGCTTAGGTAAGCTCTAAACTGTATCAAAAGCACAACTTGGTAGAGTTCATAGTTTCGAAGTTAGCAATTTGATGACGTCACATGAAATCCGATCTATTGGCTTTTCGGATGGTTTTCGACAGATTTGATCCAGTTGATAATAGTCAAATATTAAACATGACACATCAGAGTTATCTGATACTTAAGAACATTCTATTGAATAGACAAAATGTAGTGTTTGATGTTGAATTAGCGGTTATTATTCATTTCATACCAGCAAATATGTATTCAAATCAGGTTAGGGTAGTCTTTTTATATAACTTAACTGATAACAGCAAAATGTAACTGATAACTGATAAATAGCTAAAAATTTAGCTGTTAACTGATATTGGTTCCCCCCCCATTCAGCCCCTCCTTTAAGAGTGTTGTTTTCCTTTTGTCTGTCTGGGGTCTAGAAATGGCTTTTATCGGCCATTTCTCTCATATTGGTTTTCTCTCTCTTCTCTCTGTCTAAAATAAGGGGAAGGTTCAAACCACGATTCACTTGAGGGTGCCCGATCAGCGTAATTAACTCCGTCAAGTGAAGGTAGATAGTTTAACTTTACCCAAAGTTTTCAGACTTGAGAAATCCTTATCATAACCGGCTTTCAAATGAACTGATTCCTTTGAAAAATAGATGGTATTTTTTATGTATTGAATCAGACTGTACGTAGAAGGGTTTGAATTTAAAAGAACAGTCCTGTTTTTGTTGCCATAACTGCTTATTTAGGGTAATTTTTTTAAATATTGAACCAAAAATTTGCTGACAGATTTTGTGTGACATCCAACGGCCTAAGCAAATCCGAGATGGCGCCAGCGAAGATTAACAACCGCCGAGAACATTGTCGCGGTCTGTCTTCCTTCCTAAAACAAAGGTAAGAAGATCATTCGCCGATAATTCTTCGATCTTCCAGTTAGGGAAACACAAGCAACAAGAAGCAACTGCAGTGAGTTTGGAGAGTACTCTGCGTTCTTGCATTTCTGAGTACATTTGTAAATAGCCGGCGGCTTAGCGAATGCCGAGCGGATGACTCGATCTGGCTGTTCACTGAAAGGACTGTCGATTCTCGAACGGTGTGATATTTGTGGTTCAGTTTCTAGTTGCGTGCGTGTATATCAGTGGATAAACTCAAAGAATACCTTGCCATGCCTCCGTTGTATCCGTGCTCACTAATTCCGATATTTAGTAGCTTGTAAGTGTTCAAACCGAAGTCAAGTCAACGCAAATACTTTGTAGCGATCGGTCAGTACACATTATTATAATATTCTCCTCAGCGAACAAATAAAGTTATTGCTGCTACTGATTTTCCATTGCTGTATGTTGTTGCTTGACTTATTCCTCATCTAGATTATTAGTTAGATGTGTATTTGATCAATAATCGAACTGTTTGTGCTCTATAATCTGATATGAAATGCATGTAAGTGTTCGTGCATCAGTTTTAAAGATCCTAGAACGCGCTGAATAATTAGGGCCGTCGACATATTCGAAATGCCCCGCTTAACGCACAACGGACGTTTAGGGGGGGGGGGGGGGGAGGGGGGGGGAGGGGGTATGGGCATGGACGTTAGTGTGGGGCATTTAAAACAAACACTTTTTCATCAATAGAAGTACACTTTTTAGTCAAACGTTTCTAGTCAGCTAGATCTACATTAGAGCGCAATTTCTGTTGAATTTCCCGGAAATTCCAACAAGGTCTTTTGATTAGAAGTATCATGAAATACGTCAAACCTCCAGGTAAGTGAAACTCAGTTTTATAGTCGTGTCCGAATGAGTATTTTAGTCAAGATCCGAAATGAGCTCGTACGGGAATTCGAGGTACTGACTGACTGTACAGTTGCAGCTATTAAAGCTTTAAGCTTGTTTTATACTTTGTTTATAAGTGAACTCCCGTGTATTTCATTACTGTTTTTCCTGACCTAAAAAAAGCAGACAGACAGACAGACTTTATTCATTAGCTCTTTGTACTACATTGGTACATCAGATGACTGCTAACAAATTTAAAAAGTTGGTTAATGACGGATAGATTGTTCTGTAATCTTAAAAATATAATATATATATAGTTATCATTAAATTAGCTCACATTATTTGTGCTGAAATTATGGTGGATCGCATGTCCATACAATCATAAACATATTTTGCTGCTACTATTGTGACTTGTCTCGGGGGATCAATGATTACCGAGAATAGTTCTTTTTCTGTCATTTTTCTGCTATCTAATTTCGTTAGAGTTTTTAAGGAGGATAAGAAATCATGCCTAATTGTCTGGTAAGTTCTGCATCTCAGCAGGAAGTGAATTTCATCTTCCATTTCTTGTTTGCATGTTGGGCAAATTCGTTCTTCTGGTTTTAGGTAAGGTTTAAGGTGTCTTCCTTTTTCAATTTGAAGGCAATGATTGCTTATTCTTAATTTGGTGAACGTAATTCTATGTTTGATGTTTCTGACAAGATCCAAATAGTTTTCGAATTCATACTTCGTTTTGAATGTTCGATAAACTCGTAGTTTGTTACTCTGGTTTGGATTCTGTCGTTGGTCATTAAATATATCACTTAACCAAATTTGTAGTTCTGTGTCTTTCAGTCGTTGCTTTATATTCTTCAGAAATTCCCTAAAATCTGGAGTATTATTTTGGAGTGTCCATATATCACCATAGCCTAGGCTTTGTACGGTTTGCTTAATTTTGTAACTCCAAAAAACTGGGTTGCTTGATTGCAAACTGTCGAGATACATATTTTTTGTAAGCATTGGCTCGTCCCTGGTTAACAATTTTGTCCAATAGTTAATACTTCTGAATGTTAATTCACATCTCAAAGGATATCTACCAAGCTCTGCTCTACATCCATTATTGACTGATGTTCTGCTGGTTCCTAATAGTAACTTGCAAAATTTTGTATGCACTATTTCTATCGGATCATTTTCGTTAGATCTTTTGCTATCGGTCCCCCAGATTTCGCTTCCATAGAGCAAGATTGGTTTTATCAAAGTGTCGAAGAGTTTGATTGTCAGTTTAATATCAGATCTAAAGTGGGATCCCATTTCTTTTTTTAGTTTAAACATTGCCTTCAGTGCTGATTTTTTTAAAAGCATAAAACAATGGGTGGACGTTAAGGGGGAGGGGGGGAGGGGGTCTGACCTTAACGTCCGTTGTGTGTTAAGCGGGGCATTTCGAATATGTCGACGGCCCCTTAATTAAATAACGTTCTGCATCAAGTCTACCTTTGTGGATGGTTGATTAATGAATACGTCTCAGCTTTCAACGCTGAATCGATTTTAGGGCTTTCTTAAACGAGGCATTATTTCCGTTTATATAAAGTTTCATAGTTGAGTTACTTGTTGCCGGTTAGGCGCTCTCACAGTCAGCGAACACGAAATCAAAACAAAAACACGGGTTTCGCGCAAAGTATCACGGGGCGTGCTATTTGAGTTTTAGAAGTCATTTACAAATTAAATGCATTCCCGTTTTGTATATCGGGTCTACAGCTCCTCGCCTGCGGCTAGCATCTGTATCCAACGATATACAAAACGGTCTCTAATTAATTTTGTAAATAGTACTTCACGTGTCTCATAGATAGCAGTCAATGATTGTTTCTCAACTGATTATATGTGGACAATCTGTCACCTCTTTAACAACTCGATTTAGCATCTGTGACACACAATGGCTCAACTAAAAAGAAATGTCTTTTAGAAAGATTTTTCTAGCTAGCGCTTCGTTTAGGAAATCGGAGTAAAAACCTATTTTCAGGACTTCCCTAGCTAGGCGTATTACATTTCAGTCCTCAAAACATGAACTACATAATATAATAGTCATGTATAAAATACTGTTAGTCGATTCGTAATATTTTATACGTTCGGCGTTCAGTTTGAAATGTCAATAGACCACCTCGAAGTTTTCTACTTTTTTCCCCTGCTTTGGACATAACAACAAATAGCAACAAGTGAAAAGAGCACCTTAAAAATAGTAGGAATGCCAACTTTGGGAGTTGTACCTTGTATAGGAACGAAGATATTGCCATGCAAATCCCATAAATTTAACAGACGTTTGAATGGCTAAAAAATGTTTATGCAAACTTGTGACCTCCCTCACACAAACGTCTGTTAAATTTACTGAGTTTGCATGGCAATATGTTCGTTCCTATACAATGTATAACCCCCAAAGTAGAGTGCAAGTTCTGTCGGCCCAGATTGATTGGTCACATGCAGATACTGTTTCAAATGCGTAGAGGCTTTGATCTTTTGAATAAAATGAAATTATTTGAAATTCAACTTCAGAAGCAAAACATCTTGAAAACTTAACGGTAGATAAAGGATGGCACAGCGCATTGCATCAGATAAAGGTAATGGCCAGTTTTGACTAGATCACTTTATCTAGATCACTCTTTCACAGCACTTTTAACTTAAACTAAAGAAGCTTAATTGGTTTTTTCCTTTAATTTAGTTTCCTTATATTCTCTTCTATCTTATTCTACTTTGCTTGAAGCGGGTATGGTGGAAACAAAATTCGAAAGTTTCAATTCAGTACTGACTATTAAACTGCCAATTGGTTCGGTCGCAAAGGGTTTGAATAAAAATTGGTATACTTCTGAAATGGTAATATATTTGAGATACTTGGTCTGATGAAATACATTAAATTAAATTTCAAAGCCAGGATCCGCATAGTAATAAGCTCCTGAGAAAACTTGTTATCAGTCTTAATTTTCATTAGCTACAGTAAAGAAGCTGTATAGAGCCCATCTGCCCAAGCAAGAAAACCTATTTTAGATAAAATTCCTGTCAACACCCACGTTTTACAAGTGCGGATGGCCATGGGTTGTTGCCGATCGACTCAACAATTTTTTGTCAAAACGAACAAAGTTCAGTTCAAAGATGTCGCCAATTAAATGTGCCAAAATGAGTAAACAAACAAAATTGAAATCCCCCGTTCAAAAGTACGGGTTGTGTCTACTATATCAGAACACAATTATACGCTCTCTCTGTCTTCTCCGGCGGTCCGGCGCATCGATCAAATACCAATTGTTCACACAGGATTTGATAATTCAATAAACAACACCACATTTCTGCCTCAAATCGAGCGAGATTCAACTCCATATCTCTGCCGCATTCACGCAAGTAGATCAATAAGTATTTTTAATTGACCTCTTCGTCAAGCGGTGAGATACAACTGCATGGTAGCTGAAAAAGACGCAAGAAACACACAAAAGACCACTAAAATGCAGTAGCAACGCTAGCTGCGTTTTGTATTGGTGGTGTGCAACCCAATCCCAAGAGATACAAATAACAAAGACGTGGCCGCCATGTTGGATGAACTAACAAGAGAAGCTAACGAGGAATCTTTTGTTATTGTCATCCAACATGGCGGCCATGACGTCACATGCACACCAGCAATAGGAAAGCCGCGGCCACGGCTGCCGATGTCCAGGGAAGAACTGAATACATACTGTAAGCTTTTGACTGCATGCATTTTATCCAAATGGATGTAAGAACAATGGCAAATTAAACACTATAAGAAGTCTGCTATGATGAGTTTACGCTTTGGTCTTCAGAAATACTTTAAATTATGTTGAAAAGAGAGTTCAATATTATTGCAGATCCTGGATTTTCAAAGGCCATTGATATATACCAAGGGTGCGTTCGATTGACCGTATTCCGGAATAAGAATACACAGAATGATCACTACAAATCGCTCGTATCGTATCGTATCGGGAATTTTTAATCTATGGAATACTAAATGTATCCTGAATATCATATGTCAACAAACTGTAGTAGCTTACAAAAATGTGCCTGAACCAGTGATTTCAAGAGATTATTCCATCTATTCTTATTCCGGAATACGGTCAATCGAACGCGCCCCAAGTCTTTGAGGCTGCTGTTCTGGATCTAAAGCGACATGGGTATGGCAAAGTAGCGACCATGATGATTCACGGTCCAATATCAAAAGAGGATTTGGAAAAAAAAAAATCCTCCTATAGTTCTTGGTCTCCAGATCCGAAAAGCCACCAGAAATTTGTGTGGTTTAATCTGATGTTTCACATCATTCACCCGGCGGCAGAGAAAACCTCCGCATCCACACAAAACAAACATTTGCAGTTCGAGTTGATGCGACTGGAAGGAATAGCTAGTCCAAATTCACCAGTGTTGACGCATAATTCAGTTTGCCTCAGAGAGTCAGGAAACTGTCCATCTTCATTCGGAAACATTTTCCTCAGGCTCCAATGTTACTATTAACTTTAACAACTTCACATAGCTTTGCACGGTTTCAAACGTTTTGAGTAAAGCAATATTTTGTAAAGCAGTCTGTGTTTGAGATTTTGTAATTTCTTAAGAGCAATATTATATTAAAACTTCTATTGTGATTATGAAAAGCATTTTTATTGCTGCTATGTAACAATAATGACTGGATTCCATCGGGAATCAATGAGTTTTCTTTCCCCTCGATCCTCGACTTCGACTCCGTTTCGGGAACATCGAGTTCTCGGGGAAACAAAATTCACTAGTCCCTCGGAACCAGTCATTACGTGTTTAATGCATGGTAGTCTGTGTTCGAATATGCGGATCTATTTGTAATGCTAACCAATATGACCGTCAGAACACTAGAAGACTCGACAAATTTATAGAAATGTTTCTCTTTTTAAAGTAAATGTTGACTAATTTTGCTTATATTGCGATTCAGTTACATTTGTATGCCGCCTTCCGGTTAGCTCAGAGGTTAAGCGCCTGTCTGTCGTGCGGGAGATCGAGGGTTCAAACCCCGGCCAGACCAATACTCAGGCCGGTCTTAAAAGAACTGAGTAGAAGGTGCTGCCTTTGTGAACGAATTAAATACAAATGGTTAGATCGCCACGCCTTCTCGGCCAGATAAGGACGACAAATCGTAGGCCCTCGGAGGGGCTTTAAGCCTGTTGAGGTTCTCCGTCCACCTTCTGTAAAACAGAATAAATTATAAATCCACAATAGTTAAAGTTTGAGATTTAGAAGTCATGTACACTTTAAATCTGTTCCCGTTTTGTATCGGATGTACAAATCCTCGCGTGCGTTCGCATCTGTATCCACTGATACAAAACGTTCTCTTATTTTGTGAAAGGTACTTGATGTGTCTCATAGATAGCAGTTAATGATTGTTTCGCAACTGATGATAGGCGGGCCATCTGTCACATATTCAATAACTCGGTTTAGCATCCGTGACGCACAATGGCTCAACTAAAAGTCAATGAATTTTTGTGTTTTGTTTTAAGTTGTAAGACCCAATACTTCATCAATGTACATTAATTATGTATGTTACCCAGCTCGATTAACTTTACAGTTATTCTGGGTACCAATTACCTTGAAAAAGTATAAATAAGACATGTTGTAAAAAATACCAGTATATCTAAATGGTAATAAATGTTGTTGTGGTGGTTATAAAAATATTGTTCTAGCTTTACTTAGGAAATTGGGGTAAAACGCTATTTCCAGGCTTCCCTATATAGCTAGAAGTTTAAATTTACATTTAGTCCTCATGAGCTGCATCAATGTGCACATACATATTATACTGGCCATGTATAAGATTGTTCCCGCCACTTCTTCGCTTCGATATATAACATAAACTTGCGAACATTAATAATAATAATTCCTAACAATAATCATATAAATAATACGATCATTAAATAATTAATAAATTAATGTTTGGTATATGTAGCAAATAGCTAAAGGAATAAAAACCAGCCTATCTTATGTAATTTCAACCAACTAGATTACATTTTTGGTTTAACGCTAGCGCAAATGAAGTTCAAGGGGGGTTAAGCCGGTTTGAAATTTTGTTTTTGCTCTCATTTCTCCTCTTCAACGTAGATTTCAACCAAACAAAGATGACCATCTGCAGGTTTCTATGGTTAACAGTTTGGCGAAAACCCCATGTCGCTACGACATTGATATTTCCTTTCTATCCGTAAAAATGCATCGCCCTTTCTCTTGACCGACCGGGGCCTGGGTAACCATTCAACTTTAATTTGCTGATTCTTTTCTGAACTTGAAATGTTGAAAACTGATCAGTTTTGTCATGAACGACTTTCCGAATACGTTTGCTTTCACAAATTATCTTATGTAATTTCGTCCAACTAGGGTTTTTTTTGGGAGAATACTCGCGCAAATGAGGTTCAGGGGGTTAAGCCGTTTTGAAATTTTGTTTTGGCTCCCATTTCACCCCCTGAATGTTGATTTCAACCAAATTAAGAAGACTCCCTGCAGTTTTGTATGGGTAACATTTTGGTGAAAACCCGATGTCTCTACGATGTTCCTTTCTATCCGTAAAAATCCATCGCCCTTTTGGTTTTGGTCGCAAAGCATGCTGGGACAGTTTCATTTTCTATTTCCCTGTCCAGACCTCGATTGAATAAAGTTGCAGCGTTAAAATTATAGTTTTGGTACTGAACACAACGTGTTGTTTGCAAATTTGGGGTAAGATATGCGAACCTTGCAAAACTGAGGGGGGAGGGGTGGAAAATCATATGCATTTCCTGTAAATAACGGTGCCCTCTCCATTAAAAATGTCTTGAATGAAGCTGTAGCTTTAAAATCATAGTTTTGGTACTAAACGCGACGAACACAACAATTTTGTTTCGAATTTTGGGTAAGATCTGCGAACCATGCAAAACTGAGTGGGAGGGGTGGAAAAGCGTATGCATTTTCTGTAAATAACGGTGCCCTCCCCATTAAAAATGTATCGAATGAAGCTGTAGCGTTATAAATATATTACTGTGTCCTACAAGCTAAGTTAAAATATCTTACAATAAGTTAAGCTAAGATTATTATTATACAATTGTATATGAACAAATTAATGAATATATATACCTATTAAAACTTACACATCGCAGGAAAACAAACTTATCTTATGCGACACTTAGGCAAACTAAGGTTTTGCCTGTTGCGCAACTCTCTGCCGTGCGTGCTAACTCGAGTGTCAGGCTGAAGGTGGTGGAGACGTAAACTAGGGCTTTTTAGCTTTCTGGATACTTTAGAACATAGTTCATACCTCCTGGTATCAAGGCGAGAGCAGTTACATAGAGTGAGTGCTTCAGAGTACCCTTGATATGGCTGGATGATTCGTAAGGCTCTCTTTTGGACAAGCTCGATTTTGTCAGTTAAGTAGCACTGGTATGCCAAACAGCACAACTATATATTCAAGAATGGGTCGCACCAACGAAAAGTAAATCAAAACAAGATCGGAAGGAGGAACACCACTGCGGCGGAGGACTCTTAGAATATGAAGCCGTTAGGATGCCTTTTTCACCATATTATTGATATTGTCAACCCATGCACTTTAGATTAATATGTTGAAGCGTTAAACCGAGGACCTTATAAGATCTAACACGTTCAAGCGGTTGATCATTAATATTGAGATAAGTGGCGTCAGATCAGGTTGCCGACGGAGGAAACTAATGGACATCTCTTTACATTTCTAAGGATTAAGTTTCATATCATTTCATTTCGCCCAACGAGATATTTCGACCAGGTCAGATTGAAGAGTAGAATTACCGTTCCGAGATCGTAATGTCATCAACATATTTCCAATAATGACTGGTGTGCGGCGATTTTAACGAAAGATCGTTGACCATAATCAAGAAAAGAATTGGTCCAAGTTTGGTGCCTGAGGTACACCTGCCGGCAACGACGGCTCCCCAATAAGATTTGACACTGCCAAGTTTCACAGATTGCCGGCGGTCACAAAGAAAGTTGCAGATCCATGGAATTAAGCATCTTCTAACTCCAAGTGTGATGAGCTTCGAGACAAGTACATTGTGATTGATACGGTATAGAAGGCCTTACTAAAATATCGAAGAAACAATCTCTAAGGAACTGTGAGAGTATATCAAGGGCCAGCAGCCACTATTATTGAGCATGTCCAGAAGGCAGAAAGTAGTCGAAGCGGAGCACTTGTGAGAACTGAACTGCTGAGGATCTATTTTATCACTAACGTCGTCTATCATCCACTACACAACGAAGTCCTCGAGTATTTTTAGACAGGAAAGGTGTTAAAGTAATTTGACGTAGTTCGTCTTCACAAGTTACGGGCTGAGACTTTGGTAGAGGGATGATGTAAGCGTCTTTCCAAATTGACGGTACTATCCCTGAAGATAACGAGAGATTAAAAATGTTAGTGACAGGGATAGCTAATTCATGATATGCAAAATCTCTGATGATACGGTTGGGGATACCATCAGGCCTAGGGCTATGTGATTTAAACGGGCTAGGTATGCCAAACAGCACAACTATATATTCAAGAATGGACCGCACCAACGAAAAGTAAATCAGAACAAGATCGGAAGGAGGAACACCACTGCGGCGGAGGACTCTTAGAATATGAAGCCGTTTAGATACCTTTTTCACCATATTATTGATATTGTTGACTCACTTTAGATTATGTTGAAGAGTTAAACCGAGGATCTTATAAGATGAAACACGTTCAAGCGGCTGATCATTAATATTGAGATAAGTGGCGTCAGATCAGGTTGCCGACGGAGGAAACTAATGGACATCTCTTTACATTTCTTAGGATTAAGTTTCTTTTCCTAGATAAAATCTCATTCTGTACTTTGTCCCTGTAGTACCGCCAGAGTATACCTTCACCACTATGGAAAGCACGTTGTCTCTCGATAATAAGCTGCGGGGGTCATCCAGGGCTTGTCAGTGTTGTGAAGTTTGAGGACTTTGGTTGGAAAAAATAAGTCAATAGCCGAATGAAGTTCGGAAGAAAAGTAGTCAGCCATAGCATGAACGTCCAAAATTGGTTCAGGGAAGCTAGAAAAACACCTGTGAGCACTATTCCACCTCCAAAAAGCCTCACAAGCAGACTGAGTAAAACGAAGCACGCTGCTCTTAGTTACGCACTTCCTAACTGAGTTAGAGCTACAAGAATTTGGATAACTATATTGTGATCAGATGTACCGAGAGGTGCGGTAATAATCGGCTTAGTACATAAGTGAGATAGATTGGTTATAATTAAATATAAGATGGCTTGGCCTATAGTAGAATCACAAACGGTTTGCTTAAGATTATGGTGCAAAAGTAAGTCAGTAATATTAAGGCAGTTAAAATCACCTAATACAACAATACCACAATCCGGGTGTGCCGAACGAACTTGAAATCCAAAGTGTCTACGAGATATTGAGCGAGTTACCTCTGTTTTTGAAGAGATTTGTCCGGAGGGCTATAGCCCGTACAGTTAATTATGCCAGATAGCGGGCATGGGAGGCGACGGGGACGAAGCCACAACCACATACATTCAAAGTTCGGATTCTCAAGATCCGATCGCCGATTACAGGGTATAGCTTCAGACACAAACGAACAAACACCTCCACCGCGGCCCTAGGGTCTGTCTCTACGATGGAGGCTAAAACCAGGGATGTTAATGAGATCACTGTCAATGTTGTCCGCTTGGAGCCACAACTCCGTTATTGCAGCAATTAGCATCTGATTTTTTTAATTGAAATTTTACTAGTACATCGAGTACAACTCAACGTCCTGGTAACCACGCCTCACACAGCCCTGGTGACCCATGCCAGCCTCCACAGTGAGCAAAGCGTCCCGAACATCCTCCCCACGTATTCGCTTGGTCTGGTCCGACGAACAATCCTCCAATAGGGCGAGCTTCACCACATGATGCTTGATTAATCGAAACTTCGTCTGCACTTCAGCAGCTGTAACGACATTGTCATCTCTCGAAAATACTCTCACAATCCTGCCGAGGGGCCAGGAGCCTCTTGGGGTTGAGTAATCCACCACGAGAACAAAATATCCAACTGCTTAGTTGACCGTATCCTGACACCATTTCTTGCGTGCGAGGAGAGTTGGTAGGTACTCACGCAAACAGCTGCTCCAAATGCGACTTGTGATTTCACCTGTACACTTGTACTTGATGCAAGGTTTTCGACGAATATGCCAGGAGGTAAGTTGGAGTTCTCTCTTCCAAGGATGAAATGATTATTTAGGTGTAAGTGCTTCCAAACTATCAATTTCTGCACTAACTTCAGTTAAAGTACGACTGTTCACCAATGATTCCAATTCAGCCATCGTCGTGGAGAGAACTTCATCCGTCGTCACTTGACTCTGTAGCACAACCTGCAACGCTTTCTTGCACGATCGCAGTAGACGTTACACCCCCCCCCCTCATGTGGGGTGAAGCGGGAGGGTTGAATACTCACTGTATTCCCTCTTGACTAAGTGTGTTCGCAATCTTGTCCTGATTCCAAGTCGAAGACACTTCTTGAGTTCTGTATTAGCGCCCACAATTAGTTAGTTCCATTGACAGAATGAATAACACTGGGTTGTCGTCGCCTGGAGATAAACCGCGTAGACACGTAATGAACGAGGCGGTTGAGAGGTCAAAAGCAACTTCGAGATGTACTGCTCGAGTAACAAAACACGTGAATAAATAACCATATCTCTTCTCTTTTTCCTGATATATTTTACCATTAGCGGTCCAAAGTAGTCTACTCCGACCTTAGAAAACACCGGTGCAACTCGAAGACGTCTGGCTTTGTTCGTCGTCTCTTGCAATGCAATATGCGCAACTATATGTAACAACTTGCGTACTGTCGCTTGACTACGCAGTAGCCAATACTCCTGTCTCAGCACATTCCTAACTTCATGTCGAGACTACTCATGGCAGTTCATGATAAACAAACGAGTGAGTTTATGATCTGGGTTCAGCACAATCGGGTGAAAAGGCGCCAATCAACGCGAATTATCTTATCGTCATCCAGAAATGGAGATAAAGTCACCAACTTGCTTTTCTTGTGTACTTGTTCACTGTCTCGAAGAGCTCGCAGCTCATCTAGATCGGGAAAAGACTGTCTTTGCGAAAGTTTGATCAACACTTTATTTATGCCTTCAAGTTCATCTGCCAATAACGGACCAGTAATTATATAAGTCGTTGGGACTTCGGACATCGACAGTTATTAAGAACCTATTAACGTAGGCTGTGACACGAAGTAAGTTTGTCATCGATGAGTACTTTGATCCCTATGGGATCCGAATTTAATTCCTGACCGGAGTTAGTCTACACAATGCTTAGCTCCTTCTCTTGCGTGCCATCAACAAAGCTGGAAGTTGATTCAGGCTTGGAACTTTCCTTCGGCCACTTCTCTTGGGATAGAAGGAAGAAGGCCGGTGCATTCAGCCATCTACTTTCTCTGTTGATTGCGGTAGCTGGTAGTCCTTTGCTTCGTCATCCGCCGAGTTAAGCTTTCCAGGACAGTGGTTCCACTGTGAGGGGTCAGTCACGTCTAGAATCTCCCCAACTCGATTAGCAATGAAAGATGGATAACGCTTGGACGATCCTTGGATCCACTGAAATACTGTGCTACTGTCCGTCCAATAAATATCCTTAATGACATAGTCATGCTTTTTAAAGATCGTATCGGATAATCTTACGCTCAAAACTGCAGACTGTAGCTCAAGTTTTGGAATACTGCCACTCGTGTCTTCGTAGCAACGAAAGCACACCACACTGCTCCATTTGGATAGGCGAATCTGAAGTAGGCCGCCGAGCAGAACGCAAATTCACTCGCACCGCCAAAGACATGAAGCTGGATGACAATTATTGGCTTCTCTGCAACATGCCGGTATAATCGAGAACCGAGAATTTGGATAAACCGTGAAGCTCATCTAACCACTTCAACCATTCTAGTTTGAAAATCTCCTCGAAAACCCGGCTTTCATTCGACCTATTAGATACATAGTAGTCAGCATTAAGAAAACTGGCATTGTTAAAAATGAGCGCTCACTCATTGGATTCGGTACTGAAATCCACTGGTCATGCATCGGAATATTCAATTCAGTCACTCAGTGACTTCAATAAAACGGACGAAGAAGTCCAAATTCAACTTTCCATGGCGATATTCCGATTTCCAAGAGATACGACCGGCCTTGCAACTCGTTATTTATAAAATCAAGCCTTGGGCTATCGTGTCCAGCCATTTATGAGCAGTCAAAGCCAACCACAACAGGTTTCACAATTGTCGAGTTTCCTTCAATTTTGGTCCGAGTCAAATGGCCATGTTTTGATGTTCAGCCTCAACCACAAACATTGACATAGTTCTTTGTACTTGCCATAAATTTACCAGATTGTCTTCAAATTTGTAAGTGTGAAATTTATCTCAAATATAAGGATACACTTGGAAATTTAAGCTCTGTACGTCGACAGAAAACTAAGCAGTTGATGGTTTTAAAAATATCAAATACCATATCGAGATTTCCAACTGAACCATTTTCCAAACGAAGCATATGAAGTTACACTAGTTACTAGACTGTCTACAGCAGTAGAAATCCTGGAAAGATCCACCAAAGACTGTAAATCTACAGAGCTATTATTAGGAAATTGTACAATATTTTTGTTTTAAAATGAAGTGTTAAGTTAAGTTAAGACATACGTAAAAAGCGTATGTTATAAGTCGCTATTATCGCACTTCGGCCATCTTGGATTGAAAGGGAGGCTTCCGGGTTGTCGGTTACGTAGCGCTTACTATTTTCCTCTGAGTTTGGATGAAAAAGCTACTTGACATCTCCACTTCTGTAATTCCAATTGTACAAATAATAGCCAGAAAAGAAGATCTAGGGATTCTTTTCACATATTTGATTCCAATAAACAGCGCAGAAAGCGATGGAATTTGAAAATACGCGGAGATGTCGACCCACACTTCAGACTTCAGTTCAGGCTTCGATAAACTATCCAGAGGCAGAGTGAGTAAAAAACATAATTAATACTTCTTCGTTTAAAGTGCGACAGGTTCCCTCAGACTCACAGCTAGCAGCGGTCTCTACAGGTAAAATAAGAAGAGAGAAACCTCACCTAGCAGGGCGAATCAGGAACATGTTAAGTTATTGTTATACACGTGTACCTGTAAGCCACCACTTATTATAGTTTGATAATTCTTAAATAATGCACGTGTACATGGCACTATTTTCATTTAGATGCGACGTTGATCGTTATTTTTCATTTTACGAATAAGACTTGTGTACTTTGCACACCACTAATAATAAATTGGCACTAATTTTGAAAAAGTGCCATGACCATCTGTACAAAAATATTAATGTGTGAATAATAAATTTTGTGTAAAATATATATCATGTATTTGTACTGAATCAAAGGGAAATATTTTGGGAGGTTTATTAGAATGGTTATGGGTGTTATGAAATGATATTTATCACTGTAAAATTTCTGGTATGAAATGAAGGTTTATTTATTAGTTTTTTTTAGGAACTTATACATAGAAACAGGCACTTCCTGCTATTTGTTGCTAAGAGTCTTTCCAGTTAATCTGGGATTTTCATGTGTGATTTTCTTAGTAGTTTGTTCAGGGACATTTAAACTCTAAATCCCTCATCAGCATGCATACTTATTCTAATTTTCCCTCGTTGACATGCAAGAATGAAAATTAGAAGGGCATGCATGCTGACGAGGGTTATGGCAGGTCATTGTAAAAATTAGTCCCTAGCAGGGTGCAATGCCTGTCAACCCTACCTATTTTATGGCTGAAGAAAGATCTTCTCTTCATTTGTCAAACACGCTTCTTCCATAGATGAGATAATTATACTTAAAACCACAAACATGACATGATTAAACTCCATGCATGCATGCATCAGCTCCTTGAGTATTTAGTCAGCCACAAATTACATTTTATTTTTACATTTTACTTGACATTTCATTTATTCTTCACAAAATCAACACACTTATGCCCAAGGGAAGCCATGCAGGGTCCAGTTCAACCAATCATACAAGCATAATAACAACATGTAAAAAAAAAAAAAAAACTTAGCCTCCTCCGCAGGCAACTCTAATATTTGCTCGTCCCTCTCTTACCACAGGAAACCCGGTTTCACATCTTTTTTTCTCTTTAAAAACAAAATTATAATTAAGAGTTGCCTGCGGAGGCGGCTAAACTCAACTATGGTATTTTTAGTTTAGGCAGAGAAAAACTAAAGTTCTCTGAGATTCGTTTCATTAGTCGGTCATAATAGTCAGTTGCAAAGTGATAGCATGACATTTCAGGAAATTAGCTAGTGACTAAATTTCCCCTCGAGCCTTGGGAGGATTTATGCAAATTCTCCCTAATCCCCCTCGGCCATAAATCCTCCCTCGGCTCTTGGGTGAAATTTGATAACTAATTTCCCTTCTTTCAACTGTAGAAAGAGCTCGGCTACATCGGAGAGTCTAATACAAGTTTGCTTTCGCATACGGCGATTTCCTGACTGACTTCACTATGTGATGGCGGCGCCATACGCTTGGCGTTACTTTTTTACTCGGTACAAATTATTAATTATTTCCCTTTCTCTAGGTTCAAGTACAGTTAGGCGCCTTTCGAGTCCTGAACGATTCCTTCAAAATTATCGGATTCAGATTCTTGTCAAGTATTATTTTCTTTCACACGATAAACCAAGCTTTTCATTTCCCCTGCTAGAGCTTGTTCCGACTTTTGAACACTTTACTTCATTCATTCATGAAAACCTTTCAGGTAAACCACGAATAAAACTTACAAACATGTATGTGTAAGTACTAAAACTATCGGGTGGCCGGTGAACACGCACAAAAACAGCCGACTCATATAGCCCGAGTCGGCTGTTTTCTCAGGCTAGCAAAAACCGAAAGTCAAAATCGCATCTGCTGCTGCGAGCATAGCAACGGTGTTGCATAGCAACGAAATATGTCAATGGGCCCTTAATGAAGTGTATACGAAATCGACAAATCGACACAAAAACTAAGAGTGTAACATAGACTCCAAACTGAGAACTTGTGGATACAATTCAGAGAGATTGGATTATGTCTAATGCCATACGCGTTACAGTGAGGGACATGCCTTTATGTTCCGGTTCGAAACAAAATTATTTTCAGTGATTTTCATAAACTGAAGACCTTAAAATAGGTACGTGCGGGAAGGATGAAATCAAAGTAAATGTGCAAAAATGACTAACAAACTGTGCATAGGTCTAGTCTTCAAGGAAAATATTCTTTAAATCAAGCATTAAGGAGGCACCAAGCGAACATTGATTCCAGACATGCACAAACAATGACACAGCGCCTTTAAGTTTCTATCATCTTTGAATTTAATTTGGGACACTGTACGTTAGTTCTACATTGCTAAGACACATTTAATAGTCTATATAATCACTAATATGGTTTCCGTAAAAATCGATCAACATCTCTAGCTCTAATTCATCTTTTATATAACATAGCTTCCTCAATTGATCGAAACGAGGTTACAGTTGGAGTATTTTTGGATCTTTCCAAAGCTTTCGATACCATCAATCATGAATTTATTTTTAGTAAACTTGAAAATTATGGGATACGAGGTATGAGTTTGCAGTTGATTAAAATATATTTCTTAAATCGCAAACCGTTTGTCCAATGCAACGATAAGAAGTCTTCAACACTGCTTATTAAAAGTGGAGTTCCACACATTTATTCTCGGACCTCTTTTTTATCTTATATGTTAACGATCTTCGTAATTCATCTGTAATAACGGAATGGTTGCTCTTTGCTGACAATACAAGTTTCTTTCATTATCACAAATATGTTAAACAAAGCAATGAGCTTACTAAAATAAGTGACTGTAAGCAAGCTAACAAACTTACTGTCAACATTAAGAAAACTAATTATATCTTATTTAGACCAAAACAAAGGATTCAACCCAGTTCAAATCTCTTTTTCGATAATCATCAACTCACTCTTGAACATGATACCCAATTTTTGCCGAGGCGTATATATCGATGAACATCTTTTATGAAAACGTCACATCAGCCAATATCAACAAAGTTGGATTTTATATACTTTTGTGATCTTGCAGCCTCGTTTTGATGTTTTTCAGATTAAAAACGTCAATAACTAAGTAGAAAATATTATTTCATTTTCAAACTTTCACAGTTTACTTACACACACATCCTCTTTATGTCTTATTTTAGTCATTTCTCCTTAAAACTTTTAACATTATGCAAATTAGGAGTACGCAAGACTGCAAAATCCCATACAAAAGTCTATAAATTCCATCCTCAATATATTTTCGGGATTTCTTCCTACACTGTCAAAACGTTCCAAAAATATTAATTTATAGCTGCTCTTTGAGATGAAAGTGACTATTTCCAAAAGTGATTCCAGTTTGCTGATCTAAAAAATCAGTACTTTTTTTATGATTTATTTCCAGGGTAGCCCATTGATATAGGGTCAAGCATTACATATTACGGTATTGTCTCCAGATGAAGACATAATGAACAAAATACACGACGACATAGGTAAGGAAAACACCTGGGAACGGTGATATTTTACTCCTAAACCGTAACCCAACCAAAAACTCTAACCCTAACAACTAACCCAAACAATTAACCATAAAGCAGTACATAATGGAGTATCAGACCCTTCGAGAATAGGAGAACGATGAAGGATGCAGATTTAATATACCTATTAAATATTAATAAGTTAACGATGAGTGTGATAAATATTAATAAGCTAAAATGAGTTTGATCAATATTAATACGTTAATGAGGATGATAAATATTAATAAGTTAATGGTGAAAATTAGATGAGAACTCATGATATTCTCTATCTAATTACTAGTCTACTTGTAACTTATTAATATTTATCATACTCATCATTAACTTATTGATATTTAGTAGCCTAATAACATTCAACTCATTAATATTCAATAAGGGTATTAAATCCGCATCCGTCCTCATCCTTATCCTTTCAGGGGTCCGATACCCCATTATATACTACTCCCTAACCACTAACCCCAACCCAAACCACTATCCCTAGAACTCTAACCCAAAACGTAACGCTAAACTGTAAAGAAATGAAATGTATGGTTACTACGGGGTTAGAACTCGCAAGCTTCTGCGCGTAGAGCAGATGTGATGAACACTATTCGACCAAGGGCTCTAAGACCAGATTATAACGTTTTTATTCGGTCCGATTGCGAGAGTCACTTGGCAATAAATGAATATTGGTGAGCTTAGAATACCGTTCAAAATATCACGTTATTGTCAATATCAGTTATTGTCAATGAGCTAACGAATTAAAGTACTTATCTTTTGTCGTAATTTGCTGACTCTACATAACCTTCGAATTTCAGTTCAGTTATGATGAATCTCCTTCATGCACTTTATATAGGAACATTTGTGTACATAAGATAAACGTGAGCTTACTCCGCGAAATAACCGTCGTAAACGAGGAAAAAAAATCCCTCTAGTTTTCTCCTTTGAACTGCAATGCCTTGCATTTGTTCACATAATGTTCGTCTGAGCATAGCGTGTGGGAAGTTTATTCCGCGGAGCCACCCCGAAAGATGGAGTTGTTAAATGTTTCGTGACAGAGAATTTTAAATAATTTGAAAGATTTACAAAATGAGAAACCAAGCAAACTGGTTTGTGTCCGGCTGAAAAAAAAAGTGAATACTTATAACAGTGATGTTTATGATCCTGACCGTTAAAATTAGTTTGGTTTAAAAAAATGCACGTATGGATTTATTTATTAACGAAGAGGACAAACCTTTGCTGTAATGACGTTTAGCTTATGTACACAAATGTTCCTTTACAAAGTGCATGCTGTTAGTGTTCCGACTCCGTGTGTTGACACGTTGGTTTCTTATGTAAATGAGGTGTTGATATTTTCTCAGGTATCCATCTTTCATCGTTGTCCCATAGCAACTGTCATTTTCGAAATGCGGTAATTATTAGCAGACGAGAGGACAAAGGCCTGAGTTGTTGCTTCCTACCCCATAGGCGTAGTATCATATTGGCATCATTCCCTTTACGCTCATGCAATAAGAATGGGCAGTGTCGCCCGAGTTCAGGTAGAAGGAGAGCAGAATAGTATCCTATTCGCATCATTCCCTTTACGCTCGTGCAATAAGAATGGGCAGTGTCGCCCGAGCGAGATCAGGGAACTCCATGACTCATACCCTCGGCCAGCTAGAGAGAACACCCATACTCACCACACCCATACTCACCACACCCAGACTTATAAGGGATAAGCGGTTTATGGAGTATCAAACGAATTTAAAACTGAATTCGAGGCCGGGGAAGGAAAGGCATTGACGAAGTCCTTCAAGCCGTTATGTCGGAGTAGAGAGAAGAGGAGCCAGCAGTAAGGGTACCCCAGCGCGGAAAGCAACTGAGGCGGACCTCCAGGGCGTACGAATTGTGTCAGCATCAAGTAATCAGAGGATGCGGTGTGGGTATGTGCCAGCCCACATGACTCATAATGTCCACCCAACAAACTAATAACTAGCATGTCTATTCTGTAGGTCAATACAGTGGCACCATCCAGAGTAAGAAACGGACAAACCGATAGGGATTAAGGTTGGAAACTGGGAAGGGGAAGGGGAGCATGGGGAGCAGGGCCAGAACAGCGGCCAGAGCCAAGCCGGGCTAATAACACTACCGAGTTCGTACAATTGCCTTTAAATAAACGAAGTCATATATATTTGCCATTCATTACAATAACGTGATTGCATTCCTGCGCAAGGCCCATTAACATCAGGCGATCGTAATTTGGCACAATTTCAGTGGTATAACTCATTATTTGCACGAATAGCCCATGTGAGTACCTATACTAATTTTTGTTTCAGATCTTCGCACATCTAACAAATCTGAGGCTAACGCAGATGACAGTGACAAAAGAAATGACGCTGACCAAGCGCAGTCTCCAAAATTGAGATCGAGGTTTTCAGTCAAGTGGGAAGAGTTCGTTGGCAAAACTACGTTACACGGTCTTCGCTATGTTTTTCTCGATCGTCCCGCACCTGCTCGTGCAATATGGCTTATTATGGTCCTGCTATGCGGTGCATACTACGGGTACATTGTTTACGTATCGATTACGAAATTTTTAAGTTATCCGAGTAACACCGTTATTAGTCGTAAATACGAAAAAGAGATGATTTTCCCTGCAGTGACATTCTGTTCTCTGAACAGGATTGAGAAAAGCAAGCTACGGATAAGAGACAGCGATCCGCGTTTCGTAGAATATGGAATGAAGCAATCAGCATGCGTTGCGACAGCGAAGGTGCGGGGGTCCAGTTCCTGTGGTATTGCAATGGTTTGTTGCTGCTATACTGAGCTATATGTTTCGTCCATGAATGAGGGTGGTAATGTCACGAAATGCACCAGTGACTACAAAGAGAAGCTCATCAAAGCTCTGAAAGACTCCAACACTACGCTGGATCTTCGACGATTCCATAGTTCATATGGCCCTAGATTTACAGATGTCATCGGTCCCTTGTGCAGTTTTGCTAAACATCACTGCCGAAACAATGACTTTGTGGCTTTTCATCAAGACAGTGGAATTTGCATCACATTTAATTCAGGAGTTAATGGTTTGATTCCAAAGATAGCTAAACGAAGTGGTACTTTCTCTGCATTTAATATCATTCTGGACTCCCGAGTAGCGGAGTATACTGTTTCAAAGGTATCTGTTGGAGTCAAGGTCTTTATACACAACCAAGGAGAATTCATCAGCGAGTGGGATGGTATTAATATTAGCCCAGGTAGACACGCTATGCTATCTGTCTCCAAGAAAACGGTGAGTAGAGTCGAAAACAAACAAAGAAACAGTGGCGAGTCCGAGTCTTAAAGGGGCTATGTCATGGTACTGCGCATGTATCCAGTAGTCGTTCGGTTGGTGGCTTTAATTGGATTGAAACAGTTATTATAAACTTCCCTCCTTCAATGATTGATTGAAAGGATTTTCAATATTTTCCATGGAGACTGTTCATACACACTGTTTGGTAGTCATTTTTGAATATTTGCTTTGATTTTAAGCATCCCACATGGCCGAGAGGTTCTGTAGTTCATATCAGTAGCTGGAAATAGCTGTTTCGATTCCGACCCGGAACGCGAAGCCTATTACCATGACACAGCCCCTTTAATTTCGGATCTTTATCTTTCTCTATCAACGTCGCAAGCGGGAAATTGAATAATCGTAAGGTTGCTATCCATGTGCATGTTGGAGTGATCGAGTTGCTAACATTAGGCTACCGTGACATGAAATGTCGGTACTCTATATACCATTTAACTTATCTAAAGGAGGAAGTGTCGCTCAGAAAGAAATGAATCATTTAATTTCAAACATTTCTGTAATTCTTGTTTGAAAAACACAATTGCTGGCTTTCACTTGACGTCATAACCGCCGTGTTGCATGGTGCCCTTAAACAATATATTCCTCGTTAACTTCTCTTTTAGGGCACCAACATAGCCGCCATGCCCTTTGTCATTTGAATCTCTGGGGATTGAGTGAAAACCAGCAATAAACAGTAGGGCTGAATAAGCGGACTTGGGTAGTGGGATAAATTACGTTTGTGTGACGTTTTGATAGTAATTATCAAAACCTAACCCAATTTTACTAGAAAAAAAACCTACGGCTTACGTCTTTTACAGAAGACAACTCACAGAAAAGGTGGTAGAAGTATTGCCTTATTTAAGCTTTAGGAGTAGGATGTTTTACTTTCTCGATTAAAAACCTTAGATCTGCGCTCTCTAGCTGTGTTCTCCGCGAACAACACTATTAAGAATTTATTCGATTGCATCGTTTGCCACGTTTTTGAAAGACTAGTTTGTTTGAATAACATTTATCAAAGGATATCTGTCATATGTTAGTGACGAGTATTGAAGGAGCAATGATCATATTTGGGCACTTTTACGATGTGTTAAAGAACAAACCTCACTTAGAAAACTGCTTATTTTCACAAGTTCTTAGCTTACTCGATATTAATCGATAACTCAGTTGGAGTTATTAAAGCTCACAGTCGTATCGTATGGCATTTGAATGTTCAAATCTATACATGCGAGGTAGTCCGATCCCCGCTCGAACAACTCCAACGTTTCCAAAAGTTCGATATATATATATATACTCTTCGCTCCTCTTCTCTCTCTCCACTCGTACTCGTACATTATCAACGAAGGAAAAAGAAGAGACGTACTGCTGGCAGTCAACGAAAACAACAACAATAACGAAAGTAATCTTCCATCTCCTGGGCTGACCGCGCGAACTCGGTAATCGAAAACTCTTCACAAAGCTCTTTGCAACTGTGAAAATCACGTGGTCATGTCAGATTAACGATGAAGATTTAAAAAAGTGGGTCTTCTGCTGTCGGCGAGTCGTGTACATGTGCGATACAAATTAAACATTTCAAATAATAATAAGCTTATAAGAAAGTTAATGCTAAATCAACGTTACAGTGTAAAGAAGTTCAGCTTTCTATATCTGAACCCCAAAGTTGATTTTTTTTATCAGCAACCTCGAGACGTTGAAGCGAATTCGAACAGCGACTGCCGGCTGTATGGTTTTCACTTCAACAGTTTCAGAAAATGTCCCGAACATTTCTGCGTTATTTGTCGAAGGCAAAAACAATTATCCTGCTCATACATGTAAATCTTTGTACAGCTTCAAGTGTAAAAAGTGAAGTTCACTACTACGGATCCGAAGTACCAGCAATCCAATCGTCATGCGAATAAGCCACATGGCTCGCCTTGTTTGCTTGCATTTTCAACATATTGAATATTAACTTACTACTTTAACAAAAAGTCTAATGAACGTCAACTGAAAGAAACTTTGTATCCGAATAAAAGAGTATTTAATTGAGTATATATTTGCAAAAGTGTTCCGAGTGACGCTCGCTTCAGAGAATTTTGTCTATTTTGCACAAATATGTCGCACGCCGCTACCAGATCCCCGAGCGATCTTGTAGGATAACTGTTAAATAGACGTTTCTTGCGTAGCCAATCAAATTGCGAGTTTGCCGATAGTCGGCGGCTATTTAACAATTACCTGCCAGATCGCGCGAAATATCGCCTGATATACTTACATGTAGC
Source organism: Actinernus sp. WN-2022 (assembly GCA_030867875.1). NCBI lineage: Eukaryota > Metazoa > Cnidaria > Anthozoa > Actiniaria > Actinernidae > Actinernus > Actinernus sp. WN-2022. Next base: position 78,604,463 of record JAOWCC010001634.1, on the reverse strand, counting down.
TGACAAGGCCCGATATGACCGAGTTGGCTAAAGTCAGGCGATATTCCGCAAGATGGAGCAGCATAATTGTTTTATTATTCAACAGATCGATAACAAAACGCAGTCTTTACCGAAATACTCGCAAAGAGTACATCTTTATTTCATAAAATAATTTTGGCGGTAATCTAGTGGCGCTCGCGCGCCATGTTTCTAAAGAATTTTGGCACCTTTGAGCGAAGTAAACATTTTCAAACTGTTGGCAAAAGCCTGAAGTACTCTTTTATTCGGATTCGAAGTATCTTTCAGTTCATAAAACTCGTAGTTAAAAGTACTAAGTTATTTGAAATGTTAAAACACAAGCAAAAAGGGAATCCAGTGGCTAGTTATTCGCATGAAGATTCACATGAACTGCTGGTACTTCTGTCTTGAGCCGCTTGCAGTTGAACTCGACTTTCTCCACTTGAAGCCGTACAAAGTTGAGCAGGATTTGCTTCTTTGCCTTCGAGAAACGATGAAAACATGTTGGACATTTGCTGGAACTTTCCAAGTTGTCGAAAACAATCGACTTTGGGGTTCAAATAACGATAGTAGAACTCTCAGTCAACTTGATATTTCCAAGATCGGCTAGGCACTCTCGGCAAGTTAACTGTACACGAGGTAATTTACCAGTTGTTTTCTTAATAATAAATGTATTCGAGGAGAAGCAATCAGCATGGAATCTGATTTGAGCATTTGTGAGGGGATTTACCATTAAAAATGTATTGAAAATGTTCAATATTCAACTTTGTTGCTTTCGTTGTGTTCTCTGTGAACATAACTATTGATAATTAAGTCAATTTCATTGTTTTCGACGTGTTTGAAACACTTTATGATCAGGATTTCGTAGGAAAAAAACTGTTAAATTCGTTCGGATCGCAGGATATCTGTCATGTGTAGGTGACAGATATTGAAATGACCATATTTGGGCAATGTTACGATGTGCTGAATAATAAGTAACAATTGATAGACAGCGTCTAGGGGCGCTTTCCATTTACGCGAACTGACTGGTCTGATCGGCCAGTTCTTAAATGGAACCTGTCAGTTCTGAGAACTGGTCCAGTCAGTTCCTAGAACTGACGCATTCCATTTATGAACTGGCCGGTCAGATCATGCAGTCAGTTCGTGTAAATGGAAAAGCGCCTTAAGATTTAGACGTCGTTTAAAAATTTCGGCTCTATATACCATCATTTGTTAAAATCGTTGTTTTCTTTCATTCAGTACATCAACTTACAGACTCCGTACGGTACTGAATGCGAGCACAAGAAACTAAAAGGTTTCGCTTACTACACAATACCCGGATGTCACTACGAATGTCTGCAAGACAAGATTATTGCACAATGTGGATGTCGATACTCTGGTTATGAAGGTAAATATACTAATTTGAAAGACAATAGATGGCTTTCTATACTCTAACGTGAGTGTCAGTTGAACAGTATTTGATCAAAGAAAAAACATCTTAAATTGGCTCTATTATGTAAAACTCGGATTTTGGGAAATAAATGAATTTCATGCAAGCAAGCAGACTTTTGAAGATGAGGAAAGTATCGGGTTTAACAAGCAAACGTTGACGACAGCAGAAGAAAATAAACCTGAAAAGCCATTCTGCAGTAAGTAAGGAGATACTGATTGGTTAGGTGTTTAGCGTGCATTTCAACCATGGAAATACCATACTATGAAAAAATACCATTATTATAGGAAATTCTAATTTACAGCATTTTCCATAGTTTTCAATACTAGGGAAATTGGTTGAATTTCCAGTGATTCATAATGTCAATTCAATAGAAGAGATAGAAAAGCAGTTTATATGAAATTGTGATACTTCTTTGCTTTCATGACAGATAAATTCCATAGACGTTACTAGAAATATATTTAAAATTTCACTTTCAGGAAGAACAGACGTACCAACATGTAGCGATCTTGATATCAACTGTACAGAGCCTGTTAAAGGTGGGCATGGCAATGATCTTGTTAGGGGTGGACTATTAGAAATCAGGGCTTCAGGGGGTGGCAATTCACCAAAAAAATCGAGGAAGGAAAAATGATTCCCAAAAAATCCTGCAAGCACTTTTTTATCCCAAAACAAATTCGTGTTAGAGAACATAGGCGGTCAAGGAAAATTATAGTATGGAAAAAAATCGTGCAGAGCTCGCATGGTCCAGAAAAGAATCATGCAGAGCTAAAACGGTGTAAAACGCTTTGTGCAGACATTTCTAATGGCCCAACTCTTATGATGATAAAACTTTCTACGATAATTTTTCACGGTTTATAATTATGTAGTAATAAATAGTTTGCTGACTTCCGGTTGCCTTTTTCTTCGGAGTTTTAGAGTTGACCAGAATTGTGTGTAAGGCAGGGGTGTGTTCGAGCTACACTAGCTAGAAATAACTAAACGGAAGTTTAGAACAAATAGCAAACAACATTATAGAGATTACTCTAAATTCAATAATGAAATGTTCTTAAATGACATAAATTTAATAGATTAGGAGGAACTCTTAATGCCAAGCAAAAGCCTGAATGAAAAAACAAGGGATGCAATTAGTGCAATAAATGTTATCGTGGATAAGCATGCTCCAATGAAACTGGATACGCGAACTAAACAAAAACAGTTAAATAAACCTTGGATAACAGGTGGCATTCTCCGATCAATAAAAACAAAACAAAAGATCTACAATTCATATATTCTCACTAAGAATCAAGAAAAAATTAAGGAATATAAAAAGTATGCAAATATGCTTATACACCTAAAGGAAAAAAGGAAAAAGGACTACTATAGCTCCCAATTTAATAAATGCAAAGATAATCTCAAATCTACCTGGAAGCTTATCGCTACCCTCATAAAACGGAAAACTAAGGGTCAGACCCTTCCTACTAGAATTATACATGGCAATAAGATTTTTCTCAGCAAACTGATATTGCTGAACAGTTCAATAACTTTTTTGTTAATATAGGACCAACCTTAGCAAGCAAAATAGGAAATAATAATACATGTAGCCCAACCCAATGTATAAGTCACTCCCCATCATTCTTCTAGCTTCTTTCTATCACCTGTAACCGAATCACAAGTCTTTCCCTTTTTTCTGGATTAAATGAAAGCAAGGCATATATCAACATTCCAATTAGACTTATTAAGCTTGCAAGTGGACCCCTTTCTATTCCTTTCACAAAAATATATAATGAGTCAATTATGACAGGTGTAGTACCTGATATTTTTAAAATTTCAAGGGTCACCCCTATATTTAAAAGTGGAAGTGTCACTGAACTAGAAAACTACAGGCCTATAGCTGTCATAATCCCTTTCAGCAAAATTCTAGAGAGACTTGTTTATGATCAGCTGATATTCTTTCTTGAAAAGCAGAGCATATTGTTCAACTATCAATTTGGATTTAGAAAAGGCTACTCAACTGAATATGCAATTCTAGAAACAGCGGAGAACTTGAAAACAGCACTTGACGAAAACAAAGTAACCTGTGGAATTTTTTTAGACTTTTCAAAAGTGTTTGATACGATCAATCATGAAATTCTCTAAGCAAAAATATATAAATACGGAATTCGAGGACTACTCCATTTATGGTTTTCTAGCTATTTAAAAGATCGAAAACAATATGTCAAAAATGATAACACTGAATCTAGCCTAAAACCTATAACATGTGGCATCCCACATCGATCTACCGTAGGACCCCTATTGTTTCTTTTATATATAAATGATCTTTCAAACTCTTCCAAAAAAATATTATTTAGAATATTCGCAGATGATACCAATATATTCTACTCTTCAAATGATCTTAATTAGGATCTGGAAAGGGTCGTAAACGACGAGCTTGCTAATGTTTAAAATACTGCGCTGCAAACAAGCTATCAATCAATTTTAAGAAAACAAACTACATGCTAATAGCTTCTCCTAGAAAAAAACCCTATATATCTATAACCACATGTAATATTGATCAAAAAACACAAATTAAATACTTAGGTGTTTTATTGACGATCACCTACAATGGATGCACAAATAAAACATGTCAATAATAAGCTGGCTAAGAATATAGGAATTATATGCAAGTTAAGATACTACGTTTCTATTAATGTACTAAAACAACTCTACTATACCCTTATATATCCTTACCTAAATTATGGCTTAATGAGTTGGAGTACTGCATGCCAAACTAGACTAGATAAAATCCAATCAAAACAGAATAGGTGTATTCGTTGCATTTTTTTTCTAACAAAAGAGAGAATACTATGTATATTATAAACTTCTCGAAATCCTTAAACTTGAGAATGCCTTTAACCTTAAAATGTCCTTGCTTATCCACAAAATCAAGTATGTTAAAGCTAATATACCAGCTACTTTTCTAGATCTAATTTCATCTGCTTCTGATATCCATAATCATAATACCAGATATGCTGCCAAACAGAACCTATGCAGACCAGCTTCCAGAACAAAACAAGGATTAACTAGATTTAAAGCACTCGCATCAAGGATATGGGAAAAAATACCTATAAACATTAAAACTTTATCCCATACTATCTTCAAAAAACAATATAAAATAACTTTACTTGATAACCAGATCTAGTCATTTATACATGTAAATATTGATTTTTAATCAAACTGCCTGCTAAACTTTGCGCAACTTGTACAATTTATACACACTTGTAAAATCCGTATATATGAATCCCATACCTACCTTATATTAGTACCATACACATATGCAAATCAATGACAATACTTACTCATAAATTGTCTTATTTATTTTACTTTTTTTCCTCGACTATCTTCTATGTGGTAGTGGTCAACTCGAAAGCCACTGGCTACTTTGATCACTACGCACTTTTCCTCAAAGCTGTAAATATCTATTTCTTCTCTTTTTCCCCCCATATATTATATTATATTAATATGTTTGTAATTTTTTTTTAAATAGTGCAAAATAAAATGAATCTAAATCTGAATCCGAGCTACCCTAAAGAGCTAATCGCGACACCAAGATGAATCTTTTCCGGAAGTAATACACTCTATCCGAAGGCTAACGCGACAGACCTACCCTGAGGTTACCCCAAGTCTTCGGTAGTCACTTACCAGAGATTATTTCGTGGATGCACTTGGAGATGCTGATATTCGTTGGAGAGTACACCATACCTACCCCAACAGTCTTAATGACGCATTAACAACAGCTGTAAAACTGGAAGCGTTTGTATCCGCAGAAAACAGCATGGAAAACCTGCCCGAAAAGAGCCGAGCAGAGTAGAAGGCGCCTCAAGTGACACAAAGCAAGAGCTCAAAGAAATGCCGTTGATGCTTGAGCGTATTCCCGAGGAAAGGAAGCGACCACGTGACCAGATGGACAAATCCTCCTCTATAGGATGCTATACCTGCGGGGACTAAAATCATTTCCAGAAAAACTGCCCACTAGCGAAAAACAATGAGGACAAGTAAACACAAGACCAGGTCAGGCAGTTGGGAAACGGGGAGCAGCCGAGCTCGCGGGCCTCAGCTTGGTTGGGGTTACGACTGAAAGGCCATTGTACCACATACGGAAGACCTGCGAGGGAGGTGACGGGAGGGTGGATTGTTTGCAGAATGTTACGTGGAATATGTGCGCTTCATATTCCTTATAGATACCTGAGCCAACATTACCATCTTTAGACCTTCAGTCGTCTATGAAACAATAGCAGAGGTATCACGACCATCTCTGGTCGATCCAAAGTAAAGCATGGTACTGGCGGACGGAAGATCACTCCTGTTACAGGTCGGGGAAAGTTAAAGATCCGCGTTGGCTCTACGAACACACAACTGTCTGGATTGCAGATATCGAGGATGATGGAATCCTTCGCATGGATTTCATACGTAGCCAAAACTGTGAGCTGAAGCTAGAGGAAGCCAGTTACCGGTCAGCGCGGGACAGTTTTTTTTTGCCGTGGTTGTGGTTAGCGAAATGTACAGTTTGTAGACCACGAACACAGTAGAGGGTTGGGTATGCTAGAGCCCGATTTCAGGAACGTAGTCACCTAATGGTTGCAAGGACCTTGGTAGACAATGCCCAAAACACAGTCTTCTTGAGGCTATTGAACCCGACGGGGCAGCTACGAACTGTGAACAAGAAGTCCATAGCGGCCTTGTGCAAGCCTATTGAGGAGTTAACTGAACGACTGGTGTGGTCACTCATCACATTAATATTGGTCGTGCAATTCCAATTCGTCAGCAGGCTTAAGGCGCCTAGTCATCCATCTGAGAGCCGAAGCCAGAAGAAAAAATTCAGACATGCTCCAAAGATGCATCATCTAGCCCCTGGGCTTCCCCAATCGTGCTAGTCAGGAAGAATGACGGGTCTACCAGATTTTGTATTGACTTCCGTATACTCAATGAATTGATGACTCGCTAGACGCACTAGCTGGTCGCCGTGGTTTTAAACCTGGAAAACTAACTGTACCAAATGTAATTCCGCACGTATCCTTACCTGCCCACTGCCCTGTTGTTAGTAACATTTATGCTTCTTATGTCACTTTCTTTTGTACGTATAATTTATTTTAGTATAATCACATTACTTAATTAATTAAATTAATTAAATTAAATTTATATATTAATGTTGTATATTGTCTATAATGGGCGACAGCTGTTGCGCTTTCTCTGCCTGTTAGATGGCGAAGTCAAACAAACAAACATGTTCGATCTCTTCAGTGCCCATTGGCAGGTGGAAGTGGGTAAAGGAGACTGTAAACAGCATTCTCCATTGGGAGGGGCCTATACAAGTTTACCGTGATGCAGTTTGGGTTGCGCAACGCTCCCGTAACCTTTGCAACGTTGGGGTGCCTCTCGAAAGAATTGCAATTGGCATCATGCAATTGACATAACTTAATAGCGCTTTCTATGCCATAAAATAGTTAGAGCATCTGATAAAGCTGATTCGATAACACTGTCGATACGGTCAATAACATGTTGATAATTTGTATCTCTAAGATTCTGCCTGGTAATTGTAACCTCCTTTATTGTAAGTAGCCCTTTCTCAGAACCTTCATGCAGATCACCAACGTTTGACACCAAGTTTGACAAATGATACATGAATCCAAGTCGACTGAACATTCTGAATATACCCATTTCCTTTTAAGGCTAACTGATCGTGAGCCAATGGCATGCACAGGAACAGTACACGAGTCCGCCTTTTGTCTTTCTTTTGTCTAACAACCGCTGACCAAGTGATCTTTATATTCGATATATATCGGATGCGATCAGTGACACCACATATAAACAATATATGAAATCCGAAACCAATTAACTATAGGGAGCAATAAAACAGATTACGTAGTTCGTTTCAAGTTGTTTGTTTCAAATAAATGGATTATTCGCCATATATAAAAGTCACGTGACTTTCATATATCATTAAGGCAATTTTAAACGCTAAAAATCACTGTGTTAACTTGAAGATATAGCATGATAACATTGATTTTCATATTCAGCATACTCAAATTAACTAGAATAGGTATGTTGGCAACTTTCACAAAGAAATGCCCGTACATTTTTGGGAATTGCCTCCAGTCTAAAAGGCATATTAGGTTTAAGATACCGCAGACAATTTAACGTTGTCGTGCTATGCTTGCAGATATGTTCGAAACTCTGTACCACTGTCACTGTCCAGCTCCCTGTAACCACACCGAGCACACATACGAACTGTCCTACTCAGACTTTCCATCCCCTGGCATATCAGAGATGATACGGAACGATGGGTACAACAAGAGTCTGGAGTATCAGAGGTGAGTCTTCACAGCTGACAAGTCACGGACTACTTTGTTGATTAGGGAGAAAAGTAACTGCGATAGGGATTAATATATATGCATGTTCTTTGTAGCCTCCTCTACGTACAGGAAACTCTTCCACCCCTCTCCCATCCCCTCCCCTGACTTCCAATTCCTTTCCCTAACCCTCTCTTTAATATTCCTGTTTACCACAGGGAGCCTGTATCCGTAGAGAGAGCCGGGGAGGCCTGGTACTTTACTAACATTTCTATTTTTCTCCTCAGAAAAAATCTAGTTTATCTCCAAGTTGGGTACAAGTGCTTGAGCTACGAGCTACAAGAACAGAAATCAGCTTTCGAGAGTGGAGCACTATTTGGTAATTGGCCATGACCAAAATGAGGAAAAGACTGTGTACGAGTATGTACAGTGCATCATGGGTCATAGTGTGGGCAGACAGGCTCTAAAACAACAAAAGGTTCAGAGGGAAGGAACGACTCTCAAGAAACAATTAATTCTTGAATATTACTGAAGCCTTCATATATATCTAGACATGCGTATTAGAAACATCGGTAAGCTTCATGAAGAGTTTTCCACCCTGAACCGTACAATAACGGAAACCAGGTTGATGGTATCGCAGTTGTCAATAAAGAAGTAGCATGGCATCGTGCGATTCAGGCACTTAGAAATCCTACTATTAACGCTGGTTTAGTATATCTGATGCTAGGGAGACAACCAATGAATTGTTGTGACCTTTTTGTGGAGAAATACTGCAGTATTCCGTCACATCTTTCCTCACGACGCCATGCTGTTTACCACCGTGTCAACCCAAACCGATACCCATGGCGCATTGGCCGTACTGGAACATAGTCCTTTCCTTGTTTCGGTAATAACCAATGCACTGAGATGGAAATGCTTTTTGTTTGGAATTTGTCGTAAAGCGGATAGTAGTATAGGACGCATGGAATTAGCCCTTTTTTTGTGGTGCTATGTTAATTTTTGTGGCGCTCTCATTAATTCAATGACGTCACGGTTCTATTGTATTGGAACTCGTGAATACAGTGCGACGCTCTCATGAATAAAGTGTGGCACGCTTATGAATAAAGTGTGGCGCTCATGAATAAAATGTGACGCTCTCATGAATAAAAGGGAGGTGAATAAATTAAAAGGTTGCGGATCCATGGCGCAGTGGTTGGCTGACTGATTAATTAGGGGTGGATGACATTACCTATTAAATATTAATAAGTATCTAGAGGGAGGGAAGGGGTGGGGTGGTCTAGGACTGTAGATTATTGATGAATAATGAAACATTGGGTGGGTGAGGATCATTACCTATTAAAAATGGCGTCATTAACAGTCCAACAATAACCAGGTGGTTTTCATAATCTATTGTTTCTGTGGATGAGGTCATGCTTCTATATCTATTTCGAAGTTGATACGTGAACAAGATGGAAGTGATCTACAAGCTAGGACCTCGAGGCAATCATGGAGAAAGATAAGTTGTACGCTGTAGCCTGATGGGGATAGATTTGGAGAACTAACTAAGTATGGAAAGAGAGCATCAAAAAAGTCTGGCATAAGCATTACCGGACATCTGTGTGATTTTTTATCAAGGGAAATATTTTCACTGAAAACTACCAAGCATTTGCTGAATTGTACAAAGCACACAAGATTAAAGTGAAGTTAAGGGAGTACTATTGGCCTGAGAAGAAAGAATACACTTTGCTAACCTGTGATTCTTCACTAGACTTCTATAAATCCACAATGACCATTAGAGCAACTTTACTATTGTCCTTAAGGATTAACGATAACTGAAGGGCTATCAGTACAGTTTGATAGAAACAATAGTCCTATTGTTTTGAGGTAAACTCTTGAGATGCAAATTATTCTCTAAAACTGAACTAAATTACCATACGAATAAAAAACAATATCCACCAGGTAAATTAAACAAAGTTTATTCAATCTCAAAAACACCAATTTACAGTTCGTTTTCCTTATAGTCGCGAGGAGTTGATAACTTTCTTTTTTCTCAATTCTTGGGTTGATATAATGTACCGTGTTACAAGATTACACTGATTTATGTTTCATTGATTTTTTTTCTTGTTGACAAATGCTACAGACAGTTGTGTTTTTACCGAGGAGAGGAAAATTAATGACCTAGGTAGTCTAGTCTAAAAACTCTACTTTAGCTATCAATTTCTTGACTAGTCTTACATAGAATTACTTACCAAGTCAAAATCAATCCAAGACTCGAACATCTTGGGTGGAATGTCAGTAGTTTCACCCAAATGATTCTGAATTTACAGTAAAGAATTCAAATGAATTTCAAGCTTAACTTTGGACAACTTTACATGAACAAATTGCTTACTTCTGTAGCAGTCTCCAAATCTGTTTCCCAGTCAAACCAAGGCTCCAACACCTCAAGAGGAATCTCAATATTCTCTGAAATGGTCTATAAAGAAAAAAATTAAAGACTACCATTCAAATGAATTTCAAGCTTAATTTTGGACAACTTTACATGAACAAATTGCTTACTTCTGTAGCAGTCTCCAACTCTGTTTCCCAGTCAAACGAAGGCTCCAACACCTCAAGAGAAATCTCAATATTCTCTGGAATGGTATATAAAGAAAATAAATAAAACACTTACCAATCTGTACATAAATAAAAAGGTTGTGGTGTAAATACAATTCAAAATAATACTTACCTCAAAGTCAACTGCTGCTAGCTAGATTAGCCTCTCAATGGCTTCAGAAATGTCATCTTCAAATTTGGTAGTATCCATCTTGTTCACGGCTCAACTTCGAATGGATTCGGTGTAGATAGATATTGTTGTTGCTCAACTTCGAATAGATTCAGGAGCGATCGGTTCTAGCTTTATAACGCCTCCAAACAATAGGATCCCAAAAATAGAACCATAACCTCATCCAAAGGAACAATAGATAATGAGAAACCACCACACTTTATTCCTGAGCCCCAGACAAAAGATAATTTATTCATGAGAGCGCCACACTTTATTCATGAGAGCGCCACATTTTATTCATGAGAGCGCCACACTTTATTCATGAGAGCGCCACACTTTATTCATGCGGAAAGACAATAGAACCGTGACGTCATTGAATTAATGAGAGCACCGCAAAAAATAGCATAGCGCCGCAAAAAGGGGCTAATTCGGTGCCTCTCCTACTTCTGCGGATATTCACTCTTATCACGTGACGGCCATGTTGACTTCCAGGAGAATAAACGCCTTTGTTTTTCCCCATCTAACCTCGTTTTGAAACTGCTCAGTGCGAGACTACGCGTGGGAAATGTATTGTTTCTAGCCAACATAGCCGCATGTGATAAGAGTGAATAGCTTATATTACAGTTGCCTCTACGAATAGCAGTTTCAGCGTTATTGACCCAAATGCCGGTAGGTACTTCATATATCGTTAAATAAAAACGAATAGAACGTATACAAACCAAGAATATAAGCTATTAGTGCTTCGGACATTTCATTTAACGATATATGAAGTACCTAGGCAAATACCTCACTTCTATGTAATGAAGCGCTATTGTACCCGTCATTCTTGGGTGATACCAACACCCTCTTAAACAAGCACGACTAATTTAGATAGTTACACAGTTTGAATTGTGCTTCATTACATCGAAGTGAGGCATTGTGGGTCAATACCGCTGAAACTCGGCTGCTATTCGTAAAGACGCAACTGTAATATCTCCTATTGATGGAAACTGTTGGCTTGGAATATGTTTGGAATGAACACTTTCAAGGCCTGGCAAACGAGGGAACATTGTTATGGAAACATTTGTGCATTTCAGTGTTTCCCAACATGTTTACTCGTTTGCACGTGCGTTTACTCACCAAAGCAACAGGGCACAAGATATACCTCTCATTGTTCCTTTCATCTTTAGTTTACCAAGACAAAATCATTCATGACATTGTTGATATACATGTAGATAGAGAATCGTACTTACAATTATCTAAAGAGCTGCGCACATGAGGCAGTCAATTAAATTAAATTAAGTTGCAAATTCCACAAATCACAAAACATGTCTTCAAATATTTCCCCCCCAGAACTGCTAAAAATCTCATCACTAGAGAGATTAAGTAACAGTCCGCGCAAGATGTAGGCACAATTCTATTGTTCTGATGCAATTTGCTTTCCCCACTTCAGCATTTTCTGTTTTTCATACTGACAACTCCTCAACCCTGAAATGATAAATTTCTGAAATCTAATCCACTAAAAACGCATTTTAAAGGTAGATTTCTTTTTTGTGAAAACATTTCATCCAATCAGAAGAGTCCAAAACAATAACCAAGAAAACGTTCAATTTAAAAATATTCCCCACATTGAAAGCTCGTCATATTAAAAGTTATGAGTGTTTTCACTAGATGCAATTCAAATCTGTTTATAAAATGAGAATTTTGTTTTTCTTCAAGTTTAAATATATGTCTAAGCCAATGAGGTGGAAGATTCACTCTTTTCACCTGGTGGCCATCTTGGATTCAAAGCGAGTCATTCCTTTGTGTTTGCCAGGTTAGCCTCGTAGTAAGGGATGGCCAAGTGAAAAGAGTGAATTGAAACAATACCACATTTACCACCTTTTTCATTCATGCATAACATATGCGTGCCTCTTGCGCGGATCATTACTTATATTTAAATAAGCAAGAACTTACGAAGTTTGTAAATTAGTTACTGAGTTTAAAGGGGCTATGTCATGGTACTGCGCATGTATCGAGTAATCGCTCGTTTAGTGGCTGTTAATTAGATACAAACAGTTAAACTTCCCTCCCTCAATGCTTGATTGAAAGGATTTTCAATATTTTCCCTGGACACTGTTTATATACAGTTTGTTAGTTATTTTTGCATATTTGCTTTCATTTTAAGCATCCCACATGGCCGAGAGGTTCGTTAGTTCATATCAAAATCGGTGGAAATAGCTTTTTCCGGCCCGGAAAAACGAATGTAAAGTCTTACCGTGACACAGCCCCTTTAAGATGTTCAATAGCCCACATAGTTTATACATTACGAGCATATTATTTCATTTGTTTGCTTATTTATTATATTTAATTATTGTATTTTATCCTGATTTTATTATATTTTATTTCATTGGAGTTTTATGTATTTTATGGACATTTAAACTTATTTTGTGGACATTTAAACTTGTAAAGAGCTTAGTATATTATGGTATTGATCAATAGTTAGTGTGATGCCTCGCGGTTTTAATAACTTAATAAACGATGATGATGACGACAAGTTACTAAATATAATATAAATAGGAATGCTTTACATTATACCTTTATCTTGTCACTTGAAATTTGTTTTTCAGGTGAGATCGGAGGTAACCTTGGTCTGTTTCTAGGATGCAGTCTACTGACCATGATTGAGCTCGTGGACTTTTTCTTCGCCTTCATGTGGGAGAAATACAAGTAGCAAGACCGGATACAATTCCTTTTGCAAAAAAACAAAAACACAAATTATAGTGAGAGAAGCGCAAGAAAGAAAACATTCCTATGTAGAAAAAAAGAGACGTGTGTGTACTGTAAAAACCGGTTTGACGACGGTAAACCAGACTGACTAGCCCAGAAGTTGGGGTTGCGACTTAAAAAACTCTCAAGCATGCTCAATATATACTTCACAGGAGCCTTCTTCTTGTTTTAGCGGGCAGAAAGCTCTGCTCGTAGAGCAGAAATGCCTCTTTATTTATCCAATCACATTATTTATCATCAGTATCGTATATCATACGGCGAGGTCTCCCGTCAGATTTTCGTGATCATTTTGTTTTGTTTACAGGGATTTATCATTTATATGGTGATTGAGCGAAAAAAGATTGTCACCATTTTTTCCGTGTATAATTTCGGTTATTTTTATGCAGACAACACTCTCTCTATAAATATATCAGTATATGACCAAATAAGCTGTCATATTCAGCAAATATTTACAATTTTGATTCCTATTCATAACATTTAAATGTAAATCTTTCTTGTGATACACGTTTCTCAGAATTTCATTTTATTCAAAGTATTTCGATATGGACAAGTTACTCAATGCGTTGCGCGAACATTTGGTGAAAACGGGATAAACCCTACAGTTTTTAGTCAATTTCAAAAGTTACTTCATCAAATTAGACTTTCTCATCACCATCTCAAGACTCGTGCCTTTCTCGACAATATGTATAAATTAAGGGTCTATGTACCTGTTGCAGCTCAATTGCAGGTTCACGGCTGTTTCAGTTCACGCATGTGCAGTTAGCACTTCCAAGACTTAACTAATTCAAGCGAAGCTAATTTATTCGCACACATTTAGCTTTCATACCAACGAGGCTGCACCGAGGTATTATGATATGTGATGAATTTTGTGGCAATTACAAAATGGCTACCCTGGTTCCAGATGTTTTCACCGTTTCAAGAGAGAGCCAGGGGGCGGTGTTCAGCGCGCCGCGGCGTAGGACTGGTCCAGTCCGAATTAGAGGATTTGAACTTATATTATTCTGGAGGGATGTTGTTTGTATTCCTGGTACAGGTTGACAATTGATTTGTTCATCATAATGAAGCAGTTTATTGTTTCTTGTCATTTGGGGCTTCAATGTTCCAGTATTAAAATCAAATTCAAAACTGAATTTTGTAAGTTTGGCGTCATTTCAACATGGCTTCTCGTGAAAGAGACTGAGCGATGAAAAGGAGTTGAGACTACTCAAACGTTTCAGAAAAGCGCGGAGTCGTGCCGAAGAGGAAGAAATGTTGTTGAAAGCTGTACTACTATTGTAAAAGTAGTAAAAGTATTTGAGGAATGGAGGAACGCAAGAGAGAACAAAATAGCCGCTTTGGAGGCCACAAGCTTTACCATTGCGCTAGAATTAAAGCATAGAAAACCTTGATGTTGAGATGTGCCGAGAATTCGAACACATGACGATCCTTGAAACCCCGGAAAGTACTCTCAGAACTCCCAGGAGTACGTTCAACCAATTTTATTCCAGCCACGGACTGAATTAATTTTGTTCCAGTCCAAGTCCCACTGAGAGCTGAGGTTTTCTCCGTTTGCTTTGAGAATTTCCCAGCTGTTGATTTGCTCCAACTTTGCTGCCGGTTTATTCAGGACCAACCTTCTCATAATTGTATTTCTTATTATGCTTATCTTATCATCATCTTATGAGAAAATAAATGGTGTTGTTGTTAAAATGATAAATATTTCTAATATGACCTTCACTGCCATTGTATTGTCGTGGTGAGATCAGTCAACTGCCGCCCGCTACGTGAGGCTTCTTTCTCTTCTCTCGATCTCTAGCCGGCTTTCTCTGAGCTGAACGGAGAAAACTGGGTAGAAGTCACCCCACCAGTGATGCCATTGTCAAGCCGGGCTATTCGACAGTCGGAGATATGTTTGTTAAATTATTTAAGAAAAAAACAACCAAGCGTGACTATACTACCAGTTTAATAATATAGATACTAACGTGACAACATGTAAGCGAGACTAGATTACCAGTTTAATAATATAGTTACACCATGGTAGCCTCGGATTCTTTTGTTCTCCGAGGCACATTTAAACCACTAATTTTCCCTGATGGGGGGGATATTTAGAAATATGCATTGTCTAGCAATTTCCCGCCGGGAAATTTCGAGACAATGGATATTTCTAAATTTCACCTGCATGCATAATGAGGGTAAATTAGAAGAGATGCAGGCCGGAAGTGAGAGAGTCAAAAGCAACAACTCCTGCTCCCCTCTGGCACTACTAGCCCTGCGCTCCCGGATGAAAAATACTGAATCCAAACTGACCTGTCTTCATTATACCCGTTATCGTAATCCATGTGGGATGAGCTATTTCAATCTGCGCGTTATTCTCTTCATTTCTCAAGCCCGCTTCTTCCATGTGGGATACTTAAAACCATAAACGTGCATGCTCTTTGAATATTTAGTCAACCACATAATTACATTGTATTTTAGTGTTATTCTTCTCAAAAACAATACGCTTGTCCCCAAGGGAAGCTAGGGTCATTCAATCAATGGCGCTCAGTCAAGCATTAATCAAAACGTTTTCGAAAGCAACTCAACAGCGACGTCTTTAGTTTCGGCAGAGCTAGAGAACTAAGCTTCTCAGAGATTTGTTCCATTCCTCGGCGTTCATGATATAACAAACTTATACCATGGCATTTCGGGGTAAAAAGCGGCCTCGGGACTTTTACAAATCTTCCCTCGGCTCTCGGGGCAATTTAAATCACTAATACCCCTCATGCCATGGTATAACTTATAAATACTAACGTGACAACATGTAAGCGAGACTAGATTACCAGTTTAATAATATAGATACTAACGTGACAACATGTAAGCGAGACTAGACTACCAGTTTAATAATATAGATACTAACGTGACAACATGTAAGCGAGACTAGATTACCAGTTTAATAATATAGATACTAACGTGACAACATGTAAGCGAGACTAGATTACCAGTTTAATAATATAGATACTAACGTGACAACATGTAAGCGAGACTAGACTACCAGTGTAATAATATAGATACTAACGTGACAACATGTAAGCGAGACTAGACTATCAGTTTAATAATATAGATACTAACGTGACAACATGTAAGCGAGACTAGATTACCAGTTTAATAATATAGATACTAACGTGACAACATGTAAGCGAGACTAGATTACCAGTTTAATACTATAGATACTAACGTGACAACATGTAAGCGAGACTAGACTACCAGTTTAATAATATAGATACTAACGTGACAACATGTAAGCGAGACTAGATTACCAGTTTAATAATATAGATACTAACGTGACAACATGTAAGCGAGACTAGATTACCAGTTTAATAATATAGATACTAACGTGACAACATGTAAGCGAGACTAGATTATCAGTTTAATAATATAGATACTAACGTGACAACATGTAAGCGAGACTAGACTACCAGTTTAATAATATAGATACTAACGTGACAACATGTAAGCGAGACTAGATTACCAGTTTAATAATATAGATACTAACGTGACAACATGTAAGCGAGACTAGATTACCAGTTTAATACTATAGATACTAACGTGACAACATGTAAGCGAGACTAGACTACCAGTTTAATAATATAGATACTAACGTGACAACATGTAAGCGAGACTAGATTACCAGTTTAATAATATAGATACTAACGTGACAACATGTAAGCGAGACTAGATTACCAGTTTAATAATATAGATACTAACGTGACAACATGTAAGCGAGACTAGACTACCACTTTAATAATATAGATACTAACGTGACAACATGTAAGCGAGACTAGACTACCAGTTTAATAATATAGATACTAACGTGACAACATGTAAGCGAGACTAGATTACCAGTTTAATAATATATATACTAACGTGACAACATGTAAGCGAGACTAGATTACCAGTTTAATAATATAGATACTAACGTGACAACATGTAAGCGAGACTAGATTACCAGTTTAATAATATAGATACTAACGTGACAACATGTAAGCGAGACTAGATTACCAGTTTAATACTATAGATACTAACGTGACAACATGTAAGCGAGACTAGATTACCAGTTTAATAATATAGACACTAACGTGATAACATGTAAGCGAGACTAGACTACCAGTTTAATACTATAGACACTAACGTGACAACATGTAAGCGAGACTAGATTACCAGTTTAATAATATAGATACTAACGTGACAACATGTAAGCGAGACTAGATTACCAGTTTAATAATATAGATACTAACGTGACAACATGTAAGCGAGACTAGACTACCACTTTAATAATATAGATACTAACGTGACAACATGTAAGCGAGACTAGATTACCAGTTTAATAATATAGATACTAACGTGACAACATGTAAGCGAGACTAGATTACCAGTTTAATAATATAGATACTAACGTGACAACATGTAAGCGAGACTAGATTACCAGTTTAATAATATAGACACTAACGTGACAACATGTAAGCGAGACTAGACTACCAGTTTAATAATATAGATACTAACGTGACAACATGTAAGCGAGACTAGATTACCAGTTTAATAATATAGATACTAACGTGACAACATGTAGGCGAGACTAGACTACCAGTTTAATAATATAGATACTAACGTGACAACATGTAAGCGAGACTAGACTACCAGTTTAATAATATAGATACTAACGTGACAACATGTAAGCGAGACTAGATTACCAGTTTAATAATATAGATACTAACGTGACAACATGTAAGCGAGACTAGATTACCAGTTTAATAATATAGATACTAACGTGACAACATGTAAGCGAGACTAGATTACCAGTTTAATAATATAGATACTAACGTGACAACATGTAAGCGAGACTAGATTACCAGTTTAATAATATAGATACTAACGTGACAACATGTAAGCGAGACTAGATTACCAGTTTAATAATATAGATACTAACGTGACAACATGTAAGCGAGACTAGATTACCAGTTTAATAATATAGATACTAACGTGACAACATGTAAGCGAGACTAGATTACCAGTTTAATAATATAGATACTAACGTGACAACATGTAAGCGAGACTAGATTACCAGTTTAATAATATAGATACTAACGTGACAACATGTAAGCGAGACTAGATTACCAGTTTAATAATATAGATACTAACGTGACAACATGTAAGCGAGACTAGACTACCAGTTTAATAATATAGATACTAACGTGATAACACATAAGCGTGACTATATAGATTACCAATACAATACAATGCATTATCCTATAAATATTATATTTCAGCTAATCAGAGCTCAGCTTTACTATGCAATACAGGGCGGTATTTCATGGGTTTTCTATAAAATACAGAGCCGTATTTCATGGCTAGATCAAGGCCAATCAAAAATGCAGAAAATTTCGCGCCCTTTCTTCATCAGCCAATAAGGATTCAATTTTGTTTTGTTTTCGTCGGGAAAATTCGCAGTCTATCATCCAGTAAGTTACTTTGTTTTCGTGATAAATCTTCCCGTATATATGTTATTTATAGGATAATATGGTTATTTCATGGTCTTCTATGGATTACGGGCGAATATTTCACGAGAAATTCGTATTATTTGGTATACAACGAGCCTTTTCAGTAAATACAATAACTTTATTTGTACCGCAGATATTTACAGTATACATTTAACATATGATAATTAGGCAAAGTCAGCGGATGTTTTTTCTCTAATGGCCTTTTGCAGAAATGTAATCACGTAGTCGTACTGGACGGCAAAACATATTAATTCATATATTTACATGAAGGCACTTGTACGAGATCAATAGTGTTATTAGCAAAACCGGTTTGTAAATGAGTATTTTCCACCTCCAATCCATTGTTGATCTTTCTAACACAGCGTTTTTGAAGATAGCTTGCCCTCCAGCATCCATAGCAACGCTTTTTCCATAGGGATCACAAGCTCAATTCATTGGTAAACGAAGTTTAATATCAGCACGTAGCTGTTTCCTGCAAAAGGCCTAGTGTTAATTATCTTACAGACCCATTCGAAAAATGGTGGTCCAATGTAAATAACTATCGGTTTAGGACTGACTATACCCTCGCTCGCATGCACCTGAAAACGCTTTTATGCGGCAACATCGGAACGAAGCTAGTCAGTACAGGACGAGTCATTTAAATTGGACGCCATGTTGCGCACGGTATTAAATATATGCTGCCTCGTCCACAAACATCTAAATGTCAAAATCCGGAACGAGCGCGGCACGAAGCGCCTGGGTCGAGCGCGTCGCGCGTGGACTTGTGACGCCTGGCGCACCGCAGCAAACGTTATGCTCCGCTGGCCGAAAGAACGAAAGCTCTGGAGTTCGAATACAAGTTTCCGAGGTCTAAAACCTTTTTTACTGAATAATTTTATAACTTAGTAAACTCACAGTGAATTACAAATTAAGAAAACTTCAATATGTTAAAGTCTTTGACTTATCTTTTAAGTATATTTATTTTTATTTTTCGCGAAACATTTCACGTAGGGTGATTGCCTCTGTTTTCTTTTAGCGTCGGCGGTCAGACGGCGACCAGACGCGTGCGCCTTGTTAACAGCGCATGCGCGTGACGTTTTGCCGCGGTGTGGATGGCTGGAGACGGTCGAGGCAGAAATATATGTATTCATCAAGCTTGGCTTGAAATTACAAAAAGAAATGTTCAGCCTGTGACCTCCTAGAGGCTGTACAGAGTTTTCTTTGATTTTGTTGACCACAATGTGGTCATTTGTTGATTTCACTAAACAAAAGAATGCATACTTAATTTATGAAAATGTTTGATGGCTTAGGTAGTTTATGGAATATAGACACCCAAATTATATTGGAAATAATCCTCTTTCGCCAATTCAGTGTACTTCAGTGAGCGCCCATGGTTGTTTATGGAGAGGTTTTTAAACCGACACGATACTTAAAGACAGGAAATAAGGTAGGTATACCACGCATTTGAATTTTTGTCCAGTTATATACAGTGTTATTAGCTATATATAATATTGCCTTGTGAAAAAAAGTAGAGAAACTACAATGGTTTTAGACAGGTTATCTGTAACAGTTCCAGTTTAAAAAATACCAGTGATTGGGGATCGTTTTGTCTTGATCGTTTATTGTCCAACGAAATGCATGCAATATATTTGAATCCTGCCCTGTACCACACAATGAAATATATACAATGTACTATTTCAGTCTGATATACAGTACACTATACGCTACTTGTCCTAAACAAGAAATACCATAGTCATGGTACCGAATTCACACAAATAACGGGATTGCGGAATCTTCGCTGTTTCATTATTATATTTAACTTCTGCTCCTAGTACTAAAGGCCTACACTGAGTTTGACTAGAACCGCCATCTCTTAGCCTAATTTAGATCGTCTAACGTGGTACAGTCATGGCTTAAGTTTGACTAATATCTGGACGCGTACGGCTAATATTATTAGACTGGAGCTTACGGCGTTTTATTGACTATTTCGTCGATAGACTAATCCAAGGATATTGGAAAGTATTTTATCCGCCGAAGAAATCGTACTTTTATCAGGACAAAGAATGAAAGAAAGGTAATATGTTCAACTTAATTTCCTCTTCGTAAATGTCCCGCTTGTCATTATTGAAGTGCCAGTTTACGATTTTGAGGAGAATATTCGTCGTCGTTGCCAGTTAAGAGCCTAGCTGTTACATGAAACCAGTAGCATTATTGCATGTTGTCAATATGCAAAAACAGTCTCGAGGGATTACAATATGTTAGTACAATGAAGGTAGCCATAGTGTTAGGTCCAGAAACAGTTTCGAGGGATTACAATATGTTAGTACAATGAAGGTAGCCCTAGTGCTAGGACCAGCAGCATTGTTGTCGATATGCAAAAACAGTCTCAAGAGATTACATTACAATCAAGATAGCCCTAGTGCTAGGTCCAGCAGCATTGTTGTCAATATGCAAAAACAGTCTCGAGGGATTACAATACAATGAAGGTAGCCCTAGTGCTAGAAACGGCAGCATTGCATGTTGTCAATATGCAAAAACAATCTCGAGGGATTACAGTGCAATGAAGATAGCCATAGTGCCTACATTTACATGCAGGGTCAACAGGGCTGGCCCTAAAATGTTTAATTTTTCTTTAAAAGTACGTACTATCGAATGTGATTATATTTTGAAAAAGATTATGTTTCGACTTATTCGAAATAACACGATTCTAAAAAGTATAAATTATATATAATATATATAGTTTATATATATTAATCCTTTAAATCTAGTGATTCCTAAGTTGGCCTTAGGTCAGCTTTGTCTGTCCGCCTGTGAATCAGTATGAAAGCTAGTTTAAAGTTATAGGCTTTCCCATCTCGACCCAGAAAGAGAAAATGCCGGGAGTACCCACGGGTACGTTCCACAATGACACCATCAACCGGCTGCGTTGCCAGCGTGGTTGCTCCTGATGGTGTTGTGGTGACACAGCGGACTAGTACGTATGTTCAAATCCCACTCAGGGCACATATGTTCTCTTTCACTTCTATTCTAGTTATTTATAATTATCTGCCATGTTTTCACAAAAGGGGGTTTTAGGTTCTAAGGCTCCTTTTGTGAATTCAAAACATGGCAGATATTGTGTGCCTTTAGCTTTAAAAGCCAGTCACTCGTATTTTGGCCGTTTTCTTGAAAGGGCAAATGACAGTTTAAGACTTTTTTGGCCTTTCTATCCCATAATTGATCTCTAGGTATTTTATGTTGCTTTAATTCTTTACCGCCGAGCCTGTAAATGTAAGACGCATTAGTCCGATACTAGAAAAATTATTGCATAACATCTAGACATGCTGGAAAGACGATGTTGCGATATTATGCGAAGGAATGAATGGCTTCAAAGTAAGAGCTATAACATGGATCGCTCGACTCTTTCACTATGGAGAAAAGCTCATTTGTTTTGGCGATCGTATTGTTTCTTGGATTTTCGCGAATTTTAAGAAGCTAAAAATCGGGTCAAAACACCCTTCCCATTCGCACTTGAAATCAAAAGAAAAACACAAAATCAACACTCAGTCGTTACAGTACCATCTTTAATCTTTCCAACCACCAGGTTTTTTTGGCACAAAACACACCAAGCGACTGTGAACCGCGCTATTCTTGTCACTACATTTCTCTCCACCACGTCTCCTGTACCCACCTCCAATTGCATGCTGGGTAATGGACACAAATTCCACAAGGGGTCCCCCCCTCTGGGACTCCGGTAGGTTTTTTTTATACGTCTTTTACCCCTACAACCAAGAGCGGTGATTTGGACTCAAGCCGTTGCTTTGAAGTGACAAAAACACATCCTAATAGGTTGGGCAGAGGTAAAAGACTGCCAACTGCAGGATTTCAAGGATTTCAGTGAATATTTTTTTCCTGTGTCTGAAAGCACAAACACAACAAGAAAACCCTGTGAAATCCCTTCACAAAGCCAACTAGAAGCAAACCCGAAGTACATTTCAGCCGTCCTCAGACTTAATGATTTCCTCAAGCTCTCTGACAGTGGCATTTTTCTCCAAAATTAGAGCACATTTCATTGGAAACCCTACAGAAGTTGCAATACCTACCGTCGACGAGTTCGTAGAATTCTCCCGAATGGCATTGTGGAGAAAGTTTGAGCCCTCGGCTTTAAAAGTCAGCAGTATTTAACTACCCCGGGCTAGGCAAACTTGAACTGAGGGGGGAGGGTTGAGTTAGCACTCAGGATTTCACCAATTGAGCTCACACACGATCGGACGACAAAGAGTTAAGACTGTTCTGGCCTTTCTATCCCATAATTTATTTGTGTTAAATCTATCCCATAATTTCTTTATTTGAGAGCTAGAGGTTGGGGTTAGGTTAGAAAAAGGCCATTTTCTGGCAAAATTCCATCGATTAAACTCAATCTACATTAAGGCCTACATTAAGGCCTCAATCTACATTAAGGCCTATATTACCGCATAGTGCATCGAAATCCATTGAAAGCTCGAGTACGTTATTCGCGAAAATGTTTGAACTAATCCTCCCCACCCCCACCATCCCTCCCCCCCCCCCCACATAAAATACCTGAGATCAATTATGGGAAAGAAAGGCCAGAAAAGTCTTAAACTGTCATTTGCCCTTTCAAGAAAACGGCCAAAACACGAGTGACTGGCTTTTAAAGCTAAAGGCACACAAGATCTGCCATGTTTTCACAAAAGGGGGTCTTAGGTTCTAAGGCTCCTTTTGTGAAAACATGGCAGATATATATATATAACTCAGTAGAATATAGGTGGAAGAGAAAAAATATGTGCCCTAACTGGGACCTTATATTTTAACTGTTTTAATTTGTTATTAATATTGTTTATTATAGATAAGCAAAAGTACAGCAATTTCGCAGTACAGTAAATAAATTTACAATGAAAAAAAAGAAGAAAAAAGGAACAAAGGAAATATAAATATAAGTATAGTAAATATAACTCTTTTAACTATTTTTCGAGGTCCGAAGTTATAGACAACATGCAATACATATTACAGAGTCCTCGGGTCGAATCATGAAAGCGAGGTCGATGGTTACATAACTTTATCTCTTGGATAGCGCTAAATCTGTAATGGGCCTTCTGCAGAAATGCAATCACGTAGTTGTGCTGGCGGCAAACAAAATCTTGACTTCGTTTATTTGAAGGCACTTATACGAGATCGGTAGCCTGGTGGCCATCTTGGATTCTAAGCGAGGCAATCCTTTGTTTTTCCAGCTTAGCCTCGTAGTGAGGGATAGTCAAAACGAGGCTAACCTGGCAAACACAAAGGATTACCTCGCTTTGAATCCAAGATGGCCACCATGTGAAAAGAGAGAAATTTCCACCTCCAATCGATTGTCGACCTTTCTAAAACAGCGTTTCGAAGTTTGTTTGCCGTCCAGTAAGGCCTTTCCCATGGGATCACGAGCGAAATTCATTGGTTATTGACGTGTATATCCGAGCACATGGCTGTTTCCTGCAAATTAAAGGCCTATTGCAGTGTAATAGACCGATTTAGGTCCCAATTCAGATCATGTGACAGCTCTCAAAAAGATTCAGTGCTTTGTTTTCCAATTAGGGAAATTTATACAGTTACTCTTGGGATACAGAAAATATATTTAGTTACGGTCTATTATGATAATTCTTGCATTCTAATGCAATAACACTGTTTGAAGAAGTATTGTTATTTAATGATGCACAGTAAAATATGACTTGTTTGTTTTGCAGACGTTATGACAGTTAATTACGGTTAGCATACACTGACAAGAGACTTCATAAGTATAGTTTATTGTGGGACTGATGGTCGCCAGACAACTCCGTGCTCTAACTAATTAGTATTCTTAACTAATGGAAAATGCCAGATACGAAAAACCGCTAAAAACCACAAAAAAACCACCCTGGGGTTGTGGCCAAAAAACGTTGAAACCTAATAATTTAGAAGCAATTCGAATTCTCTGAGGGCTAGAGAACTAACTATTGATTTACTACGTTAATACAAAGTAACCGTGGCTATAATTAATAAGATATATAAAATAAATTGGAGCTGACTGGCCTAGAATGACTACTTTTCCCGCTCGAAACATTATATATGCTACAAGCATTACCCATGATGCTATTGTTTCCGTCTCCAACTGCTCTTTACCGTGCCGGCAGAATATCAATTTCTGACAATATCGTTCCTGCGTTGCTCAAACGTCAGAAATTCCATATTCTCTAAAGCCGTTTATAGAAAACTTTATTTTCTATATACGTTCCGTTCAATTCACTATTTGCACCAGTCCCTTTCAGTGCGAGTATAAATAAGAGCTCCGCCAACTCCCTTGCGCAATTCACGTCAGTAATTCACAGCCGCCACAGCGTGTGCTACCCTAATATTCAAGTCTTTCGTCGCCTATTAATGACTGAATGACCAAGTTACTCAGCGTCCTGCTATGAATGTCCAAGTTCCGCGACCCCGCGCTGTGAACTATATACGTATTACCTCAGCGTGCAAACGTCCAAGCTGCACAAGCCTTACTCGCGCCGAATCCTGTTCCTTCAGCTGCTACCCGGCTAACCCACCACCTGAACTGGACGTAATTATACTCTTTAGATGTATGTACTTTTGGCCCTTCTTTCGTTTTGGCCCTTCTCAGTTGTGTTTTGGCCATCTTCCCTTGCCTGGTTTTCGTGACATATATTATCTCTATATAGTATACACTTCGCATGCATTTGTACTGTCTCGCTTGATTTATACGTCACAGTAGCCGTTTCCCCTCAGTTTGTTTTACATCCGTTGCCCCTTTCCCCCGTTTTAAACCTTTGCACGTGTCGTCGGCTGCTGTTGCCGTGTATTTATTTCAAATATTTGGTTTGCACGTGTGTTATATTGCCTCACAAATACGGCTTTGTGTAGTTGCCGTTTCTCCCTAGAACTAGTTATATCTCCTTCGGTTGTTTCTAGAACCCGTTTCCCTTTGCACGTGTCGGCCGCTTGTTGCCGTGTATATATATATTTCAAATTGTAGTTGCCGTTTCGCCTCTAGATTTCGTTATACTTAATTAGCATGTGTTGAGGCGGGTGTGTACATATCTCAGATCGTTGCTTTGCTCATTTTATACCGATTTGTGCAGTCGCCCTATATACAAGCCGTGTACACTCAGAGGTTCCGTGCTTCTCGGCCCGAAAGGGTTCTTATTCTCCCTAGTCAGATTACTGACGCTTGGGCTGCCATCTCCTGGGTTTTCCCGCGCTTGTCCCGTTCTTTTACGACTAAGTATATTCTTTGCCGCCGTACTCTATATACGAGTTCCCAGGGGATGGCAGCCGCCTAACCCTTATTTTTCCGGTTGCACTTTAGTAGCTGCCTTCCCTTCCTAATAACCTCCTCTTTAAGTACAGGAGCTTCTACTGAGCATTAGACTGGTGCCGTTTTAAGTGATGGGTGTATTAGACTGGTGCCGTTTTAAGTGATGGGTGTATCCTTAGGGTTTAGGATCAGGATCGTAAGCTCACCTGACCTGTCACGGTCGCCTTTCTCCCATTCTTATTTAGCGAGCGCGAAAGAGAATGCTGCGAAAAGAATGCCTATTTTCACCGGTCCCTTTCAGTGCGAGTATAAATAAGAGCTCCGCCGACTCCCTTGCGTAGTTCACGTCAGTAATGATCCAGCCTCTCGCAGCCGTACGACCTGGTGTACTATATACGTCATATCATTTCCCTTCCACGCTCGCCCTTCGCCACCGGGTTCATCCCTTCCCTCCCTCCCTCCCGCCTTCCCTCTCACATGTCCTGGTACGCTTCCACTCTGCCTGAACACGGTTGCCTTTCTCCCATTCTTATTTAGCAAGCGTGCTGCGAATAGAATACTAATGTCAACGATATCCTTCATATCGAATAAACGAGATGTCCCTTCCTGTTAATCGTTCTTGTCTCTATTGTCTTTATAGTTAGTTATAAAATAATTTGTGTTCAGTTCACAGAGTGGGGTAAAATAAAGGTTGTTGTTGTTGTTGATTAGAATACAAGAAAACATTACTCAAGAGAAAAGTCAGGTAAATCGTCAATAGATCTAGTCCGGCTTGCCTGTTTGTTGCCCCATTTCAGACCACGTATTAGTTCTCCAGGGGATTCAGTACTTTGTTTACCAATTGTAGAAATTACTCAAGGGAAAAGTCAGGTGTCTGAAATGGACAACAAACGGGCAAACTGACTTGGTCTATTAAAGTGCACCTAACCCCTTTTGCGGGTTAGCGATTTATCCGCGGATTAGCGCTTGCTTCGTACATGCAACCGAGCTAGTCCAGGATGGTAAATTTCTCTGTTTTCTTGATATTCCCGACATTTTATAGTTTAGAAACATTTCGTAAATCAAAGGGGAACATTTAGATGTTTTAAACTTGGCGAAGATGAAAACAGCTAGACTGACGGACCTCGCTTTCATGATTCGAACCCAGGACCCTACAATGGGCTTGGCATAAATCAATCGCGATGCGCGCGGGCCATAACATTTGGTACGGGGCGAGCCAACGAGTTTATTAAGATATTTATTATATGGTACATTTCATGGAAACCATCGCTGCTGATAACCATCGACCGAGTCCAAATATGGCCTTGGCAATTTGCATAATGTTGAAGCTCGATTAAAAGGCAATGTGCATGTTAGTTAGGTCAGTTCATAAGTAAAAAAACAAAAACAATTTCTAACGGGACGTGAAACAACCATAGCGGCTGATCAAAGGCAGGACCCGGCTAATCCACAGATCGAATTGGAATAAGTACTATTTACATTATGAGTGGCGATGTTGTATCGGACTACAATGGCGAGCCGCTTCGGTGTATATCCGATACAACATTGCCACGAATATTGTAAATGGTACTTATGATATGCACCACATAAAATTGGAAGCTTTGATTTCTCCCACCTTGCTATCGATGTGGTATGAATTAGTTTATCACAAATAACATCCCCCACATCGAAGAGACAGTGTGTATGCAGTAAGAGAGCAGAGCGTAGCGTGCAGAAAAAAGGGTCTCACATGAAAGAGTTGGTGTGTACATAATAAGAGAGCAGATGTACTTTGCCATTTCACCCAGCCCGGGACAGGGAAAGTCAGTGATCGGTCATGAGACCTCCCCATGCTAACGCTAGCATGTTAGTATCCTGCACCATTCGATAGAGGGTTCTAGTTAGCTTACAGTTAGTACTCTGTATCTTTCGATACAGAATACTAATAGGGCTTATTAGTATTATGTATCACTAGAATTTTGTATGGAGTTTACAGGGTATCCATGTGAGCCGAATGCTGGGTCTGGATTGGCTATACCCTTATGAATTATTAATGTTAATAAGTTTGGAGATTAATTAATGAAACCTTGTGAATTTATAAAGATTAAAGCATATGGAAACACTAAAAACGAAGCCAGTCGGGCATTGCTGCCTATTCTCATACAAAAGTCTAATTTTAAGTCGCGATGTCAGTTCTTTCTATATCATACAAACTTTCCAAAACTATCGATTTCAAAGTGATATTTTAGACGGTAGAGGCTGTTTTTATAGGAAGACTTTTGGTAGCGAAAAGAAAAATTGTCATATTTGGATTCGTTCTATAGCTCATGAAATTATATATAGAAGTTATATTTCATGCATGGTGGTTTGAAGAAGTTTATCCTCTCGAGTCCAAAACATTTCACTCGCTGCGCCCACTCACGAAAAGTTGAGGATAAACTTCATATATTTGCATCACTGCACCGTGTAATATCCTCAATATATTAATATTCATGGCATACAATAATCATATCCATGATAGTGAGCAGTTAGAACTGTATAATTTATATTCTTTAAACGGCTTGAATAGATTCAGAACTGAACTAATGTTGGTCTTTCATTTAAGAAGCAAACTGCACTTAGTAAACTGTCAATTTATCGTATTTCTATTTCACTGAACTCCCGAAAAAAAGTTTCGAATTCATAACATAGGGAACATTTCACAGTTATTAAAATAAAAACGAGTTATGATTTTCTAATTGTAAAATAAAACCAATCAGTGCCAATGAGTATAAAGAAACCGCGTAGGAGTTAAATAGATAGCCAATATTTATTTATGCCGCTGTTTACCAATACCACTTTTTTATGCCACTGTTCAGCATTGGGGTTGTATAACATATAATTCGGGACAAACTGAAAATAGATCAGAATTGAACGACGTTTGAGAAAATATATCTCCTATCGTTTTCGTATTATTTCAAAATGGCTTACTGAGCTGAAATTCGCGACCGATTCGAATCTCTTTGTAATGTAAATGCCATTATAATCTTTGAATATATATTATATTTTAAGACTGTACTGTAAATTCCAATCGAAATGATTTTGATTTTGTAATTTTGAAGCAAACTTTGCTTAATTATCTGGGATTTGTCATTAAGTTAAACAAGTTGTGCAAAATCTTAATAATAATCTTTATCTTTATCGAGGATGCCAACTTCACCCTAAAGTGCTTTACAGTAAGAAGGGTCCTCGAGAAGACTATTAAAAAAATACATAAATTACAATAATAATATATAGTAAGTTAAGACTAATGATAAATACAATAGAACTAACTAGTATAATTAGGACAAACTAAATATAGTAAAGAATCTAAGAAAGCTATTGAGAATCTATTATTAAATGACGGCCTTTAAATGCGGACAGGATTTCAGCCTCCCGTACCGATGTTTCTAAGCCCCGTGAAGTTTAAGGTTGTCCAGTGTTCCCATCCTCTACTTGCATAAGATTTGCGAATGTTATGTCTAGATATATAATATTGTAACAGTGGAAATCACTATTGAAGTTACAATGAAAGGTATGTAAAAACAGATTATTTAGCGACTAATATGTAACAATGGCGCGGTGTTCCGCTCTTCTTCGGAACAAGGTTAGATCAGTTGGTAGAGCACGGTCTTGAGTACGGGAGGTTAGGGGTTCAAATCCCGACCACGTCCTTGAGCAGCTGGGACGTATAGACCTTTCCCACGCGGCGGCCATCTTGGAATAAACCTATTGTTAATGCTGACCCAGCCTCGGTCTCAAACGTGTTTAACCGAGGCTGGGTAAGAATTAACAATAGGTTAATTCCAAGATGGCCGCCGCGTGGGAAAGGCCTGTAAGTAGTTGGCCTTGTCTCCTTCCTCTTCTAATCTGTACGAGGGGAATGTAAAATAACCTGTTGCGTTATTTCGAGAAAGAGTAGGGGATTCTCTCTCGACACAACAGCCTGGTACTAACAGTCACTCATGATTGTAAACTGCACGGCAGCACATCGCGCCACAATAAGCAGTCCGTATCACAAAACATAACCTTGTGAAGCGCATTTGAATATTATATAGAATATGCGCTATATAAATGAATAGCTTTACCTTTCCAAGACAGCCTTGATAGCGCGTCACTCGCACATACGCATGGGGGCAAATCAAGTATAAGCCGCGCAGCTTTGTTAGGCAAAACTTGAAGCTCTGACATTTAGGTGGCGTTTCCCTGATCTCCCCAAATAATGTCAGCATAGTCAAAAACAGGTAAGACACACTATTGAAAAAGGTTAGTCGGGCACTCGGGAGTAGGCAAGACTTGATGCGCGTTAGTACGCCTGACTTTTTATTTATCTTAGAACGGATATTTAGTCCACATCGTCGTCCCATGCACATGCGATCCATATTAATAACTATACCTAAATATGAAAAGGACTGTACTTCCTCCAGAGGCATACTATCAGTAGATATAACAATAATTACTACCAATCAACATACCGATTTGGATTTCTTTACTTTTAAAGTAAACTGATTAGCTCGCATCCAGCTACAGACTCGGTTTAGGTCAGACTTTATAAACTAATTGCGATTTTGAGACGCCGATACCGAATTATATTGCCGGCCAGTTGGGAGAAAATATATTTCGTATTGGGCGGAGTCGCGCAGCGACGAAGCCCAATACGAAAAATATATTTTCTTCCAACGCCGGCAATATAATTCGGTATCGGCGTCTCAAAATCGCAATTAGTTTTGTATC
Source organism: Actinernus sp. WN-2022 (assembly GCA_030867875.1). Lineage (NCBI taxonomy): Eukaryota > Metazoa > Cnidaria > Anthozoa > Actiniaria > Actinernidae > Actinernus > Actinernus sp. WN-2022. The sequence goes on along the minus strand of JAOWCC010001634.1, from coordinate 78,573,736 downwards.
GCGATTCAACAGTTAAGTCGGAAATTGTTAAAAGAAAGAAGAGAATGAAGCACCAAACTTATGCTGATCGTAATTTCAATTCTCTAAAGGTATACCCATGGCAACGGTTTCACGGCTTGAGACTCAGTGGAGAAAACGTTCGCGACGTGTTTTGAAATCTCTTCAACGCTTCTAGTTCTACATCAATTATTGTCAAATTTCGAATTTAAGGGTTATCTAATTTTAAAAGAAGTTGTTTTTTTCTTTGAAAGAAAGGCTTTTTGCTTTGACTTTGAAGCTTGATTTGAACGACTTTTGCAATTTTACTGCTTTGAGACGGTGAAATGTGTACCTTTAGCGGATACGAGTGTTACATTTCTGACGAAAACTACAATGGCAACCTTACCTTTAGGATTGAAGAATTCTTATCTTGTAATTTACAACGATTTGAAGTTAAAATTGTAGAAATCTGCCACGACGTGCTCAATACATGCTGTTGAAAAACGACTTTTGAACTTGACCGGGAAACCATGTAACTGCAAGGGCTCGCGCAAGAGCCAATCAGAGGCTGGTATTCTGAGACGCCAATACCATGTTATATTGGCATCTCAAAAGTAAAGAAAATGACCAGTGAATCGTGATACTTTTGGAAGTTTAAATTTATTTTTGATCAAACTTTCTATGGTTTGATTTTGGAGAAATTCGTGAGGATATGCTCATTACCGCAGCCTGTTCTAACTTGTAGCTTTGACTGTGGACATCTCAGACAGCACTTAACGCATACTTTAGCAAAATCGTATGTGAGGATATGCTCATTGCCGCAGCCTATTTTTTAATTTATGATTTCTAGCTCATAACAAATTTGCATTTCAAATTTCACTAGTTCATTCAGTTGCGTATTCTTGCATGTAGTTGAGTCGTCTCTTCTAGCCTGAGATGACGCGATTTCGAAAGCCAAAAACATCAAAGGGGAAACAAGAGTTGCATGAATCTAGTATTCCAGCCAGTACTTCATACTCGACGCCGATGAAATGGGGTGTAAACATATTCGAATGAAGGTGTAACTTTAGAATACCCGGCCACTAAAACGTGGGAGTCGTAACCACTGGCTACATATACTAAAATGTAAAAAAATTATATAGCTAGGTAATAGTTCTTATAGTAAATCAAATAATGAATGATTTTATTTAATTACATAATTTGTTTTTTACATTTGAAGGCTAAATGTTGGGAGTTGGTTTGAATATTTCAAGGGAGTGCGGGGATGATGAATGCCTACTAAACTAGAACACTTAAAAACTATTGGTTATTGAACTGGAACACTTAAAAACTCTTGGTTATTGGAACACTTGTAGAACTACATTACGTCACCAGTTCTATAAGTGTTCCAGTTTAATAATCAAGAGTTCTGTAAGCGTTCCAGTTCGATAATCAAGAGTTCTCTATCGTTGATTATAAAGATCATCACGTGGTATAATCGATCGCATCAGTTGGCTCTCGCACTAATTGAATATTTACGAGTTTAAGAAGTAATTAAAAAAAATCGAGTCCGATGAGACTAACGTTGAGTAAATGCGTCTGTAGTCATCGCATCCAGCGGTAATTCTTGAATGTGAAACTGGACTATTTGATAACTTTCAAAATATCACTCAGTGCCTATAAAGCAAGTATAACACGAGCAGTTCATGCAATTGTTTGTTTATAATATATAGTAAACATTTGCTGAGAGCACGCAACTGTGTACTATATAACCTTTTCATGCTCTCGTTATTGACCAATCACAATATAGATATTTTTTTAGTATTTTATAAGGTCTATTTATAAAACCCTTTCTCATTGTTCAGTTTTACGAAACGTAGAAGTGGTTTCTATTCAGGCAACGGCCGCAACAAAACTTTAGGTACCATATACCTTGCATCATGAAAATCCCTATCATGATTTCAGTCTACTTACAATAAGGTTTAGGGTTGTATGAACATGTTTTCTTCCTATAAATAATAAAACAGAGGCCTAAATTATTTCGCAGGTAGAACATCTAATTGGACTACATGATATATGCAAATTACGGAAACAACCGTTACAATTCCGCTAAATCGGAAAACCCTTTTATCTAGGATTTTTAACTCAAACAATGCAATCTTTACATTGGCAACGCTAGAAGCAATATTACTTTGCACCGTATTTAATTGGTCTGAGTAGGAATTATTTCTTTACTTATTTCTTTTGGATTTATTGTAACTTTGGATATTGTAGCAATAATGAATCGAAATACTACTGGAAATTTAAATTATTGTCATATACAACAATTAAGCTGAAAGGACGTGATTATGTCAGCAGCAGAGGTTTTGTGAATTTATCAGAATTTGAATTATGTCTAAATGAATACAGTTAAATAGTTTAGTTCTCATCACGGGTTTCCTCAAAGTTAAAATCGTTCACAACATGAGTTCTGTAAACAATTAAAAAAAACACTATATATATATACAGCTTCAAAATTGTATGGTTTTAATTCGTGCTGTCATTACAAATATTTCATGTCGCCAAAACCTACGCGACAAGACCGAGAGGCAGTATGGGTATCGATCTCTAAATACTTAAAACAGCTACACTTTAACCTCCACATGGATAACAGAGCTCCTCAGAAACAAAATTGAAGATATACAGTGAAGGTATGGCTGGTTTAGATAATAATATTAATCAGTGATCGCTATCCGTGATCCCTTTAATTCGATCTTGTCGCGTAGACTTAAGGGTTTTGTCCGACAACGGTTTTGAAATAGCTGTATATATATATATATATATATATATATGAATATTTACTCATGTAAATGTGTGTGTATAATATGTATACTCGTTACAGACAATCCATCGTAACTCCACCACAATTCAAGTATATTGTTATCTACGATCCGTTTTAGTTTATCCCACAGTGGAAGTATAGAAGTCACTTAACGGACTGGGGAACGATTTCATCTCAAAACATTTCTGCTTCTCTGCAGTATTACATGTAAACAAAAGCAGACAAGGCAAACTGTTATCTAAAACGACAAACAAGAAGCCTTTGATGTGAGATATCTTCATTATAGTTAGACTTGAGTTTTAAATTAAGATTTTGTTTCTTTCTTTCTACGAAGGCATACTCGGGCAGTCTGCAGGAAGAGAGTGAATCGTGATATTTAAATGCTTTTATTATATTGTAAACTGTGATATATTCAATGGTGTTATAATTGTATTCTGGTTTCTTGCAGAAAACTGAATTTGTTATGCCGAGTTACAAATCGTCGAATTAAAGAGCAATTTATTCAGATCAAGACATCATGAACAAAGTGACCGACGATGTAGGTAAGACTGAGAGCGTGTCTATGATATTTGATCTACTTTACGTGCGATATTTCAGTCTTCTAAACACCGTTTGTCCTCATTTTGTCGATCGATATCTTTTCACTGACTAGTTATCTTAATTGACAGTTGTATGTTAGCAGAATGTAACGAGAGCGAGGCTATTCGCTATTATCGCACTTCGGCCATCTTGGATTGAAAGCGAGGCTTCCGGGTTGTCGGTTACGTAGCGCTTACTATTTGCTCTGTTGTTGGTCGCGAGTTTGGATGAAAAAGCTACTTCATCTCCACTTCTGTAATTCCAATTGTACAAATAATAGCCAGAAAAGAAGATCTAGGGATTCTTTTCACATATTTGATTCCAATAAACAGCTCAGAAAGCGATGGAGTTTGAAAATACGCGGAGATGTCGACCCACACCTCCGACTTCGATAAATATCCAGAGGTAGAGTGAGAAAAAATAACAAGTAATACTTCTTCGGTTAAAGTGTCACAGGTTCCCTCAGACTCACAGCTAGCAGCGGTCTCTACAGGTAAAATAAGAAGAGAGAAACCTCACGAATGGAAGTTATTGTTCTCAATAAATATATATACACGTGCACCAGCCACCCTCTATTATTATATTTTGATAATTGTTGATGCACATGGGACTATTTTCACGTTGATCGTCATTTTTCATTTTACGAATAAGACTTGTGTACTTTGCACACCACTAATAATAAATTGGCACTAATTTTGAAAGTGTCATGACCATCATATTAAAGTTTTAATGTGTGAATAATTTTTTTTATGTAAAATATATTATATATCATATGTATTTGTACTGAATCAAAGGGAAATATTTTGGGAGGTTTTATTAGAATGGTCATGGGTGCTATGCAATGATATTTATCACTGTCAAATTTCTGGTATGAAATGAAGGTTTATTTATTAGTTAATCTGGGATTTTCATGTGTGATTTTCTTAGTAATACCACGATCACCTCAGCTTTCTTTGTTTGTTCAGGGACATTTAAACTCTAAATTCCCTCATCAGCATGGATACTTGTTCTAATTTTCTCTCGTTGACATGCAAGAATGAAAATTAGAAGGGCATGCATGCTGCATGATGAAGGTTATGGCAGGTCATTATAAAACTGTGTCCCTAGCAGAGTGCATGAATGCCTGTCAACCCTGTATCCTACCTATTTTATGGCTCAAGAAAGGTCTTCTCTTCATTTGTCAAACCCGCTTCTTCCATACATGTGGATAATTATATTTAAAACCACAAACATGACATGATTAAACTCTATGCGTGCTCCTGGAATATTTAGTCAGCCACATATTACATTTTATTTTTACATTTTACTTGACATTTTATTTATTCTTCACAAAATCAACACACTTGCAAGGTCCAGTTCAACCAATGGTGCTCAATCAAGCATAACAAAACGTTAAACAACTCAACTATGGTAACTTTAGTTTAGGCAGAGAAAAAACTAAAGTCCTCTGAGATTAGTTTCATTAGTCAGTGATAATAGTATTACAAAGTAATAGCATGAAATTAGCTAGTGATTAAATTTCCCCTTGACCCTTGGAAGGATTTATGCAAATTCTCCCTAATCCCCCTCAGCCATAAATCCTCCCTCAGCTCTCGGGGGAAATTTGATAACTAATTTACCTTATGCCATGCCATTACTTATAATAATAATATTTTGGAGTTTGGACTGATTTTACTTACCAGTAATCTGACTGTTAGGTCTATTCGATTTTATTAAACAGGGTTAAAAAAATCTGCTCTATCTGTGAATAAATTCAAATCAAGCTATCTTCCATAATTTCTGTGGCTTGGCTTGGGAAAGAAATAATATTAATTATAATAAATTGATAAAAAGGATGTAAATGATGCTGGAGTACCCATCCAGCTAACAGCTACATGTAGGTTATAAAAAAAAGATAGTTGCATCATTGCAATGATTATGGCAGAAGAAAATATATTGTACAAAATGTTGTAATATACCAAAACAGACAACTGAGACAGTGTTGGGGTCTTGGCAGTATTTATTAACATAATATAAATTATTATTACAATATATTTTAATATGTTACAATTTATTTACATGATTGAAATATAATATTAATAGTGATACAAAAGCTGGATGGTATATTGTTAGTATATGGCTGCTCCCCTAAAGCACGAGATAGTTGGTTTACAAAATAGTTACTACCGAGACATACAAGGCCTAACCCATTGGCTATATCCCGCCTGATGATAATTGTACAGTATTGCTCAACTAAAAGTAGGCTGTACTCTGCCAGACTCCAACCTGATCAGCTGATTCTGAATATCTAGATTAATATTCACTTCACTAATTATAAATTATGGAAATTAAAATAATTGTACAAAGTTTGAAAACTAAAGTTAGGTGATTTAAAAACAATTAGGTAGTCATTGTTGCAATTGTTATTGCCATTATTAGCACTGTCATCAACATCAATATTGTTTTGCATTAATACCATCACCAGTACCATTTCCATTGTCACTATCATCATTGTACATGGTCAAATGACCCATATCTCAGTTTCTCTACAGGTAATTTTGGTCAATTTCCAAGTAGCCATTTGTTGATAATGGCCCAACATTGCAAGTCAGTAATACTGTCATTATCATCTTAACATACACTACCTGGTATACATATGATATATGTATCAGGAGCCATATTATGTATATATGATATAGTTACAGTACCATTATTATGCAATGTTATCAGCCATCCATACAAGTGAACCATTTTGGTTCATCGATAATGCATTTTCTCAAATCCTCATACAAACCTTCTAAAAACCTAACCCAAATTTTGCCAAAAACCCTAACCATTTCCAATCCAAATCATTCCTAGAACGAGTACACCCAAGCTATAAAATTATGAAGCATTTTTCACAGGTTTTCAAGTGATCATTTGAAGTGGCAGGGTATACTGCAGTGAGGTTTCTCTCTTGTTTTTTTTACGTGTAGAAAATGGACTTCTGCTATCTGTTAGTCTGGGGGAACCTTCACACTTATTTAAGCGAAGAAGTATTTTCAGTATAATCAGCTGTTTTTTACTCACTGGATATTTTATCGATGTCTGAAGTATGGGTCGACATCTCCGCGTATTTTCAAACTCCATCGCTTTTAGAGCTGTTCATTGGAATCAAATATGTGAAAAGAATCCCTAGATCTTCTTTTCTGACTATTATGTGTACAATTGGAATTACAGAAGTGGAGATGAAGTAGCTTTTTCATCCAAACTCGCGACCAACAACAGAGCAAATAGTAAGCGCTACGTAACCGACAACCCGGAAGCCTCGCTTTCAATCCAAGATGGCCGAAGTGCGATAATAGCGAATTAAAGTCAGTGGTGCTTGAACTGTCTATCGCTGCCAAGTCAACGCAATTCGCAGAGACGAGTAATAAAACAATTCATTTGATTAAAGTTAATTCTCAAATGAGATCAAGCTTTCTAAATAAATGAAAAATATTCTTTATTTTATATAGATTAGATTATAATGAAGAACAATTATTTGTACGCCTGGCCTTGCGGTCTTCTAAATGTCATATAAATATGTTATCATCAATCACTACAGCCACGCCTTTTGCAGGTTTCAACACAAGAAGTCATCACAACAATGGCTATACGTTCGCAGATAACATCACAGTTCGTGAACAAAAGATTGATGCTGAACCAGCGCAGTCTCCAAAATTGAGATCGAGGTTTTCAGTCAAGTGGGAAGAGTTCGTTGGCCAAACTACGTTACATGGTCTTCGCTATGCTTTTCTCGATCGTCCCGCACCTGCTCGTGCAATATGGCTTATTGTGGTCCTGTTATGCGGTGGATACTACGGGTACATTGTTTACCTATCGATTACGAACTTTCAAAGTCATCCGGTTAACACCGTTATTAGTCGAAAATACGAAAAACAATTGACTTTCCCTGCAGTGACAGTCTGTTCGTTGAACATTTTTGAGAAAACTAAGCTACTGACAAAAGACAGAGATTCAGATTTTATAAAATACGGAATGAATCAATCAGCGTGCGTTGCGACAGCAAAAGTGCGGGGGGACAACCCATGTGGTATTGCAATGGTTTGTTGCTGCTATACTGATTTATATCTTTCGTTCATGGATGAAGGTGATAACGTCACGAAATGCACCAGTGACTACATAGAGAAGCTCATCAAAGCTTTGAAAGACTCTAACACTACACTGGATCTTCGACAATTCCATAGTTCATACGGCCCTACAGATGTCGTTGGTCCGTTTTGTACTTTTGGTCAACATTTTTGCCAAAATAATGATTTTGTGCCTTATTATCAAGACAGTGGCATTTGCTACACATTTAATTCAGGAGTTAATGGTTCGGTTCTTAAAGTATCCAGAGGAAGAGGCAGTACTTCTGGACTGGATGTTTTGTTGGACTCCCGAATAGAGGAGTACACTATATCAAGATTCTCTATTGGGGTCAAGGTCTTTATACACAACCAAGGAGAATTCATCGACGAGTTTGGTGGCATTAATATTAGTCCAGGTCGACACGTTATGCTATCTGTTATCATGAAAAAGGTGAGTTTAGAGAATTCATCGCCGCGTTTGGTGGCATTATATTAGCCCTGGTAAATACGCTATCTTATCTAGCTGTTATCATGAAAAGGGTGAGTTTAGAGTAGAATTCATCGACGAGTTTGGTGGCATTAATTAATATTAGCCCAGGTACAGTCACGCTATGCTATCTGTTATCTTGAAAAATGTGAGTTTAAAGAATTCATCGACGAGTTTGGTGGCATTAATATTAGCCCAGGTACACACGCTATGCTATCTAGTATCATGAAAAAGGTGAGTATAGAGGAAACTAGGATATACTACGCGAAAAACAACAGATCAGTTTCAAATCAGCGCAAACGACAGCTGCAGACAATGATTTATTATTAATAGTCAAGAAGAAGATCTGGAAGATATTTGTTGTAATTACTTTTTCAGAATTTTTTTGGCTAGGCGATTGTTTCACCGGCCTGGCTTATCTATAGCATCTCTTATTCTATCAATAAAGTCAATTATATATCGGTTTTATTTATGATATCCTCCAGTTTTACATTAATGTTTTTTTTACATAGCCGAAGCCAGAGGCTTATTTGGCAGTAGTGTCGGGTCAGAAGTAAATTTACAAATGTAGTCATAAATTATTGTTATTAGAAGGATAGATAAATTTAGCAAATTACATAGTTTCTATAAATTAGGTTTCTATTACTATAAATTTGGTTGATAGAATAAATTAAAGAATAAATGCGAGTCAGATATTAATTAATTAAGATAATAATATTTACTTACTAATAATCCCTTAGAGAGAGAGGTAATAATTCTTTAATATAGTTTTATAATTATAGATTTTCATAGAGTTACGAAGTGCTAGTGGAATTGAATTCCATATTTTAGGACCTTGTGATCGAATTGAAAATGAGTATTTATGAAAAGTAAAATGAAGATCGTATTTCTGTCTGGTATTATGATGGTGAATTGTAATATTTAGATCAAATAGTAAAGATATGGGTTGAGGTAGAACATTATTAACATGTTGAAAAACGAAGCAACATACTTGATAGTTATAAATATCAAATATAGTTAGAATATTTAACTGTTTGAATAGTGGATTAGAATGTGCGAGTGGAGGAGAGTGAGTTATAATACGAGCAACTTTTTTTTGACAAAGTAATAATGGTTGTAGGTGTGACTTATAGGTTGCTGCCCAGATTAAAGTACAGTATTGTAAGTATGGCAAAACAAGTGAACTATATAAAACAGAGAGAGTGGCTTTTCCCAAAAATTGTCGAGATTTCGATATAATTCCAATTGTTTTAGAAATTTTGGAAGTAATAGTTTGAATATGAGCAGTCCAGGATAGGTGTTGGTGAATGATAATACCTAGGAATTTAGTCTGTGGAGTCCTGTTAATTTTACACCCATTAATCTGAATATTAAGATCATCGAGATTAACTTTTTTTTTACTAGGATGGAAAAATATATATTTAGTTTTATCTGGGTGAAGAGAGAGTTTATTAGCATTAAACCATTTAAGAACTTTCTCAAGTTCTTGGTTCATAAAATTGAAAAGTGATTGAATATCATTGCCACTGGAGAATATATTAGTATCGTCCACAAAAAGTATAAATGATAAGGATCTTGAAGAATAGCAAATATCATTGATATAAATAAGAAAAAGAAGTGGGCCTAAGATGGATCCGTGACGTACACCACATTTAATTAGTTTCCAATTAGATTGAATACCATCAATTTGAACACATTGATATCTATTTTTGAGGTAACTTGTAAGCCATAAATGAGCTATTCCTCGAAATCCATAAAAGGCTAATTTATCGAGTAGTATTGTATGATTAACAGTGTCGAATGGTTTTTTGAGGTCTATGAATAAACCAATAGTAAATTTATTATTTTCAAAAGCTTGGGATATGTTGTCAACCAGTTTTAGAATGGCCATAAAAGTTGAATGATTTTTCCTAAATCCGTATTGATGATTGAACAAAATATTATGCTTATTAAGAAAATCAAGGAATCTCTTATATAATATTTTTTTAAGTATTTTTGATAGACAAGGTAAAATAGAAATTGGTCTAAAGTTGGAAAATACATGACAATCCTCACTTTTGAAAACAGGTATGACTTTGGCAATTTTTAGTTTGTCAGGTACTATGCCAGTAGAGATTGAAGCGTTAAAAATAATTGATAAAGGCAAATAAAGCAAATCAATTTTAGATTTTATGACTGATATATTTATACCGTCAACTCCTTCACTTTTGCTGTTTTTTAGGGAGTTAACAATTGATATAATTTCAGATTGAGAGGTAGGCAGTAAAAAAATAGTATCATTATAGGAACCAGTTAAGTATTCTTTATGCTTGGTATTAGATTTGGGAAACCTTTTTGACAGTGAAGGCCCTACATTAGTAAAAAAATCATGAAATTTATTGGCGATTAAAAGAGGGTCATTATATTCACCATTAGTATCTTTCATTGATGATGGGGTGGTTGTTTTACGTTTAATACCAATAACTGATTTGATAGTAGACCATGTTGCTTTTAGATCAGACTTTTGTTGTTCGAGTTTATCATGGTAATACTTCTTTCTCATAAGTTTCACAATATAATTATATTTATTTCGATACTTAGTATACTTGAGTTTGGATGTCTCTGTAGGATATTTTATGTAATTCTTATAAAGTAGATTTTTTCCCTACAAGAGTTTTGAAGTCCTGCCGAGAACCAAGGGGTATACTTCTTTCGAGTTTGCGTGTTAATAGTTTTTAGTGGAAAACAATTATTGTACAATGGTGAGAAATTAGCTTGAAAATCATATGTCGAAGGCGCTAAAATGATAATATTATGTATATCTAAGCAAATATAATGAGTAGAAAAGGACGTGATGTGCTATGGCTTCTGCTAGTAACTTTAAATCCGATGATACACGGTTCAACGTTTGTTACCAACATCGTTCAACAGTTGTTGACAACAAATGTTGAACTGTACGTGTATCATACCATATTGAATGCCGAAAAAAGCGAGCCAACATGTTTAACGATGTTGCAACTTGTCGAATGGAATAGAGCATGCCTCTACTTCCTGCAACATCATTAATTCAACATGTTAAATCGCTTCTTTCAACATTCACATGGTATGATACTACACGGTTCAACGGTTGACAACATAAAATATCATCGACTTAAAGATTATTGAAATGCACAGTGTATACTATCATATGTGTTGCCTTCTTTGATTCAGTACATCAACTTGAAGGCTCCATACATTACTAACTGCGAGGACAAGAAATTAAAAGGTTTCACTTACTATACAATACCCGGATGCCACTATGAATGCCTTCAAGACGAGATTATTGCACAGTGTGGATGTCGATACTCTGGTTATGAAGGTATAATTAAGAGAATTGAATCTAAAATGAAAATAATGATATAAGGGCGTAGTCATTTTCTTTTAAAATAACCCTAAAATCATTAACTTATATCATTTAAATTTTAATATTAGTAATAGGGCGTTGAAATGAAGATAGCGTGTGAAAGAGTAATATCGTGAGCTTACATAACAAGGATGGAAAATGATTGCGTTTATGAAAAACGTTTAAGCACTAGGACATATATAGCCCTGTCGATAGCAATTATTATAATATAATTATCATTAGAATGATGTCAGTTCTAGTGTTCAAGGACAAATGTATATGGATAGGGATTTAGAATTAGGTGATATATGACTGTTCTGACAACATTTTGCATCCAAAAGGAGTAAAACCATGTTGAATTACTTATTTACATCAGTTCCATCTATTTAACGATCCTACAGGACAATGAAAACCCTGTTTTATCCGGTACATTTTAAAAGTTATTTTACACGTCGGTCTTGATGACGAGTAGAGTAAAATGTATGAAGAAGCAATGGCATATATACTTTGGATAACTAATAAAAGCCCCTATTACAGAAAACCATTTCAACATTGACTTTCAGGAAGAACAGACGTGCCAACATGTGGTGTACTTAATACCAACTGTACATGGACTGTTGAAGGTGTGTATGGCAATAAATGTTTAATTTTGCTTAAATTCGGTGAAATGTTATTAGCACAGAGGAGGAAACACTTCATTTTTTGAAAAGCATCATATTATATACATACTGGAATCGGCAGACGAACCGGCATTTGATACGAAATAAGAAGATACCTTAATTCTAATACTGATAATAATAATAATATAATTTTGTTTAACCAGAGTAAACCCTTCAGCTACAAGCTGTTATCTGCCCTGGATTAAATAAAAATAAAAATAAAATAACTGAAAATATATTAAATATGATTAAAAATACAGTTAAAAATACATATTTAGTAAAATGCCACGAAGACTGTATACGTGTTTAAAAGAAAAAGATTGACCTAAAAAAACTTCAATAAACCTTTCTTAAAAGCGACAAGCGACACACACTTTTTGATACTACCTAGGAGGGCATTGAACTCTTTGCCCCCCCCCCCCCCCAAGTAGAGTACGGCTTCTTTGCATTATTTATATTTTTCAGCGCTTTGCTGCTAGGCATAAATAGATTGTGCTCGGCAACTTTTGAGCAACTTTTAGCGTTTTGAGCAACTTTTTGTAGTGCGAGCAACCTAGAGCAACTTTTGCCTTCCTTGGCAACTTTTGAGCAACAAATCGGTATAAAACTGATCCAAACTATCAAAAAGGTCTTTATTTAGAAGGGTTTTATTAAAATTGGTCAAAACTAAGGATAGTTAATTGATAAATGATATACAAATAAAATAAAACTGGCTTTACGCGCGCCCACGCAAACTGGACAGCAGCTATCTATTTAATATCGCCCGCGAATTATCCAGCGGTTATTCGCTCCATGGTCAATATCACATTAGAAAGTACTACTATTGGTAGTTATGTTGAACTTTAAGATTATATTGAATTACACATCCAACATTCCATGTTTTAAGTTGTTATCTAGAATAAAATGGCTCGCCAAAGTGAGCAACTTTTTCAAATTTTGGTGGCAACTTTTTCAATTTTTGGCAACTTTTGAGCAACTTTTAGCCTTTTTTTTGGAGCAACTTTGTCTGGATTTGCTAGCACAATCTATTCATGCCTATTTGCTGCATGAAAAGGTCACGAGGTCAAAATGTGTAAACAAATATCACGAGCGCCGTCAGCCGTCAGAATTTATAATCACTTAAAAGAATACTAGCTAAATACATATTTCCTGCACATCGCTCTTAAAATAAAAACATAATAACATAAAAGAACTGATTACAAGCAAATCAGATTGCTGTAAATATCTTAAAATTTTCACAATCCGCGCCGGATATCGAATATCACCAACCCCGTTCCCAGGCTCTTGGCCGTGCCAAACATATTAAGAGATACAGCCAGCGAGCCGAGTGACAAAACTCCCCCATCACAATAACTCGTTCCAAGCCTCCTGCGCAGGCAACTCTAGAGGCTCCATTCAAATTCTGGAAGACTTAGAGTTAGGCGTAAAGTGACCAAGAGATGTATCAGAGTATAGAGTTGCCCGAGGAGGCTTAAAACTCGATCGTTCCTCCGAATTAAATGGCCTGATTCCTAATGTCCTAATTGTGGGTCTCATTATGGTGCCATAATTGCAGTTAACCACGACATGATGTCCAACTGTCACTGTCCCACCCCCTGTAACCACATCGAGTACACATACGAACTGTCCTACTCACAGTTCCCGTCCCCTGGCATATCGGAGCTAATACGACAAATGGGATACAACAAGAATTTTGAGTATCAGAGGTAAGTGTCCATCATAGCTGACAAGTCACTTATATTAACGTTGATTGCTATCGGTAGCTTAAGTGGAGGTAATCATATGGGTTTCGAGTGAAATTTGGGATTAATTCAAACGAATTTTCCAAAAAAAATGGCAAAATTGTATGGGTCGTGATAATCTTTCGTTTTTGTTTATTGTTTTCAACAACAACTGTTTTTAGAACGGAAGGTACGTATACATATTTGCCATTTGGAACATCAATGCCTTGAGCATGATCTCTAGACAGCTGAATTCTCAGCTTTCTGGGAATTCCTAGGAGTTCTTAGGAATTCTTAGGGATTCTAAGAAATTCCCACTCTTGCAAATTAACTCTGCCTTTCAGGGCTTGGAATTACTAGGAACAAGAGCCCATCTGGGCTTTCACTCGGGCCACATGAGATTGAAGATGAAATACACTTTCATTTGAAATCCTCTTAGTACAAGAATAACCAAAGGGAAGAATTATTAGCTGAATTTAGCAGTCTTTAGGAGTGGCCGGTAGCGCGGTGACTTTCATTCTCTGCTCCCCTTGTATATATGTAATTTAATAGTTTTGTTTTTCTCGTATGTTGACCTTTTAATTTAAACACTACTTATTCGTTTAACACACTGCATTTGAGCAGGCATATATTCATTGTTTTGAACCCGAGAATTAACCGTACTACCGTACTTCATGGTCCCTCAGTCTTTAGTAGTGGGTTGTCGGTCAGGTGATTGTAAACTCTCGTCATTTAGCACAGAAAATGTCTTCTGATGAATAGGGATCGGGTTGTCATGTAAGAAAGATGGCTCTTGAACAAACTGATAAGCTTCAGTAGGTTGGGTAGTCTCGGAACACTGGAGACCTTGGTCTTTCATTGTCTTCTTTTTGTATTCTTGATTTTGTTTTTAAAGTTTGAAAGTGGGATCTCAGCTTTATTATATCCGCTTTCAACTCGCCATTTTCAACTTCTAGGTCAATAATATATTCGTGATGACAGCATCTTGATTTCGGTCTTGTATATATTATCTTGCTGCACTAATTTGTCTTCCAAATGACTGAGTTTGGTTTCGTGATTCGTGTTTTGATGTGACGAGAGTAAGAATTCATTACGCATATCAGTTAGGTCAGCCTCCATGTTACAAATCAAAGTCATTAAAGCAGCGAGAGAGTTCTTATTAGCCGGTAACAAAACGAGCGGTGGATTGGAACCGAGTCAGTAAAACTAAAGAATTCCGTCTCTTCCGGTTTGAATTTGACTCATGTGTATGTTGCTTTTGGAGTTTCAAGGATATGTTGATCCAAAACTACAGGCTCTTGGGGTTTTTCATTGACTTGTGAACTTGCAGGCTCTGTAATTTGTTTTGTTTTCTTAGTATAACATAAAGTGTTGAACATGTTCATGTTCTCAAGCATGTCGCGCGTGACCTCTGTTTCTTCATTCATTAAGTTCTCTACTTTCATCTGTAATCTGGGAAACTCAATCTTTGCCCATGCCTTGGCACATAACTATTCCTGTTGTTAAGTAGACGTGGATGATTATAAGTAAAATCCTTCGACAGCTTGTACCGTTTCCTCTAGGTCAATATCCTCGCTGGAACGAAATAACTTGATCTCAATACTCTCTGATCCAACTTACGGTAAATTTAAATCTATGACAGTTTTTAAGAGACTCATAATATTGGTCTTGAAGTTCCTTCACCCAAAATAAGATGTTCTCCTCGGATGTTTTAAATGCAGCACAGCGAGCCGATGGCTTATAGATTCCAATATCTATTTCTTCGAATTTTAGCTTTCCGGATCCTGGCCCCTACACTGGCTTCAGGTCGTCGTACGTGTCGTATATAAAATCACTGGCCATCTGCGTAAAAAACGCGGTCCTTCGGCTCCGACAATAGCGCCAGCTGAAATATCCTGAGCCTGTTGGAAGGCTTTCGCACGAGTGAAGTTAAATAAAACATTAAACTGGCTTACATTATATTTGAGAGATGAGACTCCAAATTAGAGAGAAAGTTGCTCGCGGGTCCTCCGCCATCTTGCTTTACTGTATTAAATTATGTATATAAATTAACCTGGCGATTGTTGCGTGACCAGCACAGTGCAATCTGATTTGTGTGAATTTGACCTTTAACGCATGCGCAGAAATTTTGCAACACCCATCAAAAAAAAAAAAACGACTTGCATTTTAAGACTCGGTGCTGCCACAGGCAGCCCGAGTAATTAGGTTTATGGGTGTAAAGCGGGTGGCATAGTTCCTAGGAATTCCTAACAATTCCGGTCCATCTTAAGCCATTTTGTTTTGTGAAGGTGTTATTTTTTAAGCTTGGAAGTTCCCGAGAGTCCCTAAGAATGAAGATTTTCAATTTTATTAAGTCAAACACTGAATTTATAAGTGTTCAGGTCTTACCTGACGCATCCCGCCAGAGCGATTTAGAGGAACGTACGGTAGGGCGCTGTGATTAAAACGGAAACTCGAATTGTTACCAATCGACTAAGATCATACACTCGATAACATATCTTCTAAATACTATATTTGATAGCTGGTCTAATACTACAGGGAATAAAGATAATTTTAATAATACATTTTAAAACTTAATACATGTAATTTATCATTGTAAGTTGTGTCGTGTTAAGAGCCTGAGTGACTGACGCTACCGAAAAAAGCTTAAAATACGATATTGTCCTTGTTATTTTGACTATTACTCAGCGATTTGTGTTTAATGAAACGAAGCATTTGTCCAACCCTTTGAATATCGGTGTTTTTGTAAAGAAATTCGAACAGAACTAAAGACAGAGGCGGACTTTGGCCCTGCTAAACTGTCTGCCATGTTTCTACTTTAACCGAGTAAAGACTAGTCAGAACCGAGTTGATCTACATTTCGTAATATAGCTTGCATCTGATTGGTTGGAAGAGTTGTCAGGCCTCCAGGGATTGGCTGAAGGCTATTTTAATTAATTAGACGCCAAGATGAGACTTGTTCTTTTCACTGTTCAATCGTGCGTTGGTTGGAGTTTTGACATCTCGTTTAAAGGTGAATTCAACAGTATTTCATGAAAAAGAATATTTAGATGGAAAGAATATAATATCTGCTGCCAGCCGAGAGGCAATCTCAGGGCATATCAGTTCTAGATGAGATGAATTCCTGCAGAAAAGGTGAGCAGAATGTTCTACTTTAATCCTTTAAATGAAAGTTCTGTCAAACACGCATTACACACAAAACAAATTTAAAGTTTTTATAGTAGTTCAGTTCGCTAATATGTCATTATTGTGCATTTCAAGTAATGTTCTCGAATATATATTTCAAGAAAATATTCGTTTTTAAAAAGCTTATGAAAATGTGTTAACATGCTACTCGGACATGCATCTAATTAGTTCCCCGTGTTATAACTTACAGACCGGACTACTAGTGGGCTTTCTTATAAATTAAACTTGAGACTGAACTTTATAATAATAATAATATTTATATACATGTAGCGCTTATACATTTATGTTCTAAGCGCTTTACAATACAAAAATAATAATAAAATAAACAATGTGTTAATGACTAACTATACAATCATAGAACTAATTATGGCTTCAGCAAAGAATTAAAATAGATTTAAAATTGAACTTAAACAATATAACAAACAAATTGACTATAAAAGATAGTAAAACACAAGCTATAAATTATGTGCACGCAAGAGCCCATAACCAAGAGCGAGAATCTCCCGTACTACCTCTATGCTACGGCATTTTCACAAGTTAGGTTAATTTTAGAATGGTTTCCCGCTATTATTGGGTTGCAATCATTCCTAAGGGAATAAAATCACAAAAGCGTATCAGACGTGTTGTTGGTATAACAAAAGAAGCTAATGAGGCATCTTTTGTTCCGCCACTGGTGTAACCCACTAATTGGCCGCAAAAATAATCTAAAAATAGCCCAACTTGTGAAAACCCCGTAGCATCTATATAAGAGATATGGACGCTCTTGGTTATAGTCTGGCAGCAAGTGTAATCCCGTGGGATTTTAATGAAGAAAGCAAGCCACTAGTCTAGTTGCATACAGGGGACCCTAAGGAACAAGAAAAATGGGCTCTTGATGCACGTTAAAAAGATATGTTTTTAGCTTAGATTTAAAAATGTTCACATTGCTACTCGATCTAATGCCTATTGGTAGTTCGTTCCATAACCTGGGAGCAGCTACTGAAAATGCTCGGCACCATAGGTTTTTAAATTTTAGTCTGGTGCAATAAGACGCCACTTGTCAGACGATGACCGTAATTGTCGGCAAGGACAATACAATTTTAAAATATCTTGTATATACTTAGGTGATATAGTAATTAAATTAATTTTAAAAACAATTCTATAGGAAAATCACATGCCTCGTCGAAGCGACTCTGGCGATATCGGATTTCTCGTGCAATTTAACGTGGAATTACCTCGTCAGGCATGTGATTTTCCTATAAAATCATCCAGTTGTTAATGTCGACAATATATTAACATAGTGAGGCTTCTCAATTTGTATAGCTTAATAAGTGCATATTTTGGGCTATGAATTGAAGGATTAATATGAGCTTTGACTACAGTTTCGGCTAGCATAAGTGTGGAATAATTTTGTTCGCATGTGCATCGATCACTTAAGACATGACTCCTCCGGTGTTATTGTAATTCTAATTTTATTGATTATCTATATTTTCAGGCCTTCAAGTTGCAGTTCAGAAGCTTCTCAAATCTGAAACTCTCAAGTTTCCAGTTTATTTTTACACTATAATTTAGGGAGACATTACAGTAGAGAAATTCAGATATTATATATACACATATTGAGAGAATAGATAATAATAAATAAAATCAATAAGGAATATGTTATCAGTGTGCAGTGGACAAAGTAGCTAAAGGCTTTCGAGTTGGCCACTGCTTATATGTAAATAGGTAGCTAACTGAGTTTCATACTACAATATATATATAGTTAAATGAATGTTTCAACAGAGCAATACAATTAAACTTGAGTGAAATTGGAATATAATATACGGAGGAAGGAATGCAGATAAAGGAAAAGGAAATTAAGATAAAAGAAAGAAAATAAAGAGAAAGAAAAGACTAAAGTTTTGATTTTAAATTTGAAGGTTAAGAAGGTAAGCTTTATATTGGTGTTTAAAATGATTTGTTTTCGTTAGTTGCTTTAGATTTGTAGGTATTGTTTCCCATATTTTAGAGGCAGAGTATTTAAATGTAAATTTTCTAATATATTAGTTCTAATTTTGGGGCGATAAAATTTATTGTTAGCTGCATATCTGGTATTATGGCTGTGTACATTTGTTACAGGCATTAAACAATTATGAAATACAGAGGGATATTAGATGGGTTATTATATAGTTTGTGTGTTAAAGGTACAAATTTTCAACTTTACAACATTTTCAAACTTTAGATATTAAGAAGTTTGTAATAGGGACTAGAGGATTCTCTGTTATTGCCTTCGGATACATTTATTTTGATTAGTACATATTTTTGTTAGATTCGTAGGGTATCTATTTCCACAGCTCATAGATACATAGTTAAGGTAAGGATAAATGAGTGCATAATAGAGCTGATTTAGCATTTGCATACCCAGGTATTGCCGTAATTTGTAAAAAAATCCTAAGTGTTTTGCTATTTTGTTGTTAACATGGGTAATCACAGGCAGCCCAAGCCAATGATTTGTACAAGGAATGTATAGGAATTTTTAGAAAAAATCTAAAACTGTACTAAAATGATCAATAAAGTCATAAAATCTTACCTGTATGTTGTGAAGTTGGTTCCTCTTCATCACTGATGTGCTTATTTCTGGTTTGAGGTACTTCTGGGCTTTTTTTTACCTCCCCTATATAAATATTTAGAAGGCAGGAAACACGAAACGCCATTAGTCCACGTGGCGACTCTTCGAAGCCTCGTAATTCTTCTAAAATCCAAACTTTCAGTATTTTACCTCCAGAAACCCTTTCTTGCATTCCTCTAGCACTCATTTAATTGATCCATCGCTTATTTCCTCGCTTTGTAAGTACTCAAATTCGACGGTTTCTGCAGCCAACCTAGCCTGTAACGATCCGGGGTTGGATCAGCTTAGCCTTTTTTCATGGGCTGCCTGTGCTAGTTGAACCACAGGCAACCTGTGGTTGAACGTGGCTTTTCTTCGGAAGCAGTGACGAACGAGTGCCGAAGGAATTCGACACCTCGTGTTTTTTTCGAAGAGATTCGGAGAACGTAACGAAGTCATTGTGCTCAATCGACCAATTGCTGAACGGTGAAATCTGCTGGGGAGACCCACGAACTTTTCAGCAAACAGTAGGTGAAGTAAATGTCAAATAGAAATGTAGTCGATTTCTTGATTTAGTTTTCTTCAAAAGCTGTTTCAAATGTAAAATAACCAAAAACGGAACTGACCAAGGTAAGTTGTACAAGAATTTGTTATAAACGATTCTGTTGAACTGACTGCAATATGAGAGTGAAAAAATATGTCCGTGTAGCGGCTAGAATATGGTGTGACAAATAGGCCCGGAGGGTACTTACATGAAAAATGGGTATGTATGTGAGGCCAAGAGGCTCAAACCCTGACCCTGTTTGACCCAATCCGAGCTCCAAAACCCTGATTGCCCCCTTTTGGGAAAAAAAAAACCTGATTGCCCCTTCTTTAAATTGTTTTCAAAACACGGTCGGATATATATCCTAGCCGGTATACCGCGTACCGGGATTGCATGCAAAATACGGAACATTTCAAGTCGGGACGTTGCATTGGGTAAACAAATCAGCAGATGAAGTACATAGATAAGTACTGAAGTACGAATTAGCGGCGTCACGATGTATGGGAACCTCAGTGCTTGCATGTGGGCAGGCGATCAAAATGCGGCAACAGAATGTCTTTTTTTTGACATAGTAGCTAAAAAAACTGAACCCTAACTGCCTACAAAATACTGAACCCCGACCCTGACTGCACCCAAATTATACTCAAATCCTGACTTTGATCTGCCCAAATCAGTTCAAAACCCTGACCCTACCAGCCCAAACTGAGCTCAAAACCCTGACCCACCCGGGCGGCACATACATAATACGTCACAAACAGGAGTACCCCTCCGGGCAAATAGGTCAGTGAGAACTCGTATTGACCCTTATCTTTCCTGGAGCCTAACAGATGAGTAAAGAGCAGTTAGAACTGCCGAAGCAGGACACATTAGAGACTTTAAGCAACCAGCCGACGGCAATGACGACGGACGTAGAAAAGTGCCTTTCTCCCGAAATTTGATGTCTACTATTTCCCTCGTTCACCTTGAATTGTTTTTCACAACCAGATTTTCGAAAAATATGACCGAGTATAGAGTTCCGTTCACGCCGAACGAAAAACGGATTGATTTACTTTCTTATACGTTCGCGTTCTCTTTAAAACGTACAATTTGGGGTTTTCACGTTGTGTTTTTGCAGAGAACGGTGGAAATGTAGGCGACTGCGTGCATTTTCACGTGCAGCTATCGTATTTTGTAATTAAGGCTATTGTTTTATGCCGTCGTCGAAGACATTGCCGTCGTGTTTTGCTTAAAGTACCTATTAATATCCTGTTGAGTAAACGAAACTGTAACGCGTCTGAAAAGCCTTGGACGAAATGTTGTAATGGTGTGTTCTAGTGGCATTTCCGCTACTGTATTTGACGATTCAAAGAAAACTGTCCATTCCCATTACCGGCTTTTCTAATGGCTGATATGCCTTCTGTTCTGCATATTTCACCGTTCAGCGATTGGTCGATTGAGCACAATGACTTTGTTCTCCAAATCTCCTCGAAAAAACACGAGGTGTCGAATTCCTTCGGCACTCGTTCGTCACTGCTTCCGAAGAAAAGCCACGTTCAACCACAGGCTGCCTGTGGTTCAACTAGCACAGGCAGCCCATGAAAAAGGCTAAGCTGATCCAATCCCGGATCGTTACAGGCTAGGTTGGCTGCAGAAACCGTTGAATTTGAGTACTTACAAAGCGAGGAAATAAGCGATGGATCGATTAAATGAGTGCTAGAGGAATGTAAGAAAGGGTTTCTGGAGGTAAAATGCTGAAAGTTTGGATTTTAGAAGAATTACGAGTCGCCACGTGGATTAATGGCGTCTCGTGTTTCCTGCCTTCTCAATATTTATATAGGGGAGGTAAAAAAAGCCCAGAATTGCCTCAAACCAGAAATAAACACATCAGTGATGAAGAGGAACAACTTCACAACACACAGGTAAGATTTTATGACTTTCTTGATCATTTTAGTACAGTTTTAGATTTTTTTCTAAAAATTCCCATACATTCCTTGTACAAATCATTAGCTTGGGCTGCCTGTGGGGTAATTTGACTTTTCCAGTTAAGATGCCCATCTAATATAAATATATGCCCAAATATTTGATATTTGTTTTCCGATCAATATTGGGAATATTTATTTGGATATTTTTCTTTTGGGGTGAAGCAATTAACATATAATTGGTGTTTTTGATATTAACAGAAAGTTGGTTGATTCTACAATAATTGAAAACTTGATTCAATTCAGTATTCATTCTTGTTTCAAGTTCTCTTGGATCTTTACAAGTGCAAATATATGAAAAGATAGTTTTGATGTTGAGTTAGGAATATCATTTGATATGTATAGAAGGAATAATAAGGGGCCTAGCGTTGATCCATGCGGAATTCCACAGACAATATTTAGGGAGGTTGATTCGGCATTTCCAATTTTTTACATATTGAGTCGTATTCAGAAGATAGCTCCTAAACCAGCCAAGTGGTTTTCCACGTATCCCGTACTTATGTATTTTTTTAAATAAATAAATATGTGATTGACAGTATCAAAAGCTTTAGAGAAGTCCAGCAAAAGTCGACAAGTAATACGATTTTTGTCCATCAATGTTTTAAGATTATCAGTTATTTCTAAGATAGCTTGTTCAGTAGAGTGACCTTTCCTAAAACCAAATTGGTATTTAAAGAGTATATTGTATTTTTCTAGAAATGAATTTAATTGATTATACACAATTTTTTCTAATATCTTACTGAAAGGTGATAGTATTGCTATTAGTCTATAGTTGTTAAGGTCAGTTGAAGTGCCATTTTTATAAACAGGAGTTACTCTAGAGATTTTAAGTATATCTGGAACTATACCTGATGAAATTGACTGGTTAAAGATGAAAGTAAATGGTACTCATTGTGATTTGCAAGCAATTTTTATTAGTTTGTTTGGAATATGTAATGATATCTTTTTTCATTTAATTCTGAGAATATGAGCTGTGATACATAATCTTCAGTAACTGGAGATAAATAGAAGCTGTGTGCAGGATATTTTTTTATGTACATGGTGGGATCATGATTGTCAGTTATTTCAATTAAAGCTAGCTAAATTAGGACCCACATTAATAAAGTGCTGGTTGAATTGTTCTGCTATATCACTTTGTTTAGTATAATTTCGTATAATTCTGGATGGACATGATTGAAAACCTCTCGATTTTCGCTTAATAAGTGTTCCTATAAGGTTCCATGTTTCTTTAATATTATCTTTATATAGCTTAAAATGCTGATAGTAGTATTCATTTATTGCTTTTGTTTTAATACGGTTGAGTAAATTTGAGTACTGTTTATAGCTTTTAACCTTTAAAGGTTCATTATTTAAGAAGTGTGAGTGATACATCCTTTGTTTAGATTTGATGGATGTTAATAAGCCTTTGGTTATCCATGGATTAGTAAGCTGCTTAATTTTCTTTAATGAGGCTTGTTTTATGGGGGCATGCTTATTTCCAACTTTTTTTTATTTCATTTATGCATTCAGTAGTTATTTCATGAAGGTCTTGAGATTCATTATATATATATATATATTCATTATATATACACTGAAACAAAAAAACTCTGCAAAAGACTTATATATATCATATATATATATCCTTTATATTTCCATCAAACTTTCTTGACAGTTGTTGCTTTGTCAGACACAAAGAAACATAATAGGCTTTGTTTTCCTTTGTGTTTGACGGTAACGAAGGAGCAAGTTCAACCGTGAAACTCTGCCATTTTGGCCTGCAATGTTTTGATCACACATTTTCAATAGCAAAAGCGGTAGCCGGTCAGTCGCCTTTCTTTAGTTGCTCAATAATCTAAAGGCCGGTTTACATGACGCGTTTACCGATCCCGGGGCAAAATGTGTCACGAGATGAAAATGAAAGTTTGTGTATCTTTTAAAACAGAAATGACTTTAAATTATATCCGAATCGTTATTGCAAGAAAATTGCGGCTTTTGAACTGATCCAAAATACCCGTGTTGAACCTAACTAATTTGTTTTGATTTTTTTATTAGTACGACCACACTAATTTTTGCACCCATCTAGCCATGGGTTAATATATAATACAGAAATGAACAAAGGATATTTTGGGAGTATTTTAGTTTTTATTTCGTTAAAAAACGTTGCAGCGTTTAAGGCGTCTCGATTGGAACTCCGAAGCCACTTTGCGAATTTAAACAAAATGTCATAACTTTTAAGATGTTTGCCTGATTCTGCTCAAATGTTCACAAATAGTACACAATTTATTGATACAACTGATAATGTCAAGATCTTGACTTGGATCACTCATACAATTGACGTCATTGTGACGTAAGGCAACCCCTCTTTTTGACATTTTGAGCCACTACTCGAAATATAGTCGAATAATTTCTTTCTTGAAAACTACGCAAAAATTGATCTCTGAATTTCTTACCTTACTAACGTTTTGTCAAAGTTGAAATGACCGTAGCTTTTTGTCAATAGAAGTGATTAGAATCCAAACTGCTTAAAGGTATTCCCTAAAGCTTAGCACAATCTTGATGCCAAATAAACTGTACTAGCGAAAACAGAAAAAAGGTTGTGAATATTTCTAGTTTCGAGAGAGTAAAAAAGTCATAAAATGGCAAAACCTCGAAATCTACAAATTTCAGGTTTTCTAAGAAAAACCTACAGAATGTTTTAAAAACGTTGTGAGCATTAAATTCAATCATTCATAAGAATAATACACCAAATCCTATCACTGAAGATGACTACAATTGGAAATATGATTTTACAAAGTAGAGAAATCAGAGCAAAGGTTTTGGAGAGTGTTTGTTTACATCTAGAGCGGCCACGGCTGACTGACGGAATACGCACGTGCATTCAAAAGTTTACAAATTATCGTAATGACCAGGAGGTACAATGCACAACCAGCCTATCTACATGACACGTTTAATGCCGTGGCGATATGTCTTTATAGTTGGATTATCATCATTCCCTGTAAAAAAACGTAATGTTATGAGGGATAAAGTCATACACAAAACAACTCATTTCATCTCGTGACAAATCTTGCCCCGGGACAGTAAACGCGTCGTGTAAACCGGCCTTTAGGTTATTTAGCAACTAAAGAAAGGCGACTGACCGGCTACCGCTTTTACTATTGAAAATGTGTGATCAAAACATTGCAGGCCAAAATGGTAGAGTTTCACGGTTGAACTTGCTACTTCGTTACCGTCAAACACAAAGAAAAACAAAGCCTATTAAGTTTCTTTGTGTCTACCAAAGCAACGACGTCAAGAAAGTTTGATGGAAATATAAAGGATATATATATATGATATATGTAAGTCTTTTGCAGAGTTTTTTTGTTTCAGTGTATATCTGTTAGATATATCTATATATATATCTGTTAATTAAATAAATGTCTTCCATATATTGTCTTTATTAAACTTACTATAATCCCTAAAATAGATTTAATATATTTTTTTTAAGTTGAAGAAAGCTTAAAACACTGGAAAATTAGTGAGTGAAATCACAATCAGTCTGGATAATAACTCTGTATAATAACTCTGGATAATAACTCTGTACTTTAGAAGTTTAATAATTAAACTAAAAGTTAGAATGGTAAGGAACATGCCAGTCCCTAAGATATATTTTTACCCTACATTTTTAGTACTTTTTTCATATATGGTCTGTACTGCATGTGGGCGCATTTACATATACGAATAATATTGCATAGTCACGGCTGAATTGCATTTATAAGTGCTATTTACAAAATCAGATGCTGATTGGTTGAGAGGAATATAATGGTGAATGGGCTACGCGCACTATTTGAGGGTTGTCCAATACTCTGACAAATTTATGCATAACATTGTATTGTATTATATATATCGACATAACTATAGTTTAACAATACCATACAATAGTAGAACAATGCAATACAATAGAATACAAAACAATGCTATGCATAAATTTGTCAGAGTATTGGACACGTATGCACTATTTATATAATAACTTAGCAAAATATCAATAAAAGTAATAAATCATTAAGTAATTCATTGGACTATGTCATTCAAGGAAATTCACATGCCTGACTCAGGGCACGACGTAAGTGCTGTCCGATATCCCAGGGCTAGTAGTTCGGCTTGTCGGGATAGTGATTCCTGTTCACAGGTTGCGCTTCAGGCTACTAAACCCCACAAGCGGCTTTTTTGATTTTCATCCCACCCTGCTGACTCTGTAATTCCACAGAAATATTGCACTCGAAAAACCAATATCACCCATTGCAACTAGGGCAATATCGGTTTTCTCATGCAAGTATAAGTTTTCTCATGCAAGTATAAGTATAGTCAGACTCAATTAAATGCTCACAGCATACTGTTATACAGGTTCTATACATACATACTCTTGATTTTGGTTTCGCAACATTCTAGCATTTAATGTTTTATATTTAAAGTAATATACACGAAATTCCTAGGAATTTCCAGATATTCCAAACAAAATTCCTAGGAATTCCCAGATATTTCAAGCAAAATTCCTAGGAATTCGCAGATATTCCAAGCAAAATTCCAAGGAATTCCCTGATATTTCAAGTAATTACTCGGGCTGCCTGTGGCAGCGCCGAGTCTTAAAATGCAAGTCGTTATTATTATTTATTTATTTTATAATTGGTGTCAGACGGCTTCTGCGCATGCGTTAAAGGTCAAATTCAAACCAATCAGATTGCACTGTGCTGGTCACGCAACAATCGCCAGGTTAAATGTATTTACATAAGTGAATACAGTAAATCAAAATGGTCGACCCGCGAGGGCGAAAGCCTTCCAACAGGCTCAGGATATTTCAACTGGCGCTCTTGTTGACCATAAAAATACATGAACAACCAGGAGCCGTAATACATTCGATCAGCGCTGTTTGGACAGAGCCAATGTACATTTAGAAACGTAAGCGAAATACAATATCCAAACACGTTTGGGTATCGAATTATAATCAAAGGTTAGATCTCGTCAGGCGCGCTCAGATAAGAAAGTTAAAAGCTCTCAGACAAGGCGAGACAAGGAGATATCACTTTCAAGGAGTCATTGTCAGAAATCTATTCCATCGTGGGCGGTCTTGTACAGCTAAGGCATGTTTTACGACAGAATAAGAGTCTTTCTACTGGATTGAGAGCTCGAGACATTATACATGTCGGCTAATATGGGGAAAACTGAAACAAAAAATGAACTTTGACGGCAGAAACCCTCAATTGAGCCAAGCAGCGCTAGCTGAAATAGGGCATATATATAATATCTGAGACGTTAAATTACGTTACTGTGAAGAGGATCAAAATTCAAGTTTTGTAGCTTGAGACTGTCTTCTGCCGTGACTCGTGAGAGAAATTGGAAAAGATCTAGCTGTTTCATTCAGACACTGGCAAATTTATTGAAAGCTACGGGCTTACTTTATGAGATTATTATTCATTGTGGAATGAAAGGAAACAGGTTAGCTGAAAGTTAAGTTCGAGGTAGGCTTCGACTTTCATTCCGATTCAGTGATCAGTGCATATGTGCACGAAGGTGGGTGCACCACCAAAAGATCCAAAACGAAAGTTCAGTTACGTAAGTACTGTAAGTAAACTCTTTTTGATTTGAATAAATTTCCTCTCAGTTTGTCTGTTAATGTACTTTTCCTTCTAATTATCGCTTTATTTAACATCTGATTTAGAGTATGCGTACCTCAGAATAAATTATTTGAAAGGTCAACTGAATTCTTGTGTCGATAAGCGCAAATGTTTTTTGTGAAACAGTCTGTGTATATGAGAAGCGGCTTAATAGAAGAGCTTTCTCATTTATAGGAATTACAATTGTTTTTCTTGCTATGAAATTTATGTTTCAGTCACATTTATTCATACAGTTTTAGCCGGACATTTCCCCGAGTTTTTGATCTATTTTCAATCAAATTCAAAGTCTGAATATGTCATTGTATTGCATTTATACACTTGAATTGCCAGTATTCTGTTGTTCGAATCCTGCGTTCTCATAGTCATGCCATAAAAGCGATTAATAGACCAGTCTGTTTTTTTGACGTTCTCACTGGCGAATTAAAGCACGACTTGATACTAAGAGGATTTCAAATGAAAGTGTATTTCATCTTCAATCTCATGTGGCCCGAGTGAAAGCCCAGATGGGCTCTTGTTCATATAAATTCCCAGATATTCCTTGAATTCCAAGGTTTGCTGGCCTGTAGTTATTGATCATAAGAATTCCTAGGAATTCCTTGCAATTTTATTCCCAGATATTCAAAAATCAACTAAAGCTTGAATACCTAGGAATTCCATGTTCCACATATATACCGTGAAAATTCAAACTTCGCTATCCCTAAGAATTCCTAGGAATAAAATCCTAGGAATTCAGAGGAATTCTAAGCTTTATTTCGCAGGGGTGGTTAGTTAATGCCCAATTTACCCAATCCCTGCTCTGAATTTATTTCCCTTTAGCCAGAAATAAATTCAGAAAACATGCTAAGAACGATGGTCACCATTCGATTGGTTCTCAAGAGTGCACCATACATGCTACTCAATACACGACGGGAAAAAATCAAAACGTTTTCTTTTAGTTTTTTTGAATTATTCAAACTTGCCTTTAAATATCGCCTGCAATTATAAGCTATTGCCTATAGTTATTCCTTGATCTATTATCAGAGGAGAAGAGTAATATAAGACTGTAAGGGATTCGTATTTGTGGACAATATGAATATATGTATTGCTTGTCAATCCAAAGGTATTAAAATGCCCTATTTTTCTACAGCAAAAATCTAGTGTTTCTCCAAATTGGCCACAAGTCCTTGAGCTACGAGCTACAGGAACAGAAACCAGCTTACGAAAGTACAGCGTTATTTGGTAATGAATAGCGTGAGAGTAATTGTTTATAATAGTAAGCTTAACGTTTAAAGGAGTGGAAAACTTGGCAAGTGAAAGTTTTTTCCTTTCGGGAATAAACAGTTTAAAAGATGAGAGCAGAAGGAAATAATTGAAACGATTCTTATTTGGGAATTTTTTTTTTCTGGAATTAATTCAAATTAAAGGCAAGCGCTTCTGAAGAAAGCTTTATATTTTCAGGTGAGATCGGAGGTAACATGGGCCTGTTTCTTGGATGCAGTCTATTGACCCTGATTGAATTCGTCGACTTTTTCTTCGCCTTCGTGTGGGAGAAATACAAGTAGCAAGCCAATTCTCTTTGAAAAAAGAAACACTAATTATTGTAAATTGTATTGTACAATTAATAGTGATACAGGACAATTGTACCTCATTACTTACAACAACCATGAAGGGGTCCTCTCAGCCTCCATTTGTGATGCCCTATAAAATGGCCTCCAAGCCAAAATTCAGTTTTCTAGTTTGAGCTTCTCAGCTCCGGTGAAAATGATTTAAAGAAATACGTACGGTAAGCAACAGAGCCTGAATACCTTAATTTCTTTCATTCAGATTTGGATTACAGGAAAAAAAAACTGATAGCTTGTGAGGTGCGCAATGGACACTGGTTGAGATGTTCCCTTAATTAAATGACAGTTTGAAATAGAGTACGTTATCAGAAGTTGTGATCATGGACTCCTGAAGTTATATACATATATAATTTATGTAACTTATTTCTTTAAAAATAAGAATGGGATTGGTAGGATAGATGATGCGGATGCTTTGTTTTGCAAATTCTGTGGTTATGAAGTTTAGAAAGTTAATGTGAAAGGAAAGCGCTCTATAAAATATATACCTTAGGCATGGTTCACACTAGCGACGTAAATGCACACGCAATCATACGCATACTCAGTACCGTAATTGTTTATTGGACCTACTACGAAATATATAACATAATTATTACTTGTGTAGGATTC
Organism: Actinernus sp. WN-2022; assembly: GCA_030867875.1. Classification (NCBI taxonomy): domain Eukaryota; kingdom Metazoa; phylum Cnidaria; class Anthozoa; order Actiniaria; family Actinernidae; genus Actinernus; species Actinernus sp. WN-2022. Next base: position 78,543,971 of record JAOWCC010001634.1, on the reverse strand, counting down.
CTACCATGACGTCATATTCTCATAACAGAGGATGAGGTAAGAGAACGAATCCCCGTGCCCAATATAATGATAATTTGAAATCTATGTTTAGTTTCACAACACGTGATGTAAGTTATGGTTATCTCATTGTGGTAGGCTACACTCGTTAGTTACCCATTGTAGGTTCTCATAGCATCATTTTAAAACACTCCTTATCACAAGAGCGCCACGTTACGCCAATCAGGTGTCTTTCTTAAAGTGCAAATGTCGCCATAAAACAACTCTTTTTGCCCAAAATTATATTTGTGATATACTTCAGTTTTCTAACTTAGTTTTCTTTGAGAGGCAGGAGCAGAAATTAAACTAGAATAAACGCTACCCGAATTTCGGGATTGATTCATCTTGTGATGTCACAATGAAAACCTACGGGATTCTATTGTAGTAGTTTTCTCTAGGGAGGGAATTGATTCATCTTATGACGTCACCGGATCCATGAAAAGTAACCAAAATTAGGGATTAAATTCCAAAAATGTTACAAAATTTGCAAGATTAATACCTTTTTGTGAGAAACGAACACAATTTTATTTTTTATTTTTTTGACATGATACTTGTACTTTAAAATAACCAGGTTGTGTCCTGTTAATTTAAATATAGATTTCAAATAATTATTAGTGGAACAGATCCATGTATGGTGATTCGTTCTCCTACCTCATTCTCTCTTGATTCCTACCAACCATATTACATAACACTAGTCAGGAGCCCATTACCAGGAGCGTCCATATATACTATACCCGTGAGTCAGCGTATGACCGGTTTGAGCTATTTTTAGAACATGTTTCCAGGGTAACTGCTTTCTGACTCTGCTGCGATCGTGCATATGCTTGCCGTAATTATCGAGATTAAGAATGTTCTATTGTTCTTTGAGGTGATTTTACTAACGCTGCATTGATTTACTTCCTAAAGTGTGGGCACGTAAACTCCCGTGAGATCTGTTCTAAATATAGCTCAATCCGGTAATACGCTGACTCACAGACCTAGTATGGCAGATGGACGCGCCTGGTAATTTGCTCCTACATTTTTTGAGAGTTTGTTTGGATAGTAATCATGTTGTGAGCCGTTTTGAAAGTCGCGAAAATAAGAGACGTCAGTATGGTTTTTGGGGACAAGCTACCGACGTCTCTTATTTTTGCGATTTTTGAAAGCTTGCTAATCAGTCTTTTATCAGTCTCAGAAAGGCCAATCCACCGTACCGAGAAATATGACGGCTGTATATTTGACCACAATCCCTTGCGATCCTAACACAGTCAAATAACACGTAGCAATCCTCCAGTCTCTTCAATGACAGTGTATTGGCAACAGTCCTTATATTAGCTTGTTTTTTAGCATTTAAAAACTCTCTACCGCGACTTCATAACGGATGTAAAGATTTTCGCACGAAAAGGATGGTGGGTAAAAGTACAAGCCGCCATCTTGTTCTGCACGGTCGATTACATCACTGAGTCCGCGTAAGTTTCTTGAGCCTGCGTTTGCGTCGCAAGTGTGAACCAGGACTTAAACATAGCAAAATAGCTATTGTGTTGTGATAATAGGGACAGTCATGTGATGTCTTAACATCCAAGATGGCGGCGCACGGGAAATTCAAATGAGTTTTATGGACTGGGAAATCTGTCCATAAATGACACCTAGTTTACAATTTACAAGAGACAAACACAGCAATAGAGCAAACATTGTTTTTCAGCCGAGGTTCCTTTTAAACAAGGACCTGCGCTATAAAAGGCCTCTACCAGGCACGCTCACACCTTCAGTTGGCAAGTGAAAAAAAAATCTATTTTCAAAGCTCTGCAACGTGTGATGCTCCGCTTGAGTGATCTCTCACTTTGTTATCGCGCGAAATTCAAATCAGACACTTGAATGTTGTCTAAAATAACACCAAAGAGTTTGTAAACACTTCTAGGGCGTTACTGATAGGCATGACTGAGCAACTAGCTTCCTATTGTTTACTTTTTTTGGCTTGAGTTTGGAAGAACAGAATGTCCAAGGACAAACGTCAGTTCGTGTTTTAAAGCCAGAGAATAGCGATACTTACTGCACGTCATCCATTGTCATTAATGTTCCAACCAGAGATCGATTGGTTCCTGACACAAAGCGGCCTTTTTAAATCATGGTTGTACATTAGCATTACAATTGTAATGTTTATCAACACGAAGTATTGCTATAAGCATCGCGCATTTTTTCACCCGCGAACGGCGAAAATGACCACTCGACCACTCGATTTCTCCAGAGCTTGTCGCTTGCCATTTGCGATGTCTATATGTAATACCACCACTACTATGGTATAATTTATATTGCTCAAATTCCATATATAAATACATGTAGATATGTTCAAATGCGCATTACAATGGTCGTAAAAATAAAATAACAAGATAGCAATGAAATTACATAATAATAATAATAATAATAGTAGTAATAGTAAAAAGCATTAAACAAAATATTCTAAAAAGTATATAATTATAAAAGATAACTACAACCACGTAACTATAGGGTCTCACACTATTTTGAGGCAAACTTTGTAGGGACTTCGAGTCCTATTGTTTCTTCTCCCGTGACCTTGTGTTTGTTAAAGGGAACCTTGGCTGAAAAACAATGTTTGTTCCCAAATGCTCCTTATGGATGACAAAATCGATTGCTGTGTTTGTTTTCTGTAAATTGTGGACTAGCTATTATTTATAGACAGATTGTCCTGGAAGGCAACAATGTGACGTCATAAGATCCAAGATGGCGGCGCGTAGAAAATTTTAATTACTTTTGTGGATAGGTAAATCAGTCCATAACTGACATCTAGTGCACAATTTACATGAGACAAACACAGCAATATATTTAGGTATCCATAAGGAACATTTGAGAGCAAACATTGTTTTTCAGCCAATTTGCCAAACTATCTTCAATCAATGTGAAAAAAATTGTTTACCCCTTATCAAAATTTTATTTTATCCTCTTTTTAGTCCGGGAAGTTTTGACGAATTTGGTGACATTTATGCTTCAAATTTTGGGCGGTCAAAACATGTAAATTACCCCGTGACGTAATACCTTTGAAATTGCTTTTGTTTTCAAACTCTAAACAAAAGCTACTGCAAAAGTATTTTGAGTCCCAGGCCCCATTAAATTTGTCGCATGAAATTAAGTTCAAGTGGGCCAAGGAAACTGTTTAGTCGGTTAAATTAAATGTAAGAAAATATATCTGAAATCATATTTTTTAAATGTTTATTTCATAGGAACTATAGGGCTAGACTAATAAAAAGTGGGTCTTCAGCTTAGACTTAAAGCATCCGATCGAATGTGCGCTCCTGATCTCTATTGGGAGAGCTTCCTCGACGTTTTAGCAGCACAAGTCAAAGAACCGTCTCCAATAGAAACTTTTAAATCTGGGTAGCAAGGTAAAGTAGTATCATCGGAATTTCTGAGACTACAGCGTGATGGAGGCTATGCAGAATTAATTGTTATTTAAGTATGAAAGTGCTAACCATTAAGGACTTTAAAAGTAATCAATAAACCTTTGAACTCAAGTCTGTATCTGACTGGTAGCCAGTGTAAGTTAACCAGCAGTGGTGTAATATGGCAGAAGTTGCTTTCATTGCAGACTAATATAGCACAAGCGTTCTCCACCCGCTGGAGTTTGTTAATCTGACAATTGCAGCAGACGTATAAGAGACTATTATATATAATAATCAGTCCGAAACGGGCGCTCTGATTGGTCAAGAGCCGTGTGTCGTTAGAGGACACACACATGAATGGCGTCATGAGCGCGCGCAACCAATTTCTCAACTCGTTTTAATTGGCTATGTTTGCGATTATTATATAAAACAAATATATTTCATACAGGTGACGTCACAACGTGAAAAGAACATTTACGCCACTTGACTTTATCTCGTGGCGCACTTCTCTGTTCTCTTCACGTTGTGACGTCATCTGTGCATCTATAAGAGGACGAACGCACGGCAGAATGAAATCTATTTGTTAAACAGTAGTCGATCCGGCTTGCGAATGCGTGGATCATGCTTGGAAATATATTTTCTAATGCGTCTGATATGTTTTATATTTAATAAAACGAAGAACTGCATTCTTTTGTAATGTGCGTTTCCATTGACAACTTAGATATTAGATCTTTATTTACCCACGGTTTAACCCATCAGCTATAATATATAAAAATACTAAAATATACCTAATGTAAAAATACTAAATCTAATGTCACATCACATTATTCAAGTGATTACTAATTAATATGTATGACCTATAAACCTATATCAGCTGCTTTCCATGAATGCCGCGTGCTTAAAATACAGACTAAAAGAATTCTAAATTGGTTGAGGGACTCTGTTTGCCTTACATTACAGGGCAGACAACTTGGAATCAAACCAAGAACCTAAAATACGTTTCTTGCCGCAGAGGCAGGAGAAATATCCGAGTGGCCCACCCGTATATCATGACCGCTACATCGCTGAGATGGTCTTCACGATGCCGGCGATTGTTTTAATGAAAAATGTACCCTGTCATTAGCCATCTTTTAGTGATTAGCATATGGTGGTAGGTGTTATGGTGGTAACTCTTATTTAGAGTAAGTAGAGGTTTACTTACTTTGAATAGTCTTTTCTGGTCGATAATGTTCTCCTCAGTAATAGTAAATTACTATATCTGGCGTGCTTTATTCATCAGGAATGTTAGTTCCTCATAGTCTTGAAAGAGGGACATCCGATGATAATTTATATGTTCTCCATTGTTTTCTTACTTAGCCACAGGGGGCTCACTCAAATGTTTTGTGCATGATTGGTATTGCTAATCATTAGTGTGCAAGTTCAATTAACGATTAATAGTGTGAGTGATGTTTGCAAATTCTAACAAAATAACACGAGTCCGCATGTTGACTGTTATTTGTGGAATGTTCAAACATCACGAGCACTATTAATCGTTGATTGAACATTGCACACTAATGATTACCGGTTAAGGTATGTGCACTGGCAAAAATGGTCAATATTTACCCAATTTTGAAAAAAATGTATTCGATTTGGAATAGACATTAGAACTTATAAAGGATCTTATAAATATATCTGTCAAGTTATGAATGAAGTACACTTCTAATCAATTCAGCGTTGAATGTCTCGGAACCGTCTTCAAGTCTTGCAACCCCAAACTTTCCGCTATCTTGGTTTTGTCACTCAGATACGGGCACTTTGCCACACTCAATTAGTCTTCGCTAGTAACCGACCCAGTCTTCCGCTCGTCCATCAGCTGCAACTTCCGGTCAAAGACGTGATTTTAAAAGCGTTTTGCAACGTTCAGATTATGAGTAAGTGGAAAAAAACTATTGAAAGTGATATTAGATGCAATAAACTATAATATACCCGAAAAAGAGGAATTTTAAAGGACCTAAATTTAGCCAGTGCAGATACCTTATTAGTATAGATGCAAAAACATAAAATTAAAAGGAGAACTGAATTAACTAGATTTTGCATCGAATTAACTGTGTGTGCACTGCTCAGTCATATTCTTTGTTTGCACGTGACGTCACCAGGCTAGGAGCTCATCAAAAAACTAAAATCGAACTAAACATCCAATCCGTGATACGAGTCATCACAGAAAATTTGAATTGTTTCCTACGAACCTAATCACGTACGTTTTAGATAAGGTCGTGAAAATCAACAAATTTGTACCAAATTAAAGGTTTTTGGCTTAATAAATATTTAGAAGGTCGATTCAATGGGACATATAGTGAAATCAAATGAGCTGGATGAAATTTCGCTTTTTTAAAGACTTTGAAGTTTTGGCAGCTACCTTGAACCTCCAAGATGGCCGCCCCATAAATTTCACGCGGACAATTTCACATATTCGTTCGCCCATAACTCTGTAACAAAATGCTCTTCTGCTCTAGAATTTGGCCCAGAGGTGTAGTTTTGATCCCTCTTCCAACTTATAAACATTTTATTATATTTAGCAGTGGAAAATATTTTTCGTGACATCAATGCAACCCAATAGCACGTGGTTGCAAACGAAGAATAGTGATTAACATGTCTATGCTCAGTCAATCAGAATTGAGTATTTTTTGTATCTATATGGCAACAAAGATCGCAATATATATTTATTATGGAATGGAACAGCCTACCGCCCGTCATTAGCAAATCGAACAGTTTTTTTAGTATTTTAAGTATATGCCCCGGAGTGACTGATGTTAACTTACATTAAATCGTATTTTTGCTGGTATTAAATTTTACGTTTTACTTTTTAATTGTTTGCTTAATTTTAGTAACTTTTTTACCTATCATTTTCTATTGCGAAAGACCCTTATGAAAATCACCTATAGGTGATAAGGCATTCCTCCTTAAATATTACATTTATTATTGTTATTATTAACCGTAAAGTCAGTTTATAAAAGCAGGAGCCCATTACCAGGAGCGTGCATCTCCCAGATTAGGTCTGGCCAACAGCAGAACAGATGATGTAGCTATTTATTAGCTATTACCAGGAGCCCATTACCAGGAGCGTGCATCTCCCAGATTAGGTCTGGCCAACAGCAGAACAGATGATGTAGCTATTTTTAGCTTTGTGTTGCGAGAAGAAACAAAGGATACCTGCACTAAACCACTCACACGACGAAACGTCACTTCTCATTATGCATTCAAAAAAATGCAATGAATACCATTCATGCAGAGAAAGTACAATGTATTCTCAGAAATGTGATGTCCGCATGTTGACCCAGTTTATTGGTTAATCCTGACTGAAGCTAACGCTGTACAGTAGTAACAGTGACCATGCTGTTAATGTTTTTTTCATAATTAATGAATTCATTAATAAGGCAGGCGCCGCTTCCCACGGCGATTAATTAGCAACCTTAATCGACTCTAAGTAGACCCTTATACTATGTTAAAGACCTATGCTTATGCCCTAAAACCTAAAGTTCCATAAAACTCAATATGCCCTTTGTCGACTGTTATGCTTTGCGAGGGTGTAGCTATTTAATAATTATCCTGCAAGATCGCGCGCAATATCGCCAGACTCCGAAGGCCCGAGTTGGCTATATAAAATTCGCAAGGTCGAGCAGCATAATTAATTTATTAATTTATTACACATCAATAACAAAACACAGTTTTTTTACCCCAAAAATACTCGCAAAGGGCACATCTTTATTTCATAAAACGATTTTGGCGGGAATTTAGTGGAACATTTTAGCATGTATTGTAACTCGAAGTTACAAAGCAAGATAATTTTTCGGAAACCAAAAAGGAAAGTTGTGCTATATCGCAATTCTTGGAATTTGGTGATTTGGTTTTAGACTATATGAATGTTTTTCTAGCTTGGCTAAAAGAAAAGGAGCTAGTTTGAAGAAGTCAACCAAGTGTTTTCAGCCGATGGCGCCAAAGAAGGAAGGGTTAGCGAAAACTGAATACAAGGTTCAAGGTTCTTAATTTTTTACACTATTTACAAGTACTAGGTAGTAAGTTTGACTAGGAATCCATAACTAGGAGCGTTCATCCCACATACCAGACATATGACACAGCGTTACGTTACGTTAATTTTAGAACGTTGCAATCATTCCTAAGGGAATAAAATCACACTAAAAGCGTAGCAGCAATGTAACAGTTGTTTGTATAACAAAAGTAGCTAATGAGGCATCTTTTGTTGCGCCACGGTGCAACCCACCAATTGGCGGGGAAAATAATCTAAAAATAGCCCAACTTGTAAAAACGCTGTGACCTGGTTATGGGATCCTGGTTTGACATAGGATCACTTTTAGAAAAAAAAACGAACTAACAATCAAAATCTAAGTTGGCCTAATTATTCTACCTAATTTGGTTTTTCTTATTATAATTACGAATTGAGCGAATCCCAAGTGAGTTATCTAACTTTGAGGTTTTTTTTCCCTTGGCCCTGTTACTTAAAGGTGGTATATATTGTCCTACTCGGTGAAATTCCCACCAAAACATGTCCTTTCTGAATGTTCCACTAATTAGCAATCATTTGAATTCACTCCCCAAGCATATTAAGGCATGGTTTGAAGCGGCAGAAATCGAAAACATATTCATATTTACCGTATTTACTCGATTAGACGCCGGGTCTCGAATTAACGCCGGCATCGAATAAACGCCGGTTGACGAGGCCGAATTTTAAAAAGAAGCCGCGGCGTCTATTCGAGGAACCGGCATCTATTCGAGTCAGTCGCAACAAGTGATTCTAATTATTAGTTATACCATGGCATGAGGGGTATTAGTGATTTAAATTACCCCGAGAGCCGAGGGAAGATTTGTAAAAGTCCCGAGGCCGCTTACACCGAAATGCCATGGTATAAGTTTGTTATACCATGATCGCCGAGGAACGGAACAAATCTCTCAGAAGTTTAGTTTTCTCTGCCAAAACTAAAGACGTCGCAGTTGAGTTGTTTTCGAAAACGTTGTGTTTAATGCTTGACTGAGCGCCAGTGATTGAACGACCCTGGCTTCCCTTGGGGACAAGCGTGTTGTTTTGAGAAGAATAACACTAAAATACAATGTAATTATGCGGTTGACTAAATAGTCAAATAACATGCACGTTTATTGTTTTAAGTATCCCACATGGAAGAAGCGGACTTGAGAAATGAAGTGAATAACGCGCAGATTGAAACTGAGCTCATCCCACATGGATTACGTTGACGGGTATAATGAAGACAGGTCTGGGAGCGCAGGGCTAGTTAAGTGACAGAGAGGAGCAGGAGTTGATGCTTTTAAGGATTTTCCAGGGACGCACCATACCCACTTTGAACGGCTGATACTCCAGTGTCACAGCACGGTCGGGCTGGACACTTCACCCATTTACTACAAATAGAATAAACTTTCAAAAAATGTAGGTTTGTTTGACATCGGTGTTACCATAGCAACACAGCGTCGACGTCATATATTTTACATATCATCAATTTTCTTGAAATCTAGACCTAAACTTTTGAAACGACCTAGTGTCCCTTGTAGTCTAAATGTAGGCCTTCAAGACTGCAAAGTTTAAAACAATTGTATGAGAGCGTTTTCGAGAAAAATTGGGTTGAATATTTTCGTTAAAATAATTAACAATTCGCCTTACTTCCTGTTTAGTCGACGAGAGTTTTCCGGACCGATTCAAGCGATGTTTTTAACATATTTCATACCTGTGACATAGGACTACTTCCCATGAAAATTCCATTCCATTTGCTTTATTCGATTTCGGTTTATGGAATAATAAGTAACGTAATAAATATGCTCATTTTACTCAAAATAATAACGTATTTGCTAAGGAAGCTGTAATTCGAAAACTAGTCGATAAATATGTTTTTAAATCTTTTCACCAGAAATTTTCCCGATCTGGTTACTAAAAACACACTTATTCAACATTATTATCCCGCACTGCCAAGCTTCATGGGTTAACTAATTTGCATGTCATTGTCCTAAGAACATAATTTGCACGAGCGTTCCGGCAGTAGCGAAGCGTAGCATGCGTGCATGGTAAACTTGTTAGTTCAAAAGCAACAAGTATGTAGAATCTAGACTAAAGAGAAATGTCGGAAAGACAAGCTACAAACAAAATGATACACCAATGAAGCTTGCGTGGATGAATGTAAAAGTTTTTATTTTTATTTCGCGCCCTTAAAATGATTCAATGCTCTTAAAATGTACAGGGCAAGGGTAGTACATGTTGAATTTCAGGAGAAAAGATTAAAACATTTTTTTATCGACTATAAGTTTTCGAATTACAGCTTCCTTAGGAAATACGTTACTATTTTAAGTAAAATGAGCATATTTATTACATTACTTATTATTCCATAAACCGAAATCGAATAAAGCAATTGGAATGGAATTTTAATGGAAAGTAGTCCTGTGCCACAGGTATGAAATATGCTAAAAACAGCGTTTGAATCGGTCCGGCAAACACGACTAAACAGGAAGTAAGGCGAATTGTTTATTTTTTGAATGAAAATATTCAACCCAATTTTTTTCGAAAACGCTCTCATACAATTTTTTAAACTTTGCAGTGTTGAAGGCCTACACTTAGACTACAAGGGACACTAGGTTGTTTTAAAAGTTTAGGTCTAGATTTCGAGAAAATTGATGATATGTAAAATACATGACGTCGACGCTGTGTTGCTATGGTAACACCGATGTCAAACAAACCTACATTTTTGGAAAGTTTATTCTATATCTAGTAAATGGGTGAAGTGGCTAGCTCGACCGTGCTCTGACTGTTGAGTATCATCCGTTCAAAGTGGGTATGGTGCGTCCCTGGAAAATCCAGTCGAGCCACCTCAACCCTTTCACATTATTCTTCTAATTCTCTTCTAATTCTCTTCTAATTCTCTAATTCTCTTCTCTTCTAATTCTCTTCTAATTCTCTTCACATTCTCTTTTAATTTTCTCTCATTACGCATACAGGGAAATTTAGAAATATGAGTTTCAGCGATTGGTTGATTGAGTACAATGAATCTCCTCGAAAACACGGAAATGTTAAAAAAAAGGTATTCAGTTTTATTATTCACTTTTCGCACACTGTATGAATTTGAGGTTTCTGATTGGTGAATTTGTACCACGTGTCACCTGGCTATGCCATGACAACCACAACTGCCGTGTAATGATGTGGTGTAATAATATTACCGAACAGCTATTACACCACAGAAACAATGGCCGAGAAATATGACGATTTGTCGGCGGAAAAGATAGAAGAATTAATAGATGAAGCCATACCGAAGAACACTAAGAAGGCAACAGCCTGGGGTGTCTCAGTTTTTAAAGGTAAACACGTAGTTCAGCTTCTTTTTGTTCGTTTTGAAGCAGCTAGACCGGCAAATTACCAGAACTCGAAAGTCTGCCAAGTTTGTAAACTTACGAAATTTATTTTCTCACAATACTTCTTTGTTTTAGATTGGCTGTTCAAAAAATTTCCACAAGAAACTTTAGAAAGCCTTTCTCCAGAACTTCTCTCTGAAAGATTGAAGAAATTTTATCAAGAACTTAAAAAATCTCCGACCGAGCACTACAGTACTTCAGCACATTTGTCAATTCGTGCAGCCCTTGATAGATACCTCAACTCCCTACCAGAGTCCAACAACACTTCAATCATAAGGGATCAGCTATTCAAACAGGCAAATAAATCGCTAAATGCCAAACTGAAGCTGCTCAAGGCACAAGGTCTTGGTAAAGTACAACATCATTCATCAATCTCGCCAGAAGACATAAAAAAGTGCTACGAGACGAAAGTGTTTGGCGACGAAACACCACTCAGTTTGCTTCGAGTGAATTGGTTCAACATAAGCCTGCATTTCTGCCGCAGAGGCCGTGAAAATCAGAGGTCCCTCTCAAGAGAAAGTTTTGGGATTAAGAGAGATGCAAATGGTGATGAATATGTGGCGATGACAGTCAGTGAAAAAACGAAAAACCACCAAGGTGGCCTCGGAGACAAAGCCGACGAAGGAGATCCAAAAATGTTCAGTTCTGGTACAGCGAGGTGCCCTGTGAAGTATTTTAAAAAGCTTCTTGGAGTGATAAATCCTAACCAAACAGCCTTATTCCAGAAGCCTAAAAGAAATTTCATGGCAGGTGACCGAATTTGGTTTGAAAATTCTCCTCTTGGGGTTAACAAGATAGGAAAGATGATGAAAGAGATATCAGCTGAAGCCGGCTTAAGCCAGATATATACAAACCACTGTGTAAGGTCAACCACCGTTTCCATTCTAGATGAAGCTGGAATATCCATCCATAGAATTATGCAGACATCTGGCCACAGAAGTGAGACAAGTGTGAAGTCCTACTGTGACAGGCAAAGTTTGGGTAAAGAAAAAGAATGCTCTAACATTCTAGCTAGAATTGGCGACGACCAACCACAGTCGGCTCTAGCCGTCGGCGAGAATACCCAGAATATAACCCAGAACCAGAATATCCAAAACAACATCATGGCCAACGTAAACCATTCTCCAACTTTAAGTTTCCTCGCAAAATCAGAGTTCAAGGACTGTCATTTCACTTTCAATCTCACAAAAAAGTGTGACTGAACACTGAAGTTGAGTATCTATGCTGAACACTTTTTTTCTGAATTTTAGTAATACTTGAAGACGTTTTAAAAGGTTATCTTTATAGATATAAGCTTACTGTAGACTATACAGCCTAGACATCACAAATAAAAGATATTGCATGCAGAGTATCAAGGCGTAATAATGTGTTTTTGGTATATTGTACATGTATGCATATGCGTTAAAACCTTGTTTGTATAAGGACTCACTTCAGTGTACTCAAATTGAATATTAAAAGTTTTAACGCACTCGCGCGAGTGGGTTATCGGGATTTACCTCCACTTGTTCACTAACAATGAACTCGAAATTAAATACTGCACTCGGCTTCGCCTCGTGCAGTATTTAATTTCTCGTTCATTGTTAGTGAACTCGTGGAGGTAAATCCCGATAACCCACACGCACGAGTGCGTTAACCTCTAAATATAGCGCAAATTCTATATGAATATATCCAAATGCGCTATATGAATATATCCAAGGTGTTGGATTCCTTCGGCACTCGTTCGTCGCTGCTTCCGAAGAAAAGCCACGTTCAACCACAGGCTGCCTGTGGTTCAACTAGCACAGGCAGCCCATGAAAAAAGATCAAGTTCACGGTACCCCGGATCGTTACATGCTAGGTTGGCTGCACAAACCGTCGAATTTGAGTACTTACAAAGCGAGGAAATAAGCGATGGATCGATTAAATGAGTGGTAGAGGAATGTAAGAAAGGGTTTCTGGAGGTAAAATGCTGAAAGTTTGGATTCTCGAAGAGTTACGAGGCCTCGAAGAGTCGCCACATGGACTAATGGGGCTCTTTCTCGATATATCAACGACAATGAACTACAGCAAAACAATACCCTGAAATACAAAGAACGAACGAAAACAATAGAGTTGTTCATTGTCCTGAATTTCAATATTTATATAGGGGAGGGGGAAAAAAACCCAGAAGTGCCTCAACCAGAAATAAACACATCAGTGATGAAGAGGAACAACTTTACAACACACAGGTAAGATTTTATGACTTTATTGATAATTTTAGTGGTTTTAATTTTTTTCTAAAAATTCCCCTACAATCCTTGTAAAAATCATTAGCTTGGGCTGCCTGTGGTTTAACTTGTCCATTTGGGAATATTTTTACTATTTCAGATATTTATAACACTGATTGACCTATTGACACTGAAAAAGTGGTAAATCGAAATGGCAAATTTTCGTCGTAGTGGTACTTTAACAGAGGTTTCATTGTGTGAAACCGTTAGAAGCACGGCTAATAACGCCACTTGCAGTAACAACCTTAGTCTCCTATACATGGCATTGAGTGCTGTGTAGAACGCCATTCTTCTGTTTCTGTTTTAGACGTAATATATACAACAATGTCAGCCGTGTTTTATCACATATCCAAACACTGAGAACTGAACTTCTCAAACTCATTAATAATTCATGAGATAGTGATCCAATGGAGGAACTGTATTTGGTCACATGCATGGGTCTTGATACCGGGTGAAACCCTTGTGTTTGATCATGTTTCCAACCCTAGTGATCAATATTTCTTAATCATCATATTCATGAACCACTAACTAATTACATACTGATAAACTACAAGTAAGGAGCGAAGAAGTAAAGAAATAAAGAATGAACGGACATAGAAAGAAAAAGTCTGCCTCCACTGCAGTTCGAACCACGACCCTTCCGACTGCTTGCACTAAGTAACTCTTGTCCACTAACTCTTGTCCACTACTCTACTAGTACGCTAGTTGAAATCACTGCCATTAAAAAAAGAATAATAAGCCATCTATTGAATAATTAGATACAACAGTCAAACGGTAAACAATACTTGCTAATGAAGTTTGAAAAGAAACGTATGTAAATTGTCGGTTTTGCATTCGCATGAGAAGACATGGGCCGCGTCAGGCAGAAAGGGCCCGGACGACATAATATGTAAATGTATTTTGAAATTGTACCATGTTTTTTATACTTGTGGTGCGATTACAATATGCATCGCGAGCGCCACATTGTGCTACTAACAAGTAGTGTTGATTTCATGAAATTGACAAGTGAAATCGAAGACGAAAGTTACGATATTTTTACACAAGAGTGTGATTACAATTTTAGCAGACGCAAATCATTCCCTATCATCAGACGATTGTTTCAAGGTGTAACTCGTACTATTGCTAAAATCATATTATGAGCTACGGGGAGCAGAACGACTGCAAAAGAGACATTTTTTGGCCAAAAAGTGATCATCTGGTTCATCTTATACTATGTTTTACTCTTTAATGCCAGCAGGTATAAATGAATGCCATACATCAAAATCATCCCCTCTGACAGGATTCCTAATTTTTGTGGTCATATTTGTAATCGGGCCCTTGCATCAAAATCACGTAAATTTCACCCCTGATTTTTGTCGTCAATTTCTTGAAACTGACATTTATTGTTATGAATGAAATGTAGAGCTCCTCGTCAAGATTACGATACAATCTTCAACCTGTTATTAGGAACACGATTGTAGGAATTATTTAACTTGAATGTCGTCCGGGCCCTTTTTGCCTGACGCGGCCCACATGTCAAACACTCATTGTTCGTCTTTCATCAGGGGACTCCAAATATTGAGAAAACAATAAAACTCTCGAGGCTACGCCTCTCGGGTTTCATTTGTTTTCTCAATATTTGGAACCCCTGATGAAAGACTCCAATTCGTGTTTGATATAGTTCTTGAAAAACGACGCGAAGCGGAGTTTTTTAAACTCAGTACGCCTCGAGGGTTTTATTGTTTTCGAAATATTTGGAATTCCCTGATGAAACACGAACAATGAGTGTTTGAAATTACTTCTCATGCGAATGCAAAACCGGCAATTTACATACGCTTCTTTTCAAACTTCATTAGAAAGTATTGTTTACCGTTTGACTGTTGTATCTAATTATTCAATTGATGGCTTATTATTCTTTTTTGATGGCAATGATTTCAACTAGCGTACTAGTAGTATAGTGGACAAGAGTTAGTACAAGCAGTCGGAAGGGTCGAGGTTCGAACTCCAGTGGAGGCAGAATTTTTCTTTCTATGTCATTCTTTATTTCTTTATTTCTTCGCTCCTTACTTGTAGTTTATCAGTATGCAATAACACTAGTGCATTTGGAACTGGTGTTTCATTGGATGTCAAGATGCATCCACCTGACGAAGCTTCGAAGAAGGGTTTCACTGGATATCAAGACCCATGCATGTGACCAAATACAATTCCTCCATTGGATGACTATCTCATGAATTATTCATGAGTTTGAGAAAATCATTTTCCAGAGATTCGACCGAGCGCTGTATTTCGCCATATCACTAGCCGTGGGCGAAAAGTTAAATGCGCCAGGACACGTGTTCGTTCCCGTGATTTAATTAGGCGCGAGTGAATTAAGATCGACAAGGTTCGGCGTTTGCTGCCACGTCAGCCCTAAGTCGATCCTGTACCGAACATTTTTTAATACAATCGGCGCGATTTGAATTCGACGTTTGCCGTAGGCCTTACTCATCACAGTCAGCGAAACAAAACAAAAACATGGGTTTCGCGCAAAGTATCACGTGGAGTGCTAAAGTGTCTTTAAATGTAATACGTCTAGCTAGGAAAATCCTGTAAACAGTTTTTAATCCGATTTCGTAACTGACAAAACTAGAAACATCTTTTAAAAGACATTTCTTTTTAGTTGAGCCATTGTGCGTCACGGATGCTAAATCGAGTTGTTAAAGATGTGCCAGATAGTGGTCCACATATAATCCACATATAATAGTTGCGATATAATTATTAGCTACTACTATAATTATTAACTTATCATTTCAAACCTGTGAGATGCCGCCTGCACTTAAACAAGCTGTCCTTTCACCGAAACTGAAGAAACCCTCACTTCAGACCTCTCTCCAACCTTACATTTGTCTCTATGGCCGTTGAAAAAGTCGCTGTTACTCGCTTGACAGACTATCTGAACCAGAACCATCTTCATGAACCTCTGAAATCTACCTACAAACAACATCATAGCTATTAATCAGCATTGCTACGTTTCCAAAACGATATCCTGATGGCAATCGACGACCAGCGCTATGTCATGTTGCTCAGTCCTCTTGGACCTCTCCGTTGCGTTCGATACAGTCGACCATAGTATCCTGCTCGACTGGCGCCTCTCCTCCAGGTTTGGAATTAAGGGAAGCGCTTCAGTGGTTCCGCTCTTAACTAAGTAAACGCAAACAGTTTGTCCAGATTGATGACTCATCTTCTTCCAACCACGCGAGCTACACAGTACGGCGTTTCTCAATTGAAGGCTCTGTCCTTGGACCTATCCTGTATAGGCCTACTCTATACTGCCCCTATTGGAGACATCATACGTCAACACAATCTGTCCTACCATCTGTACTCTGATCTGACGATATCCAGATCTACTCTACCTTTACTGCTAATGACGACGAAGACCGTGCCTCCACTAAAGCCAATATCGAAATGTGCTTTGTTGAAATTGAAAAGTGGATAACTCTCAATAAACGTAAACTAAATAACGACAAAACCGAACTCTTATTCTCCACTCCGCTGTCATCCATAGCTGTAGGGAATGAACTTTTCTGCCCATCAAGTCATGCTAGAAACATAGGCATGATTTTTGATGAGACCATGACCATGACTCGACATGTCAACTCTATTTGCAAGTCCACCTTCTATCAGTTAAGAAACATTGCCAAGATAAGGAAGTACTTATCAATGCACACGACTGAAATACTCATTCACGCTTTCGTTATATCAAAACTAGACAACTGTAACTCTATATTATATGGTACACCAGAACAACTTTCCCAGAAACTGCAACTGTTCAGAACGCTGCAGCCCGTATATTAACTTGGTGTATGGCTTTATAAGTAAATTGATCCCGATCGTGACCCCCAGTAATAGGAGATATTGTAGTCGAGTCTACGAATAGCAGTTTCAGCGGTATTGACCCGAACGCCTCACTTCAACAGGAACACCCAACGAACTGTTCTGCAAAATAACTGTTCTTCTGGGCCACTCGGCTGGCAAATTCTGCACTTTGGAATTCCTTGGCTGGCAAATTCTGCAGTTTGATACTAAATAATAATATAACGGAGCGATATTTGTCAGCTGGTAAATTCTGCAGTCCGATATAATTACATAATAATAATATAACAGAGCGATATTTCTCAGCTGGCAAATTCTGCACGTACCTGTTGTTTCACAGGTTTTTAAAAATACCGAATTCTGCAGGTTAGCTCAGGTTAGGGAATATATTCCAAAAAATATATTTGCTGCTGGCAAATTCTGCACTTAAATATTTCAGCTGGGAAATTTAGAAATTCTTCATGAACTTTAGGCTGGCTGGCGCTGCAGAACAGCTGTTCGTCTGCCAGCTGAAAAACAATTCCCTTAAATATGTTTAAATACATCTGATTTGTTATAAAAACATCAGAATGTTTGTTTTTATGAAGTTTTACCGTTGGGTGTTCCTGCTTCAATGTAATGAAGCGCCATTGAAACCATTATTCTTACACGACACCAACACCAACAAGTACGACTAATTTAGATACACAGTTTGAATAGCGCTTCATTACATTGAAGTGAGGCGTTTGGGTCAATACCGCTGAAACTGCTATTCGTAGACTCAACTACAATATCTCCTATTTCTGCGAATTTTCTTATTCCAGCTTAATGCTGTTTAATCGCTTGTCAAGTGTGCAATTGCCCAATCGCTTTTCGGTGACAAGCATGTACTTAAGCTTTGTCTTGTTTTCATTAAGGACCATCATCTCGTCTTGTCTATATCCTTCTGAAGACTCGTAGATAGAGCGTGCGGCGCTGCTTTGATATCAGCCCAGTACAGACTCGTTCCCTATCTCTACTAAGTTCTAATTGGCGGCGCGGTACTAAGACTAGGAAGTCGCGAACCCCGCGCGCTTGCTAGTCTTAGTACCGCGCCGCAAATTTAGTAGCGAATGGGAACGAGTCTGGGCCGAGTTTACTAAACATGGTGTCATCCAACGCATCCTCGCTCTACAATTACCAATAATCAGTAAATGGCAAACACGCTTGAAATACCGATTATTGGTAATACTACGACAAATCCTAACCCGAACCATAAACCGAACCCTAACCATCGGACGAGTTCACGGGTAAACGACGGGTTCTCACTCACCTAGAGCTAGGGTTCACAGGTAAACAAGAAGAGAAGGTAAACGAGAGAAAAAATATTTTTGAGCGCTCCTACTCGGGCTCGAACTCGTAATCGTTTGCGTGTTGTGCTTGGTAGTGCAGTCGTCACGACCACTACACTAAGCGCGTCTACCGCCGTTCGGAGTTTGACAATTGTTTATCTTTATACTTGACTGGTTTTAAGAATGTCATTGTTTAATTTGTGTTCCAGAATCAGCGATTATTGATAATTGAAGAGCAAAAGCCAATTACTGATTATTGGTAATTCTATATAGAGCGAGGATATGTTGTGTCAATAGTGTCTTCAGACATGTCAACAGCACTAAGAATCCTGCATCGTTGTTGGGAGGTCGAGGTAGCTGATAATGTTACACAAGAAACAAGAGGGACCCCAGGAGAAAGTGTGAGGCACCCCCGATATCACATATCTCGACGCTGAATGGAATCCATAAATGCTGTAAGTCTCTCACACCGAGTTCATACATTAAGATCTAAGCTTCGCCGACGAAAGTAGGCGGCTGTGATCAATCAGTTCAGAGGCCTTTTTATAGTCCACAAAGACGAGCCTCTGGAGAATCTGTAAAGTCTGCCTGCGGCGTCGGGACTTCCACAAATCCTCCCAGGGCTCTTGGATAAATTGAATCTCTAATTTCCCTCATGCCATGCTATTATTATAATTGCTTAACATATCTCGTACATTTTTCCATTGTCTGTACCATTATTGATTATAGACTTCGTCTCAAAATGTACTTATGACGTCACAATATTGTGTGTCCCTATTGTCAGAAAACAATACCTATTTTCTTGTGTAACGGTAAGGGCGACCGTTTGACGTCATAAGGTGGCGGCGCCCGTGAAATTGACAGGAAAACTGGTTTATAACTGACATCTAGTGTACGATTTACAGGAAACAAACACAACATTATAACGGAGGTCTCGCATGGGCCGAAGGCCTACACGAGCGGAACATCATACATATCGGATGAGAATGAAATTTTACCGAAATGTTGTTTTCCGACCGACCCCCCCCCCCCCCCCCCCACCCGACAGTGGACCAGAGCGCAGAACACGTGAGATTTTGTTTGGCTAATTAACGCCGTCCTGTCCTTTACATTCAATCCTCCGTTTATGGGAATTTGTGATTTTCTAAATTATATAGCTCAATGATCAGTGTCAATATTTGGCCGTAATGCGTAAATATAGAGTTTCCAACTTTAATTTCCGTTACATCTCCGCGTGCTCGCATCATGTTCTTACTGTTGTATGCCGTCACCTTTTCCTTTATACACCTGTTTCAAAAAAGGTAGTCCCCGACAAGCGGCAAACGACAGGCGACGAGCGACACACCCAGACCAAAATGGATTATGGTTGTTGCTAAAAGTCTGATGAATTATTTAGTTTTTTTGGAGTGAAAAGCTTTAAGAAGAATATTAATTTATGGTTCCTTCGAATGGATTATCGAATTATACCGTATTGCATTCCGCATAGCTGCCGCTAGTTATAATGACAATCCTTTGTCGCTCGTCCGTGACCACCTTTTTTGAAATAGGTGTATATGCGCGTGCAGAATTTATTTTCGTAATTACATATGCACGCATACATTATATTCCCGTTACATATGCGCGTGCAACTCAAATGCACATACACTAGTTATTTTCGTAAATTAATTACCATTACATGTATGCGCGTGCATTACTTCGTATTTGATTATTGGGAGCTCTGCTCATAGGCTTGCCTATATATATAATTGATATAGCCAGACATAACGAACATTTGAGAGCAAACATTGTTTTCAGTGGAGTTTCCCTTTAAGCTATTTAACTACAAATACGCATATGTCACGGTTGCTGTTGTTAAGCAACGATCTGAAACTATAGGTGTTATTAAATAAAGTATGAGATATCCTGTATATATCAATATCAAATGCACAATACAATGTACAATGCTCTTTTTCCTGAGAGAATTGTCTTGCTACTTGTATTTCTCCCACACGAAGGCGAAGAAAAAGTCCACAAACTCAATCAAGGTCAGTAGACTGCATCCAAGAAACAGGCCCATGTTACCTCCGATCTCACCTGAAAAAATATAAAGCTTGCTTCAGAAGCGCTTGCCTTTAAATTAAGTTGATTTTAGAAAAGCAAAATATTCCGAAATATAATTGTTTCGATATTTATTTCAAGGTAAGAAAACAGCATTTATTATACACCCTTTTAATAACTGGTTGGAATTAATTATAGTGACGTCAATAGTGGAAAAGCAAACAAATCACGAATGTTTACCTCATGATTTCTAGAAAGAAGATGGCAATAAAATTCAGACTTTGCAAGATGCAGCAGAGGCGCTGGTAACTGCATTTTAAAACAGGTATTCAAGTCCTGATACACGAGATATACGCGGATGACGTCATTGATCATACTTACGGTCAGACTTATTAAAATATGTATATAGCGTCCTTAATTCTGCTCTCATCTCTTAAAGTGCATATGAGCCCTAATTTTTATCATTAAAATCGATTCTCCATCAAGTAAATAGTTGAACTTTTAATATTTCCAATATGCTAATTATGTGACGACATGTGAGGCCACCAAAGCTCATTTCTTTCTCCTTGTGAATGAAATTATTTTTGATTTACACAAAATATTTGGTAAAATCACTGATATAAGGCTTACATAATACATGGCTCTTTAGAAAAATATGTATATTTCTGCCAGCACGTTTTTGTATAATAAATGTTTAGAAAAATATGTATATTTCTGCCAGCACGTTTTTGTATAATAAATGTCAGTCCTCACATCTCGTCACATATGGGTTATAATCCGTCTAATCTATATTTAGACTAGCGGGTCAAGCCCTGCCGAGAATGGAAAACTGAGATATCCATCCCAGAGTGTACTGCGACGGCGGGGTTGCGATATCATCTATTTAGATTAGACGGGTATAACCCATTTAGACTACGTAAAAAAAACTGTATTCACCGATATCAAAAAAGGTTGGCCCGGAAAACGGCAAACGCCAACATACAAAGGCCGAAATGGATTGTGGTTGTAGCTGAACGTCTGGTGAATTCATTTGTTTTTTTGGGGTCGAAACTTTGAGATGAATATTAATGGTCAACTGCGAATCGATGTTCCGAATTACACCGTTTCGCACAGCAGAACAGTTATAACCATAATCCATTTCGGTTTGGGAATGCCGTTTGACTGGACCAACCGTTTTGAAACAGCTGTATTCCCGAAAGGGAACAACTTCTTTCATTGTCCAAGATTACACTCCTTTAAACGTTAAGCATATTACGTTTCTGAACAAGTACTTTCGCTATTCATTACCAAATAGTGCTGTACTCTCGTAAGCTGGTTTCTGTTCCTGTAGCTCGTAGCTCAAGGACTTGTAACCAATCTGGAGCAGCACTAGATTTTTGCTATAGAAACACATAGGGCATTTCATTAGGCTTTGGATTGGCAATCAATAAATCTTTAACTTATCCACAAATACGAAGCCCTTACAGATTCCTGTGACTCTTCTTCTCTAATAATAGAACGACGAGGAATAACTAAATAGGCAATAGCTTCAAAATGCATAGTATACTGATTAAATCGCGTTCAAAAAATTCAAATTAAGCAAACGTTTTGATTTTCTCCGTCGTCCATTTAGGAACATGTATGGTGTACTCTTGAGAACTAACCGAATGGTGACTATCGTTCTTAGTAAATATATTTTCTGGATTTATTGCTGCCGAATTGGAACCAAATTCAAAGACCGGCGTCGATAAACGGCGGCGCGGGGTATTAACAAATCAATCAGCTGTCTAGAGATCATGTTCACGCTAGTGATGTTCCAAACGGCAAATATGTATACCGAAATAGCTATCTCAAGTGTAGGTAATCATATGGGCTCTAGTGCAATTCGGAATTTATTCAAACGAATGTTTAAAACATGTATCAAATTGAATAGGGCGTGAAAATATATAATCTTGCGTGTTTGTTTATCATTTTCACACAACAACAGCTGTTTTAAAGCGTAAGGTTCCTAAAGAGTTCTTAAGCAAAGCGTCAATGTCAGCTAT
The DNA here is from genome assembly GCA_030867875.1 of Actinernus sp. WN-2022. Taxonomy (NCBI): domain Eukaryota; kingdom Metazoa; phylum Cnidaria; class Anthozoa; order Actiniaria; family Actinernidae; genus Actinernus; species Actinernus sp. WN-2022. The sequence continues at coordinate 78,521,715 of JAOWCC010001634.1, read as the reverse complement.
GGACACTTACCTCTGATACTCAAGACTCTTGTTGTATCCCATGCGTCGTATTAGCTCCGATACACCAGGGGATGGGAACTGTGAGTAGGACAGTTCGTATGTGTACTCGGTGTGGTTACAGGGCGTTGGACAGTGACAGTGGACCAGCACGTCATGATTTTCTGCAATTATGGCACCATTACGGACCATTACGGACCCTTAATTAGTTCATTAGCTTTATTCAGAAAGTTTTCAATTGAAAATAGAACAAAGCACGCGAGTCGGTAACGCTCCTTTATTCGGCAAAGTCTTTTCAAAGTAGGCGGATTTACGGGTTATCAAAACCTTTAAGTATCCACAATAATTACATATTCATCTACCTGTTGGCTTCAGATAAGAAATACTAACAACTAATCATTCGAAGATTGACAAAGATTGTAGGTGGATTGCAGAATCCCTTGTCGAGTTTCTTGTTGCACAGCTCGCGCGAATGAAAATTGCAGCATTTACCGTAGCTTACTAACACGAATTTTGTCAAAGAAAAACGAAGCGTGAATTTTAAAATAGAATTGAATGGAATGCCTTACACATTACTGATAGCTTTTGGCATTACTATTCTCCACGTCCAATACATTACAGTAATAATAAGAAGGAAAAGATATGTATTTATAACCTTTTAAAAGGTTGGAGGGGAGGGGGGGCGAAATCGCTAGAGGGGGGCGAGGAAGGGGGGGCGAATTCACTAGCGATTTCGCCCCCCGGGGGGCGAATTCACGGGGGGGGGGGGGGGGGGGGGCGAAATCGCTGGTACACCGGGATTAGGTCGCCGTCAAAGTCCGTTAATTTGGTCTCATTTTTAACTCGTTAATATGCGAAGCATAAGAACGAGTCAGCCTCCTCAGGTAACTCTACTTGATAATCTCTCGGTCACATTTAGTCTAACTCTACGTCTTTCCGAATTTGAACCGAGACTCTGGGAGTTGCCTGCGGAGGAGACTAGGATGGAGTTTTGTTATGAGGGAGTTTTGTCACTCGCCGGATCTGTAACTTACGGAGCCCTGTAAGGGCCATCCACAAACACAAATTTTATGAAACAATATCGCGCGATACTGACTTATTATCGCGCGATACAGTGCTCCTATCGCGCAATCATAAGTTAGTGATAATGCCTTTATTGCTTCGAACTCGCTTGACTAACTGGATGGCAGTACGGCTTTCTAAATATCTCATAAAAAGGGTCCAACACGTGCAAAATGCGTTACAGAGTAAATATTTACCGGTAATACATATTTAATGCAGGTTTCAAAAGGTATATATATATATAGCTTTTCGTTTCGTTAGTTCATTCGTGGTTTATGCCTTTTATATTTTGCAAACGTTGCCAACATCTGTGTGGGCAGTCTACGTAAAGAAGTTATGCACTAGTCAATTGAAACCCCGGCCCCCCGACCCCCGAGACATAGCGGGGCATTAACGGGGACATGGCCGTGGAATAACGCACATTTAACGCTGCATTTCTCCGGTGGAGCGGGGAAAGTAACGATTTGCAAAATTTGCGGGGATTTTAGCGGTGGTTGTAACGCCAGCCACGACAGAGCGGGACTGGGCCCGAGCATTAACAACGCTGGAAAAGGCAAGTTGCATCCTTTGAAATCATCCCTTTTTTTACCCATCGCTATTTTTAGTCGTAAACACTTGGTTTATTAATGCTTATAGAGACTGTATTTTCCCGATTTTTTGCTCTCTATTTTCGTAGCAATTCGTTTTCGACATGAATTATTCATGTAGTGATCAGTTTATAAATATCCAATCATCATACATATTCCAACTTATGAGATCTCTGTCGCCATTATTCAAGAACTTCGGTTGTAATGCCTGTATTTACTTTTCATATCAGGTGCTTCTTCATTACAATGATCGTACGAAAGCTGTGGTTGTGGATAGAATTCCACTATAAGTGAGGTTTTGTTACAAGCAAGCCAAGCGAAGGGCGAACGGGGCGAACGGGTCGATGTCGACGATAGCAATAAGAAAATATAGTAATAGAAAGTGTGCTTCAAAAAAAAATTTTTTTTCAAATAATGGAACAACAGATTGAAGCTTATGTATATTCAATTTTTCAATGCCTCCTCCAAATTGAAAATTCTGAGGCACATGCCGGGGCCATAGGGGCGGGTATTGTAACAGCCAACTGTACACCGATGGGCGGGTAAAAGGTCAAAATGTAACACTGTATAAATGTTACATTCCCCTCTATGTCCCGGGGGTCGGGGGGCCGGAGTTTCAATTGACTAGTGCATTACGTTATAATAAATAAAGAATTTCCTAGCTCAAAGCATGGATTTAATGAAAAAAAAACATTTCTTCCAGAAGGAGTTAATAGAGTTATTAAGAATATAATCGATTACAAACTTTCAAAGTAATTAACTTTATTTGTAGAAAGACTTCTCTTTTTATGTTCTTATTTATTTATTTATTATTATTGCTGAGTTGAATGAATTGCTTGTGACAGCTAGTAGTTGTGTAAACAGAGCACATATCAATGAGGATGAATTTTCTATCTCATTTGCATTTTAATGTACAAGTGTGTGAGCATGTGGGGGATTTTGGTCCTTTCTCCTTTTCCAATCCTTTAATTGTGGCTTTCACTACTGTTGTTGTCCCTCTGTTGTTGTCCCTCATATATGATCATTCTAACTTGGGAGCAAATATTGTAAAATCAACAAATTAACAACTTTTTAATGAGGCATTATTATTAATGTGGTGATTTTCCAATTCATTTGATTGTCAGTAGTTGATATACCCAATACTAATTGAGTGATATACCTTAATATATAAACTTAATGTAAAAAAACCTATTCCAATACCTAATCTGATGCTTTATCTCAGATTTGCGAATTCCTTAAAGGAAGAGGAGTGGAAGACTCTGTTATTCAGAGGTTCTAGGAAGAGAAGGTTGGTCACTTAATTTTACTAGAGTTCACTACAATCATATTATGGCAATTGATCGCTTGGGGCGGATCCACGATTTTGTAAAGGGAGTTGTGATTTGTGGATTGGGCAGAGTGAATTAAGGATGAATAATTCGTAGAGGAAGGGGGCGGGTTCAACTAACTATTTTCCCAGTCATTTGTATGGGGAGTAATCGACGCAGATAGGAGAAATAAAGACGGAAATGAAGGGTTGATTTAAAAAGAGGGTTTCCCTTTTAACCCCTGGATCTACCCAACTGGTCGCACATACTGACTTTTCAGTCTTTTTCTCTAAACAGATGGATTTTGCAGCAGTCCAATATGCCTCTGATGATGCACTCTCAACAGTGGGGCTGACAGCTAGAGGCGATATTTTTGCTTTAAAAAGCTTTGCTGGCAAAGCTTCAACCTCCACTGGAAATGACCAGGAAAGCAGGGAAGACAAAAAAAGAAAACTGTGACAGTTCACAAAGGGCAGTATTAGGGAAGAGAAAAGATTACCAGGAAGAATCGGCTGGAAAATAAGACTGTCACCCGGCGATTTAACTTGGGTTGGATTCATTTTGATGACAAGCTAGGCAAATATGTACCCGTGCGATATGCAAAGGGAGGTGGAAGTAGAGAAGGTGAACTCCCAGAAAATAGCAACAAAGATGACATCATAGACTTGGCTAAAACCTTGTTTTTCCCAGACAATATTTCTAGCTTTGGAAATACGTCAGAAATGGATTTCGAGCTAGGAAACTTCAGTCAAACCACAATTCAAGGCGCCCTTAAAGACGACTCTGGAAGGGAAATTCCATTCACTCTCAAAAACTACTTTAAAGTGCACCGATTGTCAAGAGTTAGACTCTATCTGATGACCAATATGTCTAAAAAACAACCTTGTGGCAGTAAAGATTCCGACAAAGATGCCAGTAAAACAGACGATGACGATGAATTCCCTCCGCTTGATCAACTGCTTGGTAGCTATCAGAATCGAGCTGGAGCATCCATGGAAAGAAATGATGCTAGCTCTGAAACAGGGTCTTGGCGAAACAGTCAACTACTAGGAACCACCTGGGAGAGGAATGCCCTAAGAGAACGTCAAGATGACGAGTATAGTAAATATAATCTTCAAAGAGACCGTGAAAAACAGAAGGAAAAATCAGAAAGCAATCGCTTAGAAAAGCTCAGACAGTCCAGGCTGTCTAGAGTTCCTCGAGAACCAGAAGCAAACGAGACTACTGTTCTGGTTGTAGTACAGCATCTTACTCAAGGTCTAATTAAGAGGAATTTCGATGCAAACGAAAGTATGGTTGCTATTTATGACTGGGTTGGATCATTTACAGTGGAACCTGAACATTATACTCTGTTTGTACGTGATGGACTTAAAGTAATCATGCCTGCTCAATCAGTTCTGGTTGCAAAGCAGAATCTATTGCTGATGCAATGCTGCACAGATCCCTTACCACTGTCTTGTGAGACTTCGGAGCAAGATGTGACATTTCTTGGTTATGGACCAGCAAGGGATATTGTAATGCAAGATCAAGATACCCCAAAGAAGGAGACCCCAGAGCAGGGGGACACCTCCCCTCAACATGCAGAGACCACTGTGCAGGTTGAACTTGAGCCAGTAACGGATCAAATTCCTGATTTATTGCTTGTAGAGGATGCAAGGTGTGTTCAAAATGAGTTACCTGGCTGTTAAACATAATTTTATTTGTACAAATATAAGGTTCCAATCGAGTTCAATTATATTTTGTCTAAGTTTGTTTATTTTTTTTAAGATAATCAAAACTGAGCATTTAGTTGCCATGGAAACAATAATTAAAGGTGTTCCTCATATTTCGAACATTTGAATGTTTACACGAAAATGGGGTGGTTAGAACATACTTCTTTGTGCAAACTTTATTTGCACTTATCAAACTCAAATAAATAAAATATCAGTGTCTTTAATTCTACTAGAGATTTCGTCCCGATTTACATAAACTTTGGCCCAAAATAAGTCATGTCGCCCAAATAACTGAAAACATGACTCCCTACATCTACACGTGTGATAAGTGCGATAAAGAATTCACGTCCGATCTTTATGGGATTTACAAACTCTCGCTTTCAGCTCGAGTTTGTAAATCCCATAAAGATCGTCCACTCATTCTTTATCTATTACAAAGAAACTATGTTCGAAGGAACATACCATTCTGCCTTAGTATGGCTGTCCAGCTAATGTACCAGCTTAGAAAATCTAGAAAGTCCATTGCCATGGTTATAGTTCACAAGGTCACGTCATCCAAGGACAAGCATACTGGGCAGAAGGATTTGCGGCTTTACCTGACTAATAAAATTGTGTTAATATTTTAAAGTTTCTTATCATCTGTACGGCCCATATAAAAAAATACGAGATTCCCACAGTGCCCCCTTAATAAGGTTACCATGGTATTGGAACATCGTGAAATTTTCTAGACTTCAAGTTGCATCTTGCTGCCGAATGTTATTGTTCTCGACTTTAAAGTTACTGAATAACGAATGAAATGCATATTCAGCACTTAATTAACAAAGATATGCCAAAACCCAGGCCTCAACATGCTATTAACGGGTTCAAATATTCGCTCACTTTTTCTATGATTCTATTTCAGTAACAACTTGAGTGATCTGTCGCTGCCACCACAAACAATTAACAACTCAACGGTAAGCGTATAGCTCAGTTTTATGTCGTGACTCAATGATTCAGTCCCTAACTGACTCGATTAGTTTGTATTAATATTTCAGGTGTCCCAGTACTCTTGCTATTTAATTTTTCTATATATTTACATGTAAATCATTGCTATAAGAGTACGAATAAAGTTGTTGTTGTCTAATCCCTATATTTCTTTCTTCTGTCCTTTCTTTTTTTCTTCTGCATCTATTTATTCTGATATTCATTTATTCATTCACTCACTTATTTACTTACTTATTTATTTACTTATTTATATTATATTTGTTTATTTATTATTTTAAAGCCCGGAAGACGATTTCGACAAATGGTTCAGCAAATAGTGCCGTCCCAGCAGGAAAGAGCTGACGAAGGTAATAGGAACTGTAAATGTTGTAAATATAATCATTGAAACTACTTTTACTAACAAGTGAATCGAAAACGCTCAAATTAGAAAATAGAGATTACTTAATGGGAAGTGCTGGCGTATGGTATTTACGCACGAGTTTGTTTTCACAAAACGAACGAGCGAGGTACGAGCGAGTGAGTTTTGTGAAAACAAACAAGTGTGTAAATACCATACAAAAGCACTTCCCATTTTGTAATTTGTTTATTACATACACACTGAGATTTTTCTCCAGTATCAAACAGGTTTTATTTAGGTCTTGTCATTGAACACGTACATTTGTAGCTTTCAATTTTTTGTTTTGCATTTCGTATCCGACTCAACGTAGACTAAAATGTATGCTCGATACAATCAAAATGGAAAGAAAATCTTACTTTCTGAACTGACATCAGCCTTGAAATAGTTTTCAACATCAATATGAAACTGTCTTTGATTCAACAAATAAAGTTTACAAGTTTACATCGTCAATAGATTAGTATACCTGCTTTTGTCCAAGTTGTTTGCTACGACGGTTTCCAGACATCTCCACGGCTTGTAGGTTTTCTCTGTCACAGAATATTTACGATTTTTCAAATGTCGATGGTCTATGGAAGTTGAAATCACTCCACGAAGGATTGAAAGCTCGTAATCTTCGCCGTATTTTCTTTTGACACTAAGAATGATTTCACATAGATTATCTCAATATCTGTTGAGTTCTTTCGGTCAGTAGAATTTCGCTTCTTCTTTGTCTCTTTGAGTAACTTTACGGCTGTTTCTCTAAGTTTTTGCTCTTGTGATTTTGTTTTCTTGGTCGATAATATACTCCTCAATTGACTTGGAAGTGTTAACATCGTTAGTTGGCTGTTTACAGGTCAATATTACATTAGTTAAAAAAAAGTCAAAACCTCCAACTTTCGTAGTGAATGAAAGTGGCGCCTCCGAGCTCAAGTCCAGTTTGAAAATCCGATATGTTTTGGCAGGTGTTTTCTGATTGGACGAAACGCTTTTCGCACGTGTGAAAAATTCGTTTCGCGATTCTGATTGGCTAAGGAAAATTGTGAAGTGGGTTTTCGCATGAGTGATTCCATTCGTAAATCTCAGTATGTATGTGATAAATAGTTATTCAGCAGCGATACTCGGTCTCTTTTGAGCTTCACCCGTGCAAGTGAATTACTTTTAAAACAAAAACACAGATTTCCTGTAGAAAAATAAGAAATACTTTAAGAGCAACAGAGTGTAAAGATGCGGGTTCATTGCTCAACTGTAAGCGATAGAATCAACAGGTCGTTCTATAACCAGTGACTCATTGCATCTAAATGTGCTTATTTTATCTGTTTATAGAGGCTGGAGAAGGCGAAGACATAGAGTTCAGACAGTTAAAGTGAGACGAAGTCACATTGTGCAAGACGTTTGGCGCCTCAGTACAGCCGAGACGAGACTTTGCCTGATCACAAGATAAACGTCTGTTTTCAAGATGAATCCGGGATGGATTTTGGTGGTCTCACAGAAGACATGTATTCTTCATTTTGGGAAGAAGCTTCTGACAAGTATTTCGATGGTGATGGGGTTGTGAAGGTTCCTTTTGTGCCTCCACAGATAATGCCCGACTCCAAGGGTGACATGAAACTGTTGGGGAGGATACTAGAGTACAGTTGGAGGCTGACTAAAAAACTTCCAATTCGGTTTTGTGAAGCATCCTTAGTAGCTTTAATACACGGTGAGGAGATGGTGAACGATGACACGTTGTATCGTTCGTTTTTGTGGTTTGTGAGCCAGTTTGAAAGAGATGTTTTGCATTCTTCCCTTAAAGGAGAAAAGTCCTTAAATGATTATGACAGTGATTATTTGCTTGCGATATACCAACGGTTTGGAATGCGATGCGCCCCAGCGTCAACAAAAACTAAACTGAAGGAGCATGTTGTTGCCATGGCACAATCAGAGTTTGTCTTCAAACCGCTTTGCCTTCTCATGTGGATGAGAAATGGCATAGACGCCGAGAGACTTGCCAACTTGAAACAGTCCCTTTCTATCTCCAAGATTGGAGAAATCTATATTGAGCTGTACCCTACAAGTAGGAAAGTCATCGAGAGGTTAAAACCTGAATGCGAGGATCTCAACCCAGAACAGCAGCGAGTTTTCAATTTCCTGCGTAGCTATATTGGTAACATGGACAGTGAACGGCTCCTTCGTTTCCTGCGTTTTGTTACTGGTGCTACGTGTGCCCCTCAGAAAACAATCAAGGTTTGCTTCAATGGCGCGAACGGGCTCGATCGCGTACCAAACGCTTCAACGTGTTCCAGCACTTTAAGCCTCCCGACTACCTACGAAAGAATGACGGAATTTAGGAGAGAATTTGATCTTGTTCTCATGGATGACGAATCTTTTGCAATGACTCTAACCTGACTTAGTTCAAGTGTGACTGCATCCAAGCGTCTTCTTCGCATGTGGTAAAAACGATCCAGTAACTGTACATACCATCCATTTAACTTCTTAGGAGGGGGGGTTTGGGTGAAATAGGGTGTACATTTTCTACTTTCACCTCTCAAATGGTGACATTTTTCCGAAGTGGTGGTGACATTTTTCCATTCCATGTTTTGCTCATTCTGTCTTTGTACTTAGCCGATGCACATGTAGGATTTTTCGCTTGTACCTCAAGAAAGTTAGATATTTAGACGTTTATTTGTTTGTGCTGGAAATAATTATCTGGATATCCGTGCCTTTATTCCAAAAGCTGATACAACTTAAGTTCATGTTATTGTTAAAGTTTTATATCATTTATTAACGTTCATGTTTTTATGTCAGATGAAATGACTCTTTAAAGTGCCAATAACCCCCAAAACAATATTTTTGACGTCTATTCTGTATAGCGCCCTGACAAAGAATTCGAAAAAATAAAAGTGAAAAAACTAAACTTCGACGATTTTACTGGCGTCAAAGTTAGCGAAAACACCTGTTTCCAGTTGGAAGTCAGCGCGAGTCTTGGTGAGGGCCTGGAATTATGACGTCAATCGGGCGCATTTTACTACAACTACCAGAAACCTTTGCACGGTTTCTTTTGTTCCTTTAATTTAGACTATTGTCTTGGTATTCTCAAAGGAGTTGGAAAATCTGAATAAGAAAAAGAATTCAAAAAGGAAAAACGTCCTATTATAGTCTAATGAATAGGAAATAAACTCCATCACAAGAAAGAGCACAACGAAATTAGTAAATTTACCAAGTTTGGTGATATTTCATTGGATATTTATCATGTGGTGAGCTTGCAAGAGTCGCAGAAACAAGAGACGTTTGTATGGGATTGAACGAACGCCTGACTACATACACGTCACAGGCCACTGGTCTCCAGGCTCCCAAAGGGAATAGAAAACTGACGGCCACATGTTCTGGTTCTCAACTTTGAAACGCAGTAAAAAAAATCCTGTTGAGTTTTAGCCTCCTATTTTTGCCTTAAGTTCTAAATAATGGTTTAAAGTTTCAATTCCCAAAAAATAATTTTTGGGGTTATAGGCACTTTAAAGGCCTGACAGGACAATATTATTGATTAGCTAAAATCCATTTTTGTATTATTGTTGATTTTATATCACTGTAATGATTAAACAGAGTTTCAAAAACTCATGAATAATTAATGAGCATTTTGTCCAATCAGATGAAGCAAATCAGTCACGTGCATGCTCCTTTATACCTGATAAAATCTCATCATTCTAAAAGGCCCGCGGAGGGATTTGAATTCTGTCCCAGAGGGAAACGGGGTTAATGATTGAGACAATGGAATTTTAATTGATGTTTCAGCTTTCTCACTGAATTGCTAATTAGGATGAACGTTTTATATAAAGAATATTAATGAACATGAAATATTATATAAAGTTTCATCCTAATTAAGAATTCACTGATAAAGACCCAAAGATAGCAAAAAGTACACGGAACATAAGGTACCTAGATAATAAATTTTGCACTAAATTTACTAATATCAGCAAACTACCGAGATACACAGATAATATTTTTAAAATGAAGTTATCCAACTACCATTACTTGTTTACCGAGCCACTGTTTAGTTCCAATTATTAAACCAAACTCAAAGCCGTAAAATTATAAAAACGTGCATTAAACTTACATATTTTGTGCCGGAGTCAAAAATTTAGAGTTTGCCGTCATGTCAGTCACATCGCTTTCCAAGTCTTGAACTTTATCGAGGTAAACCACGATACCAAATCCTTCAAGTGCAGATTCTTCTTGCATTGCGAAACGACGCTTCAAACAACATAGTATGGTAATTTCTTCATGTCATTCCCTTGAGATGTTCGTAATTGCAGGCGGTGATTACTCGAATATTTTGCATGGCGTTGTGAATACCAAGGTTCAATGGTTCATTAAGTAACCATTCCCTTGAGATGTGCGTCTTTCTTTCATTGCAATCTTAAAGCGTTTTTGAAGCCGTTTAAAACACTCACAGCACGTGTTTTATCAAGTCTAAAAATTCTCGGGCTTCGCCCTCGAATTTTTAAACTTGATAAAACACTGCTGTTCGTGTTTTAAACAGTACGTAATAATTTTATTATATAATTTAATGATGAATAAAGAAATGTAATTGTTATGGTTGAATGTGTTCTTAAGGTTCCACTGTCATACGCGCATACGTCAACTTTTCAGAGTTAATGAGATGTTAACCTTGCGGATTTTTGTTTAACTGAAGCATTTTTTCGAGTATTTTTCTTCAGAGAAATGCATGTGTCAAGAACGGTCAAAGCTTCAAAATGGAATTTACGAAGCGCTTCAACTATGCAAATCAGTTTTCATCTCATTAAGTCCGGCTGAAAATTTGACGCATGCTCGTCTGATGACAGTGGGCCTTTAAACTGCGCATGGATACAGTTCTAATAATAACAAGAGGCTACTGCGCAGACTGTACTTGGGCGGCTCTTAACAGAAAGAATGAAGTACTCTGTAACTTTTCCTGATGACGTCGTGGCATATTTGTTATGGAGATACATGAGCAATTTTCCCACAGGTTATGTGACTGGTGATGTCACGGTTCATAAACAAGCTGATGTTGACTTGTTTGTTTACCCTAGTAGGTTGCTGTGTACAAGTTTGGTTGAGATCTGCCCATTTGCGCATAAAGTAAAGCAGACACCGCATCAACGCTATTACGTCATATTACGCATGCGTACCCCATTAACACATTAATTGCTATATTAACATATTTTTCCACCCAAAAGGTAAACAATACATCTTTTATAGAAATTCACATAAATTGATTCAACCAATTCTACTTCGTTTGTAATTTGGTAACTTACCTTTCTTTCCATTACGAGACTGGTGAATAGGCACGATATGAAGATTGGGTACCCAATTTCACATTTACGACGACCAACGAAAAAAACCCACCCAAACCTAGAATTCGGCGCTCACCACCCAAGTAATAATAACACACAAGAAAATATGGGGGAAGATACTGGGTTCCGATCAAAATAGTGTTTTCTAAATTTTTGATTAAGGTGGCTCGCCTGGATTTTCCTGGGACGCACCATACCCACTTTGAACGGCTGATACTCCACTGTCAGAACACCATCGGGCTAGCCGCTTCAACCATTTACTAGAAATAGAATAAACTTTCCAAAAATGTAGGTTTGTTTGACATCGGTGTTACCATAGCAACACAGCGTTGACGTCATGTATTTTACATATCATCAATTTTCTCGAAATCTAGACCTAAACTTTTAAAACGACCTAGTGTCCCTTGTAGTCTAAATGTAGGCCTTCAAGACTGCAAAGTTTTAAAAAATTGTATGAGAGCGTTTTCGAAAAAAATTGGGTTGAATAATTTGATTAAAAAAATAAACAATTCGCCTTACTTCCTGTTTAGTCGTCGAGAACTATGTTTTCCGGACCGATTCAAGCGATGTTTTTAGCATATTTCATACCTGTGACATAGGACTACTTCCCATGAAAATTTTATTCCATTTGCTTTATTCGATTTCGGTTTATGGAATCATAAGTAATGTCATAAATATGCTCATTTTACTCAAAATAGTAACGTATTTGCTAAGGAAGCTGTAATTCGAAAACTAGTCGATAAATATTTGTTTAAATCTTTTCACCTGAAATTCAACATGTACTACCCTTGCCCTGTAAATTTCAAGAGCATTGAATCATTTTAAGGGCGCGAAATAAAAACAAAAACATAGGGAACTTTTACATTGATCGACGCAAGCTTCATTGCTGTATCATTTTGTTTATAGCTTGTGTCTTTCCGAACTTTCTCTTTTGTCTAGATTCTACATACTTGTGTGCTTTTGAACTAACAAGTTTACCATGCACGCTTGCTACGCTTGCTACGCTTTGCTAATGCCGGAACGCTCGTGCAAATTCTGTTCTTAGTACAATAGTCACGCTGCCAGTTGTAACGCTGTTATAATATAACTTATAATATTTATTTACAAAAGGTTTTACAATATCACTAATACAAAATCTCGTTTTTAATTGATATTTAGAAAATGTGGTCTAGACGTCACGGGCACTTTTTCCCGATCTGGTTACAAAAACACACTTATTCAACATTATCATCCAGCACTGCCAAGCTTCATGGTTTAACTAATTTGCAAGTGGCATTGTCCTAAGAATAGGATTTGCACGAGCGTTCCGGCAGTAGCGAAGCGTAGCAAGCGTGCATGGTAAACTTGTTAGTTCAAAAGCAACAAGTATGTAGAATCTAGACAAAAGAGAAATTTCGGAAAGACACAAGCTATAAACAAAATGATACAGCAATGAAGCTTGCGTGGATGAATGTAAAAGTTCCCTACGTTTTTGTTTTTATTTCGCGCCCGTAAAATGATTCAATGCTCTTAAAATTTATAGGGCCAGGATAGTACATGTTGAATTTCAGGGGAAAAGATTTAAAAAAATATTTATCGACTAGTTTTCGAATTACAGCTTCCTTAGCAAATACGTTACTATTTTGAGTAAAATGAGCATATTTATGACATTACTTATGATTCCATAAACCGAAATCGAATAAAGCAAATGGAATAAAATTTTCATGGGAAGTTAAGTCCTATGCCACAGGTATGAAATATGCTAAAAACAGCTTGAATCGGTCCGGAAAATACAGTTCTCGACGACTAAACAGGAAGTAAGGTGAATTGGTAATTTTTTTAATGAAAATATTGAACCCAATTTTTTTTGAAAACGCTCTCATACAATTTTTTAAAACTTTGCAGTCTTGCAGGCCTACATTTAGACTACAAGGGACACTAGGTCGTTTTAAAAGTTTAGGTCTAGATTTCGAGAAAATTTATGATATATAAAATACATGACGTCGACGCTGTGTTGCTATGGTAACACCGATGTCAAACAAACCTACATTTTTGGAAAGTTTATTCTATTTCTATAGTAAATGGTTGAAGTGGCTAGCCCGACGGTGCTCTGACAGTGATAATCAGAATTATGATAAATGGGGTTAGGATTAGGAAGATCAAAATCGTGGAATGATTTCCAACTCTGATGACCTAACATTTGTTTCTCAATTGCTTGGTTGCTTTCAGCAGCTAACTTATTACCCAAGTGGAAAATGTCTGTATTTCATTCTGATATTAATTTTTGTAGAGCGGTTTTCAATTGAGTGTTGAAAGCAATTGGCTGCAAAAAAATGATTTGTAATTACTCTACCAATCCAGGTGCGGATTTAAGGGGGTGGATTGGGTGGCTAGCCACCCACCTTTGGACTGGTTGGACTGGCCAAATTGCAGCATTTTACAGAGGCAATGCATGTTTGTTTATGTTTACTTTTGTTCATGATTGATTCAAGAAAAATCAATCGTGAGCTTGTGACTGTCTTGTTTTGTTTTTACTTTCTCCCCTGGTTGGCTGGTTGCCATTGGCTCTTGGTTTAGTACACTCATTTGAAAACTGCTCTATCGGATGAGATGATACTTGTATGCAATATTCCTACAGTAAATGAGGTACCTAACATTAATTGTCTAAAATTAATCAATCAATCGATTAAAAAAGAATTATCAATGAATTTTCAACGATGCTAGAATTGTCTTAATTAATTAATTAATTAATTAATAAATCAATTTAAAAAATCAAATTACGAATGATGTTACCTGTCTTTTAAAACTGGTTTCTGGAAAACCCGAATTACGAATAGCACGAATATACTGCAAACAGTAGCAAATAGCGAGCAAAGGATAAGCATTAATCCTTACAGAACAGATAACCGTTTCCGATATTGCAGGTATACCTCAACATCTGTCAACAAGTACAAACCGACGAAAGTAAATTAATGGGCTTTTGGAAATAGCAAATAGCGTGAATAGTGAATAAAACTTTAAAAACATATAAACTTACAGACCATTTCATTTGTTTACTTGAGAATTATAGCACTAGGTTGGGTAAGCTTTCATCGTTTACCCGTAATCTTCTCCTCAGTATGGTTAGTTCATTAAATTTCAGGGTAAGTTATGTAATAAATTCTCAATCTTCGCTCGAAATATGACAAGACGTACCCTCTGAATTGTTTACCTCAGTTCAGTCAATAATCCAGTGAACTCGAAAGCGAGACTGTTACATCTATATGGCGGATATCGACAGAGCAGTTTTGTTCTTGATGAGATGTAATCTCGGGACCTGTCAGTTATCGAAAATGAATGCTATCTGTTATCTAAGGATTGATGTATAGTCAAGTAACTATTCACTTAACACTAAAGATGACCACCACACAAGTAATCGAAACGTCAGACCAGGGACGGTGGAGCGAAATTTCAAATTGCCATTGAGCCGGTATGACTATAGTCTTAAATGCATGGAAGAAACTAGGGAAATATTTTTGGGGGCTGCGCCGTCCCTGCAGACACTACCACCAACAGTCATTCTCAAGACTCCCACCCGAACGACCACACCCACCTACTACTGAAAATCCTGGGTTCAAACCATGCATTTGGCAATCTAATGTATGTTGTTGATATGCAGTAGAATGTTGTGATACAATGTCAAAGCTTCCAGTGCATTTCCAGGATCAGAAAGGTTATGGTCTTCCATGATCATTGATGCAAGCTCCTTGAATTCAGGGGTACAACCTCTAGGCAGTGGCTCTTCCGTTAATATTTCCTCTGCTATTTCAACTTCGTCTTGACTGACTGGCATATGATAATCGTAAGCGTTGGATAATTCGGGAAAAAAGAAAAGGCAGTCTGGCCTTCCAGGAGGAGAGTTTGGGTTGCTGCTTGGTCTTATGCTGTGTAAGTTCCATTGTTTGGCTGACAAATGAAGCTCCTCTTGTATGACTGGCATAAAACAAAATTTTAGGCACTCAACTTGTACAGGGTCTACATCACTATAATTGCCTGAATCCCTCAAATCTTTAAAGAAATTGATCCACCAGTCCATACTGCTTTTGCGTAGGACCGACCACCAGGCCTCTATCCTCTGGTTGGATACAGACTTGCCATATAGGAAACTCTTGTCTCCAGATAGTGAATCGTCGTGATCTCGCCTAAAAAACCTTTGAATATTGGCAATGTTAGTATTTTCGGTACCACAGTCTCCTCGAATTGTTCGTGGCACCCAGGATAACTCATTGACGCAGTTGAGAAAATATTTAGCAACTATTCGTGGATTGTTGTTCGATGAACCAATTTGTAACCACAAAATCTTACGACTGTACCCGTCAATCGCCCCATGAATACAAAAGCCAAATGGTTTCAATTTGTCGTAGCCATCTAAATGCCATATGAAGTTAGGCCCTGGTGCAAAATAATGCCTGCGCTTTAATCTGTGTCTCAACCGTCTTTCAACTCCTTCAGGGTCAAGTGTCCTCAAAGCGTGTCTAACAGTTTCCTTGCTAATTACTAGCGAATGTTTGTTCCTTAACAAGTGGTGCATTTGCCTGTAGCCTAGACAGCTTCCACTTCCCTGGAGTTCCATTTCTATGGCGTCGATTATTTCATCTGGACTACTGTAGTCCTTTCTCCTTCGTAAATTCTTGCTTCTCAGAACACGTTAAAGCTGGCGAAGACTCATCTTGATGGCGTGATAAATTAAAAGAAATGCGAGGATTTCCATATAATTCAGGCCTAGATTAAAGTATTTCTCCACTAATGCATCCCTGTTATTTTCAATATCATTTTGAATCGCCGGTAAATATTCAGGTAAAGCCAAAATCGTTGTCGGAAGTAAGAGAAACATATAAAAGAGAAGAGCATTATCACGTAGCGTGTTCGCCGCCATGTTGTCTAGCTAAGTAATGTACGTATTTTAAAATAACACTTTATCGCGCGATAATAAGTCAGTATCGCGCGATAATAAGTCAGTATCGCGCGATAGTAGCACTTTATCGCGTGATAATAAGTCAGTATCGCCTGAATTTAAGCCAAACGTTTATTGCCATAACCCACCTTCAACAGTCCATGTACAGTTGGTATTAAGTATGCCACATATTGGCACGTCTGTTATTCCTGAAATTGAATGTTGAAATGGTTTTCTGTAATAAGGGCTTTTATTAATTATCGAAAGTTTATGCCATTGCTTCTTCAAACAGCTGACTCGTACCAAGACGACGTGTAAAGTAACTTTACCCAGCCACTTAAAAAAATATTGGATAAAATTAAAAAGGAACGTTAGGAACATTTATCGTGGTTTTACTGCTTTTAGAATACAAACTGTTGTGAGACTAAAATCACATCACCTAAATTCCTATCCATATTCATATACCTACGTTTATTGAATGCCCTTGAATACTAGAATTGACATCATTCTAATCATAATTACATAATAATTATATAATAATTGATACCAACAGGGCCAAGTCCTAGCGTTTACATGTTTTTCATAATCGGAATCATTTTCCATTCTTGCTATGTACAATTTTGTAATCTCATTACATTACTCTTTCACAACATCACTTCATTTGAACGCCTCCCCTTACCAAACCAAACATATGGGATTCATATGGGTATGACATGGGATGTACATGGGTCTGGTATGGGAACTATATGGGTTTGAGTTTTTGTTACATGGGATAAATATGGGTTTACCTACCATTCAGAAACCATATATGGGAAAAGTAAGGGTTTAAAATGATATCATATGGAAAATACATGGGCAGCACATCCCATATGAAACCCATATATGGAAAACATATGGGAAACAGATCCCATATGAAACCCATATGTATGGGAATTGTATGGGCAGACAGGATAATAGCCATACGGTTCCCATGATATGGCACATATATGGGTACAAAGTGGAATTTGTATGGGCGAAACATGGCACGCATAGGTAGAGGCCCATACTATTCCCGTCATCTGGTAAATACATGGGAAGCATATGGGGGATGCATGGGCTAAAATGGTTCTTTATTCGCGTAGATCCCATATGAAACCCATATACATGGGAATTATATGGGCAGAGACTGTAACAATCCATACGGTTCCCATGATATGGCACAGATATGGGTACAAGGTGGAATTTGTATGGGCGAAACATGGCACACATACAATGTAGGTAGAGGCCCATACTATTCCCATCATCTGGTAAATACATGGGAAGTATATGGGGGATGCATGGGCTAAAATGGTTCTTTATTCGCGTAGATCCCATATGAAACCCATATACATGGGAATTATATGGGCAGAGACTGTAACAACCCATACGACCCCCATGATATGGCAAAGATATGGCCAGTAGATGGGATTTGGATGGGCAGAATGAAGACACACAGAGACCACACAGACATGAACCCATACCTTTTCCAGCATCTGGGATACACGTGGGAAACATATGGGGGATGCATGGACAAATGTTTCATTGCCCGTATGACTGATCCCATATTAAACCCATATGTATGGGACTTATATGGGCAGAGAAGATAATAGCTGACACGATCCCCATGATATGGCAAGGATATGGGCAGTAGATGGAATTTGTATGGGCAAAAATAAGGCAAATTAACAGGAATATGTGTATCACATTCATTGTTTAGATTTTAAAATAAGACTGCATGGACTATGCTTTAAGAGCTCACTAAGGCACATGGGAAATATATTTAATGCTGTCCGATCCAGCGTAAGTGCAAAATTTGTTCAACCCAAACTTAAATCACGGACTGATATGCTAATAACTGCGTAGAAAATTGAAAATTGCTTTTTTTGGTATATTATATGTTCGAAACATTTTAAGATTTTGAAACAAGTCAAAACAGCGAAGAAAAATCCTCTATACCACGGCGCATGATATACCGACTTGTACGTTTATACTTTTGTCTGATACCAAGCGGATGTCGAGGCGCCGGTATAACCATGCAGACTTAATTTTCCAACGGAACTCGCGGTGCCTTCATCCGCCTGCATGGGAGGCCAGCTACAGGGATCCAAAGCCACGAGGGAACACCGTCGTGCATTGCGGCTAATTGAAATGCCTTCACAACTCGGTAAAATGAGGATGACGAGGGTCACAAGAAGTTGACGTAACTCGCGATTGTCAATTCTCAGGTTCAAATTTGGCGAGAGTTGGCGGTCAAGCGAGAGCGTAATTGTTCTTGAGCAACTCTTGGGGGGGGGGGGGGGGTGGGGGGACACAGGGACAAATATACCAATGTATCATTAAAATATCAATAAAATATTTTTAAAAACTCTGGCGCTTTCTCAGTGTAAGCATATTAATAATTCATTTTGTCGAATTTTCATACAAACCTTCTAAAACCTAACCCCCAAATTTGAAAAAAACCTAACCATTTTAAATCCCAAATCATTAATAGAACGAGTCTAAATACACCTGAACTTAATTGAGAGTTTAGCGAAGTTTTCAAGTGTTAATACGTGCACAAAATACATCATGCAAATATTGCGTGACCGTTCAAAAGTACTGGAAAGCCACTGGGAAAATGTGCGTCCTAATGCTTCTTCGCATTTTGTGGGTTACGTTTGGTATTATTAAAATTAGATAAATAAACTGTAGAGTACAATCAAATTTCATTAGCCTCGCCATCCGAATCACAGGTAGCCCAAGCACTGTTTATGGCTATTTTATAAATTTGTATGGGAATTTTTCGATAAACATACTGTAATAAAATGAATAAAACTTACCTGACGTCTATCTGTCTCTTGGCTGCGTCTGTATGCAGTTTCAGCGAATTTGGGTGCCTGTCAGACTAAAAAGAGCTTGGGCTTCCTGTGCTCGAACAATTGATCGATATTTGAAGTCCCGGATAGTGACTTGATTCCTGATTGGCTAAAACTTGTATTTCAAAATTATTGTCGATTTCACAGTTCGTGTGGATGTGAACAGAGGCGAGAATCAGCCGTCATACCTTCAAATCAGCATTTATAACTAGATTCTATTGCTAGAAAGACTAGAGTAACTGCTGCTACTGAGAGACATAAACTAATTTGTGGATAAATCGGTGAAGAACCGCTGGGAAGGCCGAAGGTAAGCATTCATACTGCAACGTGTCTAGTAATTCATGTCGTGTACAATCTCACAATTATTAAGCTTTCATTGTAATTCAGTTCATCAGTTCGCTAATTCTTCTCATTCTGTCGAAGAAATAGCCGGTTTGTAATCTTAATTACGAACGATTCTTTAGATCAGAAAAATGGGACTGTCAAAATGCTCCTCGAGTGCGGACGGAGTAAAACGCAGGGTGCAGGGCACGCAGGGTGTTCACAAAAATAGAGTTACATAATTTAGTGCCTTTGGAATATCAGATTGCAAAGGTCAATTGTTCACATAGCAAATATTAGGCTAATTTTAGAGTGAAAGTAAAAGGGTAGCGACAACACGCTGACCCCTAATTTACGCTATTCAAACGAGGCAGAAATCAGGTAAACAATGACTTCAGCAAGGAGCGAATATTAATTTTGTAGCTGGCCGATGGTGGGTTTAAAGAATACTACTGGTGTGGAAGGTAGAACGCTAAGAAGGAAACTTAAAAAGAGGAAGAAGAAAAAAATCGACAACAATTGTGTGCTCCGAGAATTGAACTCCGGACCTCTGCCAGTTAAAAGATCAACGCTCTAACCACTCGGTCATTCAACTACCAACTGAAATTAGGGCATTGAAATGAAATATATGTAGAGATCAAGATGCGCTTCGGGGATTGAGCGCGGAAATCAGAAGTTTTTCTTTCTTCCTATATCTATGGCGCTCCGGTTCTCGGAAAACAGTTCCTTGCCTTTAGTTGTAGTGGAATAGGTAAGGTAAGTCAAGGCCTCGCATAACCTGCGTACCCTGCGTGCCCTGCACCCTGCGTTTTACTCCGTCCGCCTCGAGTGACTGCATGGCTCCGACTGCATCAGTGCATGCGTGTTAAAATATCGAAGCTGCTTTATAAATATTAAGAAAGATCCAGTTGTATTACTTATTATATTTCTTCCCAGGCCTTTAGTTGCTCACCAAAAGCTTTTGTATTGTATAAATAAACAGAGCTTCTAGATAGAGCTGTCAGTCCTGTGGTCAACTAAAAGTGCCTTGAGTTCATGATCAAGTCAAATATTACGTCACTCATCAGACCAAAGTCTGGTCACATGCAGCTCGTTCAAGTTTTCAATGGTAAGTAAAGTACATGTACATTGTATATGGTCTCCTAGTTGTCTGCATAACACCCTGGCACCCCTTCTAAACTGTGCAAAATGTCTCCATTGTATTTAGACTCATTCTATTCATGAATGATTTTGTGGTGGTTAGGGTTTTTGTTTTTTTGGGGGAAGTTTTTAGAAGGTTTGTATGAGGTTTGAGAACATGCATTATTAATGAACCTGCAGTGGCAGGGTATTCTGCATTTACCGGTAGCCCAAATAAAGGTTTAGAAGTCAGGCATCAATTTAGTAATAAAAATAATAGAGGTTTACATGTATGTGGTTCTCAGGTTACACTTGCATGACTTTATAATTTTAAATACATTGTACATTGCTAGGTTTATTATAACTACAGTAATACCATGACAATTCGGGAAATTAGTGATTAAATTTCCCTGCAAGCCAAGGGAGAGTTTGTTGAAGTCCTGAGGCTGCTTCAACCGAGGGACTTTTACAAACTCTCCTGAGGCTTGAGGGGAAATTTAATCACTAATTTCCCGAATTGTCATGGTATAACTTTGTAATACTCTGATCGCCGAGGAACAGAACAAATCTGTGAGAATTAAGTTTAGTTTTCTCTGCCTAAACTAAAGATGTCGTAGTTGATCATGAGTTGCTTTCGAAAATGTTTTACTGCTCGATTGAATGACCTTGACTTCCCCTGGGGACAAGTGTGTTGTTTTTGAGAAGAATAGCAGTAAAACACAATGTAATTAATATGTGCTTGACTAAATATTTAAAGGTCATGCGTATATGGTTTTAAGTATCCCACATGGAAGAAGCGGGTTTGAGAAATAAGAGAAGAATGTGCAGATTGAAATACGTGATCCCACATGGATTACGTTGAAGGTTATGATGAAGTCGGGTCAGTTTGGGTTCAATTTTTTCAACCGGGAGCACAGGGCTTAAGTCGTGCCAGAGGGGAGCAAGAGTTGATGCTTTTCACCCTCATTTCCAGCCTGCATTGTCTTCTAGTTTTCCCTCTTTACGATGCAAGCGAAATATGCATTGTTCTTGCAGGGAAATTTAGAAATTTCCCTGTTGAAGACAATGCATATTTCTAAATTTTCCTTGCATTTGTAATGAGCCAGGGAATTTAGAGATTAAATGTGCATGAACAAACAAAGGAATCCGAGGCGATCATGGTATTATCATAATTATGACCTGTAAGCCAAGGGTCCATGCATGATTTCCTTTCAAAACCATTTACAAAAGTCATGTGATGGGGGCTTTACATATTTGATGTGAGCCCAACCCCTGCTAGATTTTTTGCTTGTTGTCTTGTAATTTGAAAGTGGTCACGTGATAAAAAACATTGACTCCTTGGGGCCATTGACTGAGTATAAAGGTCAGGCCAGAGAGCAACATATTTAGCAGCCCCACTTAATTTCCAGGTCCAATCAGTAAATCATAGTTCCCTCACTAGGGCGCAGGCAGCTACATGTATATGTACATGGGGCTTTCAAAATGTTTTTGAGTAAGATGTCAACATAGGAAAGTACTTATAAGCATCCAAAATAAAATGAGGAAAGTTTATTAATTTGTCTATTGATAAAGAGAAATTTAGCCCATGTTGTACATGTACCTCGAAGCACAGGGAGTTATAACTTAATACATGTACACATACCATTTATATGCTGACCTTTTAAACAGAGCTTGAGAAGCTTCAGTCTTTTGGCCGAATGAATCTCCTAACACCCTAATTTCACGCTTAGACTCTGCACAGGCAGAGGAACTCGGACTCAGATCCCTCACGTGCTAGCGGCCTGACATCCCCTGACTACATCATTGTTGTTTCTAATATGAGAAGGGAGGAAACTAAAGTCACATGATGGCTTGATGATCGTCACACGATACATGGAATGGAAGTAAAATTACAGAAAATCGAAAACATGAAAATCAGAAACAGAATTCTTTTTCGGTTCGGTTATTATTCAAATATTTGTAAAAGCAATATCTATGTGTTTGTTTCTTTGACTCAGATTTTCATTACATGTAATTTATATAACAGACGAATAAATTCTGTCAGTTATGATTGCTGAAAAGAAAACTGAAAGAAGCTATCGAAGCTGAAAATCAAATTCCAGTTCTAGAAGCATTATATTCAAATTAGTATATTAGCAAGAATTCTTCAGGCAACTTTGAGAACGATTTCAAATGCCAATGGCTCACATGAGTTTGCAAGGATTTCTTGTCAAGAGATTGTAAACAAGACAATTAAAAGAACATTCAAAAGTAAACTTTGCTTACTTTGCAGGTTTTTTGTCACGGAGGGGAAAACCACAAAAAATCTGAGCTACTTGCTTTATGTCAAAAACAAATAAAAAATATCAGGACATACAGTTCTTCACACGCACTAATAGAGAAACAAAACAATAATTTTAGATGCTGTTAAGGAGGTCTTGCTATAGTTCGTCCAAGAGAGAACTTTCCCCTCCATGACAAAATTTGGTATAAAAGTTTTGATATTTCCAAAACAGTCCAAACAAAATTCACAATATTTTATAAACTTCTGAGTTCAAGTTCAATACAACTATATAAAATAATGAAACAAATTCTGAACTGCAAGTTTTCTTTGTTCTATTTCAATAATAACAAGTGTCACTGAGGGGAAAATTATGTCACGGAGGGGAATTAAAACTTTAAAAGCTGTTTAAATTACTTAGAAATTACATAAAATGTGTAATTTTCATACATTGTACCCAAATCACATAAGTGTAACCTCTGCGCATGCTCATAGCAGCAATGCATTGTAGGCAAAAGTTAATTTGAGCATGCTCATAGCAGCAATGCATTGTGGGCAACCTTTGCCGTGTGCTTCATGTAAGTGTAACTACATGTTAAGTATCATAGATTGACATCTACAGCCTTATTGTTCCCAGTTTATATTCCCAGGATAATTACATAATGTTATATTGTAAGTTAAATTAATATTCCAGTGGGATTAATTAAGACAAAAATTTTGGTTCTGTTTTCATTCACTGATTCAAAATGTCCTCATCGCCAGTCAACTGGATACTTGAAGACTTGAAAATAATATTAAGCTTTCCAAATCACTCTTAGATTCCACTAGCAGACGCACAGATGATCAGTCTATACACAGTAGTACAATAATTGGAATTTGGCTTTCGAAAATACAGTAAATACAATTTTGCTTTTGTCTCTTCTCCCTACTGATGTCACTAATCAATTGTTCAAGGTTGTCAGTCATCTCAGCGAAATTACTTCCATTCCATGTATCGTGCGGTGAACATCGAGCCATTTGTCGAAAAATCTTGTACTCCTATTTTAGTGTTTTGAAATGAATCATTTCATTAAAACATTGGCTAGCACCCCTCTCTGAAAAGGAAAGAATTGTTGGTAGGAAAAAAAATCAAATTTGTCGAAACGGGACCTGGTTATTTCTTACTCAATTATACACTTGAATTTAGTTTCCTCCCTTGCTACTTTCTAACTACATGTACATGTAGTTACCATGCGATATCTGAGTCTGAGTTCTTCTGCCCGCACTGACTTAAGCCCAAAATTAAAGGTGCTAGGTTACACTGCCAGTGGTCAGATTCGTTTGGCTGTAAGACTGAAACTTCTCTGTTAAAAAGGCAGCATATAAACGGTTGTACTAATTAGGTAGGGTTTTCATTATATTAGGAGCCAGTAAACTGGTAAACATTACTGCTGCATGGTTGTTAGGACCAATGCAGTAATATTTTTGTTTGCTGCACCATTCTTCATTTCCCTCATATTTCCATATTTCAGTAGCATTAGTTACCCTCCTGAAGGTGGATAATTAAACATAACTTTTAGATTTTCATTTTCTTTCAGGTCGAGAAAGTTTACTGGAAGCACGAAACATTTTAGTTTATAAGAAGTCATAACCAAATAAAACTACACAAAGGTGATCTTCAATTTAATAGTCAAATTGACAAATTGAATTAGTGAGTTAAGACCTGATCAAAGCCTTGCATGTATATTTTTTATATTAATTAAGCTATGAGGCACTATTTGTCGTTATTGTTCATCACAAAATTGTTGAGGGCTTATATGCTAGTTTTAAGAACATCAAATTTCCAAAGGAAACTATCAGCCGATAGTTCCAAGACCAACCCAGTCTGTTTGTCGTTATTGTTCATCACAAAATCGTCTGCCGCTCTCAGCGGGCACTGATAGTTTGCATCCACGAATGATAACTGTGACGTCACATGATCACTTTTGGCTTATAGTGAGTGAATGCCAAAATTTTCTGGTGAACTATAACGCCTTATAGTTTGCATCCATGGACAACAACTATCACGTCTAATGATCGGTTTTAGACAATGAGTGTGCACCAAAATGTTGTGGTGAACTATAACAGGTGGTAGCACCCTGAGGGCGGAAGAGAATTTTGTAATGAACAATAATGACAAATAGTGTGTCTGTCTCCAAACTATTGGCTGATAGTTTCCCTTGGAAATTTGATGTTCTTAAAACTAGCATAATTTTATAAGTCCTTGAACTGTGTCCTCAGACTTATAGTTGGTTTCAGAACATGAAATTTCCATGGGAAACTATTTAACAATTATTCACCAAAGTGAGCAGAGTGAGCCACTTGTTTTAGTAATAAGTATATACTACATATTAGTGAATAGTCAGCACCAAATAGTTATATTATTTTCTGTCAATTGGACAAAAACTTGTGTAAGGTGATCACTGCTTCGCTCGGAGCTGAATATGAAATCTTCACTGTTTGATTAGCCAATCGGAGCGTGCAAAGAGCACTATTCACTGGTGTGGTATACACTAATAGCCGATAGTTCCTCGACAGATGCACTATAAAGGTTCCTTGATGGACACACTATATTTGACTGTATAATAGTGCCTGCCCATCATTTGATCAATATCCAATCAGAATTGGAGAGAATTTCCTGGTGAACTATAATGGCTGCAGATACATGTATATGAAGTTAGTGAGGGAATTAGCCCTGAGTCAACTACATTAATTATTACACTTATCATAGAAAGCATGCAAGATCATCAAGTCTGTTAATTTAAGCATAATAAAGCTACATGTATATGGTTCTTTCCAACATACAGTAGATTCGATTTATATACAATTATAGACATGTTACATGTAGATCTTCTTCAAATCAATATTAATAAGTCATAATAACTTATTATCTAGTACAAGCGGCTTAATTAATAAATTAAAAACATTTTAAAGTAACTGCCTGCATGCTTATCATCACGGAAAATGGCACATGCAACTTGTGTATTAAATACCAACGAAAATAATGATTGGTACAAGATTGTAACAGTGTTTAGAACAACAGTACTTTGTATATTTGCTGTTGAAATTATAAAACGTACTGTACATGTATGTCACAAACTTTAAATATAGTAGTTTGATGCACTCATAAATTTATAATAATTTTCTTCTGTGTAATACATGTTAGACATCTACATGTATGTGTTTATACCATGGCATCAATGCAAATAAAGACATTGTTAATTGAATTATGGTTGAGCGTTCTAATATTTATATGAATTAAGACATGGCAACTGCATGTACTTGTACAGCAAAGGATTAGGTACATTGCACAGCTGCTAGAGTATACTGGGGGTGGGAATCAAAACAATTTATGGATATCATGGGTACATTTTTGTATGTTACTGCATCATGACATGGGTATTGTATGGAGAATGTATGGTAATGACATGGGTATTGTATGGAGAATGTATGGTAATAATGTGGGTATGGGAACTGTATGGTAATAACATGGGTATTGTATGGTAATGACATGGGAAGTGTATGGTAATGACATGGGAAGTGTATGGTAATGACATGGGAAGTGTATGGTAATGACATGGGAACTGTATGGTAATGACATGGGTACTGTATGGTAATGACATGGGTACTGTATGGTAATGACATGGGCATTGTATGGAGGATATATGGTAATGACATGGGTGGTGTATGGAGGATATATGGTAATGACATGGGTGGTGTATGGTAAAAGCATGGGTATCATGGCAAAGGTATGGGTAAGATATGGTAATGATATGGGTAAATTTGCAAGGAATGGGAATAGAATGGAAATTGTATGGGTATACTATGTAAATGCTACAGGTTTCATATGGCATTTATATGGGAAACCTATGGATTCTGTATGGGAAACGTATGGCAAGTGTGGTTTTTATATGGAAAAAGTCTGGGACAATGGCTTCTCCCATATATTCACCATATCACTCCCACGCTTATCCCATATGCTACCCATAGTATTCCCATTCACAACCCATGTATTACCCATCCCTAAATATTAGAAATAATTAATCTTACCCATATACTCCCCATATATGAAAACCATATGGCCATATATGGGAACCATCTGGATTTTAGACAAATCCATACTTTTCCCATATACTTTTATATGGGCAATGTATGGACCAGATATGGACCATATATGGGTTTGAAAATATTGCCATTTAGACAGCATGTAACCCATATATGGGAATCATATGGCCCATACGAATCCCATGCACAACCCATCACATACCCATATATGGAACTTGAATGGGCCCATACAAAACCCATACAAGGGCCATATATGGCCCATATCATGCATGTTGGTAAGGGTCATTATTAATATTAATATTAAAATTAAATTATATAAATTAATAATTTTAGGGATATTTCAAAATAGAAAATAGTATTTTCAATTTAGCTTCAATTCTCTTAAAATACCTTCATAACCAGAGTATCGACATCCACACCGTGCAATAATCTCGTCTTGAAGGCATTCGTAGTGGCATCCGGGTATTGTGTAGTAAGTGAAACCTTTTAATTTCTTGTCCTCGCATTTAGTAACGTACGGAGCCTTCAAGTTGATGTACTGAATGAAAGCGGAAACATAACAAAATTAATGATAACATATTAAACTGTACGTTTCAGTAACCTTCCTGGCACAAGCCATATATAACATCAACTGTTCTTATAGCGCTTAAATGCTTATCATTTTACCGCCTTCAATTTGTGATTTTTCAGCTTTTCTCTTGTTCTCCCAACAACCCAAGCAACTTCATTTCTCCAGTAATCTCAGGGTAATGTGTGGTTTACTGCTTATGATAAATAATGAATATTCCCTTATATAAAAAGCTCAGTGTACGATCGAAGTAACAAGCAAAAATTCCAGAACCCGAAAGAGGCTGATGGTTTCAGTATCAGAAGGCATTAACTTTTTGAATTAGTATTTCATGATCATAGCCACAAACATATTTAATAATCACACACTTCTCTCCGTAGTCTTTCGTTTTGGTAGATACACTGACCACATCCATATCTGAATAGTTTAATTACGAGTACACAGTACCTACATACTTTTTGGTATTGGTTCGTTGATTGTTGCTTTTGAACGGACAACCTTATAAATAGTTGTATATATGTTTTCCTTTTTGTTAGTATCATAAGCGCAACTG
Source organism: Actinernus sp. WN-2022 (assembly GCA_030867875.1). NCBI lineage: Eukaryota > Metazoa > Cnidaria > Anthozoa > Actiniaria > Actinernidae > Actinernus > Actinernus sp. WN-2022. The sequence goes on along the minus strand of JAOWCC010001634.1, from coordinate 78,493,689 downwards.
ACGCCCTCATCTTTTTAGAGCATTTGCGCCAATTTAGACTTGTTATTTAAACATTACAGCAACCGTGATAGGACATACTCTTCAGTATTATCTTAGTTTCCTCTTAACGCACCTTTTCATGACAATGGATAGCATAGCGTGTCTACACGGACTAATATTAATGCCACCAAACTCGACGATAAATTTTCTACTCACTTTTTTCATGATAACAGATAGCATAGCGTGTCGACCTGGGCTAATGTTAATGCCACCAAACTCGTCGATGAATTCTCTTTGATTGTGTATAAAGACCTTGACTCCGATAGACAATCGTGATATAGTGTACTCCTCTATTCGGGAGTCCAGCAAAACAGTCAGTCCAGAAGTACTGCCTCTTCTTCTGGCTACTCCAAGAACGGAACCATTAACTCCTGAATTAAATGTGTAGCAAATGCCATCGTCTTGATAATAAGGCACAAAATCATTCTTTTGGCAAACATGTTGATCAAAATTACACAATGGACCCACGACATCTGTAGGGCCATATGAACTGTGGAATTGTCGAATATCCAGTACAGTGTTGGAGTCTTTCATAGCATCGAGAAGTTTTCCTCTGTAGTCACTTGTGCAGTTTGCGACAATATTAGTCAATAACGAATTAACATAGCAACAGCAGGCCATTGCAAGACCACACGGGTTGTCCCCCCGCACCTTTGCTGTCGCAACGCACGCTGATTGGTTCATTCTGTATTTAATAAAGTCTAGATCTTTGTCTTTTGTCAGTAGCTTACTTTTCTCAAACATGTTCAATGAACAAATTGTCACTGCAGGGAAAGTCAATTGTTTTTCGTATTTATGACTAATAACGGTGTTAATCGGACGACTTTGAAATTTCGTAATCGATTCGTAAACAATGTACCCGTAGTATCCACCGCATAGCAGGACCATAATAAGCCATATTGCACGAGCAGGTGCGGGACGATCGAGAAAAGCATAGCGAAGACCGTGTAACGTAGTTTGGCCAACGAACTCTTCCCACTTGACTGAAAACCTCGATCGAAGTTTTGGAGACTGGATTTGTTCAGTATCAGCCTTATGTTCACGAACTGTTGTGTGACTTATTGTGCTGAAACCTGACAAAAAAAAGCGTTATAGTAGTGATATGACGATAATACTTAATCTAATGACATTTAGAAGACGGCATTGAATGCGTGCAAATAACTGGTCTTCGATAAAATTAGATGCTAATGAAAGAAACTAGAGATTATTATATAGAGAGTGGTAGTGAGGTAAAACTGAAATTCGCTGAAAATTTGGCAATGACATACATTTGTATGTAAGAAACACAAGAAGAATTTTGTTGATTTTTGTTCAGGATTTACGTTGCAAATGGCAGACTACTACGACTTCCGTTGCCTTGGAAACGTTAGATAGTTCAATCTGTTTTATAGAATAGTTTAATTCTACTGACAGACAACTGTCCATCTATAGGTTGAACACTCCCCCTCGCAGTTCCTTCCGCCATTGTCAAGTAAAACTGCATGAAAACGAGGCGAACGGTGACTCGAGCGACGCTACGACAGTCAAAGTACTGAGGACAGAAATATTACACGTCAATTGCACAGTGAATTTCTCAATTTGCTTTAAAGGTGATTCCCTTGTTTGTTTCATATTCGCAGTCGCCAGTCTAGATTGGAAATAAATAAAGTGAAGCAAATTAAAATAAGTGCCTTCCGGCTCATTTTTTTACCAATAGAACAGAAAATGCCAACCACCCCTTATTTTCGACTTAAATAAATCGTAAAACTTGATAATATGTTTAACCTCAAAATATTATCCCTTGTTCATAAAATGTTAAATGTGAAAATAGGAATTCCTGCTGCCGTCTCTGATCTAATCATTTCTGGATCTAAAGTTCAACATCATAACACTATAATAGCTAGATATGCTTCTAAACGAAACCTATACAGACCAGCTCCCAGAACAAATTATTTAACTATATTCAGAGTAATAGCATCAAAGATATGGGAAGTAGTACCAACCGGCAATGATTAAATCCTTACCTTAAGCTTACAATGCAATAGTTTTAGAAAACAGTATAATTAACGATAACTACCCTACGCATTAGTCTAACTACCCTACGCATAAGTCCTGGTAACTAGCATGTCAACGAGGCCGGTAGGTCCTCTGGAATGTTGAAATTGAAGCGCCTGTTCAGTGAAACAATGCCGTTAATTTGCTATGCACCTGGCTGGTTGTACTATAAAAAAAAGAAGGATTAAATGAGGACGAATTAGCAACATTTTTCAACTAAACAATCATGTTCAACACGTTTCACACCTCCTGCTAGTATTTCAACTTCGACATTCCAGAGGACCTACCGGCCTCTTTTTCGTGTTGTGACCGCGCGAGTTATGCATAGTGTGTATAAACAAACATTATTATGTAAATTTAATTAAGCTTATGTAATTACGTAATACCAGTATTACATAAACATATCAAATATATCAATATTATGCAATGTAAATATTATCCCACACTTTCGCTACTTCTCTCCTTCCACCTTCCTAATTTCTGTACCCATACTCGCACTATAAGACTCTAAACTATTACTTATCTTCCTCCCTCATTAACTCCATAATGCATCGGTAGTGGCCAACTCGAAAGCTTCTGCTCCTTTGGCCACTAGTCGCACTCTTCAACTAAAAAATGTATTTATACCTAACTCGATCTTTTCTATTTTCTATTATCTGCTAGTGATATTTACTTTTATAAAATATAAATAAGTATGAATAAATTAAATGAACTTGAACTTGTTGGCCTCGTTTTCATGAACGCCTTACACTGATGAAATATTCAAAATGGTGGATAGAACTGTGAGCGTAACTGTCGGTTTGTTTAGGTTAAATTTAGCCTTGACAATGGTAGCTGATGTAAGAGGACTAGTCCACTGAAAGTAAAATGAGAATAAAAGTTGTTCAGAAAGACTGAAATATGGCATTTTAGAGTAGATCAAATATGGTTGACACGCTCTCCTTACCTATATCGTCGGTCACTTTGTTCATTATGTCTTGATCTGAATAAATTGCTCGACGATTTAACTCGGCATAGCAACTTCGGTTTTCTGCAAAAAACGAGAATACAATAACACCATTGAATATTTTTTCTTACAACAAAAAGTATTAACATGACTCGCTCTCTCAATGGAGACTGCCCGAGTATGCCTTCGTAGAAAGAAAGAGAAAATCTTAATTTAAAACTCAAGTCTAACTGTAATGAAGATATCTCACATTAAAGGCTTCTTGTTTGTCGTTGCAGATAACACTTTGTATCCTTTTGTTTACATGTAATACTGCAGAAAAGCAGAAATGGTTTGAGATGAAATCATTCCCCTGTCCGTGAAGTGACTTCTACTTACAAAACAATTTTAAAGCTGTATATAGTGTTTTTACTGTTTACAGAACTCATGTTGTGATCCATTCTAACTTTGAGGCAACCCGTGATGAGAATTATCAAAACCATTTACCTATATTCATTTACCCAGAATTCACTTCCTTTCGACTTGTTGTATGTGACAATAAATATAAATTTCCAGTGGTATTACAAATGCTAAAACATAATTAGTAAAGATATAATTCCTCCTCAGTCTAATTAAATACGGTGCAAAGTATAATATTGATTCAGGCGTTGCCAATGTGAAAATTGTATTGTTTAAGTGACAAATCCTAGATCAAAGGGTTTCCGACTTAGCGGAATTAAAATGCTTGTTTCCGTGATTTGCATGATATAATATCATTTAGCCCAATTAGATTTTCTGCCTGCGAATTAATATAGGCCTCTGCTTTTATTATTTATAGAAAGAAAACATGTTTATAAAATCCTAGCTAGCCCGTAACTTAAGTACATAATATGTAGACTCCAATAAATAGGTTACGTAGGACAAATGAGAATATTTTTTACTTGAAATTTGTTTGAAACTCAGAAACAGTTTTAACTTTAAAAAGGTTTCAAAGATACATCAATCATATAGCCGCTGTACGATGTAAGTTCATGTGAAACTGTAGTGCAGGGTTCTTCGCGATGCAAGGTATATGGTACCTACAATTTTGTTGCGGCCGTTACCTGAATAGAAACCAATTCTACGTTTCGTAAAACTACAATGGGAGAGGGTTCCATAAAGAGACCTTATTGCACATACCCTGGGTGCCAGAGGCTCAAAGCAATAAAAGGAGAAGAGGCGAGAGAGAGGAGAGAGAGAAAAACGAGCCTCTGGTGCTATCCATTGAGAATCTCACCTCCATGCGAACATTAGGTTAAGCATTTGAAGCTCGTCCCTGATTGGGTAATCTACTCGTTACATTATGCGGTGCAATTCTTGGTGAAACGTTTAAACTTCTTATGATTTGGAACAGATCATCAGATGTCAACTTTGTCTTCCATGGTTCATAAGTTATCAACTCAACTAATGAAAAAAATATTTTCATTAAAAGGAAAATAACACAAAATTATAATATCAATAGTAGAAAATATTGTGCCACATAAGTGATGGAAACCCTATAGCTCTAGGTCGACCTACCACTGTTGTATTCTGCTAGAGTGCTAGATAGACTTACTACCAATACATTTATATATCAATCCATTTGGTAGTATTCCTGTTCCCCGCTGTGTTAGAGTTACTCAGGGTTACTCTACCATCATGTAAACAAATCCTGAATGAATATCCCGCTAAATTGGCCAAAACCTGTACTTGGCACCATGGTGGCAACTAAACTGTTTACCTGTTTTCATTTACCCAGAAATAAAATCCAGATGAATTCCCAATACTTCGGCTGCTGACCGATCACTTTCTTTTAACTTATTGCTATAGTTCCAATGTTATAAATCCTGAAGAAATAAGTACAGAAATAATTAATCCTCACATCAATTAAATATGGTGCATTTTAAAAGGCTCCTGTATGGTGCAACATAATATTGAGTCAGGCATTACCAATATGAAGATTTTGCATGACTGATTGTTAACTTAAGGTGGCCCGTGGGTAATGTGACAGCATGGTGACATCCGAAATTCGCCTTTCTCAGCGGGAGATTTTTGGCCGAACTTTGATGTTTTTCAGTGGATCATGTATTATAATAAACACAAAACAACATTCCAATATACATAATATTTTCGGAGATATAAGTGCTTCTTTCGTTCGACCCCTTGTTTTTCAGTAAAAAATAGTTTTCTAAATGCTGTTATAGAGCAACTAACTCATGAGCTTAATGTTGGTAACGAGTCATTTCAATAAAATCGATGGAATGGGAACTTATACAGCAATATGTCTACAAAATAATGCTACTGCAAAATATTATGTTCGACAATCAAAAGATAAATAAATTTTATCGCAAAATATTATGTTCGCCAATTTCTTGCAAAAAAACTGGTCAGACAAATATGATCGCCGATTGCAATCCAGTAATCACGAAGAAACATTAAGTAATGATTCAGCTAAGAACTGTAGCAAAAGACAATAGGCTGCGGCAATCAGCATATCCACACATACGAATTTGCTTGAATATGCCTGAATTAAGTGCTGTATGAGATGACTACAATCCAAACTACACTCAGAAATTAAAGTATTTTGTTTATGCTATGGGTTCTTTTTACTGTGAAAACTCAAAGAAGCCACCATCCAGCCAATCGGAAAGGGCTATAAAAAAACAAAATATATTTCAATCTCAAATTTGATAACTTTCCCCACATACGATGCTCTTCGAAATTAAGCCATAGTTAGTTTGATCAATAATAATTCAAACTTCAAAAATTATCGAATGAAAATGCATTATTTGATGGGTTTCTATTGAATTTATGAGTATGAATCAATGAAATTACGAGAAAGAAGAATAGAAAAGTAGCACATTCATGCCATCGTTCTTAGACGGAACATTACTTAAACATTTTAAATCAAAGCCTGTTTACCCGAGGGACTAGTTTCATATCAACAACAATGCTGCTGGTTATAGCCGGACAATCACTAATTAAGCTAGGGTCAACCACACGGCCTTCATACACACAGATCAAGCTCCTTGCTGCATGAGAGTCGCACGCGTCCAGATATAATTAGTCAAATTTACAGAAGCCATGATTGTACCACGTTATAAGAACTAAATTAGGCTACGAGATGTTTACCTAGTCTAACTATAGTATTTCTTGTCGTTTTAGGTATTTTATTAGTGTATAGTGGATCTCCGGAATAGCCGATTTATTATGTGGTACCGGACAGGATTCGATCATTGCATTTCCTCGGACATAATAAACTATTAAGAAAACTCGATATCACAAATCACAGGTAACGTTTAAACTGGAACTGTTGCAGAAAACCTGTCTAAAATAACTGTAGTTTCTTAACCTTTTTCACCAGGCAATATTATATATAGCTATATAACTGGACAAAAACAAATGCGTGATATCATACCTACCTTCTTTTAATTACTTTTATGTCTTTTATCATTGTGTCGGGTTAACAATCTCTTCATAAACAACTGTTTCGAATCGACCACACGGCCGGCCATTAAGAACCAAACAACGCGTTATTCCAAATATGACTAGTGCCAAATATGGCACGGACAGGAAGCGGAAGCACATACTGTAACATCTTCCTTTCTCTATAACACAAAACACTATTGAATAATGTGAGCTACTGACTAAAGTGAACATGTAAACAAAATAATGTAACCGTCATCGTAGACTTATTTGATATCTGAAGGGTGGCCTGATCATTCGCGTTCTGGTCCTTTGCATCTTGGGAGTGCTAACAGGCACTGGTGGTGTTCTCATAGTGTGCATGCGTACCGTTATAAGGTCTAACAGGCACTGTTGTTATTCTCGTCGGCTGCATAGCAGGACTATTACTGCTCTTGCCCTGTGGAATTGTTTCTTTCTTCAAGCTGGGAGCCTCTTCATCTGACTGATTAGGAGTGTAACAAACTGCTTCATTTAGTGGCTTAATATTGACACTGATGGCCTTTTCATTGGTCTTAGAAACTGTATGTTTCTCCTGATTGTCTCCTTGCCTGTCTCTATGAGGTACGATCTGTGTAACAGTTACTCCACACACCTGCCCATCTTCCATGGCTGGTTTCTTTGGAGTGGTGCGCGCTACTCTAACCTCCTGACCGACCTCAGGAGGCCTTGGCCGTTCGGTCATGGTAAACTTAATTTGCCTTCTGCTTCTTGAGCTTGTTTTTTCTTCCACTTCTTCTACCACTTTAGGTTGTAGTAGGCTGCTGGCTGAACAATTTGGAAGTAAAGCTCTAGACTTGTTCTTATTGACATATGAGTCACTGAGTAAGCTTAATTGGCTGCAGTCCTTCGGTTGGTGTGTTACGGTAATAATAATAATAATAATAATAATAATAATAATTATTATAGGTTTTTATGGCGCATTTAAAAATCTCAATGCGCTTACATGGAGTATGAGAAGACTATATTAAAAAGTAGAAAATTGTAAAAATAACTATAACTATAGTAAAAATAACTATACCTATATTATAAAAATATATATATATATATATATTAATATAAGAAGTAATGTAAAATATATACATAAACAGAGACTGATATACATATACATACACATATAATCGAACAGGACCAACCAGTGATCTATGCCATCTTCCAGGGCTTCTTAAACAGGCCCTTAGCTATCTTTATTGAGGATTCTGCCTTTCTGTTAGATTTTGGATAGTGCGGCGATGAAGATACATGCTCAAATTCCCAATCTACTGTGAACTGGTGAAACTCATGGCTTATTAGATGTGGTCCATTATCGGTGACTAGATAGTCTGGGATTCCATGTCTGCAGAACTGCTCTTTAATTTTAAGAACTGTATCACTGAACTTGAAGTATATAGTGTCCGGCAGTTCCAGCCAACCTCTATGAAGTCAGAGTAGTAGTCTACTAGTGTGATGTATTCTCTGCCGTGGAGCGTGACAAGATCTGCTCCAACTCTGCTCCATGGTCTATCCGGGATCGCATGCATGTGTCTGCAAAGGCTGCTTCGTATTCTGTGCTTGAAACTCTGCACACAGAGCACAGTTCGTCTTCGCTGCTCATACCCGGCCAGAAGACGATATCCCTCGCCTTTCGCAAGCAGGACTCGATACCCAGATGACTCGATCGAATGAATTCTTAGTAGAATATCTACATGTACTCTCATTACCCTTGGGATGATTACTCAGTGTTGCTCTTGAAGAGTACACCGTTATGGATAGAGCAGTTTCCTCTATGTAGTCCCAGTAGTCTCGTAATTGTGCACTGGAGCTTGATCTGCAAGTACTGTGTCCTTTAGTGTCTGCAGTACTGGATCCTGACATGTACATTTCTGTAACTGCATGGGCGAGTCTTTCTGGTTTCACTTTGATCTGATCAAAGGGGCTTGTACCTTCAAGTTCGATAGCGAACACTTGGAATTCTTCTTGTTCCTCTTCTATCTTGCTCATTGAAGCTCTATTGACAAGTGATCAGCTATAAACATCTGATCTCCTGGTTTGTACTGCACATCCAGGTTGTATCTTCGAATGAATGTCACGAATGACTCCCTGCTTATAGGAAGGGACATTCGACGGAGCTTTTCATAGTCAAACTTACAGAGATCTGGAGAAAAGCAATCGGAGTAACGTTTGTTGATTTTCAAAAAAAACTTCGACTGCGTTCCCCGCACTGCATTAATCTACAAACTACAACTACAGAACTTTGGAATCAACGGAGGACTGTAATGGCATGGCTGAAAGATTATCTCAAAGAAAGAAACAACTTATAGTAGTGAACGGGAAGCAGTCGGACTACGACGAAGTAACGTATGGAATTCCACATGGCTCAGTTCTGGGGCCAACACTAATTGCGTTGTATATATACCAGCGACATGCCTTCTGCAGTTACATCAGGAACTGTACACATGTACGCAGATGACACGAGGAGCTTAGCACAGGTTAGGATATCGAACTCCCCGCCGCTAGTTGAGCATTCAATGTTCACTTTTGCGCCACAGGGACAGTAAAACAGGAAAAGAAGTACTGAGGTTTTTATGATTACTCTTTGTTGAAGGATGAGATCTAGATCTGCAGTTAACCCTTTTAGAGGGTTTTTAGAGGGGATAGAACAATATTTATTCAGCATTTTCAATCACTCTAAATACTTTCCGCAAAACGTTATGTATATGTTCCCTATAATTATCGACATACACAAACAATTTTAATGCTTTAGAATTCGCTGGAATCCAATGAATTAATTCTGATAAATTAAATCATTTAATACTATTTTCCTATCGATAGACAACGTCTAGTTGCAAAGGATTGAATAAAAGGTAATATAAATTCAAACTTACCACGTTTGACGAACTACTGACAAACTGACGCCCAGCATTTCTTTATAAAAATGTGTCTCTACAAAGTGATTCTGTCCCTGTCAGTTGCCCTGTCGGTTTCACGAGATTGTCATATGGGATAAGGTCTAAATCCTGGCCTTTATCAACTAAACCAGTCTAACTAGCGATCGTAGTAGTCTTAACACAGGCAATCTATCTAGTTACCCCAGTGCTCGTAACAGTAGCCTGCTTGCAGGCGGTGGAGGGTGTTTTTTTCGCGCAGCAAACGGATCATCGCCGCCATATTGGCCGAGCGTGATTGAGAGCTGGGATCGAATGACAAATGGAGGGGGGAGGGGGTTGGGGGAGAAGAAGCAGATCTGAAAGACCGCCTGCACGAAAGCCCCTGGTTTCTGAGTATCCGCCCACCACGCACATGATTTCCGTTAACTTGTAACTCATTCTTAATTGATCAATAGGAGTCGACGTGTGACAGCCTGCCAATTTTTGATTTGGTTTGATTGAAATGCGTGCAATATTCAAAACAAACTTCGCTCGCTGTCAAATGCAATGCAAAATGTTGGTAAAATTGGTTCTCAGATACGGAAATTTCAATAAAACCAGCTATTTTTGTTCAAAGTTCTCCATGGAAAGGACTGCGACAGTACCACTTTAGATATATATGTAGACAGTTCGGTTTTAGCTTGTTGCGTTCTCCCCATCAGTCTCTCAAAGAGTTTCATGTTGCAAATCCTCCGAAATACATACATTTAATACAAGCTGCTTCAAAAAGCCGTCCGGCACCGCAGTCTGGCGAACCAGAAGACACTCCCAGAAGAGGTGCCATACAAGCGGCTGCTTAATTGCTTTCTTAAAAGAATTAAGCTCGCATAAAGATAAATACAGGATCGAAAAAATCTCTAAACTTCAAAGAAAACTCCGATGCAGACAATGTTTTGTCTGGAACTCGATATTGAAGAACTCGTGGCAAATGTTGTGATCGTCTTTCTCTGACAACTCGAAGTCCATCTTAGGCCAGATAAAAAAAAATACTTGTTTAGCGTCCACCCGTTTCAATTTTTCCAGGTAGGGAGGGAGGTTTTTTTTTTTTTTTTTTTTTTTTCTATGTGAAGCTTATTTTGTCTTGACTAGACATTATTCACTCACCTCGTGTTCATGACCTCGTGTTGTAGAAACAAAATGGCGTCGATGTTAAAATATTTAATGCGCCGGCGCATATTTTAAGTGGTACATGTAGGGGTCTGGGTACAAGAATTGGTATTCGCGGGCGCATTTACACTTTCTAAAGCTTTTTTATGAAAAATAAAAAATAAAATAAATTAGAGGTCGGGGACATTTCTCAGGTCGGGCGGGGACGCTAAACAAGCATTTTTTTTTATCTGGCCTTAGTGAATGTTTGCCGAAAGAAATGAATGACCGTTGCATAAATGTATTGAGGCGGATTTCTGATTATTTCCTAGTTCAACGGCCGTGAAGTCAATAGCCGGATTGCATCTCTGCAATTTGGTCGACAAGGCGAATTAAATCACGGTTCGTTGTCGAGTTATCTTTACCGTAAATATCATACTCTTTCCAAAGCCTGTCGAAAGCACAGCCAGAACGGCAAGTTTAAAGTACAGGTCACAATTCACAGGTCAGGTTGTTAAATTCTAAGACAAAATAAAGGCTCTGTATAGCTTCCTCCTGCTCTGTTTTCAAAGTACCTTTACCCAGCCGCGGAGAAAGAAGCGAGCAGCTGTGTTCTCTCTAGAAAACCTCTGGAACTAGGGTTAAGGCGAAGGAGATAACTTTGAAAACGGAGCAGGAGGAAGCTATATACAGAACCTGATATTTACGGTTTACGAACTTGCGAAAAGAGAACTCGACAACAAACCTCTCGCAGTTCGCCGATCGCCGCCTTCGCGGCTCTTTCTCCATGGCTGTTCTCTCTAGAAAACCTCTGCAACCAGGGTACTTAACCTTAGTCTACAAAAAAGACAAAGCCTTTTGTATTACTCGCCATATTTTATCAACTGCAAGCTCAGTACACAACACTTATTTAAATATTCTAGTTACGCCGCTTCGCAAGGCTACACATATTCCTTTCAGTTTTTCAACACTTGCAGCGATAAGCTTGATTGACACCGTTTCAGCCAATCATATACCCCGTCCGCTGGTGGACGGGATCTAACTTTTGTACTCAGAAACCAGGGGCTTTCGTGCAGGCGGTCTTTCAGATCTGCTTCTCCCCCACCCCCCTCCCCCCTCCATTTGTCATTCGATCCCAGGTCTCAATCACGCTCGGCCAATATAGCGGCGATGATCCGTTTGCTGCGCGAAAAAAACACCCTCCACCGCCTGCAAGCAGGCTATCGTAACAGGCAATCGATTTTTCTATAAGCTTTTTCCATTGGCTTTTGTTTGGCTATTGTATGGCTTTGTTTAGCTTTGCTTTCCTCACTTTCCAAAATCTTGGCTTTCATTACCCAGTGAGCAGGGACGATATCGATGTCATCTCCTCGTCGTTTAACTGAACTTTAAGCTTATATTCACCCTGACGAGTAAAGAGTACAACACGTTCTATCTCTGAGCCTAGGAATGTATTATGAACGTGCCATGAGACTCGGGGAGCTTTGTCGCGAAAACAGTTCAGTGTACATCAATTACCATCTCTATCTCTGTTGCATCCAAAACGTTCCCCAAAACTACCAACACAGTACATTCAAGTCATTAAATTCTGCTTTGCTAAGCCAAAGTAACGCGCTTATTAATATCCGGGCTTCTCTCGTAAATACGACATGCGACCAAATGTCTGTTTTTAACAATATAGTTGTAGAGATAAATTAATTATAAGGCATTTCGGAATAATTATAATTACCTTTAAACACGTGTTTCGCGAGAGTTTTCTTTATTCTAGCGTCCCCTCGCAGGAACCAGGATCGTACTTTAGGCGAGTAGACGAGACTTGAGTTGGACTTCTCTTTGCTTTTATTAACTTGTCCTGTGCGGACCTCCCGCACCAACCAACTAACTAAATTTAAAAGACATACTCGCGTGTGAAAGCTTGCAAGTTATGCTGGGAAAACAAGTTATAAACCTGTTTTACCAGAAATACAGCTTCATGACGTAACGTAAAATCGTACGCCCAAACGAACCTTAAAACCATTTTTAGAGTATTTTAGAATTACAAAACTAAGCAAATTTAACGATGTTCGTTTTAAGACAGTAAGCCTTATCTGTCCAAGAAGAAATATCTAGGTTAAAATCGAAAACAAGCGAATTCAAGAAGGTGAAAGTTCTCTCTGGTCAATGACTAAATAAACAAAATGACATACGCTCAAGGAGGTGCTTATCCGCTGTATCGCGTGAACTTGCATAACTTTACACGCGGAAATTCTGCTAAATCTGTACGTTTTATCAGAAGATAACAACAGGATGCAAAACTACACCAAGGTTAAGATCGATTGACAAGCCAGTAATTACTAAGCTAGTATTACCTTGGACTAGAGATAAACTGCTGCCAAGTAAAATATCGTCAAAGACACATTTAGACTATAAAAAGAACTCAATTGAAACGCACAAGATAAAAGTGCATTGATTCAAAGAGGATTTTCCTCGGTAAAAGTAGTAAAACTAACTTTAACTTAGGTTAATGACTAAGTATAGGTTTCTGTGGGAACGCCTTATACAAATAATATATGTGTAAGCATAAAGAGAACATCCGTAGGATTTACGATTCTGACCACAATATAATCAGATATGTCGCTATTTTTAATCTCTTAGTCCCATTAATTTTACCTTCCAAAAAGGCCGTCAAGGACACTCTGGCGCCCTAATGACAGCTTTCTTTGCAACAAGACCTGCGGTGTCACTTAGTTTCACTAATCTCGAGCGCCGATAATTAAGTATCCAATTAGGAAACATATCCTTTTTAATTTTCCTTTTATCCGTGGTTATATTTTGCCATTAATATTTAATTTGAGGAACTGATATGTTCCCGGAACATTACTAGCGAATCCTCAGGACTGGATTTCTAAATCCGAACTTTAAATGAATGGGTACAGTCGTTGTCCAGTATCCGTCAAACCAACCTCAAATGTCAATAATGACATTTGTGTCAGAAGAGGAAACTCCACAGTAATTACCCTTGGGGCCAAGATTGATTACATGTATATATTAAGGAAACCACCATCCCTTGGCTTTAATAACGCCAATTTTACACTAAAAGAGAAACGACTAAAAGTGGTTTTTATTTCCTTTTTTATCGTGTAACACACGGCCAAATCCTTTCGAAGCGTCTTAATCCGATGAATCGCAAACTTGGACGCGTGCCATAAATTCCGTCAATATATCTTCGGAAAATCGAACACTATTCGGACAGCCAACGGAGAGTCCCCGATGTACACAGAGACACACCATAAAACGATGAATAAATTAGCTCGAACCCACTAACCCTAATAACTCGTTCTGCGCTTGCGCGCATCCACGAGTTAAAAACATGTACTAATACGCTGTACGGTAATGGGACAAACTTGCAACCGGCCGTATTAAATAAAGTGACGTTTACAATATTTTCGAATCTATATGTCATCGAAATCATTATCAAATGACTCAAGAGCCAATGATGCCTTATCGGGGAGGAATTTGAAACAGCACATAAAAACTTGTCAAAATGCTGGCCGGCGTCATATAAGTTGGTATGGTAAGGTCTTAATGATTTCGACCTTGAAAAAAAGCGTGCTGTACTGGGCACTTTTGTTAACTTATTATTTATTCACGTTCCGTTTTACTTCCAATGCAATATACCTCTATAATTACCTTTTCCGTTTGAGAGGCTACTAGGATCTCCATCTGGGACTGCGTTTGTTAGCTGAGGTCAGAGGTTCTTTCTCCTGTGAGATGACAGTGCCTGCAGGTCTTATTGGTGGACTGACATAACACGGTGCAAGCATTTTTGTGTTTCCTTCAGTCACGTCTGACAAGCGTTGTATTATTACCCCCTAAAAAACAAAGGAGGTCCAGTCAATTCATAAAAAAACATGCTGAATATTTGTTGATACGTTTTGATAACGCAACTTTTTAGATGTTTTTAATTTCCTATAGTTTGTACACACATGTATGAAATACAGGTACAAGTTAGGTATACGTTTCTATTATTTAGCTTTTAAAACTCGCTTTATTTAATATTTGCTGTTCTCTTTTGGAATAAAAAGCAAAAAAGTGAAATATTTTTAGTTTCTATATCATGGGGTTCTTTTTAGTTTTGTTTTAAAGGAATTTCAGAGTTCAATTCTACTGAAAAGGCCCCATTAAATAAAATATACAAATTTTAAAAATACTTACAAAATCTTCTTTGTTGTCAAGGATGAGCCTCGAGTGGGTAGGTAGGACAGGCGATACACTGGTCAGTCTTCTGCTATTTCGCTCTCCAACAAATGAAGGCTTTTTCTCGCGGCATCAGCTGTTCGGCACATGTTGAAGCTAGGTGGAAGTGGTGTCGATGCTAAAAGTTCATTGCTAGGGTCCGATGACTCCACGGCGTCGATGAAGTCAAAGCCTGGCAATGAGGCGAAGCTTCCTGTATCACACTCGCGATCACCTGTACATTGCTCGGCGCTAGTAAATATGCTTTCGGTATGAAGTTGGGTGACTCCCAGGATCTGGTATTTTAAAAACATTAGGGGATATAAGTAATATTAGATACAAACAGACATAATAATGATTTAAGTCGTTTTAAGAGGTCCCTTTAAGAGATTTCCACCGATTTCATTGTTACGTTCGGTCAAGCGACAAACGACAAGCGACATTCCCAGACCGAAATGGATTGTGGTTGTAGCTGAAAGTCAGGTGAAGTCGATATGAGGGAGATATGGGCATGTACCTAAAATCACGTGACCAATGACGTCATCGATACGTCATCGATACGTCATCACCACTAAGTGATTGATAGGGATTCACTACTAAGTATGTCCAGGTTTGAAGTGTCTGGCATTGGAAATGAGGGAGATATGGGCATGTACTTAAAATCACGTGACTGATGACGTCATCGTTACGTCATCACCACTAAGTGATCGATAGGGACCCACTACCATGTCTGTCCAGGTTTGAAGTGTCTGGCATTAGATGGGCACCGTCAATACATATTCTCCAGCATGCCCAAATCTTTTCGAGACCTTGGACGGTCATTCGGACGGTCATTTAGGAAGTCAGCGGCGAGTCGTCGAGTCACAGAAAAAAACGACGAATAAATTATAAAAAATTGCAAAAACCGTATACGACAATTCTGTCGGTGGTACGTTGGATCTTGCGGAGATATCTGATCAGCCAAAAATACTAATAAGTACGTAAACAAGTCCAAGGACTACAGAAAAGCTGATCGAACAACGTATATATTGATAATTCTACAATATTTCGGCTGGCCAAACCAGCCTTCTTCAGGTAGATCTTACAAATGAATATTTCACAATGGCAAGTATAAATATCAAGGTGATTACACAATCTAAGAGGAAAAAGGAAATGACGTAAGTAAAAATGTGGATTTGAGATAACATAAAAATACGGGTCTACAAGATAACATATTAAGTTTCATCACGTTTGTTCATGCCGAGAGGTTCGAGAGTTTTAGCTATGTCGATAAGATATGACTCTCTGGCTTTACGAATAGAGTCTCGCGAAGAATAAATTATTTCTAAGGGGATAAGTTGCATGTCAGTATTAGAATGGTTAGAGCAAGAAAGGAAATGTTCAGAAACTGTGGTAGGTTTAGATTTAATATTAAATTTGTCAACTGCTCGTCTGTGTTCATTAAATCTGTCTTTGAATAAATTATCTCGTATCCACCTAAATCCAATAACTCGTTCTGCACATGCGTGCATCCACGAATTAAATTACTATTGTCTGTGGAATAAACGACCTATTCATAGCTAATTGCAGTCTATTAATTAAGTAGTTCTGGAACCTTCCAATCTGAACAAGGATTGTGTGACAAAGTTATTATTTAGTGTAGCTAAATCAAATTGAACTTTAACTCAAAATGGCCCGCTGAACTTTGAAATCACATATCGAAGAGGTTAAAACAAGTTTTTATCCGTTCCACATCGGCGCAGAATTGAGTTTTTGGGAATCTAACGCTAGTCAAATGTAACTTGCAAACGTTTTATCAAATAGAAACAGTGCATGACCCGGAGGTCAACTGGCTGGAAGATCGATCAAAGAAAACATGTTTTTTAGGATGTAACCTATGTGAATATATTATGTTATTTCAGTTCATTTTCTCATTCGAGAATTCCGAATACAGAACTTCGAATTCAGGAACCTCAGTGCTTGCATGTGGGCAGGCGATCAAAATGCGGCAACAGAATGTCTTTTTTTGACATAGTAGCTAAAAAATACTGAACCCCGACCCTGACTGCACCGAAATTATACTCAAATCCTAACCCTGATCTGCCCAAATCAGGCCCAAAACCCTGACCCTACCTGCCCAAACGGAGCTCAAAACCCTGACCCACCCGGGCGGCACATACATAATACGTCACAAAAGGAGTACCCCCCCCCCCCCCGGGACTCACGCCCAGAGGAGGGTGGTCACGCGTCGCAAAGGATCATGGTTCAAATTGATTTCTCAAGACAGTCGTCACTTGCAGCAAGAGACCATCACTTAAGGTAGTAGATACCCCCAAAAATGACAAAAATGGAACAAGTTTGGTACAGATTTATTTCAAACTTTGTCAGTAAATTACTAAATAAAACTCCCCAAGTACATAGTACAGGTATTGAGCTTCACAAAAAAAAGCACAATTTTTTTTTTGTACAATTCTAGGGAGGGAGGGTGAATTTTGACACCTGCTGGGCATGGTACTTTTCTTGGGGCAGGTCAATCTTTAGAACACACAGCCCAAACTAAACCAAACTTGGCTTGAATGTGCAGTACACATAGGAGAATGCAATGATCTATTTTTTGTTGTACTCAGGGGGGTAATGTTGCCATGACAACGACCAAAGCTAAAAAAATGAAAGGTTTGGTGCTTCACTTCTATTTAGTGAAGCATGCTTTCAAAATCAGACTCTAAAAATTTGAACTGATCTCCGTACCCTATGATAGTCTGCGCCAATCTATTTTTGGCTCCGTGGACGTCACGATGCTATTTTAAGATTCGGTTCCAGCTCCTCACGGATTTTCATCGCACCATCTCATGAATTCAACCTTGATTTCAACAAAGAAAGAGGGGCGATGGATCGGATGCGAAGCTTCAAAACTCTGAATTATGGCTCTGAATTGTGTTGCTCCATAAACTTACTACCCGGACTGGTATGGGACGGATCTGACCTGATCTGACTTGAAGACTCGAGAAAATGAACTTTGAATTTAATTAATATAAGCTACGGAGTGTAATTTGAAAACCCGTTAAAAACATTGCCGTTTGGATTTGACTGGGAAGCTGTAGGCTGTATTAAGCCAGACCCGTAAGAAATTCGGATGTGACCTGGAAGCCGTGAAAAGAAACTAGAGTGACCTGAATTTCGTGAAACTATCAAAGGAAATGAAGGCGTATTCCATTCAGTTTGTAGCCGCGGATCGGCGAACATGGAAAGTCTTCAAAAAAATGAATAAATTAACCACACCGTATCGTTGTTATTGAAACTTCGCTTACCTTATAAATACTCGTTCCCTGTAGTTCATATTCATGTATAGCTAGATAACATACCTAGGGAACTGACCGGATTATATTTGCTCTTTCATCAGGCTAATAATTGTGGAAACGTTCAGTTTATAGCAAGCAAGCACGCATCGACTTTTGGCCACAATTTTGCGAAATTATAAATCCAGTTAATCTGAAACCCCGGGTCTGAAACACTGACTGACTGAGTTTGGAATTATCGTAAACAGACGCTTACAATTCGCTAAAGAAATTAGAAATAGAACCTATAATATCGTAAATAATCGGACATGCTTTTGCAACACCGTAATCAATATGAATCTGTAGAGTAACTGTCGTGAAAGTAGAAAATTGTGAATGTTTTGATTACTGAGTAAAACACTGAATGCATTCGCTATTATCGCACTTCGGCCATCTTGGATTGAAAGCGAGGCTTCCGGGTTGTCGGTTACGTAGCGCTTACTATTTGCTCTGTTGTTGGTCGCGAGTTTGGATGAAAAAGCTACTTCCATCTCCACTTCTGTTAAATTCCAATTGTACAAATAATAGTCAGAAAAGAAGATCTAGGGATTCTTTTCACATATTTGATTCCAATGAACAGCTCTAAAAGCGATTGAGTTTGAAAATACGCGGAGATGTCGACCCATACTTCAGACATCGATAAAATCTCCAGTGAGTAAAAAACAGCTGATTATAAAATACTTCTTCGCTTAAATAAGTGTGACAGGTTCCCCCAGACTAACAGATAGCAGAAGTCCATTTTCTACACGTAAAAAGCAAGAGAGAAACCTCACTGCAGTATATACCCTGCCACTTCAAATGATCACTTGAAAACCTGTGAAAAATCCTTCATAATTTTATAGCTTGGGTGTACTCATTATAGGAATGATGTGGGTTGGAAATGGTTAGGGTTTTTGGCAAATTTTGGGTTAAGTTTTTAGAAGGTTTGTATGAGGATATGAGAAAATGCATTATCAATGAACCAAAATGGTTCACTTGCACGGGATGGCTGATAACATTGGATTGGTACTGTAACTATATCATATATACATAATATGGCTCCTGATACATATATCATATGTATACCAGGTAGTGTATGTTAGGATGATGATAATGACAGTATTACTGACTTGCAATGTTGGGCCATTATCAACAAATGGCTACGTGGAAATTGACCAAAATTACCTGTAGAGAAACTGAGATATGGGTCATTTGACCATGTACAATGATGATAGTGACAATGGAAATGGTACTGGTGATGGTATTAATGCAAAACAATATTGACGACGGTGCTAATAATGGCAATAAAAATTGCAACAATGACTACCTAATTGTTTTTAAATCACCTAACTTTAGTTTTCAAACTTTGTACAATTATTTTAATTTCCATAATTTATAATTGATGTGAATATTAATCTAGATATTCAGAATCAGCTGATCAGGTTGGAGTCTGGCAGGGTACAGCCTACTTTTAGTTGAGCAATACTGTAAAATTATCATCAGGTTGGATATAGCCAATGGGTTCGGCCTTGTATGTCTCGGTAGTAACTATTTTGTAAACCAACTATCTCGTGCTTTAGGGGAGCAGCCATACTAACAATATACCATCCAGCTTTTGTATCACTATTAATATTATATTTCAATCATGTAAATAAATTGTAACATATTAAAATATATTGTAATAATAATTTATATTATGTTAATAAATACTGCCAGACCCCAACACTGTCTCAGTTGTCTGTTTTGGTATATTACAACATTTTGTACAATATATTTTCTTCTGCCATAATCATTGCAATGATGCAACTATGTATTTTTATAACCTACATGTAGCTGCTAGCTGGATGGGTACTCCAGCATCATTTACATCCTTTTTATCAATTTATTATAATTAATATTATTTCTTTCCCAAGCCAAGCCACAGAAATTATGGAGGATAGCTTGATTTGAATTTATTCACAGATAGAGCAGATTTTTTTAACCCTGTTTAATAAAATCGAATAGACCTAACAGTCAGGTTACTGGTAAGTAAAATCAGTCCAAAGTCCAAAATATTATTATTATAAGTAATGGCATGGCATAAGGTAAATTAGTTATCAAATTTCCCCCGAGAGCTGAGGGGGATAAGGGGAAATTTAATCACTAGCTAATTTCATGCTATTACTTTGTAATACTATTATCACTGACTAATGAAACTAATCTCAGAGGACTTTAGTTTTTCTCTGCCTAAACTAAAGTTACCATAGTTGAGTTTTTTTAACGTTTTGTTATGCTTGATTGAGCACCATTGGTTGAACTGGACCCTGCAAGTGTGTTGATTTTGTGAAGAATAAATAAAATGTCTGAGTAAAATGTAAAAATAAAATGTAATATGTGGCTGACTAAATATTCCAGGAGCACGCATAGAGTTTAATCATGTCATGTTTGTGGTTTTAAGTATAATTATCTCACATGTATGGAAGAAGCGGGTTTGACAAATGAAGAGGGTACAGGGTTGACAGGCATTCATGCACTCTGCTAGGGACTAATTTTTATAATGACCTGCCATAACCCTCATCAGCATGCATCAGCCCTTCTAATTTCCATTCTTGCATGTCAACGAGAGAAAATTAGAACAAGTATCCATGCTGATGAGGGAATTTAGAGTTTAAATGTCCCTGAACAAACAAAGAAAGCTGAGGTGATCGTAGTATTACTAAGAAAATCACACATGAAAATCCCAGATTAACTAATAAATAAATCTTCATTTCATACCAGAAATTTGACAGTGATAAATATCATTGCATACCACCCATGACCATTCTAATAAAACCTCCCAAAATATTTCCCTTTGATTCAGTACAAATACATATGTTATATATAATATATTTTACATAAATATATTTATTGAGAACAATAACTTAACATGTTCCATTCGCCCTGCTAGGTGAGGTTTCTCTCTTCTTATTTTACCTGTAGAGACCGCTGCTAGCTGTGAGTCTGAGGGAACCTGTGACACTTTAACCGATCGCGAAGAAGTATTACTTGTTTTTTTTTTCTCACTCTACCTCTGGAGGTGTGGGTCGACATCTCCGCGTATTTTCA
Source organism: Actinernus sp. WN-2022 (assembly GCA_030867875.1). Classification (NCBI taxonomy): domain Eukaryota; kingdom Metazoa; phylum Cnidaria; class Anthozoa; order Actiniaria; family Actinernidae; genus Actinernus; species Actinernus sp. WN-2022. Next base: position 78,472,624 of record JAOWCC010001634.1, on the reverse strand, counting down.
AACTCCATCGCTTTCCGAGCTGTTTATTGGAATCAAATATGTGAAAAGAATCCCTAGATCTTCTTTTCTGGCTATTATTTGTACAATTGGAATTACAGAAGTGGAGATGAAGTAGCTTTTTCATCCAAACTCGCGACCAACAACAGAGCAAATAGTAAGCGCTACGTAACCGACAACCCGGAAGCCTCGCTTTCAATCCAAGATGGCCGAAGTGCGATAATAGCGAATTCTTCTGCTCTCGCCGCCCGCCGGTCCATTCGGACACGTGACACCCACAACCAATCGGATAGAGTGGTAAAATTAGTTCAACTAATTTATGCAAGCTAAAAATAAATCGGCGCAGACTATCATGGGGAGAGAGAGGCTAGTATGGGGGATCGGTTCTCTTAGGTGATGGTCTCTTGCTTGCAGTCAATGTGTGCGGAGCTCTAGCATTTCGTGTCTTTTTGAGTTTCTTACGTCCATTTTTCCTAGCCAGAGTATCCAGTCATCCTTAAACTTACTCATGTAACCGAAGGTGAGATAAACTTTCATCTTGGCTTGATTTCACTGCGTTTATATGTTGCTTTAAATAACTTCATTCCAGTTTTCGGGAAGTTTGTTTTAGTGCTCGAGTCTCCCCTTTTATACGCGTCCTCACCTTTAAGCGTATGTGCGAGAATTTAGCCCATAAGGACAACCTATAGCTTCCCGTTTGCCTTGCATCCTTTGGAATGTTTATTACATTGAACAAGCTACGTTTTTTGCAATAAACCATGGCGGTACCGCCGGGTAAACACTCACAAAAGCTACCTTGATCGAGGCTGCTAAATTATTTGTTCATATTTTTGGCGATTTTCATTCCTAATTTAACCTATTATCGACCAGTTTAATTTGATCGCTACTAGTCGTATAAGGAAGAGGGCTATTGCCAATGTTTTTTTCCTTCGTGATCTTTAATAGTTGTGACTACGTTCCTTTTTTCCGGCTGAAAATCGACTGAACATGTCCGTTGTAATACCTATTATCGGCCACTCGATGTTTGTTCGCTCTATTTATATAACCATATGAAAATATTTGGAAAGTGTTTGGATTGAGGCTAAAGAGCCTATTCAGAAACTATTTTATTAAATAGGGCTGTTTACAAGCGTACTTCTCGGGCAAGCGTGGTAGGGAATAATAAACACTTAATGACTGGCCCCGAGGGAAACAGTGAGTTTGTTTCCCCGAGATCCTCGAATGGGGATGTTCCCCGAGACGGAGTCGAGGATCGAGGGGAAACAAAACTCACTGATTCCCGAGGGGACAGTCATTAAGTGATTTGTTATATAGACATACGTTTTACTAGAGGCAAAGTTGTGCATAAATACAGATCTACTTGATACGAGCGAGGTTTGTCGTCTTCTCTTCGGGAAGCTGCTTTTCAAGACAAAACAATGCCAGCATCGCTACGGCAGTTTTAGTATCGTTTTGTGTCTCACTCTCGTGCTTGATAAAGATCTAAATTGTTTCCTTGGAGCTAGCTGGTTCCATTTCGAACGCTTTCTTTCGACGAAAAATGGTAAGCTCTAGAGACTAGACATTTTGGTAAACAAATATTTCCCGCCTTTAGCTAGCCAGTGGCGCGCGCGACACATCACACCATCTTCTGTCACGATGTGATCACGTGGCGGGCAACAATTGATGAATTGTTGCCTGCGCGGGAAACATTGGATTTTGATAACTGCCACGTGACCCTGAGTCAGCCAATGAGAGCGTGCGTTGTGTCTGGAAAACTTATGGCTTGTAACAAGTGCTGTTGTTGCCTTGTTGTATTTAATATGCATATCGACTGCAAAATGCATGAAATGGCATTTGTCTGAGTGTTTATCACATCTGTGCATGTTTATATAACTATTAGTATTTAGTTTATAACAATGCGTGGGGTTTTATACTATAATTTTTCTCTTTTTTTCTTTAAATGCACAATGTAACTTGTACATGACCTGTATATTCCCTGCTCAAGATGCTAGTATTGAAAAGTATAATGATAATAGCATGGCATGAGGATAATAATACTGATTAGTGTTTAAATTTCCCTGAGAGCTGTGGGAGAATTTGTGGAAGGCCCGACGCTGCAGGCACAGGGACTTTTACCGGGGGTCATTACTGGATGTTACAGTGGACAGTATTCCTTAATCCATTAAACAAAAATAATAATAGTCAGAATAGAAACAAAAAGAAAACATTGGAAGTAGGGTCTAATATATAGTCTGTGTGTATTAGTCTAATATCAATTTCATGGGTTGAGTAAAATCACTATTATAATATTTCAGTCTCTACCACGAATTGGTATAGAGGGCTGCATACTTCAGCGACACTACTTTTAGTTTATTGTGCTATAGTGATGAACTATATTTATTTACAATTATTATTGACCGATTATATACTGGATCAAATTATTGTTTCTTTTATTTTTCTTTCAGTAATTTTTATTTATGGGAGTGAAACATATACAGATTATAACAATTATATCATAAATCCTCTTTTTATTTTTATTTAAACAGCATTTCCCCTTTACAGTCCATACTTAGCATTTGTTTGATACAGAACTGACTAATAAAACATCAGTTTTTGGTTTGAGTTTCTGGTTTGAAGATGTATTTCAGTCCAGTTCTTAGGAATTTAGAGTTCATCAATGTGGCGAGCATACTGAAAACTTGAGCTAATTAAACGTAAACCTCCCCCTTGTGTTTGGCAGCCATCTTGTGGTGATGTCAATGAAATGCAGCCACCAATATGGATTTTTGGTCAGCCATATTGGATTACAGCTCTGCTTCACACAACCACTGATGCATACATATACATCGACACACTCTTTAGAGTGACACAAAAATGTATTGTTTTTTGTAGTTTTTAGAACATACAAGAAAGCTGGCAAGAAAATGACAGCAAAATATATTCTCTGGATTCAATGATCAGTAAGGTTTATTTGGCGAGTTAAATTTTGCTCAGAAAATCGTCTGATAATTTCTGGAACCACACAATATTATAGTTTCATTTAACAAGTATAGTTTACAACATTTGCGTGAGTGTTGTATCGGTCTATACAATCTCTCACCTCTGGCTCAAGCAATTTCGCACCTCCGGCTCGAGATTGTATAGGCCGATAGAACGCTCCCACTCGTGTTGTAAACACTACGGTTGTTTACCATTTACACGGAAATTCTGGAAATTTCGGTTGGGATGTAAATGGTAAACTTTTTTTTCAGTCTGTACCGTGAAAAATGTCCGAAATTAATGTCCCACAATTTCCAACCAGAATTTCCCATGTGGAAATTCAGTGTACAATTTACAATTCCCATGCGGTCATACCACTTTCAGGTCTTAGTAATACAGGAACACCCAACGAACTGTTCTGCAAAATAACTGTTCTTCTGGGCCACTCGGCTGGCAAATTCTGCACTTTTGGAATTTCTCTGGCTGGCAAATTCTGCAGTCTGATACTAAATAATAATATAACGGAGCGATATTTGTCAGCTGGTAAATTCTGCAGTCCGATATAATTACATAATAATAATATAACAGAGCGATATTTCTCAGCTGGCAAATTCTGCACGTACCTGTTGTTTCACAGGTTTTTAAAAATACCGAATTCTGCAGGTTAGCTCAGGTTTTTATTCTTAAAATAAAAATATATTTTTGCTGCTGGCAAATTCTGCACTTAAATATTTCAGCTGGGAAATTTAGAAATTCTTCATGAACTTTAGGCTGGCTGGCGCTGCAGAACAGCTGTTCGTCTGGCAGCTGAAAAACAATTCCCTTAAATATGTTTAAATACATCTGATTTGTTATAAAAACATCAGAATGTTTGTTTTTATGAAGTTTTACCGTTGGGTGTTCCTGGTAATATGCCGAGCTTTTTTCATCTGGAATAGTTTGTGTACTTGTAAATGGTAAATGTTTTCCGATCTGGTAATTCCGTTTGGAAACTTTTGTATACTATTACACTAACTCAAACCGACCGGGATTTCTGTGTAAATGGTAAACAATCTACATAAACAAGAGTGCCCCACCCCTTCTCTGCCTTGCTTCTGGATTATTTGGCTTATGAAAAAGTGCAATACAACAGCTCAAGTCCTTGAATTACTGTCTTTGATCATGCTGACCACCAGTAGATACTTGACAATGCCTAGCAGACAAATACAGTATTGGTATCATACTTTTCATGGATACATTTATGTTTCTTAAAGCTTTAACTCGAACAAGGAGTGATTTGAGATCCAATTTGGTTCAGTACGTATATTAGGGCAGTAACTAGGATTTGTTGAATGTTTATGGATGTTCGTATCACAAAAATAAGGAAATGAATTATTAAAAAGCATCTCGATACAATGAAGTTGTTCCCAGATATTTATGAATAACTTTAAGTCTTATATAAAGTCTTTTATAGCCGTTCCTAATTTAGAATGTTGCTGTATAGGTACCTACTCACACGTCATTCTTGTTTGGCCGTATTGTGTCACAAACATGGCCGTAGAAAATGCAAAATCGCAAGAATACGGTGAGAGGTTTAAGGGGGTACTTGTTGTTTAAATTGTTTAACATGTACTAAAGCATTGATCAATGAAAAATGAAATAGGTTTCCTTAATCTTTTCCTTAGATATGGAAGGTTGAAAATGGGCTAAATTTTCAAGAAACATATGAAGGCTCCACTTTCACACAAAAAAATAAAATAGAGTAATCCCTCTTACCTTGAAGTGATAATTCACATGGCTGATCTTCTGATAATATTCTGTCGATATACATCCATTTTAGCTTCTAAACTACAATATTATGGACGCACAGAGCAATATATTCGCCTTTCATGGATATTCTCGAGGCAAAATTCAGAAAAAAATTGCCGTGTTCTGATTGGCTGAAAAAGTCCCGTGACGCGTGATCACCCTCCTCTGACTCACGCCATTCTGTTCAGCTGAGCTAAGCAAAATGCCGGTATATACTTCATGGTAGTGTTCCGTTCCATATAGTCTCCCTGCATAATACTGTAAAACAGTAGAGCAAATGATTATGCAGGGAGACTATATATGGAACGGAATACTACCAGGAAGTATATACCAAAACGCCATCGGAGAGTCCCACTGAAAATACCGAAGTACACACCATAAAACGATGAATAAATTAGCTAAGACCCACTAACCCTAATAAATCGTGTTCTGCGCTTGCGCGCAGCCACGAGTTAAAAATATGGATAAAGTTTGCTAATGTATTGTATAATACCACTGGTAGTTACCGGTGCCTGTATTCAGTACCTTCTGTGTAATTTATGAGTAACTACAGCATGCAATCTTAAGTAGGTTTTAACAATTCAAAGGCAAGTTCTGAGTTGGCTCGGTGCATGCGAATTCTGTAACACACTGGTTGATACTATACAGTCGGGGATATCATCAAAAAGGTGAGCTGAGAGTTAAAACCATGCATTACCAAATACTCTGTACGCCTAACTAGAGTAGTTGCATTGTTTATGCTAATATATCAAAAGCGAGATCAAGTGTTGGACCGTAATACCAAAACACAAGAAAGCGAATGACTCTCGAGAGGCGCAGCTCATTGCTAAGGTGAACACCCCAACGCCTCAGATTATGTTATCATTGTATATTTTTAAATATAAAGTGAATGAAGACAATGTTCAAGACTGTACTGTTGAACTTGTGTTACGTTTCCCACAGTTGTTATACCACATTGTAAGTAGAAAATACATTTTTAATAGGTGATTTTTTATCACAAAACACTGACAATATGTGAGTTTACAAGATTTACACTGTTTTGTCTCACAGTCAATGTGCTAATTTTGAATTACATGTAAGATTCTGAGATTGATTTCCCTTTTAATTTCAATGGAAACTCTTGATTTTTTTAATGTGCTCATAAAATTGGTCTATGCATGACGACACGCCCCGGCCGTATTTTTCACAACAAGAAAACCCCTTAATCAACATAATAATCCCTGCTATTGTTATCAAGATTGCAACCGAACAATAGGGCATTTCTTGATATCAATTTCTCCGTTAACTTGACCGGCGAAGTTCAGTTCCACGAATTATTCAATCGACTTCGGCTATCAGTCGAGCGTGTAGCAAGTTCACACATACTAATCCCTGCTATTGTTTTCAAGATTGCAACCGAACAATAGGGCATTTCTTGATATCGATTTCTCCGTTAACTTAACGAAGTTCATACGAATGATTCAATCGACTTCGGCTGTCGGTCGAGCGTGTAGCAAGTTCACACATACTAATCCCTGCTATTCAGTTTTCAAGATTGCAACCGAACAATAGGGCATTTCTTGATACGATGGCGATGTACAAAACTAGGCATAAGCGCACCTCAGGCTACCTGCTGGATCTCTTTACAACTCGTAATACTAAGTGTTCTGAAAGTAAATTATTTATACCTAAACCGAGGACTGACTACCTAAAACGTAGCTTCAGTTACAGTGGGGCATTCCTATGGAATAATCTTCCACGTGATTTAAGAGTGTCTAACCATATAAAGCATTTTAAAGGGGAATTGATACCTTGTATGATAAATCGGACGTCTCCCGCACGGCAAACATGTAAAACAGTTTTAATGCATTATTACATTTAAAATTTGCAATGTACACATTTTACTATTTTAATGTACACCTTTCGTGTACAACTGATGTTTTTAACCGTGGATAAATAAAGATTGTCTGTCTGGCTGACTACTCGATGGCAAAATATAAGGATTTGTATGAAACTTTATCGCTAGTACAGGTATCTCATGATGGAAATTAATAATTAACAGCCACTGCAGTTTACGTACCACATCAAATATAACAATTCCAGGCTAGTCGGGTTTTGTATAGCCTCCTAAAGCAGACCCCCGTGGCGACTTCCGTTTCACTTCCCCGCCACAAGCTTGTGTCGGTCAGGTGACGTCACAAGCTTGTGTCAGGTCAGGTGACGTCACAAGCTTGTGGCGGGAAGTGAAACGGAAGTCGCCGCGGGGGTCTGCTTTAGAATGCTAGGTTTTGTAACGACTGTTGCGTTCGTTGCCCTCCCAGAGGGGAGAATCGAGTATCATTTCCATGGCAACTATCGACCAAGCATAGCGTGCGTTGTTCAGGAAAGGCTCTATTACATGCCTAGCCTAGTCCCTGGGCCTTCTGGCTTGGTATTTTGTCTGCCGGTTAGGTGACGTCACAACCATTACAAACCACAGGGATCCCATTAACCCACTCAGACAAAATACCAGCCAGAAGGCCTAGGGACTAGGCTGCATAATTTCATTTTTTTAGGTGGAGGTGAACTAAAAAACAATTTCTATCCGAAATGCGGCTTGAGGGCTCTAACACAGTCAAGAAACAATGGATGCCTTGAGGACACTTCGTAAAACTTTCACCAAACCAAAACAGCCGAAATTTTAACTAACAAACTGACATTTGTATATCTCCTCTAGACTTCTCTCAACCCTCTCGACCCTTCTCGGCCCTACTGACCACTCTAGACCTCTCTACATCCATTTGACACCTCTACACCCTATTGATCCTTCTAGACCCTATTGCCCCTCTAGACCCTATTGCCCCTCTAGATCCCTTTAGACCCTATTGACCCCTATAGACCCCCGAGACCTTATTGACTCCTCTAGACCCTATTAACCCCTCTAGATCCCACTAGACCCTATTGACTCTTCTAGACCCTATTAACCCTCCTAGACCCTATTGATCCCTCTAGACCCTCTTGGTCATATTGACCCCTCTATATTGTATTGATCCCTGTAGACCATATTGACCCCTCTAGATCAGTCCTATTGTAAAGGTGACTCATGAAAACACTTAATTGTTACCGCAATTATTTTAAACAAGAGGCCACACCAAATATATCTTGCTACAAGGTATTCAGCGGCGTTTTAAAATATATATTCTTTTTTTAATGATTTATTAGCAGGAAAGCCGCATTTCTACCGTCAAGGATCAGATCAAAACATTATGAGCAAAATACACGACGACATAGGTAACGTAAACCTGACTGTCTAAAATATCACAATATGTCGAAGAATGATATGTTAGTCATTCTAAGTTAATCAGGATAGATCAAATGTACACTAGCCTGCGAACAGGCTCATTAAAAGTAGAAAGGGAGAAGAGCCTGCACGGACGATATACAAATGTGAATTACACCCGTACGTTGATCGGCATCTCATTAGACTCGGTTCAGGAGGGAGAAGAGCCTGCACGAGCGATATACAAATGTGAATTACACCCCTACATTGATCCATCATTAGACTCGGTTAAGGAAGGAGAAGAGTCTGCACGGAGGCTAATACAAATGTGAATTACACTCCTACATTGATCCATCATTAGGCTCGGTTCAGGAGGGAGAAGAATCTGCACGAACGATATACAAATGTGAATTACACCACTACCCAATTGAAACAAAGGATAATAATTAGGCGGCTTTGTTTATCTAATTACCTAATTATCTAATTTTATGTCACCGGGGATATTTGAAAATTGTACCAAATTACAATCCTCTGGTGGCTTGTGCAATTTTGGCATAATTTTCAAACGTCGCTCGTGGTGTAAATCATTAATTGCACTTGTACTCATATAATAACTTTTACTTATATTTTTAGGTATCAGCACCACAAGTCATAACAACAAATCTTACGAAAATGCAGATAACAGTGTTAAAGAAACCGACGTTGAACAAGCGCAGTCTCCAAAATTGAGATCGAGGTTTTCAGTCAAGTGGGAAGAGTTCGTTGGCCAAACTACGTTACACGGTCTTCGCTATGCTTTTCTCAATCGTCCCGCACCTGCTCGTGCAATATGGCTTATTATGGTCCTTTCATGCGGCGGATTCTACGGTTTTACTGTATACAAATCAGTAACAAAATTTCTCAGTTATCCGACTAATACCGTTGTTAGTCATAAATACGAAAAACAATTGCCTTTCCCTGCAGTGACAGTCTGTCCACTGAATTTGTTCGAGAAAAGTAAGCTGCTGACACAAGACAAAGATCCAGATTTTATAAAATACGGAATGAATCAATCAGCGTGCGTTGCGACAGCAAAGGTGCGGGGGGACAACCCATGTGGTTTTGCAATGGTTTGTTGTTGCTATCACAATTTATATCTCTCATCCAATATTGATTTGGGTGAAAACATCAGGAAATGCACCAGTGACTACAAACAGAAGCTCATCGAAGCTTTGAAAGACTCCAACACTTCACTGGATCTTCGACAATTCCACAGTTCATATGGCCCTACAGTTGTCGTGGGTCCATTTTGTAAGTTTGATCGAAATGATTGCCAAAAGAATGATTTTGTACCTTATCACCTAGACAGTGGCATTTGCTACACCTTTAATTCAGGAGTTAATGGTTCGGTTCTTAAAGTAGCCAGAGGAAGAGGCAGTATTTCTGGACTGAATGTTTTGCTGGACTCGCGAATTGAGGAGTACACTATATCAAGATTCTCTATCGGAGTCAAGGTCTTTATACACAACCAAGGAGAATTCCTCGACGACTTGGGTGGCATTAATATCAGCCCAGGTAGACACGCTATGCTATCCGTTTTCATGAAAAAGGTAATAATAATAATAGAAGATTTTGTCCTAGCTTAATGGAAACATACCATTATTTCCAACATCGGGAGCTAAGAAAATTATAGGGCTTATATATGCACTTTAAGACAAAGCCGACTGACATATTATAGTACTTAGTAACTATATATGTTCGGCGTTCTTCATTATATTCTGTTAGCAGATTTTAGGTATTTGAACCTATTATCGGGCACATGAAAAATAGTTATTCTTAATAACCACTCGAAGACAGAATATTATGTAACCGTTTCATTTGTTTCCCTTCAGTATATTCACTGAATATACTATACTTGTCATCATATTTTGTTTCTATAAAGAATGGCTCTGCCAACTTGATCTGTGAAAGTCTACTTATATTTCCGAAACTTCACTATTGCCTTCGGTAATCACTACTTACACCAGCTGGTATATTCTCGTCCACTGATCCAAAGTTCTTTAGCACTGTGCGTGACCGATATACTTATAGAGTTGAGATCTCAGCTGAGTCTCCGTGACCGATACAGAGTTGCATGAGGAGGAGGCTAGGTAAGCGGTCCGTTCATGATATTTAACAATTATTCACTGAAGTCGGAGTGACTATTGGTGAATATTTACCGAGACGAAGTCGAGGTAAATATTCACCAATAGTCACTGAGACTGAAGTGAATAATTGTTTTAGTATAATTTCATCAGTGAATATCAGAGAAATTAAAACTAGAAATTATTAGTCTGACTTCCGACCCTTTTATAAGTTTTACAAGCGCGCGTGACAGGATAGACAGAGCGGAAAAACGGAGCGCATGCGTACTAGCCACTTCATTAAAAGTGAATCAAGATGGCCGCCGAGCTGGAGTGAATTGGAGCTCTTTTTCAGGGACCTCTCACAGCTCAGGAAATACCACGATTACCTTAACACTTCACACGATGGACTGATATTCTTCAGTGACTTCTCTGAGCCCAAATAACACATAATCCAGTTCACTAAAAGGACGCTACAATTGCTCGTTCAACTCTGTGTTCAAGAAAAACGGGGGTTTCTTGGTGTAGCAAGGCACCACATGACGTCATTCTTTCCCTCTCTTGAATATTCATTGAAAAGCACCAAATGACATCACGTGTGTTGAGTATAGTGATACACCAGCCTTTCCCAATAATTATAAGTCTCTTGTCGTTGTCCCACTGTCCCGGGACAACGGGACAACCACTTCGTCGAAATAATTCTAAGTCTCAAGTCGTTGTCCCACTGTCCCGGGATAACGGGACAACAAAATTGTATGCATACTAATGAGTATAGCTGAGAGACAGGGACAACGGGACAACGGGACAACCACTTTGACGAAATAATTCTAAGTCTCAAGTCGTTGTCCCACTGTCCCGGGACAACGGGAGAACCACTTCGTCGAAATAATTCTAAGTCTCAAGTCGTTGTCCCACTGTCCCAGGACAACGGGACAACAAAATTGTATGCATACTAATGAGTATAGCTGAGAGACCGGGACAACGGGACAACGGGACAGCCACTTTGACGAAATAATTCTAAGTCTCAAGTCGTTGTCCCACTGTCCCGGGACAACGGGACAACCACTTCGTCGAAATAATTCTAAGTCTCAAGTCGTTGTCCCGTTGTCCCGGGACAGTGGGACAACGACTTGAGACTTAGAATTATTTCGACGAAGTGGTTGTCCCGTTGTCCCGCGACAGTGGGACAACGACAAGAGACTTATAATTATTGGGAAAGGCTGGTGTATCACTATACTCAACACACGTGATGTCATTTGGTGCTTTTCAATGAATATTCAAGAGAGGGAAAGAATGACGTCATGTGGTGCCTTGCTACACCAAGAAACCCCCCACAAAAACGAACCATTTCGAAATGTTCATATGCGACTGGATAAACGCGAAAAATAAGAAAACTTGTGAATATACAAAGGTTTATACTTCGGTAGAGAACTAAGAAGGTAATGGTTTTCAACATATAAAATACCATATTCGAGATTTTCATACCATTTTTCAAACGAAGCATTTGAAGTTACAGTAGTGACTAGACTGTCTACAGCAGTAGAAATCCTGGAACGGCGATGAAGTAAATCTACAGAGCTATTATCAGGAAATTATACAATATTTCACTTGATTTGGTTATTATGGTATTACATATCGGCATTTTGACGAATTAGTTGACTGATTTACCAATGCAAAGAAAACGAATTTTCATTTTGTTTTAAAATGAAGTGTTGTATAATAGTATATACATGTAAAAAAACTTAATATGTTATATATAATTGTTCTGTTTTCAGAAAGCCAACAATAAAACATAGTTGTAACCGAGTATAAAATAGTTTTGTGTTCATTTAATTTTGTTCATGTTAGAAGTGGGTGACACTAATTATGTTGTGTGGGACTTTTGTGCAGTTGTGTATAAAGGGGGAGGTGCATGGTTGGTGTTTGAAATCAAGAGCCTCCATGTGGACTTTCTCACCCAAGGTTTGTGTTTGCTTTGCACGAAACAGTACTTCTTGTTGTCCCCAAGCACAAGCAAAGTGAAACAAATACATGTGTAGGATAATTGAAAGAGATATAAATAGCCTCCATAGCAAACTACATGCACATGCACTGTTTATAATTGTTACATATATGGTACAACTTAACAGAGGAAGGACTACACAGATTTTTTAAATGTTTTTGGTTTAATGTTTTTAACATTCAGCAGAATTCTCTACTATCTTGCTGAGTTTATATCCAACCAACTGGTGACATAACACAGGATGCAATAACTTTCCACAAAAGTTAAACCTTAAAACTGTGTGTATGTATCTCTCTTTTTTCATTTGCCTAATGATTACTAATACATAATAATATTTGTACAGGAATCTATAAGCAATTACATATAATAAAATGCATTGTTAATTTCTTTGAAAAACTTGGTAGCTCCCTCTTTCATGAGCCTTTTTTGGAGTTACACAGAAACTACATTATTAGCATAATTAATTAATGCAGAAGTTCATTAATTTTCAGTGTAGCTGGCTTGGACTTTGAAGTATAGAGCTCTGTGAATATGCCTTCAGTAATAAATGTTTGTTAAAATACAAATATTGTATGTGTAGCTGGCTATACATATATATACAGCTATTTCAGGCTAATATAAGTGCAATGTAGATGCATGCTAGTTCTGGAGCACTGGCTGTAGCCAGGTTATTTTGAAACCCCTGTGTGACCATTTCCTGTATGTCCCCATTTTCTGAACACCTGTAGTATACTTATTTTATGAAGTGTGTGAACATTAAGTGAAGATTATTTTCTGAAATTATGTGAAGGGCTAATCTAAGAAACATGTCAATAATAATAAGTGAACATGTTCTTAACTTGATTTTTTAAATGAAATTTGTATGAATAGATGGTTTGCACTCAATCCCCAGAGATTCAAATGACAAAGGGCATGGCGGCCATGTTGGTGCACAGAACAAAAGAAGCTAACGAAGAATCTATTGTTAACTGTACACCAACATGGCCGCTATGATGTCACGTGCAAAGGGTCTATTATGTGAAATTATTTTAAAGGTTAACTGTGAATTGTGTCTTTGTTAAGTGCTTACAGTGTATATATTATTTTATGTGAACTTATTTCAGAGGTGAATCATGTGTATATGTTTGAATTGCTAATGCAGTACCTAATGAATCATATCAAGGCAGGAAGAGGGTCAGCTTTTTATTGGATAATTTTGAGGAAGGAGGGGGAAGGGTTAGGTGCCCAGTGAATGAATGAGAAAGTCCAGTCTGTATAATAAGCACAATTAATTTGGGAAAGGAAAGCAATGAGGGGAAATATGCCCGGGGGGGGTACTTACATGAAAAATGGGTATGTATGTGAGGCCAAGAGACTCAGACCCTGACCCTGTTTGACCCAATCCGAGCTCCAAAACCCTGATTGCCCCCTTTTTGGTTCAAAACACGGTCGGATATATACCCCGGCCGGTATACAGCGTACCGGGATTGCATGCAAAATACAGAACATTTCAAGTCGGGACGTGTCATTGGGTAAACAAATCAGCAGATGAAGTATACATAGATAAGTACTGAAGTACGAGATGTATGGGAACCTCAGTGCTTCCATGTGGGCAGGCGATCAAAATGCGGCAACAGAATGTCTTTTTTTGACATAGCAGCTAAAAAAAATTGAACCCTAACTGCCTAAAAAATACTGAACCCCGACCCTGACTGCACCCAAATTATACTCAAATCCTGACCCTGATCTGCCCAAATCAGGTCAAAAGCCTGACCCTACCTGCCCAAACCGAGCTCAAAACCCTGACCCACCCGGGCGGCACATACATAATACGTCCCAAACGGGAGTACCCCCCCCCCCCCGGGGAAATATGCTGGAATTAAGAACATGTTTCTAGTTTCCAATGGCTTCCATTTTATAATAACAATAATAACAATCAGACAGTGTGTATTAGTAAAGAAATAATTAATTAATTATAGTTCTATTATAATGATATTGATGCTAAGAATCTCTGCTTATGATCATGTATGTTCATTTAAAATCAAAACTTTTAAACATAAGTTTTAAAATGCCAAGTGTGCATTTTGTATTAGGCAGACCCTTTTAAAATGGCTGGGAAGTCTGCTATAACCTAAGGCTCAGGGATGCTCTGATGGTAAATTATTTCTGAATTTAAGGTCCAGATACAACATACATATTAAATATGTAATTTATTATAATATTAGTATTTAGATATAGCTACAAATATTATTTTGTCAAAAATTTAACTTAAAAAAAACACCTTGTAATTTGAATTAACATGAACATGCAATGTACGTGTGAGCAGATTCTTAGTATTGATAATAATCATTAGTCAATTAGTTATATGTCATGTTTTGCACATGTATCTGATTGTTAATGTTAGTATCATGAATAAAACCTCATTAACCTCCATAGCCACGATTTTCCTTTCCCAAATACATTATCAAACCCACATATTAAACTGAATCAACTATCACATTCTTTCAATCAACACTTACAATGTTACCCTTCCTCATTCAAAATTTGAGTTACAACACCAACACATACATGATTTACTTCTAAATTTCATAAATAGTTTTTGCATATTTTAAGAGAATAACTTATTTTTAATGTTTCATGATAGATACATAAGTGTTCTTGTTTTTGTGGAGAATAAAGATGAAGAGTCAGTGCTGAAAAGCATAAATTGTTCGAGTCTTAATTCCATATAGATGTGTTCCTTCCAATGCTGTTAATATATGGGACCAGATAATTACAGTATGTCATCATTATGCATTAAAAATAAACAGGTTTAAAACACTTAGTCTCAAATAATGAGAAAGTATATAGATGAAAACTGTATACGTTTGTGTTTGTTTTCATAGTTTGCTATATTTGCCTGACTTTGCTTTTGTTTGGGAAGAATAGAGATAGAGAGAAATAATGGTGTTTGAAGCGGTCTGTATTTCAAAACAAGTAATCTGTATAACCAGGTGCTCCTTTACAATTTCAGTCCAGATATTCCAAAACAGCAAACAAACACTGAGTGAATTGGGAAGAGAATCAAGTTTTACTATTTTACAGGAAAATAAACAAGACCAGAGGTACTGCTTCTTTGCTTGATCTGCATAAAATGTTTATAAAAGCATTTTTATGCAAAGCTTGGGTGAGAAAGTCCAGTCATGCAGGCTCTTGATATGTACCTCTCTTACAAAACCACACAAAATTCCCACACAACATAATTAGTGTCAACCCACTTCTAACATGAACAAAATTAAATGAACACAAAACTACTTTGCCAAAGGCATTCGATTACAACTATGTTTTATTGTTGGCTTTCTGAAAACAGAACAATTATAACATATTAAGTTTTTACATGTATATACAACACTTCATTTTAAAACAAAATGAAAATTCGTTTTCTTTGCATTGGTAAATCAATCAACTAATTCGTCAAAATGCCGACGTAATACCATAATCATGATAACCAAAATCAAGTGAAATATTGTATAATTTCCTGATAATAGCTCTGTAGATTTACTTACAGTCTTTGGTGATGATCGCCGTTCCAGGATTCTACTGCTGTAGACAGTCTATTCACTACTGTAACTTCAAATGCTTCGTTTGAAAAATGGTATGAAAATCTCGAATATGGTATTTTATATGTTGAAACACATTACCTCCTTAGTTCTCTACCGAAGTATAAAGCTTATATATTCACAAGTTTCCTTATTTTTCGCGTTTTCCAGTCGCATATGAACATTTCGAAATGGTTCGTTTATCTTGAACACAGAGTTGAACGAGCAATTGTAGCGTTCTTTCTGTGGTCTGGATTATCTGTTATTTGGGCTTAGAGAAGTCACTGAAGAATATAAGTCCATGGTGTGAAGTAATAAAGTAATCGTGGTATTTTTTTAGCTGTGAGAGGTCCCTGAAAAAGAGCTACAATCCACTCCCGCTCGCCGGCCATCTTGATTCACTTTAATAAAGTGGCTAGTGCGCATGCGCTCCGTTTTTCCGCTCTGTCGACAGGATAGTTTTGTGACAACATTTGCATAATCACGTGCCGCTACGGTTCACTGCACAAACCGACTCGACAGGAGACTTGCAGGGACTACAAGAATGGATTTGCTAAAGCAGAGAAATACCGAAAAGCAGTCCAAATGCACACTAGAATTCAAGTTGAAGCCGCAGTCCTCTCTTTTGAGACCTCGAACCGTGTTACAAAGAGAGGAAATGCAGCGAAAATGAGTGGAAGTGGACAAACTCGGCTTACTGAAAATCTGCCACGGCGAGTGCAAATTTATCGAAAGGAACCGCTTTCATGAGTTCACTTCAAATGACAAATTTGCTGGAAACTACAAACTACAGTTTGTAGTTTTGTGGATTATAGCCATCACAGAATCAAAGACAATGGTAAATCAAGAGACAAATGATTTCGGTATGAGATAAAACTTGAAAACACACCGAGAGCGGCGAGAGAAGAGCATAACAGCAACCGGCTTCCTGAATGAAAACTAGAACTTGTTGTTTTTCTATCAAGAACCACGGGGAAAATAACTCAAGTAAGTACACTCTTTTTAAGTCGAACAGTTCCAAAGTCTCGTTGTGTTATTTATTGCTCTAAGTAGACGTTATTTCAGTTGTGATTCACGAGGACCGAATAAACTCAACCCGGCCAAAACTCGTAAGTAAACTTTGTTTGTGACGGCTTATGGATTAAAATAAGCTTCAAGTTTAGCCATACTTATTTAGTTGCTTCTTCAGTGGGTTTTGGAAAAGCTTTTCCTTTCGTATTATTTATTTATTCGTGAGAAACATCAGTAAATATGCGAGCGGCCATTTTGGTAAATGCCTTGTATGTTATATTCACCTCCAGGCGCTCTGGAGGTGAATATAGCGACGTATGACGTAATTCACGACCAATCAGAGCACGGGAGTCTCTATATTCACTGATGAAATTATACTAACAATAGATATTCGTCCATGCGTTGACAACTCACATAATCATAGTCTTAATAGAAACACGTGTGTCATAACGTTTCATTCAAACCACGAAATCAATCCAAACATTTTTGTAAAAAAAACTTACAACTCAAACAATTATGGTTTTTCAGTTTACTTGGATTTTTATAGAATATTTAAGATGTCTCCTCACTTTAAAATCCCATTGCACTTGGACTCGTTTGGCTCATCGCGTGTGATACGTTGTGATGGCGAAATCAATGCACAGGTATTCCAAGTATACGATTCTATTAGCGATTATAAGAGAATGTACTGATTATTGCACCATGGTTTACTCAGTGTGGTGTAATTGGGATTTTACGCCGGTCAGCATAGGCGGTGCCTAACTTTGAAACACAAACATCATCCCACACGAGTAAAAAGGAGAGAACTTCAGAAATAGGAGCGAACTATACCGACAGTAACGAAAGGGAAACCAGCGATGGAGACCTGGAAGCGAACATTTTAGGCACGTGAATTTAACCAGCGGTTGATGAAACTTTAATATCGATAAAATACTGAATAAATCGAATATCGATTCCTTCCCAGGGTCTTTGGCGTGCCGAAAACCATAGTAAGTGAGTGAGTGCAACGCGTCATCTCTCTTAGATTGTTATCATCGATTGTCAAAATCGCTAGAATTGATTATAATCATCATTCTGAGACAAACCCTAACCCGAACTACAAACCAAACCCTAACCATCGGACAAGTCCGCGGGTAAACGACGGGTTCTCACTCACCTAGAGCTGGGGTTCACAGGTAAACGAGAGAAAAGAATGTTTGAGCGCTCCTACTCGGGCTCGAACTCGTAGCCGTTGCGTGTAGTGCTTGGTAGTACAGACGTCATGGCCACTACACTAAGCGCGTCTACCGCCGTTCTGATTTCGACAATTGTTTATCTTTATACTTGACTGGTTTTAACCTCGAGGTTAAATTGAGGACTATTATAATCAATTCCAGCGATTTTGACAATTGATGATAATAGTCAAACTAAGGGAGATACCGTGTTGGTGAGTGAGTGATACGAATTCCCTATCCCCAATAACTCGTGTCTGCGTTTGCGCACATCCACGAGTTAAAAAGAAAATCATATATATTTATTAGGTCCGTTTCAGACACCGCTCTTGATCTATTTATGTTGTCGAATTTAATGTTGATGAGTTCGGCACATACGTGGTGTCTGAAACGTGCCTAAAGCCTTGGTCCAACGACTTCAACATCGGTTCAACATCGCTTCTGCATTTGTTGCATCATGTTGAGGGATGTTGAAAGCATAGGTTGCGAGAGACCTAGGAATGAGAACCAGACTACTCTCGTCGACCCAGACGCCATATATAGGTGCGCATGCTCGTATTCATGATCAACAATTGTTGAGTGAAATGGTCAAACGGTTTCAATATGAGAACAAAAGCAGTTAAGTAAATGTTGGAGAGATTTTGAAGTAGTTTCATACAATCGTCACCGGATTTTACGGGATTTTCAAACGGTTTCAATATGAGAACAAAAGCAGTTAAGTAAATGTTGGAGAGATTTTGAAGTAGTTTCATACAATCGTCGCCGGATTTTACGGGATTTTAAAAATCCGCGTTAAATTCGCGATTACTTATAAAATTGAAGTACGCGGGTTGTTGTTGGAGAAAACCTTGACGAAATCATTTATTGTGCTTTATTTCATTCAGTACCATCACTTAAAGGCTCCGTACATTACTGACTGCGGCGAGAATAAATTAAAAGGATTCACTTACTACACAATGCCCGGATGCTACTACGAATGCCTACAAGACGAGATTGTTGCACAGTGTGGATGTCGAATGCCTAGTTATGAAGGTAACTAAGATAATTGAATCTAAATAAAAACGATATCACACTCAATAATTCTCAAAGATTTTCTCTTCCGCGTGATTGGCGGAATTTCGACATGTGATCTAATAATTATTCACCGCACAAATGGTGGCTATAAGGGAAGAAACTTCATATGAGGACTGAAAGAAACTATTTCAAAGACGCACAATAAAGACGACAATAACCTACATTGCGGCTTTGAAACATGTTCATCGAAACTCACAGTTTAACTCGATCTTTGATCTGGGAATCTGTTCCGAGACTTCAGGAGCCGCACGCGAGTCAGGTCAACATGCAGATTTCGTCAGACTCCAGTGCAGAAGAATCATAAACCAGACGGCCTAGCCCCATATCCGACAGACGGACTGTTAGATCGACGAAAGGGATTTGCTCCTAGCTCATGCAATATCTAAGAATATAATGACGGGAAACTTAACCGAATCAAGTTCAAGAGCCGACAGTGCATGGAACCGACTCGGCCGCTAGCTAGCTAGCTGTCATGCCGGAGGAGTTGAGCAGTTAATTCACTTTCTGTGCTCAACCTCAACTTAAATCTTCGAATCGATGGTTTAATAGAGGCTCTGGGTGACGAAACCGATATGTTCCGAGCACAGTATCTCGGAATACAATAAACCTCTGCTTCAAGCTATAATCGCGGCTTCTGGTTCAGAAGCCAACAGTGGAGCAGACTCGGCCACTGCAACGCACGACTGGTTATTAAAAAAATCACCCTCCGTACTCTACCTAACCGAAACCTTCAGTTTGAAGGTTTATAGGTTCGGAACAAATGACTTGAATTATAAGTCTATCACTGAAAGTCCATTGTAAACCCCTGAATGGCTATTAGTATCCGACACCTGAAAACTATGATGTGATGTCTGTTGTACTATGTTAATCAAGCTCTTGAAGCGAATTACCACGTGCCGCAATTGGATACATCGATCAACAAAACTCGGTTTCTTTAAATAACTGAGTAGAAGGCGCTGCTTTATAACCAGAAATGTAATAACAGTCAAACCGTCTCAGATGATAATTACGGTGGCGACTGAATTGTTATTTAGTCAACAACAAAACATCGCTAGCAGCTAGTCCACCGAAAAGTCTTATAAGATGACTTATCTACCAGATTTATTGACCACTTTTTTGGTAATGTCTCGTACCAAACCTCGCATAATTTTTAGTAAGGAAAGTCGGTCATATTTGTGCTGGTACTGTAAACAAATTGGCTCAGCATTACCAGTAATCCCTGGTTCGGGATAACATCTTGCCTAGTTTATGAGTCTGATCACTAAAGTCCATTGAAAACAATGACTATTATAGTATCGGACACAATTTGCTTCAAGCGATTTTGCCATCTCCCCTTTAAAAATGACGGAGATAAGCAAGTGATGAATCAGTAGGTTTATAATTTGATCAGGTTTGATACATGATCAGAAAAGGAACCATTACCTATATGAAGTTTGTTTTCCGTACCGAAGAAAATTGGTCATAAAGCTCTATCAATTCCAAACCTGCCCAATCCCCCCCCCCCCCCCCCCTCCTTCGGCATTTGGCATTTTTGAATCAGAACGCTACAAAAGCTCCAGCTACATGTATGTAGCCTGCGTAGCAAGCCCAGGGGGAATTGGGAAGAGGAGGGAAGAGGGGAGAGGGAGGGAATTGGAAGAGGGAGGGGGAATGGGGAGAGGAAAGGGAAAGGGAAATGAGGGCTTGCAACGAACCCCCCGTTTTTTCCCTTACGCCCCCAAATTATAAATTCATTTTCAGTGTCGTCTGACATGACATCTGTCAAAATCAACCAATCAACTTCCTTGTTTCTGTCTGTTACAAATGTTTGACCTTCGGTGCGAAGGAAGTTCAAAATGACCCCTAGGAAAAACGAAGAACAGAGGTCAAACATTTGGGCTAGAAAATTGATTTCTACATGGATTTTCACCAAATAAACACTCTACAACCCCTGGGGTTCCATACTAAATTTACAGCGGGAAATTGTGGCTTAAACATACGTTTTTCGACACGAAAAAACACAATACAATCGCGTTACTAAGTATTTATAAAACTCTCTAGAGGCTAATGCCTCAAAATAAAATACAACTTCGCAGCTTCTGGTCCTAAAACGTAGCTATCCTGAATCGCTTGACATCCTAATCGTAAATAATCTACTTCTTATGGCAACCTAAGGTAAATTAAGGCTACTAAATTGGCCTAGCCAAGACCATTTTGGTTTCTCTCTCAATCTGGCGAGCGTTTTGTACGCAAACACACATTTCTGCACCAAATTGAGTGCAATAAAAGCTATTGACGTCTCCTGGGTACATATTATACAAGTGTAGTACAATATTTGGCCATACAAGTCAGTGTTTCTACATCAAAAGTTTGAAAATGTTTTTCGTCCATTCACGCGACTTTCGCTTTCCAAACACTGGCGTAACAAAACACAACCCTTCAGACATTTGCATCAAAATAAAATACAACTTCGCAGTTTCTGTTCCCAAGACGTAGCTATCCTGAATCACTTGACATCCTAGCTAGTCGTAAAGAATCTGCTTCTTAGGCATCTCAAGGCTGCTAAAGTTGGCCTAGACTAAGTCTAACTGTATACAGCACTGGTTGAACAAGACGGCCGCGCGGGCCGCCATGTTGAACGTAAACTGCCTTCTCCACGAAGCCGAAGATCAAACATTTGGGCTAGAAAATGGAGTTCTGTATGGATTTTCACCAAATAAAAACTCTCTGAAACCTCTAGGGTATCCGTACTAGATTTCCAGCAAGACATTTTGGCTTAAACATACGTTTTTCGACAATAAGGAAAAATTCACAACAGACTTCAGTTCTTCTCCGGTCTTCGGTTTTTCGGGGTTCGTTTTTCCGCCTGGATCTTCGTTGTTCATCTTTCCGACAACAACCCTGAAGCTATCGCTGTACATCTACTAATAGCTCTATAAATTACAAGAAGTTGAAGATACTTTTTCCAAATCTGGTGGGTCAAATCATGAGTCATATGGTCAAATGGCCAACAAGTCCTTCGACTTCGTGAACACTTCTTCATTGCATCGCGCCATAACTGCTATTTTTATTACAAGTGTCAATCAAATGTCATTGAACACCACTTTAGCCAATCGGAATTTTACGTCTAAAAAATGAACGTTAAAAGGGAAAAAACGGGGGGTTCGTTGCAAGCCCTCCTTTCCCTTTTCCTCTCCCCATTCCTCCTCCCCTCCTCTTCCCCTCTCCTCATTCCCTCTCCCCTCTTTCCCTATCTTCCCCATTCCCCCTGGGATTGCTACGCAGGCTACATGTATGAAGCTATGCAAATGCCTCACCGGTGACAAGTTATTTGAATGAATTCATTTCAAAAATGAAAGATATTGAGTTAGCAGCTAGTTTTGTTACTCAAGGGGTACACTATGGCCTCCTAAAGGACGCCCTTTTTTAGTGTGCAAACAAACAAACAAAACATAATAATAATTGGCTTGAGAAATAATTTATATATTATTATGGCATTATATTATGGGGGAAATAGAAATATTCAAATTTTGGTTGTACTATAATAGCTTCAGATAAGATGTGGTACGTATGATATGTGACAAAGTTACAGGAAGCAAAAAGCTATGTTATGCATTCTACATTCTAGAATTATTTTTTTATAACATTAGGTAATGATATTATGCAGTTGGCATATATACAGTATTTATGAAAACGTATTTGGGACAAATTATTTTTAATACTTAAATTGCAGTTTAGAAAATAAGTTTATATTAATTGCATTGTTTATCAAAACATATTGTGGTGATACAGTATAAAGGAAATATTAATGCATTTTAAAGTAATTTTATTCATACCAGTAGTTAAAAAAATTATTTGCCAATTTCCATACAAGTATTAGTAGACGATAAACGAGAGTAATTTATGGGGTTTGGGGTCCAGAGCGAGGGATGTTGAATTCCAGAAGTGACCAGTGTTCAGTTGTCTAACTGCCTTAGAAAATGGTTCACACCCACAAAGGAATGTTTGAATAGTTGCACACTATTGCATGTTTACGTAAAGGAAATCAGTTTCAGACACACTTCAACCACTTATACCAATAGTTCAAGAACAAAATATCATGAGGTGCAAAAAGAAGCTATTTAGCTAGAGAAAAATATTGGCAGAAAACTGGTTTTCATTTCTGAGGGATAGTGAAATGTACGTTTGTTTAGCACAAAAATATTGTTGGCAACAGTTTTTATATCTGTATTTGCATTACAAAAAAGTTTGACTTGATATTATATTTTTAATTATTTAAAATTTAAGTCAACATTAGTATTCTAAGTTGCTAATGAGTTTAACCTGAACGGAAAATATACCTAATTAGTGTTCCCTATATAGAGAGGCTTTATATGATTTATGGCACTGGAAAGCTGAGGGGTGTAACCATTTTCTAATATTTGTATTTTCAAATATATATTTTAAATATATATATTATGTTACGCAAATGGTTACATGTATGTATGATCCGTAATATGAAATAATTAAAAGTGAGTTATAACATGGAAACAGACTGGTTTGGATGTTTTATATATATCTACATGAATATATCTAAGGGTGTGTAACTGCTGTACACAAAAGGAATATGGGAAAGGCCTGGGGAGCGCATGGGAAACGTATGGGGATCGCATGGGAAACGTATGGGGAGCGCATGGGAAACGCCGTATAGGGAGCGCATGGGAAACGTCCTATGGGGAGCGCATGGGAAACGTTTGGGGAGCGCATGGGAAACGTATGGGGAGCGTATGGGAAACATATGGGGCGTGTATGGGAAAGACCTGGGGAGTGCATGCATAGGAAACGTATAGAAATTATATGGCAGGCATGGGGAACGTATGGAAATTGTATGGGAAACGTATGGGGAGCGCATGGGAAACGTATGGGAAAGGCATGGGGAGTGCATAGGAAACGTATGGAAATTATATGGCACGCATGGGGAGTACATGAGAAACGTACGGGGAGCGCATGGGAAAGGCATGGGGAACGTATGGGAAACGTATGGAAATTATATGGGAAAGGCATGGGGGAGTTTGTGGGAAATGGATGGGTATTACATGGCCAGTTAAATGTTTGGGGAGTATGGGAAAAGAATGGAAAATAAATGGGTAAGGTATGGAAACTGAATGGATATACCATGGGACTGGTCTGGTTAAGGAATGGAAATTGTATGGGTCGAGTATGTAAATGATATGGGTATGATATGAGATTATTACGTTTGTATGGATAAGCTATGAGTTGAGTATGGGATAAGCATGGCAAATGTGTGTTTGTGTATGGGGAACACATGGCCAAAGTGCAACTTTTTTAACCTTTCGAGTTCCCATGTAATTACCATAGTACTGCCATATAGATCCCATATGCCACCCATATTATTCCCATGCAAAACCCATTTGCTTCCCATGCTAAAAATGTTACAAATATTCATTGTTGCCCATATATTCTCCATATATGGAAACTATATGGCCATATATGGGAACCATCTGGATTTTAGACAAATCCATACTTTTCCCATATACTTTTGTATGGGCATAGTATGGACTATATATGGACATGGTATGGATTTGAAAATATTGCACATCAGACAGCATTGCACCCATACATGGGAATCAAATGGCCCACACCTAAACCATACACTTCCCACACCATACCCTCATATGGCAATCAAATGGGCCCATACCAAACCCATACAAGGGCCATATATGGCCCATATATAAATCCATCGTGCTACCGAAAATAATATACTGTCTACCAGTATATGGAGCGAGTGAAGCGGACTTATCAACTGTGCAATGTTTACTCAAGAGATGCTACAAGCGGCGGTACACGTCTAACCTATATCTTATTTACCAACTTTTAGAGAAAGCCGATAGAAAACTATTTCATAAGATCAGCAATAACTCGACACACCCACTTTTTACACTTCTATCTAGGTTTAAGGATTCGTCTATTCGTCTTAGGTCAAAAAGTTGTTTCATGCCGAAAGTAAACACCGAGCATTTCAAAAATAGCTTTATTAATAGGCTAATTTTTTAATATAAATTAGTGTCCTTAATTGTGAGCTACGTGCGTTAAAGTTTTGAGATTTTTATTCTTAAATATTGTAACATCTCATATATATTTTATTAGGTGAATAAAGACATTATTATTATTATATCACAGGTATTGGCAAGGACACTATACTAAGCGAACATCCACCCTAACCCTAACCCATAACCTTGTGTCATCAAAGCCATCGTGATAACCACTATACTAAGTGAACATCCACCCTATAACCCATAACTTTGTGTTATCAAAGCCATCGTGATAACCACTATACTAAGTGAACATCTACCCTCGAAGAATGACAAATTATCAGCTCAATGCTTGATTATTGCCCAGTCCTTTAGCGGCCAAGGGCAGCTTTGGTATCTGGTGAGGAATTCCTGTCCTTATTAAATCTTGAGAAATGGCTCATACTCGGATTCATTTTTTTTATTAACTAAAATATATATTCCACATTTTCCAGCAAATGTTCAATTTATACATTATTGACAACAATTTAACAGAAATTTGTTCCAACAGTTGGGATTTATTTTAACGTGGCTACATGCAGGACAATTTAAACTGTTCATTATTTAAAAAGCATGGTCGATACGGTTTTTTAGAAATAAATTAAGGTTTTTTCCCGCAAATAAAAGGAGCATTCGGCAATTTTTCTAACACATTTTAAAGTAATTTGGGCAAGCTAGTACTTTTCATTGTCGTGGTAACAAATAACTGGGCAAAACTCTGGAAAAAGCAATGACGTTTATATAGACTTTATTATTACAGAAAACCATTTCAACATGTACTTTCAGGAAGAGCAGACATACCGACGTGTAGCACATTTAATCAAGAGTGTACAGACAATGTTGAAGGTGGGTGTAGCGATGAACCGTTCACGTTAATTCAGTTAAACTTTCTTAGAAAACAAGCGATTTCGTTGACTGCCAAATCAGTTTCAATGGATGCTTGTGGAAAACGAATACAACTAAAAGGTGTTCAGGTCTTTAACGTGAAAAACAATTAATGTACGTACGAGACATCAGAATGTTAATAACAAGAACACAACATCATTTTTCTGGGACAGCTCATATCCACCAACAACTCTCACTTATATTAAACCCCTTTCAATGAAAGTAGTTTTCAATTTCAAATTTCAGAAAGCCATGATATGATGTCACAGTGTCACTGTCCAACCGCTTGTGACTACATCGAGTACACATACGAACTGTCCACCTCACAGTTCCCATCCCCTACCATATCGAAGCAAATTCGACAGATAGGATACAACAAGAGTTTTGACTATCACAGGTAAGTCTTCCTGACAAGTCACAGACAACTTGAGTCTTGAGTATTACAGGTAAATACAAGTCCATCTCCATATGTGACACGTCACAGACAAATTTGATGATTTGCTGGGGGACTCTATGTAACTATAAAGATAATGGCTGTAACAGTTGGATGTGAAAAGTTGTTCTGTAAATTAAATTGTCAAATCTTGCCGCGCTTTCTTGTGTTTAAAAAAAAAAACTATTTAATGTAAGGAACGTTTACGTTTGTTGCAATATGAAGGATTTATTTAATAGCAATTGATCCCTTGAGAGCTGATTGGCTCTTTTTAAAATACCTCCTCAACCCAATCAGCGCTCGGCAATAATAAATTTAGAAAATAACCAAGAATGAACAATTTAAATGGTTTTGAAGCGACGACGCACCCCCAGAAAATCACACCTAATAATCCATAATATAATTTTAAGAAGAGCTAGAATCCCCATTAGTCTCTTGTATCTTTTGTAAGCACATTCGAAAGTTGGCCTTTAAAGCTATAGTAACACTTTTAGTCAGGCGTTCACGACTGCAGGGGGAATGGACCTAGCGAACGCCAACGTTAATCATAAATGAGTATAACTGATGTGCTCGACGATTCGAGAGAGGTTCTTTGTAGGAGAAGAAAATTATGCGAAATACATGTTCTCGAAATACATGTTCTCGAGCTTCCAGTGTAATTGTTGATTAACGGGCTTGGTAATTGTGAATAATAGAACTTTTCTTGTGTCAATCTTAGGGTACTTACACGTTGTTTTTTTCGACAGAGAAAATCTGGTGCTTCTCCAAGTTGGGTTCAAGTCCTTGAGCTTCGAGCTACAGAAACAACAACCAGCTTACGCGAGTGAAGCACTATTTGGTAATGCATGGAGTACCTTAAGTTTAATAAAATAATGCTTAGCAGTCATATTTTTTGAAGTAGTGGGAATTGATAACAGTTGTTCATTTGGTACCTATACAGTTTTAGGGTAAGAGCAAAAAGGTTTTAGGGTAAGAGCAAAAAGGTTTTAGCGGACACTGATTATTTAAATAATTTTATATTGGTACATAAACTGGGAAAAAATACTTCCAAAAGGCGAATATTGA
The DNA here is from genome assembly GCA_030867875.1 of Actinernus sp. WN-2022. Taxonomy (NCBI): domain Eukaryota; kingdom Metazoa; phylum Cnidaria; class Anthozoa; order Actiniaria; family Actinernidae; genus Actinernus; species Actinernus sp. WN-2022. Next base: position 78,445,250 of record JAOWCC010001634.1, on the reverse strand, counting down.
TTAACAGTCTTTCGGGCACTAAACCTTCAATACAGGTGCTACATTCTATTAAATTCGAAACACAGAATAACTTTAAAATAAGCTTTCAATGCGGTCGTGCAAAATTGTGGAATATGTTCTTAAATGAAGAGTGGGAAACTAGCTGTATAAAGTTTCTAATAAAGTAGTCAGAGCGACAACATGAACTAGTCCGCCATGTTGAATCTCACTACACAAACTTCCTACATCCGGGCCTGTTACTTTTTCTATGGCATCATGCCATAGTGTGTCCCGATGTTGCCATATCTTCCCCTCAGTGAAACAAGTATAACGGTATTGGAATCAAATATTAATTGTCAACGTCCGACAGCCTGCAACCATCACATTAGAGTAAGCTTAAACAAAGTATTTTAGATTTAAAGGAGGTCTCTTGAGAACTCTCCCCATGCAGAACTTGATCTTTGCGGCGATGCACTGGTGTTGGCTGGTGAGCTGCCCTCAGGTATTCGTGTTGCACTGCTATCAGCTAGTTAAGGTATAACTCTTATTGGACAGCTATCAGACACTCTCCTGGCTGGATTTTGTTCGTGATCGTCTGGAGAATGGTGGTGTTCTCCAGTGGTATACTTCATTTGTATTCTTGACGTCTACCCTATTGCGTCTGTACACAGCACCATCACCTCTGTCTAAATCTTGTATACGATCTGTGATCAAGGCCTTTCAAAACAATTGACTTTTTCCATTCGTTCTTTCCCAGAGTGAATAATTTCATCCGCACTGTATCTTCCAGCTCTAGAATGATAGAAGATCATGTGCATTCTGGTTATAATACTGGGCCTGTCTCATCTGCACATCCTTCGGTTTCAACGACTCTAGGAAGAAGGGGATGGGTAGTAGTGGGTAGCTAGGAAGGTCCTGGTTCTAATATTCATAACCGCTGCACGACCGGGTGTACTGGCTACCCCTTGTGATGGAGTGTTTCTGAGCGCAAGCAATTCTAAGTACTGATCTTCCCCTGTCTTGCTAATCGTAAGGAGAAGCTTCGTAGGGGATTTAACTGCCGCGGATTCCGCCTGTCCATTTGACTGGTTATGCCCAGGAACACTTCCCAGATGCTCAGTGCCAGTTAATTCTAAGTAAACTTCGCAAATTAATTTCCAGTAAACTGAGACCAATTATCACTTAAATGAGCTGACATGGGCTACCATGCCTCAGTTGCAAAGTGGCTTTTGACCTTTCGTATAACTGTTCAAGACTTGGAACTTTGGAGTCTGTCAAAGTTCCAGAAACTACTGTAGTAGTGACCTCAGTAATCTACAGTTACAACATATTCATTTCCCGCATATGTGAAAAGGTCTACGCCTACTCTCTCCCAAGGCCTCTGTAGAACTTCATGCCTCATTAGTCTCATTGCCGCATGATATCTCATATTGGCGACATGGTTCACAAGTATAGAGATCCAGTGTTTTATGTCTGCATTCATCCCGGGCCAGTTTACACACACTTGCTCTTCGAAGACACGCCTCCATGCCAGAGTGTGAAACATGCTTGACTTTTATTTAAGCTTTCTATTTGTTGTGTCCTCACTTCTGTTTCTCTATCTCTAGATATCATGAGTTTGGCATTATGATCACGTTCAGCTTCTTCATGCGTATCTCCATCCCCAAACAGCAAGATATCATCAGCAATACAAACTACTTATTGCAGTCACTCGAGGCCTTGTATAAGTCGCTTCTGAAACATTTCAGAGCTCACTGATAGTTGCCTCGTCTAAAACACAGTGCCAGTATCCATTATCCATGGGAAAGATCCAGTTTGGAGAATACGTTTGCTAGTGACATTATCCAGACAAGTACATTGTATGTCCTCTAGTACAGGTACATGTAGTTGGAAGTGTTCTCGACCGCTGCCACCATGTGCGACACCATGAACTAGTCCGCCATGTTGAATCTTACTACACAATATGACATCATGCCACAGGGTAGCCCGAACACTAGTTCGTAAATCGAGATTTCAAGATTACGCTGGGAACTCTATCAGCTATTATAACTCCCAGATACGTCGGGTAAAAGAGATGTCGGTGCCCTGGTATATTGTTTCGCTCTTTTCATTTGCATGGAAGCAATTTGGGACTAAATCTCTCAGGAATTAACTTAACTGAGTTAAGGCAGGGGAAAACCAACGCTTCAGAGGAAAGCTGTTTAAAATTTAAGCTTTTTTTTTTTCAGGTGAGATCGGAGGTAACATGGGGCTGTTTCTAGGATGCAGTCTACTGACACTGATTGAATTCGTCGACTTTTTCGTCGCCTTCATGTGCGAGAAATACAAGTAGAAGGGCAAGTTCCTTTTGATAAAAAGGAAAGCTAATTATTGTATGGCGTGAAATTGCCTTGAGCATCATTCTGATATTGATACAGGATAATGGGCCTTTTGCAGGAATGCAATCACGTGGTTGTACTGGATGGCAAAAATTCTGACTTCATTTAATGAAAGGCACTTGTACGAACGTGGTCGGTAGTCTTATTAGCAAAACGTGTTTGTAAATGCTGTTTTCGACCTCCAATCGATGGTCGATCTTTCGAAAACAATTTGTTTGCCATCCAGTAAAGTAAGCCTTTCCCATAGGAGCACGAGCGCAGCTCATTCGTTATTGAAGTGATACATCAGCGCGCGTGAATGTTTCCTGCAAAAGGTCTATTGTATCTCATTCTTTATCCAATAATACCTGTCTATAACATGTGAGTTATCAGAATTTTTAAGATTTAAAATTAAACAAGCCATAAAAAAGTGACCAGAGGGAAGATAGTTGTTCAGTAATGACTGTCTAGCCGTTACTCTGAAGTTTAATATATTTTATTTAGACACAGCAATCAATGAAACTGTGTATAACTAATACTAACAATAATATATATTAATTAATTAATAAGTTTCTACCTATGTGTTTGATTTGAATTTTGCGCGATAAGCACTCAAGTAGGGAGCACTCAAGCGGAGCATCACAGAGATGTTCACTCCACAAAGGCTGATTGACAACTGAAGGTTACAAACCCTGAGCTCCACTTTTTATACCGGAACTTCGTGTTTAACACTTGAACAGCAACAACATAACCTTATTAGTAGTTGGACAGTTGAAACGTGATATAACAAATTACAGGGACCAATGGCCATTGCGTGGTTCGCGGCTTCATTAAAATAATGATATTTTGAAATGGAAGTTATCAGTATAGATGTACCGGTTATGGACTCTTGAATAAAATATTCATTAAAATAGAAATAACGAATCGTCAGGAAGTGCATTAATACAGCATTGCATTTGGACCGATCTTAGTGATGTGTAGTGGTTCAGTTTAGTAATGTCAAAAAATGTAAGAAGTGTTTAATTTCCCGTATTAATGCAGTATCCGAGAAATGACTAGCACTTCATTGAACAATGAAGTTGAACTGGTGATAATCAGTGGTGGATCCAGACATTAAAGAATGGGATTACCATAAGAAAAGGGGGGCACCTAAAGAAAAGTGGGGATCACCCTTAACTTCTCCATACTGGTTTTGTTTTCCTTTCCTTGCCCGTAGATCTACTATACTGATAATTTATTGTAGTTTGGTGGATATTGCAAATATCCTGTACGTTGTAGGACACAAACATTTTAAGAATATGTGTACTGCATGCATATATTAAGGAATTATTGCAATTGGATGAGGTTGAGCAGGATAGCGAAAATTATCAAGACAGACGTCTGTGGTATCTGTCGAAGCCGAAGGCTGAGGCTGATAAGAGAGACCCGAGGTCTTGATAATTGTCGCTGTCATGCGAAAACCGAATTCAATAATTGTTTTATTACACCTTTTAATACTAAATATTAAAGTTAATATAAACACACCCGCATGCATCAATAAACGAGTTTTGCGAAAGATCCAACTTTATTATAAATATTCTATTACACTTTTTAAAAGGTCAGCATTCTCAAAAGTTGAATAAGGTTTATAAACCGACACACAGTTTCTCTTATAATGAATGCAAAAATAGTTGGAATAAATCAGTGAAGTTGTAAACGTGTTTACAAGTCTTCATGATGAAAATCTTAAGTCTGAACATTTAATTATGAAAACGGACGTTTAGTTTGCAAAAAAATAAAGGTTTTAGAAACCTCTGAATGAGAAGTTTGAACATTGAAATATCTTCTCAGAACATCTTCTTGAGAGAGAATGAGTAAAGGAGATAAATAATTCACATTATTATTACTCCCGGTAGTGTCAGGAAAGTTGTGCGAAGCTGCCATTATGGTTTCGGACATTTTTCGCTTCGTGTTGATGTCAGTGCGACAATAGCTTCTAATGCTGGTCTCGCTTTTTTGCCCACTCAGCGCCATATGGCGTGCTTCAAAACGTTACCAGCAATATGAGACATAATGGCGTCCGCGCATACTCATTAAGGACAACTACTAATGTCCAAAATGGCGGTCGCACTTTACAGTGATTGTATGATAAATAATAAAAAAAACATTACATACTGTTCCCAAAGAGCTATTATACAAAGTTTGGTCACTTCGAATCGCTTAGCCCACCTTCTTACACTCGACACGAGTGAATTGTGATTCGAGAAATTGTTCAATCCCTAAAAAATGCACTATAATTGCCACTACATCCCATACAAATACACTGCAATTTTGAAATTTGGGACCTCCTTACCTTCACTACCGCTTCTATTCAAGAGTTTGGTCACTTCAATTGATGTTATGCGTTCTATGGTAAACCGATTAAAATGTGTCCAATGTCGTTCCTTTTATTAACAAAAACGGGATACTTCAAGGATAGTTCACCATGCAGGAACAGTTCGCCATTATGAAACGTTGAGTAACGAAGGAGAATCTACACAGACAGAGTTCTACGCTTGCTTGATATTATGTCCGCCATTTCACTTATCCCTATGTAGTCTGGCACTGATTTATGGAATAGCATAGTTCTAAGGCTCTTTCAACCAAAATGGCAAATAAATCAGTTATGCCTGCTTATTATCGACTGTAAAATTTCAGTCGAATTTTTCGCACGAATTTTTTTATTCACAGTAGACCCTTTCAACTTGCCTCTTTGTTGCCCCATTTCAGACCACCTGACTTTTCCCTTGAGTACTGTATTTTTGTTTTCTGTATCCCAAGAGGAAATGTACCAGTTTCTATAATTGAAAAACAAAGCACTTAATCTCCTGAAGAGCTGTCACGTGGTCTGAAATGGGGCAACGAAGAGGCAAGCTGAAAGGGTGTATTAATATAAATATGGCTTACTCCTATATTATCGGCAGTTATGAAAAGGAATCTCTTAAACGGTTCAGAATATAGTAGAAATTTGTTCTCACCAGCCTGTGTTCTCACAGTCTCGGCCATTTTGGCAGAAATAGCACTCCATCATGTACTGCATCACCAAATGTAGTACCGCTTGACAGCGGCTCAAAAGTATAATATTGCTGGCAACGATCAGACTTATATCCAAGTATTGTTACAGCTGGTGCTCTTATAGAATGATTAGTATAAGGTTTTGAAAGTTTCGTTTCTTGGGCCGGAGAGAGTTTTCCTTTTGTCTTCGGCTAACATGTTGTCATACCAGATTTCGTGCAAATTGTTGAAATCGTTCTTTGGTCGCTGAAACAAAAAAAACTGGCTCTCTGGATTCAGGTGCTTGGCATAAAGCTCAAAAGAAGCAACAGGACAGTGTAGACCAGGTTACTCAAGCATCAGTTAACTCCTTCAAAGCCTTCGTCATAATCTCTCTTCTGTTCTTTGTTATAGTTCGTCGGCCGTTTTACACACGTATAAATTTGGTTCCTTTGGCATTCGTACTGAATGAAAAGTCAGTTTTCTTGAGCTGACGAAGGTTTTGTCGGCCACGACGGCAGAAATACATCACCTCAAAAAGTGTCCTAGGGTTATCAGAACTGTATATCCCATTTTGTTTCGGAGTGTCCTAGGGTTATCAGAACTGTATATCCCACTTTTGTATACAACTTCTGAAGGTCTTCTTCAGGTATTGGTGGTTTCATGTTCCACTTTGGCGAGTCCTAGTTGTCTTTTGAGATCACACACTTTACTAGAATCACTTTATTGGCATCTACAAATTCTGGATCGTTGATTATATCAAAGCCTCCAATAGACTTGTTAAGTCCAAACCACAAACTGGTAAGATAACGTTTGGAATAGGAGTTACCATCGGCTTTCCCGTGCTTCGGCATAATATGACTTTAGTACTCCAGCGACAGCCATTTTGGCTTCAGGCTCGCTCAGGTTTTTCTCTAACAGATACTGGTGGAAAACTTTCAAACACAACTGTGTAGCTCTCTTTGTGTTCTTGGCATCTTTGTAATCGAAAAGTTTTTCCAACTCATTTTGAGTAAGAGAGAGGCGATATGATTAAATATGATTAAATGAAGACTGCATAATACATACAGATAATAGCAGAGTGGCGTCATTAACTACAGATAATGTTGTACGTATGCGCACTTAGTGCTATAACCAACTATCGAGAATTAGCTGCGTGTTCTCAGCCAATCAGAATCAAGATAGTGAATAAAATGTATAGTAAATGTTTGTATCTTGCTGAACTTTATTCAAAATTAGTAAACTTTATAATACATTATTTTGCTATAGTGTAGGAAAAATCAAATCATATTTACAAACATAGATGACAAATTATAACTGATAAAAAAAAAACTGAACAAAATCAATAGTAACACTTTGACAGTAACTATAACAAACTATATTTGTGGTTTTCCCATTCATATACGTGGTGACTGCAGTGATCTATTAAAAGTACTGTAATCTAATGCTGAAAATAAAATGCAAAAGAAAACAGTGTCAAAGTTCAATTAACCAGGGTCCAATTGTTCGAAGCCCGATTAGCGCTAATCCTTCATTAAGTCTTAACCCATGGTTTTGGTTCTCTCGGAAGAAGATATTTGTTTCCAAATCTGGCAAGACAAGTAGACACGTACTTGTTATTTCTCCTCTAGAAATACGTTTTTACCTGGAATATGTACAAATGTAGTTCTCAAACTCATGAATAATTAATGAGAATATTACAAATAAAATCACAAGCGTGAAGGAGTTTGGATATGTGATGAAACATTTGCATAAATTATCCAAACTTTCTTCTCCGTTTCCTCTTCAATGGTAAATTCGTTGGAGAAGCCATATACATCACTGTCAGCCGTGTTTTATCACATATCCAAACACTGAGAACTGAGTTTAAAAAACTCCGCTTCGCGTCGTTTTTCAAGTTCAGTTCTCAGTGTTTGGATATGTGATAAAACACGGCTGACAGTGTTGTATATATTACTTCACAAGTTAGCAAATCGCACTAAAGATTGTCTTTAATCCTGGATTAGCTTAATTGGGCTTCAAACAACCGGGCCTAGATGACTAACTTGATGCTATCATAAACACACATGTCTGCAAGGCCATAATTAAGTTATTTTATAAAATTATTCCGAGTGGTCAAATCAAAACCCGAAACTGAGATATCGGATGAATCGAGAAATGCTTTCAGAAGCTAATAAGGCTGATGACAAATGTACATTTAAGCGTTAAATGTTATACTCATGATAACATGCAAGCTTGATAATCAACGATGAATAAGAAATAGATGTCAGAAGATACCTGAATCCCGACCTGCATGTGTGTGAATAGACCAGTTCGCGGTTAATTCCGACATTTTGAAAGGGGTGCAAACATGGCGCGAAATACAGTGTTTGTATGGGAATCCGATGCCAAATAATTTCGGTAAAATGGCATTTTTGAAATATTCAGTCTGTAAACTTAAGATACCACGTGAAAGATTAACTGATCAAAATTTGAGGGATGTAGCTATACTGGTAAGCGTGCAATCGTGTTTTCTGTTTAACTGAAAACATGACTCTATACACCTATCCGTTTGACAAGACTGCATGCGATACAGTTATCTTGTCCGTCCTTTATGGGATTTACAAACTCTCGCTTTCAGCTCGAGTTTGTAAATCCCATAAAGCACGGCCACTAATTTTGTATCTGTTACATAAAAAAGATATTCATTTATATAGCGCAATTTCTATATTAATATATTCAAATTAGCCTCACAGGCTAGGTTGTTTTTGTGATATTCGGACTGCTAATCAGTGGCACAATGTGCTGCCGTGCAGTTTACAATCATGAGTGATTGTTAGTACCTCAGAACACCTGGCTGTTGTATCGGGAGACAATTCCCTACTCTTCCTCGAAATAACACAACAGGTCCTTTCACGTCCCCCTCGTATAGATTAGAAGAGGAAGGAGACAAAGCCAATGACTTATACGTCCCTGCCCAAGAACGCGGCTGGGATTCGAATCCCCAACCTCCCGCACTCTAGACCGTGCTCTACCAACTAAGCTAATAAGTGAGGCGGTTAGATATATATACAACGAAACATCCTATAAGCCAATACACATATATACATATATATATACTGTACATATATATAATAATAAGAGCACCAATACCTGAACACCAACACCACCAATATCAACACAATCACCAATACCAACACCACCATCACCAAAAAAAAACTCCACCAATACCAATAGGGACCTTAAGCAACGACGACGACGCGGTCTAGGAGGACGGCATAAAACAATAGCCTTAATTACAGAATACAATAAATGTACGTGAAAATGCACACATGCAGTCATCTACATTTTGACCGTTCTCTGCAAAACACAACTACAGGAAATAGTAAACATCAAATCTCAGGAGAAAACACTTTCCTACGTTCCGTCGTCACAGCCGTCGTCGTCGTGATTGCTTAAGCTCCCTAATACCTGCACCATTACCAACACAACTGCCACTAATACCAACACCACCATCTCTAAATTACGAACACCTGAATACCCACCAATATCGACACCAACACAACACAACATACAGCAGAGAGCAGACTGGGAATCCTCTTAGGATCCTTCTACAGGGAGCACATTGATTGGACAATTCACCTCATTTTATTCTACTTATACATTTTCACTGGTGGTCCGTGCATCGTCTCGACGAACCGATGGCTCCGTTATCCAAGTTTTCTTCTACATTACCTGCAACCTTATTTAACACTTGGCACAAAATGGTACGTTTCAAGCATCACAGTAACTTTCTACAACTTTGTATTAAGAAAAAGCGGATTCCTAAAGGACTTAATTTGAACTTTAATTTGGAACTCAGGTTAAAGATAATGCTGGTTTGAACGAGCGAGTCTTGTAAGCAGCATCTACAAACTGCTTAAAAGAGATATTAAACATGTTAAACGAGATTGCATGTTAAAAGAGATTGCAGCGGAATCTGTTATTGAAACAGAACTAGCTAGCTTACAAAGAGATTAATAGATCTGGAAAGATCTAAGCTACTTTATATCTGTGACACTGGAGCTGCTAATAAAACGCCACATGCATCTGTTTGATTTGGAACTCAGAAAGAGAGAACAACGTAAGTTTACTAAAGCCATATCTTTTTAATTTGGATCGATGAATATTGTTGCTGAATCGCATATTTTAACGCCCCAATAGGAGATTTCGTAGGAAATTGTGGAATCTAGTGAAGAAGACCATACGGAGTTACCTTCTGCAGAACAGCCTGAATTCAAAGCTCCTGACCTCAATCCTATCAACTGAAAAGTCAGCCTTTTAAGTAAAGGCCCTTCGTTTTGTCCAACACCGAGAGACATTAACTGGCAGAAAGTACAAGATGACCTAGACCAGTTTGATAGGAGCTAGGATTCGTATTGCAGCCTACTTTCATGGTATTAAACCAGCGAGGATTGATGAGGTAAACTCTGATTATACTCAGTTTCCTAAAACACCATCTAATAGTGAGTGGATGCGGCCTCTTAAATCTTTTCACCCTGAGGTGGAACTTTTTTTTATCTAATGTTAGACAGGACATTCTTAATCCAAGAAATGTAAGGAGGCCTATAGCGATAACTTGTCCAGGGCAGAACGTTTAGCTATGAAGAATTTGAAAACTGGAGATAACGTAATTAGAATTCAAGATAAAGGATCTAGATTTGTATAGTGTTGGATCGTGAAGAATATTAGAACAAAATACTTAACCAGCTTAATAATCCTTTACATTATGATATTCTTTCAGTAGATCCTACGGAGCAACATTTTGATAAAGTAGTTAATTGGAGCAAGAAGTGGCTTGGCCAAGGTCAGATTAGCCCCGAGATAGCTAATTGGGTTATGGATATTAAACCCAGATCTGGGGTTGCTTTTGGTAATGTAAAAACCCATAAGGACGGCAATTAACCCTCTTCGTTTAATTACATCGTGTTGTGGTACAGCTATCGAGAGGTTAATATCTGCTTTTACCGAGTACTATCTTAAGCCATTGGCCCAGGGGCTTCCGTCCTTTATTAAAGACACCACCGACCTTCTTAATAAGAAGGGCCCTCTCCCCTCCAACACAATATTGGTCTCTTGGGATGTTGTTGCAATGTTTCCAAATATTGACAAGTCAATTTGGGTGTCACAGCCGTTAGAAATGCTTTGGAGACTAGAACCAATAGGTTCCATCGACTAAATGTGTTGTAGAGGCAGTGGAAATTTGTTTAAATTCTAACAATAGTCAGTTTTCTGGAGGCCATTTTGTCCAGAAGCATGGTACTGCTATGGGACCCAAGAATACTTGTAGTTAACAAGTTATGCTTATCTAGCCATGGGACGCATAGACTTTCAGGCTAAGTTTGAGGGTACAATTAAGCCCAATCTTTGGTGGCGTTATAGGGATGACGTAATCGATGTTTGGACCTTGGGCCTTAATTGAAACATTATTGGAATTAATACCGATTACATCAATTCTCTCTATCCTACCATTAGGTTTGAGTTGGTTTACTCTGAACATAGCCTGAACGTTTTAGATTTAACTCCGCATCTTAAAGATGGCTTTATTTCCACTGATGTTTATGCGAAGCCTACTGATAGCCATTTATATCTACCATTTTTTAGTTCACATCCACAACATTGTAAGAGATATATATGTATTCCTTATGGCGTAGCTATTAGACTTAAGAGGAACTGCTCAACCAGTGATATTTTGAGTCAGAGGTGTTCTGAATATAAAAAACTATTTAAAGCACCAACATTATGACTCAAAGCTCGTGGATGAGCAGTTTCGTAAGGCTTTATTAAGTATTGACAGATCGGAGTTTTTGAGGCCTAAGGAAAAGAACAGAAGGAAGGTTTTTCCGCTCGTTCTGGACTTTAATCCTAGACTACCGGATATTTCTAGGATTATTAACAATCATTCACACTTTACTCGCTAAACTTAACCTAACTACCGAACAGTAACTTGCGTCTTCATCTGAAGTACAGTAAAATTTTCCTATGAAATCTGTTATGCCAGCGCGACTATACGGTAAACCTTACCCCGGGTACCAGAGGTTATACTGCCCTCTCTAACTATAAGGCAAAGTTTAGATCGACGAGATTAGGCTTCTCGTCGATCTAAACTTTGGCTTAGAGAGGGCAGTAGAACCTCTGGCACCCAGGATAGGGAGAATTAAGAATCTTAAAGAAATTTTAGCACATTCCAAACTTAGATCATTTGTCCAGGATGCACCAGGTTGTTTTACTGAGATGCTCAAGGAAATGTGACCTCTGTAAGAATTTTCTAGTGGAGTCTAGTACTTTTAAGAGTTTAGCCACGGATCGTGTGTATAGAATTAGGGAGGTTGTCGGTTGTACTAATGTCATTTATATATCTTATTAGCTGTATGAAATGTAAACTGCAATATGTTGGTTCTGCTTCTACTCAATTCAAAGTTAGGTTCCGTTACCACAAATATACTATGTTAACAAACAAAAATAACTGAGGTTGCTACATATTTTAATAATACTCCTCATAACTATCATAGTCTTTCTGGTTTTCTGCTTATTTGCATTGAAAGAATTCATGACGTAGAGAATTTAGATAAGACATTGTTAACTAGAGAGGCATGTTGTACCGCACAGCTTCATACTTTTACACCCCTGTGGCCTTAACAAAAGGCGAGAATTTAGATCTAAGAATCGCGCATCATTATAACGTTTAGCTTGTCTTACCATAATTAGAGTTTTTGATCCAGCTTGTCTTCTATTAGTCCCATTTAATTATTGATTACGTAATCGTTATATAATATTTACTTTTTGCCAGCTTTACATACTTTTATCTTAGCATTGCTTGGTTTAGTTAGATAGCTTTTCAATTGGCTGTCTTACATTAGTTCCATTTTAACAATTTATTACGTAATCATTCTACATTCTCAGCTCTTACACCTATGTATTACATAATCGCTTTTATTACCACTGTCTCTCCCCTATACATGTATATACCAGCCATTGTAATATTTCACCTTATTCTTAGCTTTTCATCGTTTTTATTTTTTAATTGAAGAAGGCTGAAAGCCGAAACTTCTTAAAATATATTATTGGACTGTTAGAAGTTGCCTGCCTCCTAAATCCGGCTTCACATTATACGTTCTCATATATATAATATACATATACATATGAGCAACGTTAACACAAAAGGAGGACTCTAATAAGAAAACCGGTTAAGGACTGAAAAAAACGAGAAAAGCCGGGAGACCAAAAACTGCGTGCATGCCAGCCAAGTATGGTGGGTAGTAGTAGCCTTTTTGTGATAACTATATATACGCTCATATACATATCTGCCATGTTTCACAAAAGGGGGGTCTTAGGTTCCAAGGCTCCTTTTGTAAAAACATGGCAGACCTTGTGTGCCTTTAGCTTTAAAAGCCAGTAACAGGTCGGAGAAAAAAAGAGGTTATCATTTTTTGGGATGCAAACGTTGAAAAGTGAGTTACTGGCTTTTAACTCTTTGTCATCCGATCGTGTGTGAGCTCAATTGGTGAAATCCTGAGTGGTAACTCGACCCTCCCCACTCAGTTCAAGTTTGGCTAGCCCGGGGTAGTTAAATACTGCTGACTTTTTAAGCCGAGGGTCAAACTTTCCACACAATACCATTCGGGAGAATTCTACGTACTCGTCGACGGTAGGTATCGCTACTTCTGTAGGGTTTCCAATGAAATGTGCTCAATTTTTAGAGCAAAATGCCACTGTCAGAGAGCTTGAGGACATCGTTAAGTCTGAGGACGGCTGAAAAGTACTTGGTTTGCTTCTAGTAGGCTTTGTGAGGGGATTTCACAGGGTTTTCCTGTTGTGTTTCTGCTTTGAAACACATGAAATAATTCTTCACTGAAATCCTTGAAATCCTGCAGTTGGTTGTCTTTTACCGGCTCTGCTCAACCTATTAGGATGTGTTTTTGTCACTTTCAAGCAACGGCTTGAGTCCAAATCACCGCTCTTGGTTGTAGGGGTAAAAACCTACAGGAGTCTAGGAGGGGAGACCCCTGTGGAATTTTTGTCCATTACCCAGCATGCAATTGGAGGTGGGTACAGGAGAATGTGGTGCAGAGAAATGCAGTGACAAGAATAGCGCGGTTCACAGTCGCTTGGTGTGTTTTGTGCCAACAATTCCTGGTGGTTGGAAAGGTTAAAGAAGGTACTGTAACGACTGAGTGCTTATTTTGTGTTTGCTTTTGATTTCAAGTACGAATGGGAAGGGTGTTTTGAGCCGATTTTTAGCTTCTTAAAATTCGCGAAAATCGAAGAAACAAAACTATTGCCAAAACAAATGAACTTTTCTCCATAGTGAAAGAGTCGAGCGATCCATGTTATAGCTCTGACTTTGAAGCCATTCATCCCTTCGCATAATATCGCAACATCGTCTTTCCAGCATGTCTAGATGTGATGCAATAAATTTTCTAGTATCGGACTAATGCGTCCTATATTTACAGGCTCGGACGGAAAAGAGTACACATTAATTTACTTGTGTAACCTAAATTTCAAAGTGGCGCCATTTCTCGAGCTTTTAATGGATTTCGATGCACTATACTGCAATACAACGTTCTCTTAATGTACATTGAGTTTAATTGATGGAATATTGCTGTATTTTGAGTAAAAATACCAGAAATTGCATTTTTCTAACCCTAACCCTAACCTCTAGCTCTCAAATAAAGAAATTGTGGGATAGATCTAAAACAAGTAAAATTTGGGATAGAAAGGCCAGAAAAGTCTTACACTGTCATTTGTCCATTCAAGAAAACGGCAAAAACACGAGTTATTGGCTTTTAAAGCTAAAGGCACAAGATCTGCCATATTTTCACAAAAGGGGGTCTTAGGTTCCAATGCTCCTTTTGTGAAAACATGGCAGATATACCTATACCTATATATATATACAGTATTTATATTTGTGGTTCAATTTGATCTTTGGTTCAAAAAAATTGAACCAGTACAAAATTGTTGAAGCAGTACCATTTTTTTATAACCAGTTCAAGTTTTATTTACAAGTGTGAACTTGTAGTTTGGGGTAAGATTTATGATAGGCTTTCCATGTAAGAAAATAGCATAGTAAGTTATACAGAAGTACTTTGGAATAAAAATTGTTTGTGTTCATTTTTTATAGCTGGAATGTATTGGTAACACAGTTACTTTGCGCAGTGACGTATTTTAGTATGAATATAAACAGCAAACTATACAACTAATACCCTAAATTAGTGACCACCCATTGTTGACGGTTAGGGTGTTTTTAAATGCAGAGTAAGGGTTTGGATTAGTTCTCTGGACCATTGAAGAAGCATAATTTTTGTGTTGTTCAGTTATCTAGCCCTAAAAAGCCTAATTTAGTGACTAGCTCTAAAAACCCTAAATTAGCGAGCACTTGGGTTTACCGAAGTTAGTTTTTTAATGTTTGGTTTATATAGGTCTTGGATTGTGTTAGGAATGACTGAGTTTGCTTGGAGTTAGGGAGGAGTGTTAACTGGCTTTAATAAATCTGCTTGTTATTGGCCCTTGTGAACTCCACTTGGAACGGCAAAGTGAAACAGAAATGTTGTATATGTTTGCGTTATTTCTGTGTAGTTCTTGATCATTTATCCATTTTTGCGTCTTTTCACATCCTCGAGCTCTGTGGGTGATTTTTGATGAGAGAACAAGATAATAGTTACATCATTTCTTTGAGTCGGGGTGACGCATGGTGCCATATTCCTTCCATCCACAACATCTAACACGCAAAATTCCAATTCGATCTGTGGATTAGCCGGGTCCTGACTTTCATCAGCCGCTATGATTGTTTCAGATCCCATTTAGAAATTTAGAGTTTTTGAGCCACTTCGATCCTTCGTTGTCAGGATTTAGTTATATAGAAGTTTGCTGTTTGCGTACTCGCATTTTCTTCTACTTCTAGTCAGTGTTTTATTCCATTTGGAAAGCTGAGTCTAACAAGTACGAGGGGTTACTTCAAGATCATTTACACTCGTTTAATACTTTAAGATACTCTTTATGAGCTCTTTCGTAGAAGTCTTCTTCCAGATACATCCCCTGAGTTGCTGCAGTTTTCATAAAAGAATGCAGTCAACACTAACTTCGTCTGTTTAAGGGGTCGTATAATACAGTTTTGTCCGTGTTGTCGTCCATGTAATTTTATTTCCAAGTCCGATTTTGATAGCAGTGCGCATGTGTGAATAAAATTAAGAGACTGGAAACAAATTAGCATAAGGAGAGCGACTGGGTTCGACGATTAGTCACCTATAGAATAAACGGTGGTGTAAAAATCAGCAAGCGCTTCTGTGGCGCAGTGCGTTAATCGTGATCCTGTCTCAAGTTAAGCCCGACCGGGCGAGGTTAGTAAGTGGATGGGAGACCGTCAAGGTAAGTGTACAGTAAGGTGTGTCAGGGGGTGACAAGGGAAAAAGGGGATGGGACTTGGGAAGGGAGACTAGAAAGTAGAGGAGAGTGGAGTGTTGACACAAAACTAAACTCTTTTTTTTATGAATCCCCAAAATTAAAAATCCCTTTTTAGAATATTGACTAAATTACCCTGCGAGCAGAGGTTTCTCATCTCTTTGCCTTTCCTGTCGCCGAAAGAAACCTCTGCCACGAAACGATTGGTTTTCCCGTTGAACATGCGCGCTTGAAACCTCCAAAATCTTGGAGGTAAACCACGTGATAAACCAGTTACCAAACCGGTTTTACCTGTTTGATATCACTCGGGCATGACTTTTTGGCGATCTTCGCTGGTTTTGCAAGAGCCCACAGTATCCTTTGCAGCCGTTATATATGTCGTCACACGTTTGTTGTTTGCCGACGATTGATACGAACGGGCTTCAAACTCCGGCTTTGTCTTCTTCTTACTTTACTGAACTGCACAGAAGACCTTGAAATTACCGTTCAATAAATCTACCTTAATTTATCCTAAAGAAAGCTATGATTTATACCTTCGAAGGAGGACATTAATTTTATTTTCTCCACTGCCGTTTATAACAATAGGAAATGGACAATTTGAAATCTACATACAATGAATCTACAATGTTTACCGTCTCGGTTTTTTTTCGGCCAATGGCAATCCAGATACTGTGGCGCATGCTCAACGCGAAAAGCAATCGTTTCGTGGCAGAGGTTTCTTTCGGCGACATGAAAGGCAAAGAGATGAGAAACCTCTGCTCGCAGGGTAGATTAAGTGAACCAGTTAAAAAAAATGGCACTGGTTCCAAAAAATTGTACTGATATTGTTTTCAAGTTGCCTACCATTAAGGCCTTCCGAAAAAAAGTATAGGTATAGGTATATATACTGTAGTATCTCCTATGTGTAAAATAACTTAATATGATTATCAGTCCCACTCTTTCTGCCAGTCCAATATGTAAACTATTTTTCCGTTACTTGAATTTTTTTTTTCTTACCACCCGCCTCGATTAGCCTTTGGTCGAGTAATAATGTGTAAACTTAATATTATTGAATAAAGTTGAATTTGGTCAGGAACCTATTGTATTCTGATTACGATTATGCCGTTATGTTCAATCAGACACGTTTGCACTTGAAACATAATCATAATCATAGAGATAATCGTAAACATAAGAAAATGGTCGATCATCTTCTTATGTTGATGATTATGTCGGCCTTATAATTATGTTCCGAATGGTTCGCACTACGTCATAAGCGATATAAGCTAGGTGCCTATGTTTGTGCTCAGGGCTACGATTATGATCCTTATGTCGCTAGTGCGAACCAAGCTTTTAGTGCCCATGGCAAAATATTTGTTAAGAAACAATAAAAGGGAATGGAATGATCGTCGTATCTTTTAGGGAATAAAATTGTGGGATGTGGTATCGCTTAGGGTTAAAAGAGCGAAACCGAGTCAACATGGTATCTTTTAGGGATACGAAACGTAAAAGCATTTGATGCCTTTGTCTTTAATATTACAAATCAACTCATTGATTTTCTATGTGCTTTTGAATGATATCTTTTAGGGGTAAATCTAAGCCACGGCCACGCCCAAATTGGTATCTTGATTTTTCCCGACGATTTTTTCCCTTTTATATGGGAGTACCCTCCCGAGGGTGTCACACATTACAAGATAATGTATCTCGATTTATTCTGTATAAAATTTAAAATTAAAAAAAATAATCACGGTTTATGAAACTATAGAGTTTTAGCTTTACATTAATACGAATTAAAACCTTCGTGGCTTTGCGATTTATTTTGATCACTATTTTCTCGCATCTCTTCTGTATCTGCTTTACTTTAAAATTTGAGCCTACTGTGGTCTATTTGCGGTATATCTCTTTACTCGAATACTTTATGGGAAAAGATATCGCGAATTCAAAGACAAGAGATAAATGTTGGTGTAGGTTGCGATGGTAATTACACTTAAAGCATTTGGCTCGTCGCTTTGGAGTTTAAAGTATAAGTTAATTGGAAATTATAGTCTCGTGCCATTTATGGTTTGAGGACTGTTGGCACGAGAAGTGGACTGTTCTCCGGCCTGACAATAGAAATTCGGAGAAAGCGGGAAACATCGACATTATTCTTCGATCTCTCGGTTTAATAACAAGTAAGTAACATATTCTAACTATGTGTCTCGTCCAAATTATTTTAGCTATGAACTTCTCATTTAATTCCCACCTAATTGCATGTTTGGACTTGGAATACTGAATGGATATAATTATGTGCATGCTTTCATTTATTAAATATTTTTAGCGTTAAACAAAACCAATTCAATACATTTGCATAAAATTCCAATCCAGATCAGTAATAGACCTAGTCAGCTTGCCTGTGGTCGCATATGCGGATTGAGTTTACGTCGGATTAGGGTCGACCGGTGGTTGGTGAATCCATTCGACAATTTCGGAAGTCCCGAATACGTTTATCTTGAATTTCCGCAAATCACGACCTGACGTTGATCTTGATCAGCGAGGTTTCTGATTGGTAAGTCAATCATCGAGAAACCCTCTAAGTGCTGGGCGGGCCAGCTGTAGATGAAACTAACAACTACATCTACGAAGATCTCGAACGTCTGGCCGAATGGCTTCAGGACAATTAAAGTGCCTATAACCCCAAAAATTATTTTTTTGGAATTGAAACTTTAAACAATTATTTAGAACTTAAGGCAAAAATAGGAGGCTAAAACTCAACAGTATTTTTATTACGGCGTTTCAAAGTTGAGAACCAGAACATGTGGCCGTCAGTTTTCAATTCCCTTTGGGAGCCTGGAGACCAGTGGCCTGTGACGTGTATGTAGTCAGGCGTTCGTTCAATCCCATACAAACGTCTCTTATTTCTGCGACTCTTGCAAGCTCACCACATGATAAATATCCAATGAAATATCACCAAACTTGGTAAATTTACTAATTTCGTTGTGCTCTTTCTTGTGATGGAGTTTATTTCCTGTTGATTAGACTATAATAGGACGTTTTTCCTTTTTGAATTCTTTTTCTTATTCAGATTTTCCAACTCCTTTGAGAATACCAAGACAATAGTCTAAATTAAAGGAACAAAAGAAACCGTGCAAAGGATTCTGGTAGTTGTAGTAAAATGCGCCCGATTGACGTCATAATTCCAGGCCCTCACCAAGACTCGCGCTGACTTCCAACTGGAAACAGGAAGCCCAAAACGGATGTTTTCGCTAACTTTGACGCCAGTAAAATCGTCGTAGTTTAGTTTTTTCACTTTTATTTTTTCGAATTCTTTGTCAGGGCGCTATACAGAATAGACGTCAAAAATATTTTTTTGGGGGTTATTGGCACTTTAACAAGCTAGTGTTGAACGTTTCCAAGAGGAAGAGATTGTTATTTACATCTCAAAGGCATAAAGAACGTGATAGCAATCTAAAACTGTTTTTTTTTTCGAGAAGGCTATAGTTACTGTAACCACAGGCTAACCATCCTATAGTTACTGTAACCACAGGCTAGCCATCCTATAGTTACTGTAACCACAGGCTAACCATCCTATAGTTACTGTAACCACAGGCTAACCATCCTCTAGTTACTGTAACCACAGGCTAACCATCCTATAGTTACTGTAACCACTTTTAAATACCTTGGCGTAGTGTTTGATAACTTTATGACTTGGAAGGCCCATGCGCACTATGTGTCTGTAAAAAAGTATTTATTTATTTATTTATTTATTTAAGGATTAAGCATAACATGCCTGGTGCAGAAACAAAAGGACATGAAGTCCCCTACAAGGTTTAAGCACCAGTAACCCAGCCCACAATAAAAACCCGATCACACCCATCCCCAGTTACACACTCTGATTAACATAATAAAGCAAAGATAATAAAGCAAAAGAAGAATCTAGCAAGAACGTAACAGACAATACAAGCATTGGCACGGGCGACACTTAGGACATATAAGCTTGTAGCTGCGACTGTTATCCTGATTGAAGTAGCTACTAGGGTTAGCATTTTGGGTCGTATTAGAGGCTACGTAACAAAAACAGCAGCTGTACGTGTATACAATACGATCATTCTTCCAATTTTTGATTATTGGAGCAGTCTACTTCAACAAGACCAGGACAGGTTACAACGCCTCCAGAACAGATCTGCCCGTATAATCGCGCGTTGTGCACGCTCCGCCGAGGCAATGGAGTATTTACGCTGGTCTGCACTTCTATTCAGGCGCTCCTAGCTGGCATAAGGTTAAACTGGTTTTTCTCTGTCTTTATTCATTAGTTCCTGACTATTTCCTATCATATTTCACTAGATGTTCTAATGTACAGAACTATACCACCAGGCATGGTAACATGCTATCTCTTCTGAAGGTTAAAAGCAATTTTGTGAAAAACTCTTTTATCTTTAATGGCGCCAAGCTATATAATGATCTTCCATCAAACCTCGTCAAATTGCGGATAATCTGCAAATATTCTTCCACTTCCCAAATTAATAGTTAAGTATTATTGTTATTTAGCGTTATTTACATCTGTCATTTCTGTAATGTCATTTTTATACATATATTTCAGTAATGTAATGTACTATGCAGGGCCCTTCTGGATAGCCTACGAGCTGAATGGGCCACCCTGTGAAAATAAAGTATACTTACTTTTTCTTTATTAAAATTTTGAAAAATAGGAGGAACATCGACAAAGCGAAAGTAGACTGGAAAAGACACTGCTTAGCCTTTCTTCTGGGTAAGACAATATAATTTTAATAATCATAGGGTTAAAAATGATTATGAAATCCCGCCTTAATCAAGATCACTGTAGGACTACAAAAAAAATTAAAATCATGTTTATAATTAGCCCTGGCCTGTACTGTCTATAATATTATAATACAATTATTTTGTATTAAATATTAATTGTTCACATATTGGGTTTATTAAGCTTACATAGACAAATTGAATGATTCTCCTTTTAGTGCCAAACAATTCCACTAACGTTTTTAATTTTTACCAAGAATGGATGTACTTCCCTGCATTCCCTTATTCTTTCTTCTGTACTGCGATAGGCATTTTCATTAAAACTCTTTCATATCATAACAATGGCCGTGTGGCTTCTGCATTTAATGTATTACTAGTATATATATATATATATATATATATAGAGAGAGAGAGAGAGAGAGAGAGAGAAGTATAAATATATTGTGGTGTCACCAAACGATGAACTTCCAGTAGGAGGATCCAATAATTCGCATTCCTAGTGGTTTTCTTGATATACATGTATATATATCATATGACAAGGAAAAGCAAATCTTCATATGACACCGACATATTTTGATCAGTGGAAGCGCCAGTCTCTTATAGAGTGATACTGGAAAAACATCGCCTGCTTAGGCGGTTTTAATACGAAGACGGCTTTAATTTGGTTTCGATCTTTTGAATAAATTGAAACTTTAACTTTAGAAGCAAAACATCTTGACGGGATAAAAATAATAAAACAGTGAAAGTCCTTTTAGCTAGACGATTCCAGCAGGAAAAGGTAATAGTCAAGTTATACTACATCACTTTATCTAAATTAAGCATTTTGAAAAGTACGTTTAACGTATAGTAGCTTTTTCCACTTCAAGCGCCAGCATAATGTATTCTTAACTCACCTAAACATAAAGAAGTCCATTTGTTTTGTTTTCTTTCTTTCTTTTCCTGATACACTCTTTTCCATTTTGAAGTTTCGATTGTTCTGATTATTCAAGCTCTGGTCCGCTCGCGATGGGTTTGAATAATTTCAACGTCAAACTTTTCATGCGCCGAACCTAATTAGATCAAAAGAAGCCGCCTAATATTGCATTCGGCGCAATAAAATTTCGTCGTTTAATTGTAACGGGCCTTAGGCAAAAAAGGTGTACTGTACTCCACGTACCATTCGTCTCACTTTGATCTATCTTTGGTTCACGTAAATGCTGTATATTCTCTTTTATCAAACTCATTAATAATTCATGAGGCAAACCCAACGGAAATCACTGAGCGAAAAGTGACATGAAAACCTCATACAGATTTCGTGCTGATTTACGTAAAAAAATATTTTCTCGGCCAAAATAACTGAAAATATCACTGGCTATACATCTAGACGTTTGATAATTCGTGTCCGTGCTTTATGGGATTTACAAACTCTCGCGTTCAGCTCGATTTGCACTCACGTAAAGGCTCATGCAATTATCAGGACTTTCAAAATATCCCTCAGTACCCATAAACCATGTATAACATTCGTGTATTTCTCTTTATCAAGGTACTACCGAAACCCGTAAACGCAAAGAAAATAACTTTATTTTCAAATTAGGTACTTTGGCACTTAATGGATTTAATGAACACGTTTCGTTCATTAAATTTCATAATAGACCTAGTCAGATTGCCTGTTTCTTATCCCATTTCAGACTATCTGACTTTTCCCTATCCCAATTTCTATAATTGGAAAACGAAGCACCGAATCCTCTGGAGACCTATCACGTGGTCTGAAATGGGGCAACAAACAGGCAAGCTGACTAGGTCTAGTCGCGTATTCATTCATACTTAGATCAGCTAGCATGTTTCATTACTTTATTCATCGACACTCTACAATTTTCTATTGTTGACACAATTTCCTTTGATCCTAATTAATCCCAGTACATGTTTCAGTCCTAAGCGGTAATCATGCACTCAACACTTAGGGCGCGTTCGATTGACCGTATTCCGGAATAAGAATAGATGGAATAATCTCTGGAAATCACTGGTTCAGGCACATTTTGCACTGTAAGCTACTATAGTTTGCTGAAATATGATATTCAGGATACCTCGTATTCCATGGACAAAAAATTCCCGAAATAAGCGATTTGTAGTTATCATTCGAATTCTGTGTATTCTTATTCCGGAATACGGTCAATCGAATGCACCCTTAGTAAACAGTCTCCCCACCCACAATTCCCTCTTGATTTGAAGAAGGGCTAGCGCTCGAAACGTCAGCTGCTACTCGCTCCCCACGGCGGTTAGCATACCTTAATCGGCTTTAGTAGATTATACCAGTGTTTAATATCTTCCCCACCGACGCAGATCAAAACAGATTTATATTCTAATTCGTCCTCGCACAACCGAATATATATTATTCATCACAATAACAAGATAGCCTCTTCAATCAAACTGTCTCACATCATTCGATTCAGTTCTGCTGTAATATTAAAATACAATATATCATGCCAATTTACTTTTATATTTCTAGCCTTGTTTGGGAAAATCGTCGTGGATTTGCAGTAAAAACACTAAATCCAAAAAGGGATTGGTTGTTATTGCAACTGTCGGAGGATTTGAATATGGAACCAAGGAATAGTATATGATTCTCCCAAACAGCTGTTATATACACCCATTTTAGATAAATATTTAAGGCACATAAAATTAGATTTTCCCTGGGTTTGCTTATCATCAGGAGTCCACTACCCGGAGCGTGCATCTCCCTTGGGCTATTTATAGAACCAGGTTTCATTGTTTTATACACAATGTACCTTATTGTTAATATTTCTTTTGCTAGCCGTCCGAACACTGAACGCATGAACGAGCGGTACAGCTTCTTATCTCCGCCGTGATTGCTTTTCGAACAAAGAAACACATTTATTCGTGAACAAAACATTTAGGAAACACAATTATTCGTGGGAAACAAAATAACAATAGCCCAAGGTGTAAATACGCCAACTGACAAATATAGTACATATGGACGCTTTGGGTAATGGCTCATCATATTGATATTTTACATTTAATGTGAAGTATGTATATAATTTATATAATATAATATAGTATATAAAGTATATAATTTAGAGCTCTTTCCAGCGCGCCCAAGAAAATGTTATCTATCCACTTTCAAAAATGGAAGGCATTGATACCTTACATTACATAATTTGATACAGTACATGTCGATATAACAATATTTATAATATAAATTATGGGATCATCCTAAGAACGTGCGATTTGATTGGATGCTCAACGTTCTTGATTTTGTTATAAATGCACGCTCAAGAAAAAATCAAGCACGCTAATAATCCAATCAAAACAAATCGGTGATTGTTTTTCGCGAGTTAAATAGCTAACGGAGATAATTTCATAGACTGGGAAGAAAACATGTCCGACTTTGAGTTGCTAAGGTGTGTTGAAGAAGAGGAAAATAAAAATCGCTTCCCAAAAAAAGAAAATGATCGGTGAGAGAATTTAGCATCGGCTTCGTACTCTAAAGCAAGGGCGTATCCATCCATCCACCTCCTGCGTAATTTGGAGCGAGTACAAAGAAGAGCTACTCGCGTCATTTTGCGCGGTCTCGAACTAGATTATAAATCAAGGCTCATTCATCTTAATCTCCTCCCTCTCTCCTTCTTTCTTGAATATCTTGATCTTTTATTTCTCTTCCATTGTTCAAAAGGCGAGATTCTGCTTGAACCTCCGAGTTCCTGCATTTCTCTAGCTCTAGGACTCGTAGAGGCTCGTCTGGCTTGGATCTATCTCTCCATCCAGCCCGTACTTCTACGTTCCGTGACTCTTTTTTCGTGCGTATCTGTCCTCTTTGGAATTCCCTACCTCTAACTGTCCGTGCTTCAGAATGTACTGCTGCCTTTAAGACTCGTCTTAAAACTTTACTCTCCAACAGACTTCTATCCACTTTTGACGTCGACAACATTCGAACCTGGCGCATTATCTGTCCGCTTTGTCGTCGTCCTAACTTATCATCCGTCTGTAAATGTTAAGCTGCTGCTCTTATGCTTTGATAAGTGCTTGCGTTTTTTCTTTTATCACTGGAACTATATCTGTTCTAGGTTTTACGCTCTAATAGATTAAATAGATTGTATTGTAGCTTCTTTATCCATTATCGTTTCCGTTCATTCTTTGTCTATATCACTTTTCGTATATATATATATATATATTTTGCTACGTTTTCCACCATCACTGACCGGTGCTCGCGTGGAGGCAAACCTTGTAAGGGACTTCGAGTCCTATTGTTTCATCTCCCGTGACCTTGTGTCCGAATGTCATGAATAAATAATAAAATAAATATCTAGCCTATAGACCCGTAGGCCCGGGCCTACACATTTTACAGCCTACTTGTCTTATTACAAATGAATGTTGGGCTTGAGGAGCTGTCGAAATACACAAAACATGAACTGGAAGTGCAGCAGAAGGCATTTGCGAAAGTCTAAATCTAAACATTTTCCGGGGAAGCATGCTCCAGGACCCCTCAAGAAGCGACCCTTACGGAGCGGTTGTTTGGGCCTACAAATTTTAAAAACCTGGCTACGCCACTGTAAAGCAACCACACAATGGGATGCTAAAACGTTTGAAGTTAAGAAAAGCAATGTCCACATTCTAATACAGTGTTACTCATTGAGAGTTTGATATAAAAAAGTATTGAATTTAAGAAAAATGTGGTTTTTCTAACAGCCTGGTGTATTATTAAAACGAGAGAAAAGTGACAACACAACAAGACATGACTCACCAATAACTCGACGATAACTGTAATACGCCTGCTGTTTATGCTGAAACATGAACAGCGAATTGCGAAGAATACAATGGGATTTCTCAGGTTTCATATGCATGTAGAAATTCGTTTGAGAGGTTCATGAATGTTCCTGAATGAAAAACGGGCGATAAAACATGCAGAGAACCCAGAACTGGCAGAATTTCAAAATAGTAGATTATCATTAATGTTTTTGTGTATACAGTATAGCGGCCATGCCAACGTAAAGGGCCTCAAAAGCTACGCAACACGGCCATCAGAGCAGCAGTTACAACACTGTTCCTTGGGATAAAGAAAATATCCTCCTTCAGACCACAGAATCAGTAAGCAGTGTCAACTATGCAGTTGTTGTAGAAAATATAGTCGGCAATCCTCAACTCACGTGTCCAACTCTACTGCCGCTAATTCCCTAACGCTTTCTCTGTGAATGCTTTTCCATCAGGCATTTTCAACGCCTTGCACTAACACAATGTGCAGATAAACCTCTCTTGTGCTGACCAGAAATTGTAAAAAGAAAGCACTTTGTTTCCTGCAACAGTTTGACTAGATGACAATATTACAACCCAGTCCATTTGCCGGCTCTTGCAATTTCTGTCTTTCACTTTTATCGATTGACACGTTCTATTCTTAGCAGATTACTTTATCCAATAAGAAACGAGCTTTCAGATCGTCAATGTCAAGCTGTTACAATTAAACCAATCAGCGACGAAAAAAGTTGTAAACAAGTCAAGTATCATTAAAATGGGGTTTTCGCTGTCGTCAGTTTGCTTTTAGATGTTCACGTGGGTTCTAAAGATAGCTTTATTTCCTTCGTCTACATTGAAGTTTATATTATAATACAAATAAAAGATGGTTCTCCTTGTTATATAACACAATAATGTACTTTCGAGGTCTTGATCGTTCATGAAAAGCTGCTAAATGCACTCGCGTTCCGCTCG
The DNA here is from genome assembly GCA_030867875.1 of Actinernus sp. WN-2022. NCBI lineage: Eukaryota > Metazoa > Cnidaria > Anthozoa > Actiniaria > Actinernidae > Actinernus > Actinernus sp. WN-2022. The sequence goes on along the minus strand of JAOWCC010001634.1, from coordinate 78,419,061 downwards.
TGCATCGGCAGTTTTTCAAGACCTCGAGCGTGCATTATTTTGTTTTATAATATAGATACGATAGTACGCGCGCTCTGATTGGCTAAGAAGCCATGTTTTATCATAGTATATAACATGGTTTGCCGTGTTTTATTGTTTTCAACTGGCGGTCTCCTTTCATCGCGCGCGTAAATCTATATTATAAACCAGATAAAGAAGCCTTAAATCCATGTTTTATACTATCATAAAACACTCTGGTTATTTGAGAACATGAGAGAAATGTTAAAGCACAATGTGTTTTATGATAGTATAAAACATGGCTAAGGCTTCTTTATTTGTTAAATATAACAAGGAGAACCATCTTTTATTTTTTAAATAGAATGTGGCGTAAAGTGGTAAGCTGTAGTGCTAAGTGTGCACGCCCTACGAGGGAAAGAAAACAATATCTGACCCAAGTGGGACTCGAACCCAACGACCTCCAGGTTACATGTCCCGCAATTAATTATAAAATTAATTGTATTATCTTTCATGTTTGCATTTTAATGTATTTGTTTAGTTTTGTTAGCGTGTTGCTCTTGCCGCCTCAATCAATTTATTAACCAATGTTAATTGTAACGAGGTGGCCCAGAACCTCACAAGCCTTTATGGTTTCTCTTGGGCTACTCCGCCACTTATTTTATTCTTTGTAAGATTACTATTTATGTTTGTGGCAAATAAATTAATCTGAAACTGTCTGGCGCTCTACCAACTGAGCTATCAAGTCAGATGAGAGCAATCGTGGGTATATGTGCGTTTTATGGGGTCACGGCGATTATATATGTATATGTAGTTATGATATAAAATCATGTTTGCCGCGTAGCACTATTAAGTGTAAAGAATGTGATGTAAAGTGGTAAAGTTGTAGTGCTAACTGTGCACGCCCTACGCGGCAAACATAATTGCTCTCATCTGACTTGATATCTCAGTTGGTAGAGCGCCAGACATGTAACCTGGAGGGCGTTGGGTTCGAGTTCCACTTGTTGGGTCAGAGATTTTTTCTCTTTCCCTCGTAGGGCGTGCACACTTAGCACTACAGCTTACCACTTTACATCACATTCTTTACACTTACTAGTGCTACGCGGCAAACATGATTTTATATCATAACTACATATACATATATAATCGCCGTGACCCCATAAAACGCACCAATACTCACGATTGCTCTCATCTGATTTGATAGCTCAGTTGGTAGAGCGCCAGACATGTGACCTGGAGATCGTTGAGTTCCGAGTCCCACTTGGGTCAGAGATTTATCTCTTTCCGTCGTAGGGCGTGCACACTTAGCACTATAGCTTACCACTTTACATCACATTCTTTACACTTACTAGTGCTACGCGGCAAACATGATTTTATATCATAACTACATATAACAATATATATATATAGCATTAATTTTCTGTCTCCTTTCTTTCTCCGCCTTATCATTATGATTGTAGGATTCGTAATCTTTTTCTTTAGAACATTGATCATATTTGGGACAACACCTTGCAGTCACGTGGGCCGAAAGCCCGTGACTGCAAGCGAGCGTGGCCATCTCACTCACTTGTGATCAAGGTCTCAGTTGAGAGTGAAGCTCTTTCAATTTTTTTGGTACAGTCTCAAAAGGTTTAATTTCATTCGAGAATTGTTCGTATTAGTCATTTTCTACTTGTCAAGTTCATTGTATTGTTTAGTAGTATTGTTACTTAACATGTAAACTGAGCACAAATAATATATTTGTACCACAGTGATTTTGAACATCTTACATGTTAATAATGCTCAATATATATTATAACCATAACCTTCCACCGTCAATTGGGATGGTTGGGTGTATTAAGGGGGATTGTATTTTACGTTACCAGGGGCATATTTGCCTTTGTTGCAAGGAAATTCACATTATATATATGTTACAACGGGTTCCAAAGGTCAAGGGCACCCAACGAGTACTTTTTGAAATTCGTTTGAAACCAGTTGTCTGCAGCTTATCTAGTCATTTTAAGGCGCCTACTATGTCTTTTGACGTATTCTAGAAAGCTATTAGCTGTTCGGATTTTGTAGGTGGAAATCGCGTCAACCGAAAATACTATGGCAAAATATTCCCGGCCTACGAATTTGTGGAGGTACGAATTTTTTAGGGGTTCTTTTTTCCTTTAGGCAATTTTTCTTTCGGATTTTAGATGTCAGAATTTCTTAGAGAATGAAAATGTGTTCTCGAAAACTTTAGGTGGCCGCTTCACTAAATGATTTGTGATAATATGTTGTTTTTTCCCATTCCAACCAATGTTTATTTCCGGATCGTTCTGACTCTATTGATCAGACGAAAACGCACGAATATTTTAGGGGAAACCTTTTAGTCTCCCTTTTCTTCTATAATTTTCTAGGGATTTAAAACAAATTTTCTAGCCAGTATTTCAGAAAACAATTTTCTAGGGAATTTTTTTTCAAATCCGAAAGTTTTAGGCTAACTTACTCTCCCGAACAGCTTTTTAACCGAAAACTTCGTTGGGTTCCCTTGAAAGGTACAGAAGGTATCTATTTGTATAAGTAAGTAGATTCACTTAGTTAATGTTTATCGCGCGTAGCGGTATCACGCAACGCACTTTGTCGCTTTTTTGCAAAAATATAACAAAATGATAACATATTTCATGTTTTCTTCAGAAACATATGTTAAACCATTGCAACGTACTTATTTAAGCTAAAACCTTGATTATGTCTTATTATTCACGTTTACATTTGTAAGAAAGTGATAAAAAGTAAAATTGTTATAATGTAAATTATGTGATCTGCATATAAATTACGCTACCATATTTGGAACCGTTACTGGTAATATATGGGTTTAGGGTATCAGAACTAAAATGAATATTGGAAATTTGTTGTATAACGTTTGAATTTGAGGGTTTTTCAAAATGTTTGTCGTCGAGACAAAGAACTTACAGAGAATGTTGCATGGTTAATTCAATCTCATGCTCACAAAAAGTGAAATGCCATTTATTTGGCATAATCTAAGTAATTAAAACAAATTACATACGCTATGCTGTACATGGTTGCCACTCCACAGGTAATAAGAGCATGCGTATTAGACGCTTTTAAAAAGCTACGTCGTGGAGTGTTGGGTAGTGCCATGCAATATGCTTGGTTCGAAATATCACCTGCTTCATAAATTGTACACTCCGTCTAACATATAATGCTTTGAATGATCCTCCCTTTTGCATATATACTCACCCCCCACCCCTTCCCCCGCCATAAAGTGATGAATGGACCCTAAAGCGTACATACCTGTAAAAGGAGCTATTAGCAGGAGCGTTCATCTCCCATACTAGTATGTGTGTCAGCAAATTCCCAAATTCCCAGAGGTGAACGCCGATAAATATTTTTTTCATAAATCATTAGGCATACACTGTTGGCATACACAAGGCTTCTCATTGTTTTTTTTTTACGCGGGAACACTGTCCCACGAATGCATAACAGATGATGAAGACTTTTTGATTTTGCTGCCAGAGCTCGGATGGGGCTGCCCACTTTACCCAAGTAGTGGCTTTGGCGGTTTATTGCCCTCACCTTTGATGGGTATAACCTCTATTGTACATTAATATCAGATTATTCTAATTGTTTTTTTATTGTTACCATTTACAATTAAAATTATACTGAATATAGACCCTTTGCACCTTACGTCATAGCCGCCATGTTGGTGTACAGTCAACAATAGATTCTTCGTTAGCTTCTTTTGTTCTGTACACCAACATGGCCGCCATGCCCTTTGTCATTTGAATCTCTGGGGATTGAGTGCAAACCATCTATTAAAGCGGTGTAGTCCAATTTTGCCTATGATACAGGGCTTGCTATGACGACAAATTTATTCACACAATTATATTTCAATTTAAAGAATGCAGAGGGATAGCATAAATATATACATTTTATTACGACCAAAATCCGGTTTGCAGACTTTTTGAAATGTTGTCATGATTGCATGAGGTTAGTTGGCAGTTTGCCACCTTGCTAGAAACGCTAGTCTGCTTCAAAATATAGAGGTAATCTAAACTTTTAAGCGCTCCATTTAAAGACTTATTTATTTAAGAAAGCATTTTTATACTCCACTCACGTTATTATTATGACTACTGTTTCAATTTCATCTGCTCTCACATTGCTAGTATTAATATTGGTTAGTAGTTTTGAAATAATATGGCTTAGCCCGGTCTTTTTATTAGTCTTTTATAAAGTAGATCTTTTCTAGGAGAGCATAATGTGAGTACAATATGTACCTGTAAATATTAAATGTATCTATAATGTAATGCGCAGGTGATGTTATTTTTAAATGATCTTCAAATCTTATTCCAGAACACTCGAAATCTTCTTCTTGTTAATCCTTTTTAAAGATTTACATTATTTTCCGTTTCTGAGTTATTTGAATAAGCCTCAAATAAAAAAAAAAGTAAGGTTAAAGTTTGCTATGTATTGTATAATACGCTGGTAGCTACCGGTGTCTATATTCAGTAACTTATCTATAATTGATGAGTGAATACGGCATGCAATACTGTACATGTTTAATAAACGAGCAGCGGTGTTTTATCGGATTTAAAACACGAGGGCGCAGCCCGAGTGTTTTAGATCTGATAAAACTCCGCTGCGAGTTTTTTAAACAGCTTAAAAAACGTCTAGATTTATAGTCATGTAATTCAGTTATTTTGGCGATACGACCTATTTCGCCGGAGAAAATCCAAGTTAAAGTTTATGTAAATTAGGTGAAATTTTTATCACATTTAAAGATCGCTTCTCGCTCGGTGATTACCTTTGTAGGTTTTAACAGTTCAAAGGCAAGTTCGGTGCATGCGAATTCTATAATACACTGGTTGATACTCTACAGGAATATCATAAAAAAGGTGAGCTGAGAGTTAAAACCAACACTGAATACTCTGAACACCTAGTAACTGGATTAGTTAAATTGGTCATGCTAATATATATCAAAAACGAGATCAAGTGTTGGACCGTAATACCAAAACACAAGAAAGCGAATGACACTCGAGGGGCGCAGCTCATTCCTGAGGTGAACATCCCAACGCTTCAGATTATGTTATCATTATATATATTTTGAAATATAAAGTGTATGAAGACAATGTTTAAGACTGTACTGTTGAAGACATATTATTTCTTGTGTTAAATTTCCCACAGTTTTTACCTACATTGTAAGTAGAAAATACTTTTGTAATATCTAATTTTTTCATCGCAAAACAATATGAGAGTCAACAAGATTTACACTGTTTTCTCTTACAGTAAATGCGCTTATTTTGAATTACATGTAAGATTTTCAAATTGATTTTCCCTTTTAACTTCAATGGAAACTATTGATTTTTTAATGTATTCATAAAGTTGATTTATGCTAGACGTCACGCCTCGTGTTTTTTTCAGTCATGCTGCCGGAAATAGTGATGCAATGGAGAGTTTCCTGAGGTTTTTTTTCGAAATGGGAGAGCGGGGATAATAAATCTTAAAAGTTTAAGCAAACAGGTTAATAGGTAACAAAATGTAGCATGTTCGTATCGGTGCCTGATTTTTAAAATTTGATTTTTTTAAATCTCAAAATGTAATTTACTACCAGATGCTACTTATTGTATATCATAGATCTATCTCTTGAACATCATGGATATTTACGGACTGAGTCAGATGATCACTGAGCCAACAAGAATAAACGAAACTTTGAGAAATCGAATCGAATCGAATCGAATATAATCTAATCTAATCCCGGAAAAGGTCTCAAATTCAGTTGTTCTCCAACTTGGTATCAGCGATCACTCCCTCATCTATCTTACTCGTAAAATCAGTTATGTACGCTCATTCAGGCGAGGTAGCTTAAGCATTTTAATAAAGATAATTTTCTACTCGATCTAAAGCAAAAATGAAGTGAATGTCGTTTCTACTTACAAAACCCCAACAGTCAGGCTTCCGGTCACTCCACAGCACTCTCACTGCTCTGCTTGAAGCCACTAATAATTGGTGTGTAAATATTGACAAAGGTTTAACGGTGTAATATTCATCGATTTACAAAAGGCCTTTGACACTATAAATCACAAAATTATAATGCAAAAACTAGCGAAATATGGAATTGACCGAAATGCCCCGGTCGATCAAATAGAAATCAAAAATGGAATGTGAATGTTTCCTTCTTCGGTTATATAACTTGTTAAAGCACTGTACGTGCTTGTATTACAGAGGATTATTACTCAAAAAACAATTTTACGTTGAAACTGTCGATAGACTGATTCGTGGAGGTGAGGCAAAGAATGTATTAAGATAAAAATAACTTTTCACAGCTTTTCTGATTTTTTTAACACAGTGGACCAGCCACAAATCGGTCCTGTTTGCTAAATAGAAATGCAGATGCAAAGCTAAAATTTGATTTCTTTACTAGCTCATGCAATATTTATTGAAACGAACAAACAATGGATCTATTGACCCTTCTACACCCTATTGATCCATCTAGACCCTACTGACCCCTCTAGACCCTATCGACCCTCTGTAGGCCTTATTGACTCCTCTAGATCCTATTGTAAAGGTGACTCATGAATACACCTGTTACCGCAATTATTTTAAACAAGAGTCCATAGCCCAAAGTCTCTTTCTAATAAGGTATTCAGCGGCGTTTTGAAATATGTTTTTTATGGTTTATTTTCAGGGAAGCCGCATTTATATCGTCAAGGATCAGATCAAAACATTATGAGCAAAACACACGACGACATAGGTAACGTAAACCTGACTGTCTAAAATATCACAATATGTTGAAGAATGATATGTTAGTCATTCTAGTTAATTAGTATAGATCAAATGTACACTTGCCTAGCCTGCGAACAGGCTCATTGAAGGTAGGAGTAGGGAGAAGAGCCTGCACCAACGCTATACAAATGTGAATTACACCCCTACATTGATCCATCATTAGACTGGGTTCAGGGGTGAGAAGAGCATGCACGAATGATATACAAATGTGAACTACACCTCTACATTGATCCATCATTAGACTCGGTTCAGGAGGTAGAAGAGCCTGCACGGACGATATACAAAATGTGAATTACATCCGTACATTGATCCATCTCATTAGACTCGGTTCAGGAGGGAGAAGATCCTGCATGGACGCTACACAAATGTGAATTACACCCCTACATTGATCCATCATTAGACTCGGTTCAGACGCCGTTCCATTCATGTGCCGAACCCAAATGAAACGAAGGATAATGATTAGGCGGTTTTGTTTATCTAATTACCTAATTATCTAATTTTACGGCAGTGGTGATATTTGTACCAAATTACAATCGTCTGGTGTATCGTGCAATTTTGGTATAATTTTCAAACTTCGTTCGTGGTGTAAATCATTAATGCACTCTGCTTGTACTCATATATATAATAACTTCTCCTTTAATTTTTGAGGTATCAGCACCACAAGTCACAACAAGAAATCTTACGCAAATGCAGATGACAGTGTTAAAGAAACCGACGTTGAACAAGTACAGTCTCCAAAATTGAGATCAAGGTTTTCAGTCAAGTGGGAAGAGTTCGTTGACCAAACTACGTTACACGGTCTTCGCTATGCTTTTCTCAATCGTCCCGCACCTGCTCGTGCAATATGGCTTATTATGGTCCTGCTATGCGGTGGATACTACGGTTTTACTGTATACAAATCGGTAACAAAATTTCTCAGTTATCCGATTAACACCGTTATTAGTCATAAATACGAAAAACAATTGACTTTCCCTGCAGTGACAGTCTGTCCACTGAATTTGTTCGAGAAAAGTAAGCTGCTGACACAAGACAAAGATCCAGATTTTATAAAATACGGAATGAATCAATCAGCGTGCGTTGCGACAGCAAAGGTGCGGGGGGACAACCCATGTGGTATTGCAATGGTTTGTTGTTGCTATCACAATTCATATCTCTCATCCAATATTGATTTGGGTGAAAACTTCACGAAATGTACAAATGACTACAAAGAGAAGCTCATCAAAGCTTTGAAAGACTTCAATACTACGCTGGATCTTCGACAATTCTACAGTTCATACGGCCCTACAGATGTCGTGGGTCCATTTTGTAAGTTTGGTCGAAATGATTGCCTAAAGAATGATTTTGTGCCTTATCATCAAGACAGTGGCATTTGCTACACCTTTAATTCAGGAATGAATGGTTCGGTTCTTAAAGTAGCCAGAGGAAGAGGCAGTACTTCTGGACTGGATGTTTTGCTGGACTCTCGAATAGAGGAGTACACTATATCAAGATTCTCAATCGGAGTCAAGGTCTTTATACACAACCAAGGAGAATTTATCGACGACTTGGGTGGCATTAATATTAGTCCGGGCAGACACGCTATGCTATCCGTTTTCATGAAAAAGGTGAGTTTCGAGGACACAAAAATAATAGCAGATTGGAGGGACTTTCACGACTGAACTTATTTTCTTGTAATTTTAAAGTGCCTATATGAACTGAAAAAATCAACCCCGTTTTTATTTTATTTAATTTTATTAAATTTTAATCTTCTCTTTGTCATTATGTGGAATTAAAAATAAAATTGGAGAGCGCGAACATTAGATTTTTCTTGTTGAAGTCATGCATAATTGTCAAAATCATGCGACAATTTTTATGCCGTTTAATATATGCTAATCACATGCGTGACGACAGTTGGTTTGCACATTTATATTTACCAAAGTTAAAAAATGGCCCACAGCAAGGCTACTTTGAGAAAAAAATATGATATATGGCAAGGCCCCTCAAGTAAGACATATTGAGAATGAGACTTAGACAAATAAACGTACTGTATTTTGTATTATTTACGAATACGAACTTAGATGTGCAAACCACCTGACGTGCCTCATGTGATTAGCACACTTTAACGGTAGAACAATTGTCACATGGCTTTGACAATTATGTATAACTTCGACAAGGAGAAAAATAATGTTCGCGCTCCCCAAATGTATTTTTAATTGCACAAAATGACTAAGGAAAGACTAAAATTTAATAAAATAAAATAAAAACGGGGTCGATTTTTTCATTTCAAGAGACTGAATATGTTTAAGATAAGCAAGCTACTACAAAAGAAGTAACGATATGATAAGTTCAAATGCTCGTAAAAGATGAGATGACGTCAATAATTGTACGTATTACACTAGTAGACCATAGTCTTCCAATGGACAACTCGTGGATACAAGGTTAACTGTTTTTTTTTTCAGCAAGACTGCTTTAGATGTTGAATGTAGTTTTAGACTAAGAGCAACTACAAAATGTGGGTCTGTTGGAAAGGGTGCAAAAAGAGGCGGTGTCTGATATGTCTTATGGAAGCGAGCGAGAGAAAGGGGGTTAGATTGAATCTCCCGAACCCCTTCTGGATGTTTATAAATATTGAATGTCATGCTTTGTACAGATACTTATCGATCCTTAAGCCAAAGTCGACTGACATTATTATAGTACCTAGTACCTAGATATTTTCCACGCTTGGCACAAATGACCCTAAAATCGATCAATTTGCTATATTTTCAAATGTTTTTAATGTAAAAGATTGAATTTTTGTGGAACGATTAAAACGGATGACCAAAACAAAATCCGATGATTTGAACTACTGTAAACATCTTGATGACGTCATAGTTACGTCATGTACCATTTATAATAGGTTTCTCGATGTTTTCCGAATTACCTTTAACATCAGTAAATTTTATATTTTCGATTTGCTATCATGTTGACAACAAAGTAACCGAAAACCCGAGTTGGATTGGGAGAAAAGTTATTAAATTGTGAATTTTGGTAACATTCCTGTCCACGACAATCTAGCAATTAAAAGGGTAAATCGGTACCCACAATCGTATGTTTTTAGAATTTTCATTTTTTGAGAGTAAATACTGAGAGTAAATTCACAGTGAAAATGAGGATATGTTATTATGACGTCATATATTTTTGAAAACGTCTTTGAAAAATAAATATTTGAGTATTTTTCGGATTTTAAAGTGGAAACGTACTTATTGTACACTGAATATAAAGCATGACTGATGTTAGACCCATTACGTCAGAAAATGTGACGTCACAGGAAACTTCAGTTCTTAATAACTCAATATATATATATTTATCGTAGAGACTTTAAAATTGCCGCAATCAAAAACACATATTTAAGTTGTTGTGATAACATGGTTTATTTCAAACGTATAGGTAACGCAGAATTTGACCTTAAAAGGAGCTGTTCATTATGAAGTCACAATAACGTCAATATACAAACGTGCTTGTTCCAAAAGACGTTATTTCATTTTAATTTAACATACGAAAATTTCGTTAAATTTGACATCGAATTAAACAAAATGTACTGGTTTATATATTTTGGCTCGTCTCGTAGTGATCAATTTTGAGGTAACTTATGCCATGCGGGTTCGGCATTCTTGATTATTTTGTTAACAGATTAAAGGTATATTTGAACCTATTATCGGGCACCTAAAAATATGTTTCTTCTTAGCAAAATAAAACAAGCGATATTCTTAATAACCACTGGAAGACATAATCTAACCTTACCGTTTCATTTGTTTACCTTCAGTGTTATACAATAAAACAAGAGCCGCCTCTTCTGAGGTTAAACTCGAGACTTTATTCACTGAATATACTTGTCCTCGTATTTTATTTCTATAAAGAATGGCTCTGCCAACTTGATCATCAAAACTACTTATATTGTCGAAACTCCACCATTACCGTACCTGTACTATGCTGGCATATTCTCTTCCACTGATCCACTGACCGATATACTTATAGAGTTGATCTCCATGACTGATACAGAGTTACATGAGGAGGCTAGGCCAGAACGCTTTCCCAACAATTTTCAGTTTTTTTCCAATTTGCCAAATTTCTACAAGAAACGCCAATTTCTTTATCTTTACAGTTAAAGTTCGCCAATTTTTGCGGAATTCCAAAAACATACAACTGTACATCTCGTTTTGTGCGGAACGTTTTTTAGGCCTGTAAAAACACGATTAAAGAAAGCCAAGAAGGTATTAAAATGACATGACTGCATTTAATTAAGTGTCCGAATTACGGACCCTTCCTTCTCGAAATTCCACGTATATAAGCTACATTACCCGGCCATTTTAATATTACCAAAAACTAGCTATATTCATCGCCACAATCTTCAACCAAGGGTCCGAATTTCGGATCCCTTCTTCAATTTCGAAACTAGGTATATTCATCGTTACAGTCTTCTGGATCTCCACTCTCCCCCCAGCAACGGTTGTGTTTCAAAGTGCCTTCATGCCACACATTCATATGGTGCAAATTTGAACATTCTACGATTATAGCCAAAGTTATAGAGGAATGACTGTTGCTATGACGTCATATTTAGTGACTTCGTACCTAAATAAGGCTGCCTATTGTTAAAAAATCAAGAAAATATATTATTGTGACTTTTGAGTGCTAGACTAGTCCATTTCATCAATAAAACTCGAAAAATACTCAAAGGCTTTTTATCTAAGAGCATGTATTAACAAATATGACGTCATAATGACGTTGCCGACAATATGTCTGAAATTTTAAGCAGGTTATGGACATATGGATTTTAGCCACCAACGTGTTTTATGACTGGACAAAATGTCATGCAACAGTATTTAAAACTCTAAAAAAATGAATGAAGCGATATTTTCATATATGCTTTTGTGTTGTTTATTTACCGCCAGATTTTGGCGGGAAAACTGTCAAAATTCAAACTTTCATAACCTTTTCTTGATCTATCGACATCGGATTTCCGATTCATTTATTCTCATCACGACATTCCGTTTTTAGAGGTAATGAACAGTTATAAGAAACGTATTACAAATGGGTAAATGACGTCATTGTGACGTCATAATGGTATTAACATAGCTTAAATTATCAGGTTATATCCCTTGTACGATTCTACATCCACCTACCAAAATTCAATCGTCTGCGTTGAAAACGTTTTAAAATATAGAACTCATGCCGTTTTTATGGTCGTTTTGTGGCCACGGTGTTTTCCTCCCTCCACAAAAAACCAACACGCTAAATTCCAATTCGATCTGTGGATTAGTCGGGACCTGGCTTTGATCAGCCCCATGGTTGTTTTAATTTTTTAATAACTTTATTTACCCACGGTAAACTCATCAGGATTTTTACATATGAAAATAATGTAAGATAACTACAATAAAAATACTACTAATAATTAGACTATAAACTTATATACAGACTATAAGCGATTAAAATATTGTAAGAACTATGAAACTACAAATATTCAACTTTAATTCTAATTTATAATTAACTCTAAATGACTACAAACATCAACAAAAGGACCTGCTTTACATGAGTGCCGTGCTTCTACTTAATAATCTAATTGATGTCAGAAAGGTAACTGCTGCAGGCAGAGCGAAAATTGCTTAGAGTTCTAGCTTGCCGCAATTCTACAGGGAGGCTATTCCATATCACTGCACCACTATAGCTAAAACTGTTTTTCAAAAAATTAGTGCGCGGGAAAGGAACAGCTAGTTTGCCCTCAGTGTCTCTTAAAGAATAATTTGAAACGCTGCTTCGGTCGACAAATTTGGTACGTAGATAATCAGGGACAAGTCCGTTAATAGATTTATAAACCATGACAGCTTTGTGGATATGGCGTTGTGTTTCCAGTTTTTGCCAGCCAAGTTCCTCGAAAAGACAATCGGCATGAGCGTCATAATTTGAAAAGGTTAATACTCTGGATGCGCGATTTTGTAATTTCTGAAGTTTGGCAGATAAGGTTTTATTACAATTCCCCCACACAACACTGCAATAATCAAAATGTGTTTGAACTAAAGAGTTAAATATAAATTGCAGCGTTTTGCGAGGTACAAAAGATCGAATGCGCTTCAGGGCTCCAATGCCGGAGGCGATTTTCTTGGACATTGTTTCAGGTTTCGTTAGAAATTCAGAGTTCAGATGGCGAAATTAGTGCACAGGTTACCCAAGCTTACGATTTTATAAGCGATTATAAGAGAATGTACTGATTATTGCACCATGGTTTATTCAGTGTGGTGTAATTGGGATTTACGCCGGTCAGTATAGACCAGCATAGGCGGTGCCTGTCTTTGAAACAGAAACATCATCCCACATGAGTAAAAAGGAGAGAGCTTCATAAATAGGAGCGAACTATACATATATTAACGAAGGAGAAACCGGCGATGGAGACCTGGAAGCGAACATTTTAGGCACGTTAATTTAACCAGCGGTTGATGAAACTTTAATATCGATAAAATACTGAATAAATCAAATATCTTTATTATTGTATAATTATCAAGCTCCTTCCCAGGGTCTTTTGGCGTGCTAGCACTATAGTAAGCGAGTGGCACGATTTTCCTAACCCCAATAACTCGATTCTACGCTTACGCACATTCACGAGGTAAAATGAAAAAAAAAAAGGTCAGACACTGCAACTCAGTGTTTATGAGCGTTGTAGAATTGCGTTCACCACATACATTGCACGTAGTATCGGAAACGCGCGCCTAAAGCCTTGGTGAAACGGTTTCAATATCCGGTTCAACTTTGTTGGATCATGTTGAATGATGTTGAAAGCAAGAGTTTCAAACAGTTTGAAAATAGATTCAACAATGTAGAGTAAATCAAGGGAGCACGGCAGACTTGCCTGTTTTGTTTCACTCACGATCTCAGCAGGTTTGGCTGCCATCTTGAAATTCCTTTATTACGATGCGACTTTCCGCTGACAATACGTAATGTTTGCGCTCATGAGACTCGTAGTGCCGAGCGAGCCCCGAAGCATAGAGTGTGGTAACTAAAAAAGCGGGGAGTGGAACTGTGGTGCACGTGACGTCTATGAACCAATTGGAAACAAGAACTCGGTGCGTCTTCTCCTGATGCTCGTAGCAGTTTCCTAGGAAACGATTTCGGCAGTAGCAAGAATGATTGTAGACAGGTTTGACATTTGAAAACCGCAGACCATGCACTGCCTTGTTGATTTCAAAGTCTAAAACCCTGAGAAAATTAAAAATTCTCACCAGTTTATTACTATTTGAAGAACCGTTAATACTGATGGCTTAACAGTTACAATCAAAGTTTAACGAGGAACAACGTACAAACGGGGAAAATTCTTTGAATTTTAATAGGTTGACGTTCTAAAATACTTCAGACGTTTTGAAATTATTGGCAGTCGTTCTGTGATTTTGAAAACACTGGTGTAAAAATTAACACAACCCTTCAGTACATTAATTTGCCTCATAATAAAATACATCTATCCTGAATCGCTTGATATCCTAGTCGTAAATAATCTGCTTTTTAGGCAACCTAAGGCAACTTAAGGCTGCTAAAGTTGGCCTAGTCTATACAGCGCTGGTTGGACAAGAAGGGCCGCTATTTTCAACTGCTTTCGCACACAAAGGCGAGAAAATGGATTTCTGCATGGATTTTCACCAAATAAAAATTCTCTGAAACACAACAGACGTTTGATTATAATCCGGCACACCTCAATTTAATTTAGCTTCTTCAGCCGTATGTAATTACTTGGTTTAGTTATTCCCACCTCCCTTATAGTTTGTGTTGTGTTTACCGTACTTTGTTATACTAAGACCAATATATCCCATATCCCTCACTTTCTTTGTCATATATACGCCCCTTGCATATTATCAATACTTTAATACATATTCCCCTTGCATTTTAATGTGTATTCTCCTCGACGTATTCCCTGATACATCGATCTCCTAGTAATTTAGAACTACTGACTTACCTTTTACCTACGCAGAAGTAACATGAAAGAAGAAAATGAAAAAAAAACAACGGAATTTGTTACGACCTCACTCCCTGATTACCGCCTCTCAGTTAGCTCAGTGGTTAAGCCCCGGTCTGTCGAGCGGGAGGTCGCGGGTTCAAACCCCGGCCGGACTAACACTCAGGGTCTTAAATTAACTGAGTTGAAGGTGTTGCCTTTCATAATACAGTAAACGGTTAGACCTTCACGTCTTCTCGGATAAATTTCAAAGTTGAAATGCCGAGGGTGCAACCATGCGATTACTTATACAATTGAAGCACGCGGGTTGTTGGGAGAACACAAGAAAATCTTAACTGAAATGTACATGGTATACAAGCATTTGTTGTGCTTTCTTTCATTCAGTACATCCACTTAAAGGCTCCGTACATTACTAAATGTGACGACAAGAAATTAAAAGGATTTACTTACTACACAATACCAGGATGTTACTACGAATGCCTACAAAACGAGATTGTTGCACAGTGTGGATGCCGAATGCCTAGTTATGAAGGTAACTATAGATAATTGAATCTAAATAAAAACGATATCACACTCAATAATTCTCAAAGATTTTCTCTTCCGCGTGATTGGCGGAATTGCGTCATGTGATCCAATAACCATTCACCGCAGAATGGCGGTTATAAGGCGGCCACTTCATTTGAGGATAGGAGAAAATATTTCAAAGTCGTACGATAAAGACGACTATACCCTACGTTGCGGCTTTGAAACGTGCATTAATATTTGTCGACCTTGGACATCAGTTCTTTGAAATTCAAAGCTTCCCTCAATCTTTGCTCTCGAAAACTGTTCCGAGACAGATAACATCCGATGACAAGTATTAACATCCACAAGTAATTTATTATTTATGTTATGTTATCGGTGTCATCGTTAATTTATTTTTGAAAGGCTCCCCATGATTCAAATCAATGAAATCTTGACATTGACGAAAGTGTCAAAATGAAGTAAGGCTACGGAGATGCTGCCTCCTGCAAGGATATTACTAATAAATAGCACAAAATGGCGGAAATTTCAAAAACATGTATTTCGATTGAACGACGATATTTCAGTTATATAACTTCATTTTGAAGTTCTATTGACATGTTCTTTCAGAAGCAATCCTCGAATATCAAACAATGTTAAATTAAAAATTTGGCGCCAACTCAGGAGCCCATTACCAGGAGCGTCCATCTTCCACACTGTGTCTGTACCCCAGCACAGAGGTAGATGAGGCTATTTTTAGCATTGCGTTTCGCGCGAAAAAGAACAAAGGTAGGCTATTCTTAGCCAATCAGATAGCTAACGTCACTTCTCATTATCATTCTTCTCGCTTTCAACGCGGGAATTCGAATTGCTGGTTTTCACTCAATCCCCAGAGATTCAAATGTTGGTGCCCCAACAAAAGAAGCTAACGAGGAATCTATTGTTTAAGGGCATCAACATGGCGGCAACCTCTTTTCGCGGGAATTTCGAATCTAAATATAGCCTCATCTACTCCTGTGCTAGGGACCCAAACCATAACAGAGGAACGCTCCTGGTAATGGGCTCCTGGCCAACTTCATGACATCATTTCCCCGCCAAAAGCAATTACAATTGAAAAGCAAAACAAAAAAGATTTGTTGGAATACTCCAGTTTCGTATTCGAAAATTACCTCTGATCTGCATGCAATGACTGCAGACGCATGTGCGAAACTGGACTATTATACATTTCGTAAACGAAAAAGGGACTGGCACCGAGTATGTAAATTAATTCCAATTAAAATAATTATACCAACCACAAGGAAAGATCACATCAAAATTAGTGTGTAGATTGATTTTAGGGCCATTTTCATCAATAGTAACAAAAAATAAGATTGCTCAGTATGGTTTGGCTGACGGCCTCCCCCCCTTCCCCCCCAAATCCATGCACCTTATTTTTGAGATTAGCAAACCGGAATCTCTAACATGAAAATAACCACTGTCATCTCAAAGATGCAGCTTTAAATCAACATTTTTAATAGTATAGGTTGAAATCTCGAAAATATATTAAAGATGAGATTTATAGACTTTTGTATGGGATTTTAAAGTCATGCGTACATAGCCTCGTTTTGATGTGTTATTTTTTCAGAATCTAAAACGTCTATAACTACATGTAGGTAGAGAAATATCATTTTGTTTTCAAACTTCTACAGTTTACTTACATAAACATCCTCTTTTAGAGAGTTATTTCTACTTGATATTATGCAAATTAGGTGTCCGCATGACTGCAAAATCCCATATAAACGGACTCTAAATTCCATCCTCAATATCTTTTAGGAATTTAATCCTATACTATTAAAACTTTCCAAAAATATTGATTTATATAAATTGTGCTCTTTGAGATTACAGTGGTTATTTTCATGTTAGAGATCTTAGTTTGCTAATCTCCCAAATTAGCACGTGCCACTAAGGTGTATCTTCTTTTTGTGATTTTCAAAAGCTTACTTTTAATTTGTTTACTCAAATAAAACATACTAATTTCGATGTGATTCCAGTTCACATGGTGGACTTCATTTTATTTATTTATTTAATTCGATTCAATTTACATAATTGGTACCAGTCTTTTATCAGCCTGTGAAATAGCGAATAAGGAGAGCTTTTATCGCTTGGCACAAATGACCCTAAAATCGATCACTTTCCTATATTGTCAAAAGTTTCCAACGTAGAAGATTGAATTTTTGTGGGAGGATGGAAACCGAAAACCAAAACAAAATCCGATGATTTGAACTAACGTAGACATCTTGATGACGTCACAGTTACGTCATGTATCCATTTATAATAGGTTTCTCGATGTTTTCAATTACCTTTAACATCAGTAAATTTTATATTTTCGATTTCCCATCATGTTGACAACAAAGAAACCGAAAACCCGAGTTCGATTGGTTAAGAGAGAGAAACGGTATTACATTTAGAATTTTGGTAATTTTGGGGAAATATTCAATACAGAACCATTTACAAAATAACTTCTTTATTCATCTTTTAGAGTTTTTTAGAATTTTAATTTTTTGAGAGGAAATGCTTTAAAATTCACAGTGAAAAAGAGGATACGTCATTATGACGTCATATATTTTTGAAAACGTCTTTTAAAAATAACTATTCGAGTATATTTCGGGTTTTAAAGAGGAAATATACTTATTGTACACTGAATAGCGCCAATATGGTCTTTTTATGTTTTTTCAATTTAGAAAGTATGACTGTCAGACCCATGACGTCAGAAAATGTGACGTCACAGGAATCTTCAGTTCTTAATAACTCAGCATATATTAATCATAGAGACTTTAAAATTGCGGCAATCAAAAACAGATATTTACGTTGTTGTGATAACATGCTTTATTTCAAACGTATAAGTAATATACAAACGTGTTTGATCCTAAAGATGTTATTTCATTTTAATATTAACATACGAAAATTAGCGCTAATCCAGGGATAATTTCCATGACAACCAACAGGTTCTGTGCAGAGTTAATCCAGGATTAACACTAATCGGGCTTTGAACGACCCGGCCCTGGTTTATATATTTTTGGCTCGCTTCGTAGTGATCGATTTTGAGGTACCTTATGCCATGCGTGTTGTAAAGTTTGACGCTGATTGATTGGTTATATCAACCCCGTCAATGTTGTAGTCACATATGCCCATATCGCGTCTACGATAAAAGTGGAAACTGTAGGAATTAGATTTAATATTTTGATCAGGTATCTGATAGATATATGACGATTGAAATAGGATGTTTGAAAAAAGCGATAGAAACCAGTCGGAAATTGCTCCTTTAGTTTCCATATTTTTAAAGCAAACTCCGACTCTTGGAACATATTGCCGTTAAATTGTTGGCAGTATGTTCTAATAAGAGACCATCTAAATTGAAAATTTGTTTGAAAAAAATTGAACAATATATTTTTATTTAAACAAAATAAGTGCATGAGCCATTTGCGTGTTTTAATTTTGCAAGCATTTTCAATCTTATGACGTTTTGCGGTTGCTCACGGTTGATCTAATAATTTTTCACGCAACCTCGTTCCCAGGGGTCTTTACGGGTATAGGCTGGTCATGTGACCCAAAAATATGCCCAATACATGTATATGGGCATATTTTGAGAAGGATCCGCCATTTTGGATTCATCAGCACTGACTAACGGTTAACGGTTCAAGTATGATCCCAATGAATTCCAAATGTGCATTGTTCTACTAACTTGTACTCAGTTTACAAGCAAGACAGTAATGAAATGGCAAAAACGTTAATTACTAAACTGTTCATTATTTATATAGCATGGTCGAGATTTTTTAAAAGAAATATAAGCTTAAAATTTGTTTTCGCAAATAAAAGTAGCATTCGGCATTTTATCCAAGACGTTTTAAAGTAATTTGGGCAAGCTACTTTTTATTGTCATGGTAACAAGTAACTGGGAAAGACGCTGGGAAAAGTAATGACGTATATATAGACTGACTTTATTACAGAAAACCATTTCAACATATAAACTTTCAGGAAGAACAGACATACCGACGTGTAGCACATTTAATCAAGAGTGTACAGACAATGTTGAAGGTGGGTGTAGCGATTAACCTTTCACATAAATTCAATGAAACCTCCTAAGAAAACAAGCGATTTTGTTGACTGTCAACTAAATGATTTTCAACGGATGCTTGTGAAAAACAAATACAGCTTAAAGGTTTACAGGTATTGAACATAAAAAAACACATCATATCTATATACGAGACAGCACAATGTTAATCATAAAACAGCTCATACCCACCAACCAACCTCTTTCACTCATATTTCAATTTCAAATTTCAGAACGTCACGACATGCTGTCCCAGTGTCACTGTCCAACCCCCTGTGACAACATCGAGTACACACACGAACTGTCAACCTCACAGTTCCCATCCCATGCCATATCGGAGCAAATACAACAGCTGGGATACAACAATAGTCTTGCGTATCACAGGTAATTCTCCATATCTGATTAGTCACAGACAACTTACGACAGATGGGACACAACAAAGAGGCTTGAGAATCACTGGTAAATAATTATAAGTCTCCATATCTGATATGTCACAGACAAATTTGATGCTTTCTTGAGGGACTCTATATAACTATAACGGTAATGAATGTAACAGTTGGCCGTGAAAAGTTGTTCTCTAAAAAAAATGTCAAATATAGCCGGACTTTCTTGTGTGTGTTTCAAAAGCAACTCTTTAATGTAGGGAACGTTTACGTTTGCTGCAATGTGAAGGATTAATAGCAATTGATCCCTTGAGAGCTCTTTTTAAAGTACCAATGAACAATATTATTTATTTTAGATATATTAATATCAATTCTAAATCAAGTGAATAGTTATTAAAACCTCCTTAACTCAGCGGCACAGCATTCAAAGCAAAATATATTGTAATATTCACTTGATGTAGAATTGATATCCAAGTTAAAAAAATAAGGTTCATAGGCCACGTCAACCCAATCAGCGCTCGGCAATAATAAATTTAGAAAAATAAACTAGCAACGAACAATTTTATTGGTTCTGAAGGGCGACGCACCCGCAGAAAATCAGACCTAATACTCCATAATATAATATTATGCAGATAATCCTCATTAGTCTTTTTTATCTTTTGTTATCTCATTCGACAGTTGGCCTTAGTAAAACTTCTAGTCAGGCGCGTTCACGACTGGACATAGGCGTGACGCCAACATAATCGCAAATATTAGTAACTGATAAACATGTGCTCGACGATTCGAGAGATGTACTTTGTAGGAGGGGAACATTATACGTTTGCAAATCTAGTTCTCGAGCTCCCAGTCCAATTGCTCATTAACGGGCTTGGTAATTGTGAATAATAAAACTTTGTTTTGTCAATCCATTAGGGAACTTACACGTTTTTTTTCCAACAGAGAAAATCTGGTGCTTCTCCAAGTTGGGTTCAAGTCTTTGAGCTTCGAGCTACAGGAACAGAAACCAGCTTACGCGAGTGAAGCACTATTTGGTAATACATGGAATACCTTTAATAAACGAATGCTTAGCAGTCGTACTTTAATTTTTGACGTCGTGGAAATTTATAACAGTTGTTCATTTAGCAGTTTTTGGGAAAGAGCAAAATGGTTTTAGCGAACACTGATGACTTAAATAATTTTATATTGGCAAATAAACTGGGGAAAAACTTCCAATAGGCGAATATTATCCAACAGTCTTTCGGGCACTAAACCTTCAATACAGGTGCTACTTAACCTATTAAATTCGAAACACAGAATAATGTTAAAATACATGTAAGCTTTCAGTGCGTTTGTGCAAAACTGTGGAATAATGTTACTATACATGTCAATGAAGAGCGGAGAGCTTAAGCTGTATAGAGGGACAACATGACAATGAAATAGTCCGTCATGTTGAATCTTACTGTAGAAAAGTTCTTTTACTTTTCCTATGACATCATGCCACAAGGTGGCCCGATATTTTCATATTTCCCCTCAATGAAACAAATATTATAAGCGGTATACGACTCAAACATTGTCAACTACCGATAGCCTGCAACCATCACATTACTGTAAGATTAAATAAAGTATTTTAGATAAGCAGGTCTCTTGAGGTGAGCTGCCCTCGGGTATTCTTGTTGCACTGCTATCAGCTAGTTAAGGTACTCTTATTGAGCTGCTATCAGATACTCTCCTGGTTGGCTTTTGTTCGTGATCGTCTACGAAATGGTGGTGTTCTCCAGAGGTACTTCATTTGTCTTCTTTACGTAGTGTACCCTATTGCGTCTGTACACAGCACCATCTGATCACCTGTGTCAATCTTGTATGATCTGTCATCAAGGCGTTTCACATGCCACAACTGCTTTTTCCATTCTTTCTTTTCAAGAGTGAATGGTTTCATCCGCACAGTATCTACCGGCTCTAAAATCGGAAGATCATATGCATTCTGGTTGTAATATTGGGCCTGTCTTATCTGCACATGACCTTCAGTTTCCTCATCTGGTATCCAAGACTCTAGGAAGAAGAAGATGGGCAGTAGTTGGTATATAGTAGGTGTGCTGGGGTGTTTCAGAGCGCAACAATGCTAGGTACTGATCTTCCCCTGTCATAGGCTATCATGCCTTGCAAAGTGGCTTTTGAGCTTTCGTATAACTATTGAAGACTTGAAACTTAATTTCGAGTCTGTCACGTTTCCAGAAGCTACTGTATAGTAGTCTACAGTTACAACATATTCATTTCCCGCATGATATGTGAAAAAGTCTACGCCTACCTTCTCCCACCGCCTCTGTGGAATCTCATGACTAATTAGAGTCTCTTTGCCGTGTGATTTCTCATATTGGCGGTATCGTTCATAACTATATAGAGATCTAGTGTTTTATTTCTGAATCCATTCCGGGCCAGAATACGCACTATTGCTCTTCGAAGACTCGCCTCCACGCCAGTGTGTGAAACATGCATTTCTCTCTTGATTGCTGGTTTCATGCATGTGTGATGGTACTACTAGCTTTTCACCTTTGAATATCAGGCCATTGTATAGGCCGAGTTCGTTACACATATTTAAGTAGGGGAATAGTAACGTTGATACGGTTGCTTTTTTTCTGACCACCCTTGTTGAATGAGTTTTCCATAAAGCACGCAACGTCCAATCTTTCTCTGTTGTTTAGCGTATTTCACGTATTCGATCCTCATCCAATGGGTAGAAACTGTACCGCATCTACATTCTCAAACTCTTCTTTATTGTCATGACTGTCTGTTAAATTGAGAGGTAGATATGCTCTGCTCATCATGTCGGCTAGGTGCTGAGTCTTTCCAGGACGGTATAGTGAATGGTTGTGTAATAGGCCAGGCTCCTAGGCCTCAAAAGCATGCCTTGTAGTCTCTTTGGTGAGGCTTCTTAGCAATGCTTTCAAGTTGCTTGGGGACAGTATAGACAATGCATGGAATGCCGACCAAACGTAAACTGATTCCACTTCTCCAGTGCAAAGACGATTGTCAGCATTTCTTTTTCAATACTTTTTTTAACTTGACGTACCTTTATCTCAGCGTCACTGAGGACTGTACTGGCATAGGCGACTGGTTTGCCTTCTTGTATTAAGGCAGCACCAAACTCTTTGCTGCTTGCATCATTTTGGATCACCAGTTTCTACGCTGGGTCATAATATGCAAGTATAATGGCGCCTGAGTCAGAAGCTGCTTCACCTCATCAAATGCACTGTCATGTTCGACCACCCAGTGCCTGATTCTACATCTTTCTGTGTCAGGGGACGAATAGGCTTCTTAACCTTTGAGAACTTTGGCAAGAACTTGGCCAGATAATTAGCTGATCAGGCGTTCTACGTCCTTCCTGCCGGTAGGGTGTTCTAATTTCAGAATTGCCTCGATTTTGGTTGGGTTAGGTTTTCACTCTAATCCGACGTGAAATCTAGCTGATTGAGTTTTATTTCAGCTTTCTCTTTGTTGAGTCTCACTCCTGTTTCTCTACATCTAGATATCAGCTTGATGAATTTGGAGTTATGATCACGTTCAGCTTCTTCATTCGTATCTCCAACCCCAAACAGGAAGATATCATTAGTAATGCAAACTACTCCTTGCAATCACTCAAGGCCTTGTATAAGTCACTTCTGAAACATTTCAGAGCTCACTGATAGCTGCCTCACCTAAACCACAGTGTCCATGGGAAAGATCCATCTTTTGCTTGTGACGATTCAGACAAGTGTGTCCTCTAGTACAGATAGTTGGAAGTGTTCCCGACCGCTACCACCATGTGCGACAACATGAACGACCACATTGAATATGACATTATGCCACAGGGTGGCCCGAACACTAGTTCGTAAATAGAGATTTCAAGATTACACTGGGAACCCTATTATATATCATAACTCCCAGATACGTCGGTTAAAAGAGATGTCGGTGCCCTGGTATATTGTTTCGCTCTTTTCATTTGAATTGAAGCAATTTGGAACTAAATCTCTTCGGAATTAACTTAACTGAGTTAAGGCAGGGTAAAAACCAACGCTTTAGAGGAAACCTGTTTAAAACTAAACCTTTTTTTCCAGGTGAGATCGGAGGTAGCATGGGCCTGTTTCTAGGATGCAGTCTACTAACCATGATTGAATTCGTCGACTTCTTCGTCGCCTTCATGTGCGGGAAATACAAGTAGCAGAGCAATATTCCTTTTGAAATAACGAACGCTAAAAATAATTATTGTGAGGCGTGAAATTGCCTTGAGCACCATTCTGATATTGATACAGGATAATGTTCCCTGCAGCTAGCAGAGGTCTCTCTCTCTCTGTCTTGGTAAAATGGAAGGAGAGTGAGAGAGACCTATCTCAAACACAAATCAAAGATAACTCTGATAACCCAAAAGAGATATGGAAATTATTAAATCAACTCACAAGTAAAAAGTCCGACGGTATACTTATAAATGAAATTAAAACAGATGACGGAATGGTACTAACTGAACCAATAGCAATTGCTGAGCATATGAATGAGTATTTCTCAGAGATCGGTCCTACACTTGCTGCTGAAAATTGTATGATCTCTGATTCCTACGGGAGCCAGTTTAAATCTTACGTAAATGAGGCAAAGTCTGTCTTTAGTATACAACGGCTTTCAGTAGCTAAAGTTTTGAAACTAATAAAGAAACTTTGCGTTTCTAAAGCAGCTGGCCTGGATAGAATATCCAATAAAGTACTCCGTGACTGTTCTGAAGAGATCTCCGACTGATCTCTCACAAATTTGTTTAATCTGTCACTTGAAACAAAACAGTTCCCAAGAGAATGGAAGATTGCTCGATTATCACCAATTTTCAAACAAGGCAAAAAAACGAGGCAGGTAATTACAGACCGATCTCTATTCTCTCAACCATTGCCAGAATATTTGAAAAACTAGTCTGTGGACAGTTTTACAAATATTTACAAGAAAATAATCTTCTAAATAAACACCAATCTGGATTTAGACCCATGCACTCAACTGCAACTGCACTTCTTGACCTAATAAATGAGTGGTATATAAACATTGATAAAGGACAATTAAATGGAGTTGTGTTTTTAGATTTCAAAAAAGCTTTTGACACAGTAGATCATTCCATTCTCCTTGAGAAGTTATCTCTTTATGGGGTAGAGCCCTCCACTCTAAAATGGTTGTCATCCTACTTGTCAAATAGAGGTCAGAAGTGTTTAGTAAATGGTGCATTATCCTCTGAGTCTTTGATAAAATGTGGCGTGCCACAAGGATCTATTCTGGGTCCGTTACTCTTCTTACTCTATATAAATGATCTACCAAATTGTGTTAGCAACTGTAGGCCACGTCTTTACGCCGATGATACAAGCTCCTCTTTTACGGCTCCAGACGTGAGTAAACTGGAGACCGAAATAAATATGGAACTGACATCTGTAAAGAAATGGCTTATTGCTAACAAACTTTCACTCAATCTTCTTAAAACCGAATTTATGATTATAGGTACAAGACAGAGATTGGATTTTGATTATGATATTGAAATCTCATTGAATAATATTTCTGTAAGAAGAGTGAAGGAAACTAAACACCTCGGTGTATATTTAGATGAAAACCTTCGGTGGCACGCACACATTGATAATATTATTAAAAAGGTATCCTCTGGTCTTGGGATATTGAGGAGAGTAAGGCCCTTTGTACCAAGAGATGCTTTAATAAAAGTCTACAAGGCACTGATTCTTCCACCCTTAGAATATTGCTCTATTGTTTGGGATAACCTTGGATTGGGTCTTGCCAATAAGTTACAGACTCTCCAAAATCGTGCTGCAAGAATAATAACTAAATCTGATTACACAATTAGGTCAACAGACATTCGTAAGGAATTGTGTTGGGAATCATTAAAAGAAAGAAGGCTAAAAACAAGGGCTATTATGATGTATAAGACAGTAAATAACCTAGCGCCCAGCTATCTTTCTGATCTTTTTATAAAAGAATCCCAACACTGTAGCTATAACTTACGTCATTCAAATGCAAACCTTCATATCCCAAGACCTCGAACAGAAGCACTAAAAAGAAGTTTTTCTTACAGTGGAGCCAAAATTTGGAACTCTTTGCCCAGTTTTACAAAAGAGGCAAACAGTTTAACCATATTTCGAACGGAGCTCCAAAATATTGATATTTGTGGACTCATGGACTGTTTATAATATATTTTTAATGTATATATTTAACATAAGTTTTGTAATTATATTATTAGTCCAAATACTATTAACTTATTGTAACGGTTCTCTTGGAAACCAAGTATAACTTGAAGAGATTCCGTGTTTTAAATAAAGATTCATTCATTCATTCAGACCTCTGCCGACATCCGACGCTTTCTCTGTCGCGCATGCGTTTAGTTTCCTTGGAAACAAGTGACGTGTATCCCACGTGAACTAACGCCTGTTCTTGCACTGTCAATCAGTTTACGCGCGTGAGAAAGCTATTTTGAAAGTCTTCGGTACTTCGTTGAAAATTAATTATGCGTTTGGTACTTCAGAACATCAATTTATAAAATTATACAATTTAATTTGATACAGACACAAATGATTTTGGCATTCCCTGTCAGTATTTGGGATTTTGTCGTTTTAAATGTTTGATTTTCGAGTGATTCGCAAAACCTGTAGTAATTTGTCACGCTTGAGGAGTTTGACCAATGAGAGGAAAGTAGTCCCACGGTCATTAGTGTGCGACGAGCTAACACAGTGGGCTCAATATTAGACCAGCCAGATGCAACTTGCATCATGCATACATCATTTTTCTCCGGTCAAATCTGTTTTCGAAACTGGTTTGACTCGCCATTATTGTGGACGGCCGGGTTGATCAAAGAAAGCGTCGAATGTCGGTAGAGGTCTCTCTCCCTCGCTTTTCATTTTACCAAGACTGAGAGATGCCTATGCAGCAGGGAAAGGAGAATGTGCCTTTTCAGGAATACAATCACCTGGTTGTACTGCATGGCAAAATAAATCTGGCTTCATTTAATGAAAGGCACTTGTACGAACGAGATCCGTAGTGTTTACTCATTAGCAAAACCTTAGTGTAAATGCTATTTTCCACCTTCAATGGATTGTCGATCTTTCTAAAACAGTTTCTTTGCCATCCAGTAAACTAAGGCCTACGGCAAACGTCGAACTAACCATGAACTTAATTCAGTCGAACCTATTAATTTTGAAATAGGCTCATGGATAGTACGACGTTTGCCGCAATCGAGATCGACCTATTCAATAGGTACGAGTCCAGCATGAGGTTCGAGTAGCCAAGTCGGGAATTACGACTCTGGTGCGACTTTACGGCAAACGTCGTTCTTAACACGCGCCGAACTAAATTAATAAATTATGTAAAATAATAAATAAATGATGCAAATAGTATGGATTGTACCAAAACCGTGAAAACAACATCTCCCCCATCTCCCAAACATTCACCCCCCCCCCCCCCCCCCGGCCTGGTGAGCATGCGCTGTACAAAGGCGATTTCGAAGGCGAAATGGCGGCCTATCGGAAGTGATTGCCGCATGACGCTCTGCCGGAAATGCCGCTCTGCCGGAATTGATCGACTATTAACAGAGGTTTCAATGTGTGAATTGCAACCGCTAAAAACATGGCCAGTAACGCCACTTGCAGTGACAACCATCGATCTCCTATACACGGCACCGAGTGCTGTGTAGAACGCCATTCTTCTCTTTCTGTTTTGGACAATCATTTTCCACAGAAAGGCCTTTCTTTAATATATTCGACCGAGCGCTGTATTTCGCCATATCACTAACCGCGGGCGAAAAGTGAAATGCGCCAGGACACGTGTTAGTTCCCGTGATTTAATTAGGCGCAAGTGAATTAAGATCAACATAACGGTTCGACGTTTGCTACCACGTCGGCCCTAAGTCGATCTTCTACCGAACCTATTTTTTAATAGGATCGGCGCGAATTAAGTTCGACGTTTGCCGTAGGCCTAAGTCTTTCCCATAGGATCACGAGCGCAACTCATTCGTTATTGAAGTGATATATCAGCACGCGTGAATGTTTCCTGCTAAAAGGCCTATTGTATCTCATTCTTTATCCAAGAATATCTGTCTATAACATGTGAGTTATAATCAGACCGTTGCTTAAACACGAAGTTCCGGTATAAAAGGACTAGCTCCTCCTCTTTTGACGCCTTTGAAAATTCAAATTTCAGAGCAGTCGGAAGAAAGTAAGCGACAATATCAGCCTCCCTTAACATGCTAGAATTTTCAAGATTTAAAATTAAACAAGCCCCCAAAAAGTGACCAGAGCTTGGGGAAGATAGTTGTTCAGTAATGACTGCCTATCCCAGTAATGACTGCCTATCCCAGTAATGACTGCCTATCCCAGTAATGACTGCCTATCCCAGTAATGACTGCCTATCCCAGTAATGACTGCCTATCCCAGTAATGACTGCCTATCCCAGTAATGACTGCCTATCCCAGTAATGACTGCCTATCCCAGTAATGACTGCCTATCCCAGTAATGACTGCCTATCCCAGTAATGACTGCCTATCCCAGTAGACTGCCTATCCCAGTAGACTGCCTATCCCAGTAATGAATGCCTATCCCAGTAATGACTGCCTATCCCAGTAATGACTGCCTATCCCAGTAATGACTGCCTATCCCAGTAATGACTGCCTATCCGTTACTCTGAAGTTTATAATAGCAATAATACATTTTATTTAGACACAGAAATCAACGAAGCTGTGTATAACTAATACTAACAATAATAGAAAATAATTAATTAATACGTTTCTACCTATGTGTTTGATTTGAATTTTGCGCGATAAGAACTCAAGTAGGGAGCACTCAAACAACTGAAGGTTACAAACCCTGAGGTCCACTTTTTATACCGGAACTTCGTGTTTAACACTTGAACAGCAACAACATAACCTTATTAGTAGTTGGACAGTTGAAACGTGATATAACAAATTACAGGGACCAATGGCTATTGCGTGGCTCACGGCTTCATTAAAATTATTTTGAAATGGAAGTTATCAGAAGATGTACCCGGTTTATTATGGACTCTTGAATAAAACATTCATTTAAATGGATATAACGAATCGTCGGGAAGTGCATGCGATTAATACAGCATTGCATTTGGACCGATCTTAGTGGTGTTTTAGCAATGTCCAAAAAAATGTAAAAGGTGCTTTATTCCCCTTTTAAATGCAGTATCCGAGAAATGACTGGCACTTCATTGAACAATGAAGTTGAACTGGTGATAATCTGTGGTCGATCCAGACGCGCGAATTCAAAGACAAGTGATAATAACAAAGATGTTGGTGTATAATATAATTTTGCGAATATTATAAACTTAATTGAAGAATTTGGCTCGTTGTTTTTGAGTTTAAAGTGTAAGTTCCAATTAGTTCCAGTCTGAGGCGCAGCCGAACTAATTGCGCGGACTGGAAACCCCGTCTAGCCCTCATTGTCGGCTTTGAAACATTACATAAAATTTATAATTATATAGCGCAGCCTTGTTCAAATGCGCTTTACAATGTTTTAAAAACTAATTAATTAAAAGCTAATTTAAAAGATGTCTTCAATTTACATTATAATTATAATTAATACAAACTTTATGTAAATATATAATAAAGCAGATTTAGTAGGTACTACTTTAAAGCAGCTTTAAAAGTCAGACTTTATTGACGGCTGAGTTTTGATTTCACTCGATAGGCTATTCCAAATCACAGCTCCACGATAGCTGAAGCTTCGTTTAACAGCTTCAGTTTGAAGCCTGGGTACAAATATATTATTTGAACTGTTTCTTAAATTATGTGTATGGACGATGGATGTTGATTCAAATATTTTTTTTAGGCCCTCAGAAAAAATACCGGTTATAGCTTTATAAACGCTAGTTTTTTAGTTGCTTTGAACGTCTATGCTGTACCTCCACCCTGTTAGTGTGCTTGTGAAAGCAAGCACCACCAATAGACCATTTTCTCAGGTATGCGCATGCAATATTGGCCCGCCAAATCGCTTTTCGAACAATAGCCGCCAATTGTTGAACAATAGCCAATAATTTGAATAACAAAGGCTGTCGCATCAGAACGAGTCTAATAAAAGCTAACGGCCCGCCAAGAAATACTTCATGTAGGCAGCTTGGATTTAGACTGGTATGTAATCAACTAAAGTCGATTGAGGTATGCTAACCGCCGTGGAAAGCGAGTAGCAGCTGACGTTTCGAGCGTTAGCCCTTCGTCAGAGCAAAAAAGCTTGGATTTAGTATTGGTTGAAATAATAGGGAGGGTTATAGGAAACCACTACGTGATTCCCACGTGAAGTATTTACCGGCCCGTCAAGCCTGTTGCGTGCGCATACTTGAGAAAACGGTCTATTCATACTTATTTTGAAAATGTTGGGTGTTAATTTGAAGAGTGGGTTATTATGAAGGTGTTGAGCGATAATTTGAAGAGTGGGTTATTATGAAATATATAAATAGTGGTATGAAATTGATTAATGTGATTATGCCATGGATATGATTTGATAAAATATGATATGTATTAATGGCTCATAATTTGCGTTCCCGTACACGACTCAATTACGCTGAAATGCATGAGGGAAAGAACCATGTCTCCACCGCCTTCATCTCATCTGCCAGATCAGTATACGCCATCACCTAGAGGATGAACAACACAACGAGACGAGCTAGCCGTGTTGTCGGCAGCGGTAGCCAGTGCCAGAGCCACGAACGCCGAGCTTGAACGACAAGCGCAGCTTCGCAGTTTGCGAAGTGAGTTGGAGGAGTTACAAGTTAAAAATGGCACCCTGCATCGGGATAACAATCTGCAATTACAGCCTCAAATAGCGAAGGACAATATCAAGGACTTGCGAACAAACCCTAGTTTAACAGCCAAAGTGACGGAGGCCCTTGGGAGTCTCGGGTACTCCAGTAGCGTGGAATCGGATCAGGATGAGGCTAACATCCGACCGCGGTTCTCTTCGGCTCCTCGAGGTAAGAAGTCACTCAGATCGAGCAAGTCTGCCAAGATAACTAGTCGGATGCTTACGCCCCAATTGTGGTCCCACAGTCATCTGCCTCTTTCTTACGTTTCAAAAGATCGCAGTTATGATGACTTGAGCCTCGCGGAGTTTGTGGTAGGATACGCTACAATACTTCTACTACCAACGTTGCCGGTGAAAGAGATGAAAGCGAGGATAGAACATATCTCGTCCATTTCGTATTTGGCTGCGCAGTTCACTTGGCCCTCGGTAAGAGAGCTGCATGCCGCCGTGCTTTTCGAGATCGAGTGCGGCCGAGCGCATTGGGGCGATTCCTTTACCTATTTGGAATCGCGCATATTACGTTCATTCTCTAAAGGTTCCACCACGACAACTAGTCCCGGTACTTTGGCTTCCAATGCACCAGTTCGTGTTCTATTTTGTAGAGAATTTCAAAATGGGCAATGCAAACATGACAAGGATCACCACGCCTTTATTCGAGGGGAACGAAAGTGGTTGCAACATATATATATGCGCTAAATGTTGGATCGAGAGTAGAGTTGTGGCCAAACATACTGAGTTTTCGGTCGAGTGCTCAGTCAACGGCGCTTCCAAAGCAATTGGTCAATCACAGCCTTCCAAATGACTACAGAACCTATCGTCCGGTTGTGATCAAGATGTTCAGGATTCCAGCATTCACGAAATTCACGATTCTGGCTCCAAAAATTTACAAGATGCAAGACTTTCTATTCAAGACTATCAAGACTCTGTTAATGTTCAAGATACTTTAGATAATATGGTTCAGAATGTTGTACAAGATTGCAACGTTAATAACACCGCTCAAGACTTTACAGCTCCAATTTATAGTGTTCAAGACATTCCAATTACGCATTCCAGTTTACAAGGCGTTCAAGCCAGTAACAATTACTTTATTAATGTGTATCATTGCGTTCATAGTTTCGGACTTCCTAACTTTCTAGGCGCGCGCTTGTCAGTTCCTTCGTTGTTAAGTATCCCCGTTTGGCGTTCCTATTTACACGATTATTCCGATGTTCTTGTGTGTGAATTCCTAGAATTCGGCTGACCCGTCGGTTATGATTACAATCAGTTATTTTCTATAGGCGAACGGCGCAATCACAAGGGCGCCACAGCATTTCCGGCCGCGATAGATTCTTCTAGCTGCTGAACTTTCACATCACTCCACAATCGGTCCTTTTCAACGTAATCCTTTCGATCACGACATCGCAGTCTCCCCCTTAAATTCCGTTCCTAAACAAGATCCAGGTGTACGTCGCGTTATTTTGGATCTTAGCTGGCCCACTGGTTCGTCTGTTAACGACGGGATCCCAGCCGATACTTATTTAGGCGATCAGTTTTCGCTCACTTATCCCACGGTAGATGAGATCGCCTCTCGTATCGTGGCGTGCGGTTCTGGTTGTCTTTTGTTTAAGCGTGACTTACAACGAGCTTACCGTCAGTTTCCGGTAGATCCCTTCGACTACCAGTTGTTAGGTTATTGCTGGCGGGACGAACTATATTTCGATGTCGTTTTACCAATGGGGTTACGTACAGCCGCCATGGCATGTCAAAGGCCACAAACGCCGTATGCTTCTTTCTTTCGCAATTTAGATGTGACGTTCTCAGCTACTTGGATGATTTCATAGGAGTTTCCACTCCGTCACAAGCTCACGCTAACTATGCGCTGTGTAGTCACATTCTCTCGGAGCTCGGATTACAAAAATCCTCACACAAGGCTTGCCCTCCATCAACAGTAGCCACCTGTCTCGGAGTGCGCTTCAATACGGTAGACATGACTATGTCAGTGACCCCAGAAAGATTATGCGAGCTAGATGAATTATTACTACGTTGGGCCAACAAAAAATCGGCTACTAAAGCGCAGTTACAATCATTGATCGTCAAATTGTCTTTCGTTTCGAAGTGCGTTCGTCAGAGCCGGCTATTCCTGTCGCGTATTCTCGTCGTCTTGCGAAAATTGCACCGCAATCACCATCACATTAAGCTATCGGCTGAATTTCGCAAAGATATTCGTTGGTGGTTACGGTTTATTAGAGTTTATAATGGTATTTCTCTTATTTCTAACTTCCCGTGGTCTTCACCAGACACAGTTTTCTCGACGGATGCTTGTCTAACCGGGTGTGGAGGCTTGTCCGATCAGCAGTTTTTCCATGTTCCATTTCCGGCATCTACCCTCGCACAATTTCCATCGATTCACCATCTTGAGGTTCTCGCGATTATTATCGCAGTACGGCTGTGGGGACATAATTGTCAGGGTTTGCGCATCCTAGTTCGGTGCGATAACCAGGCCGTCGTTAGTTAGTTTAACTCTGGCAGGGTTCAGGATCCCTTGCTCGCACTGTGTTTACGAGAACTGTGGTTTCTCGCTGCTCCGAGAACCGTACCGCCGATTTATTATCTCGTTGGCATGTCAGTGACCTGTTCCAACAGGAATTTATTGCTTCACACTCCCATTTAGATCTTAGCGAGTCGCTCGTGCCAGCCACATTGCTCTGCGTATCTGATCATGTTTACTTTCTCTTGTTACTTGACAGATGCTTCGCTGTCGCAGTTAAAGAAAGACCTAAAGAAGACACGTCGAGCGGCATATGCGGAAGGCACTCGTCGCAATCACCTTTCTCAATGGAGACCGTATATATATTTCTGTTTTCATTACCAGTTTAACTTTCTGCCCGCAACATTAGACACCATTTGCTTATTTTGCCAATTCCTTAGTAGGTCGATGACACCACTGTCGGTCCGCAATTATCTCAGTGGTGTCAAATTATTTCATGTATCAGCGGGATATTACTTCCCTTTTCTCGACTCCTTTGAGCTAAAAGTAACATTGCGGGGTATTGATAGGTTAAATAAGCATTGTCCCTCACGTGCTCCCCGATAACACCGGATTTACTTCGCCAGCTTGTTATTATGGGACACAGTCATACGCCTAACGATTTAATTTATTCATGTGCATTTCTCTTCTCCTTCTTCTTATTTGCGCGAATTTATAATCTCGTTCCAGTCTCAGCTCGACAGTTTGATCCTACTAAACATCTCTGTCCGGGGGATATTTTGGTAACAGAATTTGGTTTACAGGTTACCTTCAAATCCTGGGGAAACTATTTTCTCCCACTATTACTGTGGCTTTTTTTATCTTCAAAGTACCACTAGACTTGTGACCACTTAGATGCTGTTATCTGGCATCGTAATAGTATAAATCGTTGTAGCTTGAACCAAAATCCTTTGTTGCATTGTCAAAATGAAAATGCCGGATTCTATTGTATTCAACTAGCACACTGTCTGGACTATGACTTAACTATGACTTAACGGGACCCTACCTGCCTAAACAAATAATAATCTCTATTATAATAATTTCAGAATTGTAACGCAACAGCGCACCAGTAAAGCGTGAAGCATAATAAACCATATTTGTGAATGTGTGGTGTGAAGATGTAAGAGAAAGAGCAAGAACAAGAACAAGGGCGAAAAGCGATATTGAACTCACTGAGTTTAAAGTCGAATGTTTATTACAAAAAAAGGAAATGGTTTGCAAGATAAAACAAAATAGTTTTACCCTTTTCCTATGACATACAAATTTCAGCTACTAATGCACAATTATTTACGCCTAAATTTTGGAGAATTACGCCTAAAAATGTAAGCTGGGCGTAAAAGTACGCCTCCTTTTTTTTCTTTATTTCGAGCCCTGCTATACGGTATATTTGCTATTGAGTGTAAAGCAAACCGGCCTTCTTCCCCCCGCCCCCCCCCCCCCTTCCAAAAAAAACCTGGCTGCATGATGAGCTAAGAGAGGATTTTTCTAACTGTCGCGTATGTATTATTTGCAAAAAGCGCCAAAAACTAACCCGCAGACTAATTTGAATTCCATTTTTCGCTTTGGATTAACACTCAACACAAATAACATAAACTCTTGACTATGCGGAACTGTTTTAGCGTGGCACAAAGTTAGTTTCTTGCTTTTCTTTTTAAATAAACCGCCTCAAGTTTGGTCAGCTATATACACAATGTACATAGTCAGGTCTTGCACTTATCTGATGAGAGAAGTTTGTTTTAAATTTTCGCTTAGTTTGGATTTATTTAACACTTCAATTTAATTTTCAGTCCATTCAAAAAGCAACACAAATATTGTGAAATCTTTGCTAAAATCGATTTTTAGCTCGGCACAAAACTTCGTCTTTAGCCTGTTTTGTTCAAATTATCTTCTCTTAAAATCACTGTCGCCGAGAAATGAGTGAGAGGCAAAATGACAATTGACAAATTGTTCACTTACAGTGGTTAATGTAGTACTGACATTTGGAACCCTGAAGGACCGCTGGAGAATTATAAGCTCGCTGTTTGTTAGGATTCCACAGACAAAAGACCCGAGAACGTCCATCTTTCTTTATCTTTCTCCAAGTGAACTACATTACCGATACTGGAAGTAAATGCACGCTCGCGCTAAAAAAACACGCGTTTGTTTTCCCGCCTCTGAAACATGCACCTATCAGAGTACGATTATAGTCAGTTTGATACAGAGTTTGACAGCTGAGCACGAGAAGGGCATCCGCTGCCCACGAAACGCATCTCCCTCCAAATCAATATGGCGGCAACGTGTTGTACACGTGAAGGACAACAGTTCATTTCTGGAAGAAGATTTATATACGAAAATATCTTCAATGTTTTTCTTGGTACCACTTGAAGAAAGCTTTTATATTGGGCACCTAAATGCTTGTCAAGAAAAACGCCTTGGGTGGTGATAGAGCCTTTGGAGGGTAAGTACGCCATTCAGGCCTTTTTTCTTCCATGACTGAGTGAGTCGGCTGAGTCTTTAATAATAATCTATTATTAAAAAACTTTATAAAGTCTGAGTCTGACATTCTATGAAAGTATAAGGAAACCCGTGTTTCGTATAGCTTTAGATCAATCAACCAATTACTGGGAAAGTCTAGAATGTTTGCCAGCTTTTCTTAAATGCAATGGATTTTCGCTCTAAATAATTTAGTTCACAGATTTTTTTCGTTTTTCCGCGAAACTGAAAATGCAGGGAGAAAATACGGAGAACTAGGTTTGGTGCATGTGTCTTCTCGTGTATTAAATCAGACATTTACATGTAACCGGGAAAGTCTGATTTTCACCCCAGAATCGGCATGATATTTTCCGTACTTTCCGAGAATTTTTTCCGTGCTTTCTGTGAAAGGCCGGAAAACCGAGTTTTCCGGGCTTTTTCCGTGCTTTAGCCTTCCCTGATGAATCAGACATTACCGGGAAAGTCTGGATTTGTTACAGGGTTTTCTTGGCTTTCCAGACTTGCCCGGAATTTTTTCCAGGCTTTCTGTGAAAGGCAGGAAAAAAACGGGATTTCCGGTCTTTTTCCGCGCAAGTCTAATGCAAAAAGTACGGTGAATAGTCCGGATAGCCCGGTAAATCCGATCTTTTCCGGACTTTCCGGGCTTTTGACCGGGCTTTTGGTGCAAGGGTATGCATGTATTGTTTTCACTGTATTAATGTTGAGTATGTGTCTATGTTAATGTTGTATATATGTATGGATTGGTGGAATTGGGTGATTATGGATGGTTGCGTGGATTGAATGATGAACACAGTTATGTATTCACTGAGTATGTGTTATATATTGTGTATAATGTATGCACATAATTATATATTTACTCGTATGTCAAGATATATGTGCAGGTAGCCATGCAGTGCATGTGTGCAGGTAGGATAGGTGTATGTCTATTAATCAATAATACATATACATGTGCGTTATTAAGCTCTTGCTTTGTCCGGCCTTACTAGCCTTTATCATCGCAGATCTGAACTATGTCATACTCTTTTTCGTAAAATCATATCTAATCCTAATGGTAATTTATATCATCTTTTACCACATAACCTTAGTAATCCGACTGTCACACTACGGTATAAGAGGTCTTTCACACTTCCGCTTAGTAAAACAAACCGATTTCGGAACACTTTCATTAACTCTAGTGTTCGACACTATAACTCACATCATTTAAGTTAGTACACAGGTCTTGAATTAGCCAAATAGCTGCTTTTAACTGTTAGTTTTAATATCATAACATTTTATCGAATTAGTTTATAAGTATACGTAATTAATGTTTAGAATTGTGATCCTTAGTAATTCAGTTATGCTGTAAGTAAGGTAATTATAATAAACGATCTATCTATCTATCTATCTATCTAATATCGACTGACTATTTCAATATTAACCGCTCAATTGCCTGACAGATAAATAACAAGGATATTTTTCTGACTTAACCTTAATTTTATAATTGATATAATAGTTAATATATATATTCATAAATATGTAGATAGATACATGGGATGAATATTTAACAATTATTCACCGAAGTGGAGGTGAATAGTGGTGGATATTTACTGAGCCGCTTCGGTTAGGTAAATATCCACCACTATTCACCACAGTGTTCACCACACTATTCACCACAATTGTTTTAGTTCCGGGTGAATAACCAGCACAAATAATTATTTTATTTTATTTCAAATGGACAAAATCTCGCGCGAGATGATCGCTGCTTTGCTCGGAGGTGAATTTGATTTCATATTCACTGTTTGAGTAGCCAATCAGAGCGCGCGAAAAGTGATATTCACTGGTGTGGTATGTACTAAAGATGTATGTTTGCAGATGTGTTTTGCAGATGTGTTTGCAGAAATTAGAAAAATGATGGCTAGGTCATATATAATTTCTGTATTAATTCCCTAACACAAATGAATTGTACATGTATGTATTTATTATTTGGAGACCAATATGGCAATGGCGTAAAACAATAGATTGTGTTGGGGAATGCAGAATACAGATTAATCAGACAGCTTTTTTTAAATTGATGGTGTATAGGGTATTTAAATTGTACGCCTATAGGACTTACCATATAAGTTTAATCATTATTTAATTGGATCTGTATTTCATGTATATATTAATTATTGCAATTTTTATATTATTATGGCAGTGGTGAATTTCCTAAACCTGCCTTAACTCACCTTAGCTCACCACATACACTAAATCTTGTAAGGAGTTTTCCCTAAAAACCCTTATACTTATACTGCCTTAAATCGCCACATACAAATTTAAGTATTTTTTCTTAAATCGCCTTAACTCGCCTTAACTCGCACAACTTCGCCTTAACTCGCTGCGAGTTTAGATCCCAGAGTAGGCCTAGCTGAGGATCTTAAGTCTGCTGAGTTGGAAGCTGAATCACCCGCTGGCATACGCGATTGTTCGTAGGGGTTGTGGAGATCGAACCCAAATTATAGAGCTTCTTTGACATTGAAGCAAGTCTCAGCATGCGAAAACAGTTACAAAATGTAATAAGCTAGCTACATGTAGCAATATGGCGTACTAAAAAGCTAAAACAAGACAGGAATACTATATAAGAATACTATCATAATTAAAACGGCACAAACATTCAAATCTAGCTTAAGGACTACGTCAGCGTTCTTTCTGTTCTTTGCCATGTTACAATATGATGTCACAGTAATATCATTCTCATACAGATAAGATAATGCTTCCACGCAATTGATCCTCTAAGTAAGTGTTGAAATGTGCTGTGATAAGATTATAATATGTGGGAGATACAGGTGGGTGTTATGTCATTATATATCGTATATACTAATTTAGCTAAGTTGAACTTATACATTAAAAATAGGGTGACTGTCCCATTTGGCATAATTCTAAGTACTTCATTTGAATGCATATCTCACTAAAGATTAAAAATAATTAGCGGACGTACTACGATATCGTAAAATAATTACTTCTTTTTTCTTGTTGCCAAACTGATGGCGGTAGGAATCCTACCATTCCTACGAATGACGTCACATATTCCTGCGGTCTTAAGGCTAGGTATCTAAGCTGTAAGCGTGCGTGTCCTTGAGTCGAACACTGAAAATGGCGAGTAATCTATCCCACGAATTCACCGTAAGTACTTCAAGACTTTTAGAATATTTGCTATATTAATAACATCAAAGTGCCTTTAGTCAAAAAAGCAAGAGAGCAAAGTGGAAGTGGAACGCCTATTAAGTGTACAAAAGTATAGGTTGCCAGGAGGTTTTGACCACACAGCTCATGCAGTGACAGAGTTGCTCTTTTCCGATTTTCTGTGCATTTACTAATTCTTAGCAATACGAGAACACAAAGTAAGTATAAGAATGTATTCTCTTCAGATTTTTAGTTTTTTTTGTATTCAATTAGTCCGAGAGCTCCTCTGAAACCGGCATTGTTTTCTAACTATAATGAACTCTAATCGTACCTAAACACAAGCCATGTTTCTGAAGGTACATGTATATGCAGAATGTTTTACCAATCTCCTCTATATCCTTGAGCTGTAAAGGCTTGTGCGTCATTTTGTATTCTATCGTCGTGAAGTTTGCGTATTTAATTTTCAACCGAATTATTTTGGAATAGGGAAAGCTAGTTGAAATACGAATTGGTTTGGCATTCGTTTCTACAGGGAGCCCTTTATGACCACTCATCAATAAAACTGAAATGGCGCACGCTAATTCTTAGAAACCCCGGCTTACTTGCAGAATACTCCCTTCACTCAAAAGATCGCTTGAAAACTGCGCTAAATTATCCACTTTAATTCAGGTGTTATATACTCGTTCTATGAATCATATGATTTTGGGTCGAAAATGGTTAGTTTTTTTTTTATTTCAGGGTTAGGTTTTTAGAAGGTTTGTATGAAAAAGTTGAGAAATGAGTTATTATTGAACCACTGTAGGGGATATTCTGCAGTTACTCCAATATATCCAGAACAAAAACGTTTATTAAAAAACTGAGACACAGTTTTTTCGCCAACATGATATTCTAACCTCGTACTAAATTTCAATCATTATATTAAAATGCAAATTGAGACTGGAACTCCAAGAACATGCTACCAAATGTATATATAACGCTGAGAAAAACGCTTTGAAAGACTTTGACGACCTGCTACGGTTTGTTGACACAGTTAACTCATCTGTCAGTAAGAACGTCATTTTCCGAGTATTATAATACTTTATTACACCTTATATCCCTACAGATACATTGGTAAAAAAATACTAGATAACAAATACTTGTAAGCACTTACAGAGTCATTACAGCAATAATTATACAACTATTAATGCTTTTGTTAATTCCAAAACATCATAAAAATATTTTGAAGATATATCAATAACAGAATCATCCTTCATTGAAAACAAATACAAAAATAAAGTCCTCTTATTAAATACACGAAAAACATCATTGACGCAATATAACTTTTGAAGAAAATCCTTTCTCAAGTTGACAAAATCACGATTGTTGCATTCAAATATATAATGTAACTCATCGCCAACCCTGTTATCATTAGAAATAGTACAGATTCGAGAATTATATGGTATTTTTTGTATCGCCCAGTTTCAACCGAAAACCTGTGTGCCGAGATTCGTAATCGGGTAACAGCTTGTCGATGTTTGAGATACTATACTTATTAAATACTTCTCAAAACACACATCAGATTTAACAAGTACAAATGTCCGTAATTTACTCCGCTTTACTTCATGAGAGTCAGAATGCCCTCCGAAAACCTCATTGTTCCAAGAACTAGAGTACAGACCAAATAACTTTGTTTTTAAAACTTTTGCAAACTGTCATAACTGTCTTAATGGAACACGGAGATTTGAAACATTATCAAGACCACACATCTTTAAGATATAATTCGCAAATTTAATACTTTGAGAATTGGAATTAATACATACGCGTGAAGCCTTGCCAACGATAGTTTCACTAAGAATGGGGTCATTCAGACGTAACCGATATTTCACAATAAGAGCAGATACCTGTAAAATAAGAGGTACCCTACCTAACTCGGCATAAACGGCTAGATTTGATGCTTTAGCGTGAACACCTAAAATACGTTTACAAAATTTCAAATGGAGCTTTTCTACGAGAATTATTGTTGAAAAAAGTTTCTTCTTAAAAATATCAAAACCAGAAAGCTTACCTAGGGCATATACTCCCCAAATTTCACATCCATATAATAAAATCGGAATTATCATTGAAGAAAACAATTTCAAAATAACTTTAATTTACTGATACTTTGTCTATAGAGGAAAAGCAATTAAAAAGACTATGGTAAGCACGCAAAGCCTTGTTATAAAGGAACTTTTGTGCAGTTTTAAAGCCACCTGAATAATGAAACGTAATACCTAAATACGTATATTCATCGACCCGTTCTAACATGTCGTTACCATAAAACCATTGACGTAATATTAGTTTAGTCTCTGAGAAGCCGTTGCAAAAACCAGTACCTTCGACTTTTTAAAATTAACTTTCAACTTCCACTTGTATGTATAAGACTCAAGTCTACGAAGACAGGTTTGCAAGCCAGTTGCCGATTCAGATAGAATAACCAGGTCATCCGCATAAAGTAGAGAGCTCAGTTTAGTGTCTCCTAAATGAACTTTGTCGCAGCCATCGTTAAAAATCTCAGGTATATCGTTAATAAAAACATTAAAAAGCGAAGGACTAAGATTGCAACCCTGTTTAACACCTATATCAGATTGGAAAAATGCAGTCACGCCTTGACTTGTCTTTACCGCAAATTTAACAGAAGAATACATACTTAATAATATACGCACAAACTTTTTACTTCAACCATATCTTATCAACTTGAAAAACAGACCCTCTCTCCAAACACTATCGTAAGCTTTCCTGAAATCAACAAAACAAGCAAATAAAGGCTTATGTTTTGATCTATACAAATCTATTAATGTCTTTAGCACCAGCACATGATCAGCCGTCCTAAAACTTTGTCTGAAACCAATTTGAAACGAATTAAAAATATTGTTCTCATTCAAAAACTTGTTGCAACGATTATTCAGAATAAGCGTGAATTTTTTTCCTAAACAACTACTAATAGATATGCTTCTATAATTACCAGGATCAGCCGTACACCCAGACTTATGTAGTGCTACAATCAATCCCTCGGACCAGCCCTACGGGAAAACTCCGCGAGATAAAACGGTGTTAAACAGTTTGACGAAAAACGGTGCTAAAACTTGGAATTGAATTCTTGATTATTTTGTTGCTTACTGGATCACATGCACTAGCCTTTTTGCTCTTCAATTTCTTGGAAAGATCACATACTTCCCAAATGGTTATAGGGTTGTTCAAAATTCCATTACTACTCGTAGCCCATAGTCCTGTATGTATTAATGTGCCACTGAACTGAAGATTATCTTGAAGTGTACCTAGTATATACTTGAAACGTGTAAATAATGCGAGTAGTAACATTAATTCACCTTCCAATCTCTGACTCTTTGTCAGTGGAATCAGTCCAATATTCCGCCATATTAACTAAAATGCATATTAACTAAAATGCATCACTAAAATGTTAAATTCTCAGTTGAGTGATTTTCGGTTTCCAAGCCTTGATTACCTTGATTGTCAATGCAATTTGAAATTCATATCATATCCAAAATTGTGTAACTCCAACCGTACCGAATTCTTTTTCAAAATAGCTGCCAAGAAGGGCTTCGTTGCATTATGGGATGCATTGGTGCATTGTGGGATTGATTTGAACGGTTGGCATTGTATTGTGTATTGTTGTGCCATTTTTATTTTACCAACGGTTTTCGGTACGACGTATGTGTGATCTCTTCACGATATCTGTATAACATGGCTTCAAGAAAAGGCAAACCTTTGGAGCAAGCCTTACAAGACAAACGAGGTAAGATGGGATCATTAAATTTGTGATTTGTGATTTGTATAAATCATGGCTATAAAGGCTTCAACACCGGGCGGGTTCAATTCAACCATACATCATACTGATAGCTGTATGCCCTGCTGGCAGAGGTCTCTTTCTGTCTTAGTAAAATGGAAACGAGAAACATTTTACCAAGAAACGAGAAACATTTTACCAAGACAGAGAGACCTCTGCTAGCAGGGAATATTTGAACTCGAATAGTAATTATTTTATTAACGAAGTGATTGTATACGTCAGCTTTTATATCATTTTATAGCGACATTTTACATGATTTTTCGAAACGCGAAGCATTTTACCGTGGGCCGGTTCCAGAGGCCCTCGCTTGGAGAACTACTATATCGGTATATATATTGAGAGTGAGATGAAGAGAACATTTACGAGAAATAGCGATGTTTCGTGTACTTGTGTCGTCATCTATTGTCATTAATGTGCCAACCAGAGATCCATTGGTTCCTAACACAAAGCGAGCTTTACAAATTATGGTTGGACATTAGCATAACAATTGCAATGTTTATCAACACGAAATATCGATATAAATATACCCTACATATCATGAATAACTTAAAGGGCTATGTCACGGTACATGTTACGGTGTCCAGACATTGAATTGACAGCTTCGTTGTGTAACATCCAATGAGAATCAATCAAAATAAATTGCCGAAAACGCCACTAATTGTATTCGGGTGACAGGCATGATTCACATGCGAATTGTTTACAACTGTAACCATAGTTAATAGAGTGGAATGGTTAGGAAACCCGGCAAACTTCAAAAGGGCTAACAAAGGCGCTGCGATTTATGTTGGAAGGGGGCAAGACAAAAGATTGTGCACGATCATAGTTCATTAGCGTTCCCTGAACGACTGAACTCACACGTTTCTATTGGCTGATTGACTAACATGTTGGAATTTCTATTGTGTTTTGTGCACGGTAGTGGTCGAAAAAAGCTAACAAAGACCTATAACAAAGAAGGTCCCTGAGTTTCCTAACCATTCCACTCTATTAACTTATTTGGTTTAACACATTATATGGCGAGATTTACGGGAACGTTATTCTTCCTCCATGTACAACCAAGATAAACGGCAGTTATGAGTGGTATCTATATTTCATTATTTTACTCGCTTGTATTTTTGGCCGTGTTTCTAGTCATAAACTAAACAGTCCGAATTCTACCAAAGTGAAGTCGCTAACAGCCGGCCGCGTGTTTATGTAAATCTTAAGATTACAACTTTGAAATATTTTTTGTCAATATAGCTGTGACGATAAAGGTGCTTGTCGAAGAAAAAAAGTAAAACGGCGCCACATGGTATATTGTCTCGTGAACTCTGTTCTGATCTACGTAACTCAACAAGCTTTCAATTCCTTGCATTTTCCAGCCGCTGTATTCGGAGTTAATAACTCAGTGGCTAAGTCTTCCCTACCGGGAGGCAGCACTCGTGATTTCTGTTTTTTATAGTTTTGCTACAGTCAGCAACGACGACTAGCTTTTAAATAAACAAATAACTAAAACTTATTTAGGACATCTTACATCTCCATAAATGACCAAAGGAGGCTAAGATGTGTTCAAACAGAACACAGATGGAAGCCGATTTCAAAATGAATATCTCACCGCTCTGAGAATGTCGTTCCGGGCCGGAACGTAATTCACAAATCATGTGACATAGCGACTTTAACCGTTTGAAAACTCGTACGCGTCTTGCGTGATGCCCGCCACGCGCTCGGATCAGAACCCATTGCATTGTATTAAACTTGATAATTACATGTAGAAGAGCGAAATGAAAATCCACTGGAGAGTTTTCGGTAAGGAAAGAATACATTTGGATGTATTTCTCTTTTACCCGGTTGTTCACCATTCCAACCGAAATGACCGAACATTTTGCATTATTAAATAAACCTACTTGTTCCACGGCCTGTCTACAGCCAGGTTTCCAGTATATTTAAAAAAAATTGTTTAACTGTTATTAATTGCATGAGCATAAATGTATCTCAATTGTATTTCAATTTAACAGGAAACAGAAACTGCATGCATGGAGACAAAATTGTGATTTTTTTAACTGAAGTTGAAAACGACAATCACAGCCATGGCAATAATTTAAAATGTAAAACATGACAAAGAGCTGTACAAGTATGCGAATACATTTTGTAAGTATTACTTACTTATTTATGCCAAACAAAATACATTTCTTTCCAGTAACAGGGCTAAAAATAACGGCCCGGTCAGTCGCCGGTCAAGATCAGTATTTGGTACGGTTGAAACTGTAGTAACATTGACCCGTCAAAATGACTGGCAAGACAAAGGTTTGACCAGACAAGTTTCAATTCTGGCAATAACCGACCTGGCTTTTTTCATGC
This sequence comes from Actinernus sp. WN-2022, assembly GCA_030867875.1. NCBI lineage: Eukaryota > Metazoa > Cnidaria > Anthozoa > Actiniaria > Actinernidae > Actinernus > Actinernus sp. WN-2022. The sequence continues at coordinate 78,374,308 of JAOWCC010001634.1, read as the reverse complement.
CAACTTCAAACTTTTTATTGATATTTCCCAAGACTTGAAACAGATTAAAAAAGCATAAAAATATAAAACAATTAAATCAATGATTTATTTTGTTTGGCTAGCTAATAATTAATTAAGCTACACATTGTCATTTAATTACCAAATTTAAATGGATAATTGCTTAATCTCACAGTAAATCATCGGGGACTTAATGTCATTTAGACATGGTAAAATATCCCCCGTGGGGCCCCTGGGTTGGTTGCATCCAGGACTTTTAGTGGTTGTTATTGGCTAAAGTTTGCTGCCAGTTGCACGTCACTGTTTTTATTTTACACGAAAAGTTACTCGACTGTTTTCCGTTGATCACAGCACTGAGAGATGCAGATACTATATTGGCAACAGGGCTATTTTCCCAGTTCAATTACCTACTGTATATAAGTATATTGCAAGAACCCTAACATCAGTCAAGTACATTAAGCATTCATCCAGTAACAAAAGAGTACAAATAGAGAACTGCAGGAATGTTGAAATTACAGTTCAAGTAGTTTTCGGGTACACGTTTCAAGTATATGCTATAGGTACATGTACACTTCAAGATCATTTTCAGTTCAGTGGCGAATTAATAAACAATATTGTTTGATGTTTCACATACAGGTCTATTTCAAGAACATTGCAAATATAATTCAATGACAAAAAGGTACAAGTGAAGTGTATTGCAGGAACTCCAGGATCAGTCAAGTACCATTCAACCAGTAATAAAATAGTGTGCAAATACAGACCTAGGCCTGCATGAATATTGAATTTACAGGTCAAGTAGTTTGCAGGTACACATTTCAAGTATATTTTGGGCACATTTCAAGTTCATTTAGAGGTATATTTCTAGAACATTGCAAATATAATTCAGTAACAAAAGGTACAAGTCAAGTATATTGCAAGAACTCTAGGATCAGTCAAGTAGCATTCAACCAGCAATACAATAGTGTGCAAATACAGACCTATAGGTCTGCATGAATATTGAATTTACAGTTCAAGTCGGTTTCCAGGTATACATTTCAAGTATATTTTGGGCACATTTCAAGTTAATTTTTAGATCGACTAGATAAAATAAAATGTGTATTTGATGTTTCAAATACAGGTATATTCCAAGTATATTTCAAGAATATTGCAAATATAATTCAATGACCAAAAAGGTACAAGTCAGAGGGTCAAGTATATTGCAAGGAGTCTAGCACTAGTCAAGTAGCATTCAACCATTAACAAGTAGTGTACAAATATAGACCTGCATGAACTTTGAAATTACAATTCAAGTATTAATCAAGTATCAGCTACAAGTATACTTTAAGTCTGGTTTAGGTACTATTTCCCCCTAACTCTGAATTGCTTGTCAGTTTGTGCAAATATTGCTCAAGTAGTAAACTGGAACACTTCAAATACTATTTTGCAAATATATTTCAAGTACTTACCAACTACACAACAAATATGTACTTGATGTTTCAAATACAGGTACCGATTACAACCATAAAACAAATATAAAACAAATATAAAACAAATATGATGAAAGTACAAAAAGGTACATCTCAAGTATACTCTATACTTTAGCCATCAAGTAGCTATAAGGGATAAACCAAATATATTTCAAGTACACTTTTCAAACACAATGCAGGTACCTTGCAAGTACAAAAAAAATATAAACTGCAAATACACATCAAGTAGTCTTCAAGTATTGCTTATTTTCATAAGGGCGGGCCTATGCTATTTCTTCGCAAGTGATAATGAGCCGATCAATGACAGCTTGTGTCCAATACTTTTCCCGTCCCTATTTCATTTTGTTGTATAAATTTCTCACTGAAAAAAAGGCATTTTTAGTTTTAGTTTTACTTATCAGTAGAGTTCAGTTTTTAGTTTTAGTTTTACTTATCAGTAGAGTTCAGTTTCTAAAATAGAAAAAAACAATTTTTAGTGCAAATGACAAAATAAAGGGCTACAGTGATACCTTAATGTAGTATATGACCATAAAATGGGGTCCTTTTGAAAAAATATATTTCATGATGCTTTTACTTCTTTCATTTGAAACTTCAACATAGAAGAATATAGAAAAATATATACATGTAGTTGAGGTTTCATACTGTGGGTAAAGTAAAAGTATGTTCAATCTGTTAGTTATGTTACAAATAACAAATGCATTGCAACCAACTTTGAGTGGACTCAAAGTGCCCCAGGTGGAGTTAGTTTGAATGGAACGACCACAGCATTCAACTGTGTTTCTGTCTTTGTGTATGTAAGATTCAATACTTCAAGTCCCTAGGGTAGGGAACTTTGACTCAAAATTTCCCGATCAAAATCCCCACCCCTGCACGGCATCCCCCCTTGGGCTAAACATTGATAGGTGCATAACTAAAATATAAAATATGGAAAATAAACTATAACAAAACAGAGAGCTTCATAGGTAATCAACCTAAAATTGCCATATACCAATGCAATTCTCTTTTAGGTCACCTCATACATGTAGTCTACTTTTTGCTGTTTTAACCAACTACTGTATGTCCATCACATAAAGATGTTTTCAATATGCAAGTTCAATTAACTCCCTCAGGACCCGCTCACACTGACTGCCTCAATAATGTTTGGTTTATAAAGATTACAAATACTCAGTGAATTCCATGAGCCGGTTTTCCTGATCTTATCTAATCATCCACCTTGCTTTTATGACCATTCTGCGAATATTGATCACCAGACATACTAGGGGATTGTAAATGAGAATTTTAAATTCCACTTTTTTTAATCACTCGGTTGGTGGCTGTTAATTGGATACAAATGGTTAAACTTCCCTCTGTCAATGCTTGATTGAAATGATTTTCAATATTTTGTCTGGAGACTGTTTATATAGACTGTTTGTTAGTCATTTTTGCATATTTGCTTTGATTTTCAGCATCCAACATGGCCGAGAGGTTCATTAGTTCATATCAAGATTGGTGGAAATAACTATTTCCGGCCAAGAACGCGAATGTCTATTACCATGACACAGCCCCTTTAGTTACAATAAATACATGCAAAGCTGTTGAAATAGGCAATTTTCATTATGGTGTCATTTTACTATAACTATGTATACCAGAATCATTGTTGGTTTATTTTTCTCATTCAGATTTTTCAACTCCTGAGAATACCAAGATGATGGTCTCAAATAAAATAACAAAAGAAACCATGTAAAGGGTTTTCAGGTAGTTGTAGTATGTGATGCCATAATGAAAATTGCCTATTAGGTGATTTTCCAAACTTTTTTTTGTTTTATTTAGTTTTGTTTATTAATGTTGCATACTTGCATTCAGGAAATAAAACAAGAATGGGCTCATTGGGAGGGGGTGCACCATCCAACCATAGGTTACTCTAATGGCATTTAACCCTTTCAGCCCCAAACACGACATTTGTTGTGTTTTACTGGTTACTTGCTTTGAGGTGTTCAGTATTGCTAAGTTGAAAGAGCAAGGCCCTGAGATTGCCACACAACATAATGTATAGACAAATGATCATACTGAACTGCATTTAGGCATATTAAATTGAATCATTTCATCTAAATCCTCCTTTCTTTGTAGAAGTTAACTACAGTTTACATTATTTAATTTCTGAAAAAAGACTAAAATCACACTTACAGAAAAAAATTGTTCTCCTCAGATTCTAAATTTTCTTACAAAAATGTACGTTTCACATCAAGTATAGACTTTCAAGTTTCAACTAAACCTCACTTTCTGTCCCTGAACACTGAAAATTGCCCAGCACCAAGCCACCATTCCATAAGCACTTCAGAGCAAGCTAAATTCAACCGCTCTGACCGCAAAGCATGCCAGGAAATCCAATCGACCGACGGCATAACACTCCCCCATCTTCATTCTTCAAAATATATACTAAGTCTAAAGCCATTTCGACCTAACAGCTTCATATTGGGATCAATGGCAAGTAAATGTGGTCCAATATTCCAAAAAAAGCTATGATAGGTGGCTCCAGACCCCCATTTATAAAGCCCACGCGAAAGTGACAGAAGACGTCCTGGCCCATTCACGAGTGGGAAATGAGGCTCTTTCTCCATCACAATAAAACTGGCACAGACTCGGTTCTTTGAGAAAGTGCTGATCGAAGCTCTAATCAGACATAACGATGTCCTCCAGCACTCTATAAATGGTGAAAAAGGCTTTAAAAAGCTTTAAATTCTCAGTATTCCTCCTAACAAACTTTCCGCCAGCTCCCTAGTAATCTACAACTGCTTTCAAAATGGCTGTCTAAAAACGTTTAGCCTTCAGTATGCCGCGCCAGGACAGTGAAGTGACGTAAAATAATCTTAGCCTTCCTATTGGACGAATAGTGTAGGAACCTTCCTACGAATGCTACGTGTACTACCACATAGATAATCGTTCATTGTAGCTGCTCTACAATGTAACATGTCTAAGGAATTAAAACTATCTTTACATATAAAACCGCCCCACACCGGCAGCGCACAGGTAACAGAGGGTAAATGTATCTTAAACTAATACAAATCTAAAAGCAAATATCTGGCTTCAGTTGGTAATAATTGGCTCATTTTCAACATGTTCAGTTTATTTGCAAATCCTTTCTTGACTTCAAGTACGTGTCTGGCCCAGTTTAGTTTGTCATCAACTGTAACACCTAACTTGGAGTTAGTCAGTCACACATTTAACTCTATTCTCTCCAGATATTAGTGTTTTAAGAGGGCCAGTAAATAAGTCTCTATAGGATCATCGCTTCACACTTCCTACTTACTTAATTCATCGAGTGCATTCATTGTGCATGTTGAGCGACACCATCACTTGGCCTAGAGATGTTACCACCGTAGTGAACTGATGTGTCGTCAGCATACATATATACTGTAACAGTTCCAGATGTGACTGCATTAGGTATATCCGTTGTATATAATGCAAATAATAGTTTTAGACCTAATACAGATCCAGTGGGATTTCATACGTTTTTTAGCATAGTTTGATTGCTTTCCGTTGATAAACGGAAATGGCCGTTTTTTTTTTTTTTGTTTTTTTTTTTTTCTTTTGAAGAAGAACTTTTTTTTATTGTAAACATTTCTAATTACTAAATTACATTACACAAAATTTATACGACAAAGAGACAAAGGAAAAAAAACAAAAAAAAGAGAAAAGAAAATACTCTAAGCCAGCTATTCCTATTCAGAAAAATGTCTAATTGCAATTAACAGTTTTTCCCATTTCTTAAAGTGCAACTAACCCCATTTTTGATATTTTTCATCCAAATTCCTTATATTATTCTGAGTACTTTTCCGAAAACAAAATTGAATTTGAACAAATACTTATTTTTTTACAACCTCGTGAAGTTGGCAAAATTGAGCGAATTAGCAGCCTGGCATGTTTCGGGACGGAGCCACATATAAATGGGAGAATGGGTCTAGTGACGTAATATGAAGAACCCGCGAATTCGGGGTTTCAGATATACTTGTAAATTATATAAGAGCGGAGCGATCCAAGTTGTTATATAATTAAAAAAACTATTTTAAGATGCCGAGCAGATGTGTTTTAGCAGGTTGTACAATGTAGCAACATTGTATTAAATACAAAAGAAGGCATTGGCCTTCGTTATATTCCATTTTGGGAAGATCATCGGCCACAAGCGAGAAAGAGAAGACAGACTGAGAGGTGGGTCGACTTTGTAAAGTCTAAGCGTGCGAAATGGGAGCCAACAAAACGCTCATTAATCTGCTCCAAACACTTCATAGCAGAGAATTGTGAAAGAAAATTATCCTCTGTGTTGGATGAAAAAAGCCAATGGTTCGTTGGCTAAATAGAGATGACTTTGGAGTGCCAGCCTTCTCAGCCATCCACGCTGTTGGAGTTCCAGAACAAAAGTCACAGACGGGGCGAAGCAAAAGGTGTTAAAAAGTATTTTTGTTAGTGGTTTTTGTTTTTTCCCAATATATAAAAGCTTAAACCCTAGATTTTGAAATCGGCGATTCCAAGAATGAAAGAAATTACAACAATGAGGACGATTTGCAACCCCAACACAGTCGGCACTGACACAGCCACTGCCAGAGTACTAGTGAAAGTGTGACCAAACCCAAGCTCTGTTTGAGATTTGAATTATAAGGGTTTGTATGAGATTTTTAACGAGTATTTGGTTGATTTGGTTGTATCCGTTAGGCCAGAAATACTGAAATGAAATCAATGAAAACCTGAAGTCTGTATCTGTTAATTTACCCCTCCGAAATAGTCGAACATCACGCTCGAATTTTCATCCAAAATCAATGCCGACCGCAACTAAACCTCAAATAACAGCACAACAGTATCTACTTCAAGAGCTTCGTGCCATTTAATTGAAATAATCCCCATTTCTCGAGCCAAAATCGAACATAATTTCAAACAGATTCGGGGTTCACGGGTTCAGAACGTATACATATATGCCTTATTTTAAACCTGGTAATTAAGTTAGTCGGTCCTATGGTAAAGCGGTTAAGATTGCGCGCTTTTGATCCAACGACCGGAGGTTCGAGTCCGCACCAGTGCTGTCACCAGTAACTAATTTTTTTTTTATTATTATTCTTTTTCTCCTTTCTCAGTTTTATTTAATCTTTTCCTCTACTTTAAGCTATTAGAGCCGCCTTCTACACTAAAAACATTGTTGTGTATTGGCTCTCAAGCCAACTTTTTCCAGTCACAAATCCCAATTATGGGCAAGTTTGTTTGAAATTGTTCGATTTAGGCTTGAGAAATGAGGATTATTTCAATTCATTGGCACGAGGCTCTTGAAATAGATACTGTTGTATTGTTATTTGAGGTTTAGTTACGGTCGGCATTGATTTTGGATGAAAATTCGAGCGTGATGTTCGGTAAAATTTCAACCGGCAGAACTCGCTGAATTGCATACAGAGCCCAATGAGCCCAAGAACAGATAAAGACTTCAGGTTTTCATTGATTTAATTTCAGTATTTCTGTCCTAACGGATACAACCAAATACTCGTTTAAAATCTCATACAAACCCTTATAATTTATAACTCAAACAGAGCTTGGGTTTCCTAGCTGTCTCCTGTGAATATGTACTAAAACGATGTAAATACGCAGACATGTACATGGCTAGCTTACCGTGCATTCACGGAGTGCCGTTCAATCTGTTGCTTAGGCTTTTTTCAAGCTTTTTCGTTTCCTCCAGTTCTTTCTCGTACTGAGCTAACCTTTCTGCATCAGCAAGTGGCTCTTCGTCGTAAGCTGTTTTGTTTTCAAGTTCATTTTCGTTGATCTTCCACTTCGATGAAGTTTTCCATCGTCGAGTCCTCCGGCTCATAGACCAATTCTTCAAATTCTGAGCCAGACTAACTTAAACTGATCGAGGACATGCTTATTTTCTTTCAAAACTACTTTCTTAAAACGATTTCGTGGATGTTGTCAGACAAGCGTGGTGAAAACAACTTGAAGTCTAAGCCGGACTTGCCGAAGGTTCTTCATCTTACGTCACTCGACCCAGTCCCCTAAAATTTCTGAATGCGCGGACGTGAAACATGTTGACCGGGAATTCAAACACGATTTAAAAATTAGGAATTACACCGATTTCAATTTTTTTTTCGCCATTAGTCTTAAATTGTTTCCTAATTTTTGGATGAAAAATATCAAAAATGGGGTTAGTTGCACTTTAAGGTGTTCCAGGGTTTTGTTCCTTGATTTTGCTACGTTGGATTCAATTTTCTCAAAATACACTAAAGAGTTTATAAATAGAGCTAATGTACGGATTTTTCTTTTCTCTCTTGCTTTATATAAAGCTAATTTATACATTAAGATAATAAAGTTTTGTGGCTGTTCGTTTACCCCTAATATGATATTTACAAGATTCGATGGTGGTAGATTTATATCGTGCTTTCCTAACCAAGTTCGTAATTCAAAATATAATTTTTTGGCCTCTATACATTCTACAAATAAATGATCTATTGTTTCTTGGTTAATTAAACAAAAAGAGCAACGTGAACACTCAATTAATTTAAAACGAAATAAATCGAAATTAAGATAAAGGCAGTTGTTCAAAATTCTATATTGAAAATATCGTGAATAAGAATCAATCGTTGTTGAATATATACGCCTATAAATCTCTTCCCAACTTAATGGGCTCTCAGGCTTTAATCGATTTATAATATTTATTTGGGAGGTAGGTGACTTAAACTTCGCACCAATTAAACATTTGTAAATTTCTTTTGAGTTCTCAACATTTTCTATATCAAACGACTTTTGCCCAAGTTTTAAGTATTTTTTTCCTATATCTATAGTACCCTCTATTATACCTATATTTTTGACTACTTCTTTCCATTTTCTTGGTATGGAGTGTACTAAACCTGCCCAATGAAAGAAATCCTTAGCTTGGAGGCCTTTCCTCTCTACCATTTCCCATTTAAATTCACCAGATTCATTCAATAGGTCTACTATTCTATTAATATTGAGTTGCGAAAAAGTCTTAAAAAAGACTGATTTATTATCAATTTTAATATATCTATTATTCCATAAAGATTGTTGCAAAATATCAGAAATATCTATTACTTCTACCCTAGCAAACTCCGCCCAACATCTTAATACACTTTTGTAAAAATCAGGGAGATACTTTGGAATTCGTTCTTTTTCAAAATTTTTATCTATTGCTAATATACCCCCAATTTGATTTAAAAACATTAAGGGCAAGAATTTCCATGCCTCTTGTTTTATACTTAACAGCGCTGTAGCCCATTTTAGACGATTCGCTTTAACAATTGATTCAAAATCAGGTGCTTTTAAACCCCCTAATTCATAGTCGCCTATCAACGTTTCATGCTTTATTTTAGGTTTTTTACCATTCCATATAAAATTTTTCAATTCACAATCAACTAATTTGATAAACTCATCTTTCACATCTATTTTCGAACATATGTATAATAACTTGGATATTGCTAATGAACGAACTACCTGAATTCTACCATATAATGTTAAGGGTCTACTCCGCCACATAGATAAAATTGTTCTTAAGTTAGTTAATATACGCTGGAAATTATTGTTATAATGTAATACCTTGTTGTAAGTAAAATAAATACCTAATATTTTAATTCCTTGTTTCTCAAAATCTACCCATTTAAAATCCTTAAACTTTCCCTCTTCCACAATTTCTTTCCCTATCCATCCTATTTCCGATTTTTTTACATTTATCTTTAAAGATGAAAACACTCTAAATAGATCTAACATTTCTAACGTTTTCTCTAGCGAGGTAGTATTTCTTAAAAAGAAAGTTGTATCATCGGCAAATATTACAAACTTCCGAACATTACCTTCTAATTCCACTCCCTGTATTTCTTTACAATTTCTTATCATCAAAGCCATTATTTCTAAAACTAAAATAAAGATATATGGAGAGATAGGATCTCCCTGTTTTGTACCTCTTTTAATTGCGAACAAGTCAGTAGCTGTACCATTATTTGAAACACATGCTTGATTATCCTCTAAAAGAACTTGTATCCATTTTATAAATCCCTCACCAAAACCATAACTTTTCAAAACTGCAAATATAAAAGGATGCTCTATCGAATCAAAGGCTTTTTCAAAATCTGCTGCAAACATGATCAAGGGGAGACAATTTTTCTTTGCGTAAAACATTATATCCTCAATTATTCTAATTGGTTCATCTATTACTCGCCCTTTAACAAAAGCTGTCTGGTCATGATGAATTATACCAGGAAGGATATGAGATAACCTCTTACTAAGAACCTTACTACATATTTTAACATCCACATTTATTAAACTTATTGGACGCCATGAATCTATGAATATATTATCTTTACCTGGCTTTTCCAATAATGTAATTATTATTTGTTTCTGTGAAGTTGTTAATGAACCTTTTTTTAAACTATCATTTAAGCAGTTGACCAAATCTTCCTTGATATCATGCCATATACTTAAAGAAAATTCTTTTGTTAAACCATCGTTTCCTGGTGTTTTGGAGGACCCCATTGCCTTAAGACTATTAAAACATTCATTAACAGTCATCCTCCCTTCACATGCCATTCTTTCTTCCTCAGACAATTTGGGAATATTAATTTTACTAAGAAATTCTAGACACTCAGACTCTGTCTTCCCTGATTTGAATTTAAACTGTTGACTAAAGTGCTTCCTGATTTCTTTAAGTACTTCACGTGGCTGTACAATTTCATTGTTATCAGCGTCAACGAGTTTCCTAACATGTGTTTTAGATTTGTTTCTTTTTTCTAGTGTCAAGAAATATCTAGTATTTTTTTCTCCTAATTCATGCCAGGTTGCCTTGGATCGTACTATAACACCGTCGATTACATAGTTACTTAAACTCTTCTAACTCCTTTGTTAGCTTATCATGTTCCGTTAATTTACTTTCATCATTTTCCCAACCTTCCGTATTCTCAATCTGAGTGATTTTGTTCTCAATATTACTGTATACGCTCCGTTTTTGTTTAGCCAGATGTTTAGAAAACTTAATTGTAAACTTACGTACCTCATATTTAATCAGTTCCCACCGTAACTGTGGATCAAAGATGCCATCTTCATTCAAAGCCTTCTTCAAATCATTTATTAGCAATTTCAATTCTTTTATATATTCTTTGTTTTCTATCAATGAATTATGAAATGGCCGTCTATCTGTAAGGTAATCCTTCAGCCAGGATAACATACTTCCATTTATTCAAAAATTAGTTTGTAGCTTCTGTGCTAGAATCGTATGAGAGACGCAGTCAAAGGCTTTCTGGAAATCAATAAATGCCACCGCTACCGCGAGTTTATTATCAATCGCCTGTCTTCAGCTCTCTGTTAAACTGGACTAATATAATATAGGAACTCCGTTGAGTGCCCTTTGCGGTAAGCTCACTGCTTGTCAGTATAATTACGATCCGTTGTCCGTGAAAACATGTACCACTATTTTGTCAGCGAGACACTGACACTGAATAATTAACGTGGAACACCACAGGTAGCCCAAGCTCGCTGTGTCAATTTTTCTGTGTTCGATTATCAATGTAAATATTTAATAAAATTCGATATAACTTACAGTGTGTATTCTTGTAGCTATCGTCTGTGCCTGGAGCTATTTTCAGCGATTTTAATCAAAATTTGACCTCTCGCTGAAAATCGCTCCAGGATTTACGTTGCGGAAAATCCAACACAGAAACATTCCCATACAAAGTAACTCTGTAATTATTATAATTGACACATAGCGAGCTTGGGCTACCTGTGGGAACACTTAAGATAGAGAGGGCGCTCTTAGGATGTAAATATATATGACTATCAGTAGGTTTAGAATACACATGCATTATACAATAAACCCATTTATTTAACTCGCCATGACTACGAGTGAGGTCAAGAACATGAAATAATTTTAACAAACTAATTTGTAGTGTCATATAGACGAGATAGCTAAACCTGAAGGAGTTGTTAGACCTAATTTGTGGTGAGTTATGGGTTTTACAGAGAATATAGCTAAGTATCAAGGAGCTATAATTATACACCTAATTTGTGGTGAGCTATGGGTGGTACAGATGAAATAGCTAAATGTCAAGGAGCTATTGGAACTAATTTGTGGTAGCACTACAGGAATCAGTGATATCTTTGGGTTATGGCCGCCAGCTTGTTCTAAACTATTTGATTTCGCGGCACTCAATAACTCTATTCGCCCCACCCATAGCTCATCACAAATTAGGTCTCATAGTTCCTTGAGCTTTAGCTATCTCATCTGATCTATATAGAGAGCGGTTTTCTATTTGTGGGTCGAAAGAAATAAGTGATGGTTTTGTGTTTGCTTAGCTTTTCTATTGGCTGTGTAATTATCAACCAATCAAGTTCTAAACTAAAATCAAACATTGTGCTGGTCTCTCACGGAATCATTTGACGATTGCGTTTATCTTTCCTCGTGATTGGTTCAAGTAAAACCACTCACGAATTACTTCAGTTCGTGATTGGCTCATTGTATTTTTACTCGCTCCTGTGATTGGCTCTGTGATTACTTTGGTTTGGGTTTTACGACATTCAATCGAAAATGCTGTAACGGCCCGATGCATATAGCTCACCGCAAATTAGGTATAAAAGCTTCTTGATATTTTAATTAGCTATATCGTCACAACACCCTACTGATATATATATTCTAGTTTTTTTTTAGTTCTTAGCTTTGTTGCAAGTATTTATTGTATACAGTCGGCAATGGCGAAGGGTGACAATACATTATGGACCAGTGAGGAGTTCGCAATGATCGGAAGTCACTTTTTCTTATAGTTATGGTATGTATATATCCTCTGCTGCCTATCTTTCGTCAATCGAAAATGATGTAACGGATCGATGCATATAGCTCACCAAAAATTAGGTATAAAAGCTCCTTGATATTTTAATTAGCTATATCGTCACAACACCCTACTGATATATATATATATATATATATATTCTAGTTTTTTAGTTCTTAGCTTAGTTGCAAGTATTTACTGTATACAGTCGGAAATGGCGAAGGGTGACAATACATGGACCAGTGAGGAGTTCGCAAGGATCGCAAGTCACTTGTTCTTATAGTTATGGTATGTATATATCCTCTGCTGCCTATCAGTATTTTTAATAAGAAAAACAGCGAGAAAAGTGCGCTCTGATTGGTCGATGGTCATGTGTTATTTTACTGTACACCTGCACAGACGAAAATCGTTTGGAATTATAACAGACACACGCACGGAAAAATAGCAGCTTATGATACCCACTACATGTGTGTATTTCTCTAGGGTTAACAGGTAAGCCAGATATGTTCTATTATGACCAAAATTCGGTTTCCGGACTTTATTAAATGTTGTCAGGATTGAGTGACCAAAATTGGGCGTCGACTAGCTAGGAAATGAAACCAACATTGATCGATACCACTGCTGGCAGTCTGATTTTTCACTTCTGTCTCACGATTCTCGATATTTACTGACATCCGCCCTTAAGCTACAGCACTCAAATTTCACAAGATTACTAATGTCGACATGCTCTTTCACATGGATTTGTTAATGTTTTCTATACATGTGGATAAACTACCGAACATTTTTTTCCTCATACCTCTAAATATTAAATACAAAAAATTAAAAAAACAAAAAGAGGAATGATTAAAAAATTATGGTACAGGCTAACTGAATAGTCAGAAGATTAATAGTCTAGCAGGTAGCACTTACAAAGTATATTAAACTGAAAATGGTCGGTAAAATACGATGACTTGTACGATAGGTTATAAAATTGGACATAGATACATAAACAGTACAGGATACAGTTAAAGAAAACATTCAAGTAAACTTTGCGAATAATTATGAAAGAGAGTATATAAACAAACACTACATTTAGTATTAGACAGACCTAGAAAGTACAAGATATAAGGTATAAATTATACAGATCGGGAGCAGTTTTAATATTTGTCTAGCAGACATTCTTTGATCTTATATTTAAACTGGCTTTTTCAGAACTTTGAACGATATCAATGGCATTCCAATTTTTCACACGAATGGAACATTTACCATAATTTGTTCTTACTGAAGGTTGCAGAATGATTGTTTTTATGATAGCCCAGTGTTATAATTATGAACTCTATTATTTTTGGTGAAAAAGTTATCAAAAGCTGAGAGGGTGTGACCTTAATGTATAGTATTCATACATAAATAGGGAGTTATATAATTGAACTAAATCAACAAACTTAAGAATATTAAGTTTTTTGAACAGAAAATTAGTATGTTCATTATAACTTGAGAAAGTAATAATCATTATAACTTTTTTTTGCAGTACGATAGTTGGGTGAAGGGTGTAGGTGTTACCCCATACGATTAAGCCATAGGTCAGAAATGGGGGAAATCAGTGAATAAATATAATTCTACTAGAATTTTAACATCAACATAAATATCTTATTTTTGAGAGTAGATGAGCATCTATCGTTATGACCAGCTATTTAATATATGACTCTTATTTAATTAACACATTACTGATATATCATTTTACTTCAAAATTTAGTTTTTTCTGTGGTGGATGGAAAATTACAAAATTAGTTATGTTAATGTTAAGTGATAGTATATTGGCAGATAGCCATGTATTAACACTTTCAAGCTGACTGTTTAGCATTGTTTCTAGTAAAGGCACGCTTTTATTTGTGCAAAATATATTCGGAATCATCTGCAAAAAGGTGAAAATCCAGTTTATCAGTACAATTTTTAGAGTCATTAATATAGGGGAAAAAAAGAAGTCGACCAAGAGCAGATCATTGTGGAACACCATAACATATATTGTGTTCATTAGACTCAGTACTGCCAATTGAAACAATTGTCTTCTATTGCTTAGGTATGACTAGAAACCAATCTTTTGTAATGCCTCGTATTCCATAATGTTACAATATTTTAAGCAAGATAGAATGAGTGACAGTATCAAAAGCTTTACTAAAATCCAAGAAGCACCCACAGGAATATTCACCATGATCAATATTGGTAATCAGCTAACGCTGTTGTCACCCAACACAGATCAGGTGATGTAAACAGATGCTACTCTGGGAATTATTCCTTTTTCATTCTATTCATAAAGCAGTCACTCCGCATGCCTATCTGAATAAAATTAATTTCCAAAGAGTCAATTCTCCAGAGTAATGTGTGTTTACATCACATGATCTGAATTGGGTGGCAACAGCGTTAGCCGGTTACCTCTATTGCATTTTGAATTTTATCAGTTATACGCTAAGGCTAATTGAATGAATCGTAGAATGATTAGAACGAAAACCAAACTGTTTGTTATAAAGGATATTATTCTTATCAATAAAATTAATAAGCGTGTTATACATTAGTTTTCCTTAAAGGAGCTCATTCAACCAAGATGCATTGCGGGCTCAAATTTTTCGAACCGCCATTTTCGGGGCCCCCGAAAATGGCTCTGGAGAGCTTCTTGAAACAAATCCTATTCCATCGGTCTCACAGGGGCATATCAGTTGATTACTTATAGGGGAAAATGTTCCTTATTATATTTATTAGCTTTTGTGTTCAGTCATATATTTCCGAATTTTCGGCACCTGCCAGGGGAAATTCTGGAGTCGCCTTTGGTCAGTGAAATTATTACTAGAACCTGTACTGGAGTTAGCTGACTGTTTGATCGTAATTCCTACAGTTTATCCAAACCAGGGCCTTTCTACATTGGCTTGATCAGCCCGCAGACCTAAATAACAAGAAATTTAAAGGTCAGAAGAGCTGAGCCTTTTGCTTATCATTATCGGACACTTACAACATTTAAAGCAAATTGCCTTGACTGAAGACTCGAGTACGCGGTACACGCGCGGTACATGCAAGATTGACTGAAGATTCAGTACAAATCTCGCAGTTTCTCTCTTAGTCTTATAGTCTTGGTTTTCGCTCAATGTACATGGACAACGCTGAGACAATTAAAGTAAGTAAAAGTGAAATGTTGTGTTGATATCTGCATGAGCGGCTGTAAAGTGGAAACCTATTTTATAAATGTTTCTTTGCTGATGAATAAAACTTCAAGTTCAATCAAGTGCCGCTGGGCGCTCAGAAAAACTGATTGATCGAATTGTTTTACCCAGCATATCCAATGTACGATTAACGGAAGTCAAGGGGCTTTTAAAGTGACACAAACTGGCTGAAATTCAGGCTAACAAACAATAACATTATACGGATTTGATTCCTCAAATTTGATTTCAAATTTGCATAATTATTGCATTGGCCGTGCGTTCTCCATACCACATTTCGACTCGACCTTGAACACAAATAGAATGTGGCAAACAGTACTTCAACATTTCAAACCAGCATTTTGGCAGGGACAACCTAGCTCTTTTCTTTCGACTACACGTTCTTGCATGCACAAGCCTAGAAAGGGAAGAACTCTAAATGTATAACGCTATCGTAGAATTGATTAATTTCCTTTCCACATGATCTGCATCGCTGGAACTTGGTCCAGAAGTTGGACAAGTTGGTTCGCTAGATCGAGCATGAGATCGATTGCTAGCATCACGTCAAGGATTTTTTATCGGAGAACCGTAGTAATTCCGCTCATTCTATTATATTTCTTCAAGTATAAAGGCAACCGATCTCGGCCATTCAGTTCAACTCGTAAACTCTATTTATAAAAAGCCCGATATCACATTTTCTGATTGGCAGCTGTCCGATTTCAAGTAGTTTCCCATATGAAAACAATAACAGTGACTCGCAATGCATCTTGGTTGAATGAGCTTCTTTAAGTCTGCTAAATATAGAAAGAGGAGAAATAGGTCGACAGTTACTCAAAACGGTTTCTTGGCCTTTAATTTTATATAAACTGGAATTACTCGAGCTACTTATATTTAAAATTGCCAGGAACTATACCAGATGTAAATGAACAATTAAACAATATTTCTAAAGGCTTAGATAAACAGACTTTCAGTATTTTTAGTAGCTTGGTAGGTATGCTGTAGGACCCAGATGATTTAGTTATATTTAAGTTTTCAATAGAAGTAACAGGAAATAGGTAGAAGCTGTGTGCAAGAGAACGAGAATCCTCGATTGGAACCAGGATTAACGTTAATCGGACCCTGATTTCTTAAAGTCGTTATTAGGAACAATTGAACGATATATATGTGTATACTAATTACTACACTAGAACTAAGCAATCGATTAAATGGAGATATGGAGAGTACTATAGACAACACTACTCTACGTTAAGTTTATATTGCTAATGTCGCTATCAATTCCAAGCACGCCCATCCCACCCCCTCCCCGCCGGCCAAGATGGGGCATTTGACAACCTATCTGTCCCTGGGGTGGGGCATTTGTTTTGCATCAGCCTGGGCCAGGGGCATTTGTCAAACAAATTTTCACCCCTCCCCTGTGTTTGTTTTTGTTTTGTGTTTTGCTCAACTGATCAACACGAGCTTGCTTCATCGATAAACATGGCGGCGGAAAAGTCATCCGTGAACATGACGTTAGGAATTTCCCAGTTTCGGAGTGAAGTGTGTTTGTTGGGAACTGGCTAGTGAGTATGGGATTTGGGGGCACTTACGAAAGTGTTTGAAGGTTAGCACTGCATATGAATACTTTAATAAAGAAAAGCGGTGAAATGGAGCTTAGCTGGCCCCACGGTGGGGCATTTGCAACGTTCTGATTCCAAAATGATAAAATCCCCATAAATGCCCGGGGGCATGGGCGGGCTTGGAATTGATAGAGACATAACTAAAGGTGAATATCCCATGATTCATTTCGGTCTCACATCTCTCATTGAAGATTTCTGACCGTCATCGTTATCCCACTTTGTTTATCCGTAGAAACGACTTTTTTGATGACATTATTTTATCACAAAACAATATGAAGGGGTACAATATTTACACTTTCTTGTCTTAAAGTAAATGTGTTTAAGATGTTCTTATTTTCAAATTAGATTCTCCTTTCAGGGTAGCTCATTACTAGCGTCAAACATTACATACAAAGATGAGATGAAGACATTATGAAAGAAATGCAGGACGACAAAGGTAAGGAAAATGTCCCGGGAGGGGGAGAGGCACTATAATACATGGGTAGGTACGTGTGGCATCGGCGCCAGGACCGGATCCAGTTTGCGAGAAGAACTAGAAGAGTAGCTCAGATAAAACCCGGATTACCATACTGTTTCAAACATTTATCTGGGTTTGCCATAACTAGGCATTTATAGATTGTGCTCGGCAACTTTTGGGCAACTTTTGGAGTCTCGAGCAACTTTTTGAAGTTTACGCAACTGCAAGCATTTTTTGGAGTTTTGAGCAACTTTTGAGCGATTTGTTAAAAAAATTGAGCCACAAATAAAAGTTTAGAGTTTTAAAATACAAGATCTGTGTAAATACGGCAGAAAACACCCTGAACAATCCTTACAAAAAGAAAGCAGTTTATTATGTGCCCTCGATTACCTCCATGTGGTCAGCGGCTGTTCGCAAACTGTACACGCTCTTTATGGTCAGTGGTTCGAAATTTTCGGGATCGACCATTTTGTTTCTGTCATGTTGAGGACTTGAGGTACAATAATGCCAAAAGGCAGTATTAACTGAACAATACACAAGCATCTCGGTTAAATGTACTGATTGGCAAGTTAAACGTTGTACATAGTGTAAAAAAACTTTACAAAGTGTTGTTTAAAGCTTTTACTTCAATAAAGCGGTTTATATTGTAAAGCAACTTCTTGAATTATTGAAGCAACTTTTCTCCTTTTTGGGCAACTTTTTTAGCAACTTTTAACCCTTTTTTTTGAGCAACTTTTTCGAAATTTTTGAGCACAATCTATAAATGCCTAGCCATAACACTAGCTAGATGACACGTCATTTATGGACCGATTTTCCTGTCCATAAAACTCATTTGAATTTTCCGGGAGCCGCCATAATGGATATTATGACGTCACACGGTATCCCCTATTGTTATACAACAAAATATGTATTATTTTCTAACAATAGGGGTAACCGTGTGACGTCATAATGTCCAAGATGGCGGTGCCCAGGATATTAAAATGAGATTTAAGACAATCGGTATAAGTGACATTTTGTAGTGTACTATTTGAAGGAAACAAACACAGCAATAGAGTCAGTAGCCTGCTTGCAGGCGGTGGAGGGTGCTTTTTCGCGCATCGAAGCGGCCGCCATATTGGCCGAGCGTGATTGAGACCTGGGATCGAATGACAAATGGAGGGGGGAGGGGGTGGGGGAGAACAAGCAGATCTGAAAGACCGCCTGCACGAAAGCCCCTGGTTTCTGAGTACAAAAGTTAGATCCCGTCCACCAGCGGACGGGGTATATGATTGGCTGAAACGGTGTCAATCAAAGCTTATCGCGGCAAGTGTTGAAAACAAGAACTGAAAGGAATAAGTTTAGCCTGCGAAGCGGCGTAACTAGAATAGGAGTTGTGTAGTGAGCTTGCAGTTGATAAAATATGGCGAATAATACAAAAGGCTTTGTCTTTTTTGAAGACTAAGGTGAAGTACCCTGGTTGCAGATGTTTTCTAGAGAAAACAGCCACGGAGAAAGAGCCGCGAAGGCGGCGATCGGCGAACTGCGAGAGGTTTGTTGTCGAGTTCTCTTTTCGCAAGTTCGTAAACCGTAAATATCAGGCTCTGTATATAGCTTCCTCCTGCTCCGTTTTCAAAGTTATCTCCTTCGCCTTAACCCTGGTTCCAGAGGTTTTCTAGAGAGAACACAGCTGCTCGCTTCTTTCTCCGCGGCTGGGTAAAGGTACTTTGAAAACAGAGCAGGAGGAAGCTAGTATACAGAGCCTTAATTTTTTTCTTAGAATTTAACAACATGACCTGAGAATTGTGACCTGTACTTTAAACCTGCCGTTCTGGCTGTGCTTTCGACAGGTTTGGAAAGAGTATGATATTTACGGTAAAGAGAACTTGACAACGAACTGTGATTTAATTCGCCACTGAAAAGTATTGTTGTCGACCAAATTGGAGAGATGCAATTTCACGGCCGTTGAACTGGGAAATAATTAGAAATCCGCCTCAATACATTTATGCAACGGTCATCCATTTCTTTCGGCAAACATTCACTAAGATGGACTGCGAGTTGTCAGAGAAAGACGATCACAACATTTACCTATGTACTTTGCACTCGTAGTTTGTTTGTCTACGCCGGAGTTTTTCAATATCGAGATCCAGACAAAACATTGTCTCCATCGGAGTTTTCTTTGAAGTTTAGAGATATTTTCGACCCTGTATTTATCTTTATGCGAGCTTAATTCTTTTAAGAAAGGAAGCAGCCGCTTGTGTGGCACCTGACTGCGGTGCTGGCGGCTTTATGGAGCAGCTTGTATTAAATGTATGTATTTCGGAGGATTTGCAAACTCTTTGAGAGACTGATGCCGGGGCGAACGCAACAAGCTAAAACCGAACTGTCTACATTTATATCTAAAGTGGTACTCTCGCAGTCCTTTCCATGGAGAACTTTGAACAAAAATAGCTGGTTTTATTGAAATTTCAGTATCTAAGAACCAATTGACAATTTTACTAGCATTTTGCATTGCATTTGACAGCGAGCGAAGTTTGTTTTGAATATTGCACGCATTTCAATCAAACCAAATCAAAAATTGGCAGGCTGTCACACGTCGACTCCTATTGGTCAATTAAGAATGGGTTATAAGTTAACGGATATCATGTGCGTGGTGGGCGGAATTCAGAAACCAGGGGCTTTCGTGCAGGTGGTCTTTCAGATCTGCTTGTTCTCCCCCACCCCCCTCTCCCCTCCATTTGTTATTCGATCCCAGGTCTCAATCACGCTCGGCCAATATGGCGGCCGCTTCGATGATCCGTTTGCTGCGCGGAAAAGCACCCTCCACCGCCTGCAAGCAGGCTATAGAGTCAGGTATCCATAGCAAACATTTGAGATCAAACATTGTTGATCAGGAGGAGGTTCCTTTTATCTGGACTGTACAGACTTCCGTGGTTGCATAAAAAGGCCTTAAGTAGTTTTGGTGAATGCACTGGAGAACTCAGTTGCTATAGTTCAGTGGGATACCTTCGCGGATGTCGCTCCTGATGCGATGGAAGAAGAGAACAAGCGAATTAGTCAACGATGCCCAATAGACTATGCACGGATCTGAATAAGTGAAAAACATCTATAGCAGTTCGAGTGGGTCTCGAATAAACGCCGGGCCGAAAAGTCCGCGGAATTTTGAATAGAAGCAGGGGGAGTAAATACGGGTATACTCATTAATACCTATACTATACCGATGTTCATTACCTATACTATATTTATACTATACCTATATCATTACCTATACTATTCCTAAACTCATTACCTATACTCATTACCTATGCTGTATCTATAGTCATTACATATACTAAACATAGTCATTACTATACATATACGTATACTCATTACCTATACCTATTTTTCCAGGTTTCACGACTAGAAGTCGTAACAAAAATTCTGACGCTTACGAAGATGACAGTGACAAAAATATAGACGCCGAACAAGCGCAGTCTCCAAAATTGAGATCAAGGTTTTCAGTCAAGTGGGAAGGGTTCGTTGGCCAAACTACATTACACGGTCTTCGCTATGTTTTTCTCGATCGTCCCGCACCTGCTCGTGCAGTATGGCTTATTATGGTTCTGTTATGTTGCGGATACTACGGCTTTACTGTATACAAATCAGTAACAAAATTTCAAAGTCATCCAATTAACACCGTTATTACTCATCAATACGAAAACGAGATGATCTTCCCTGCAGTGACATTCTGTCCGTTGAACAAGTTTGAGAAAAGTAAGCTTCGAATAAGAGACAGCGATCCAGATTTCATAAAATATGGAATGAATCAATCAGCGTGCGTTGCAACAGCAAAAGTGCGTAGGGATAACCCATGTGGTCTTTCGATGCTTTGTTGTTGCTTTGGAAGGAATTATAACATTGCGGTGGATGATGTAACTAAAAATATCACGACGTGCACGACCGAATACAAAGAAATGCTCCTCAAAGTTTTGAAAGACTCCAACACTTCGTTGGATATTCGACAATTCTACATATCGTATGGTCCTACCATGTCACCAGTCGAGGGTCAAGTGTGTACGTTTGGAAAAACGTATTGCAAGAAGAGTGATGTTGTGCCTTTTTATCAGGACGATAGCATATGCCACACATTTAATTCAGGAGTTAATGGTTCGGTTCTTAAAGTAGCCAAAGTAACAGCCATTGGTTCTGGTCTTAATGTTATGCTGGATTCCAGAGTAAAGGAGTACACGTTATCAGAATACTCCGTTGGAGTCAAAATCTTTATACACAATCAAGGAGAATTTTTCGACCAGTATGGTGGCATTAATATCAGCCCAGGTAGCCACGCTATGATATCCGTTGTCAAGAAAAAGGTGGGTTTATATAGAAAACCAACGTATAAAGTATTTATAGTCAAGCCTAAAAATGAACTGTACAGAGTAGACTATCATTTCTGCTTTCTTTGATTCAGTACATCAACTTGAAGGCTCCATACATTACCAACTGCGAGGAGAAGAAATTAAAAGGTTTCACTTACTACACAATACCCGGATGTCACTACGAATGCCTGCAAGACGAGATTATTTCACAGTGTGGATGTCGAATGCCTGGTTATGCAGGTAAGAGACTTGAATCTAAATTATGATTAAAATAATACTTTAAATATCCCATTCAAACACAATAAATTTTCAATCCTCTTCAACGATATAGGAATAAAATAATAGGCATTCTTAAGGTCTACTGATACCATAAAGCATTCTGGGTGAATGAGTTTTAGAGCAGTTCGAATTGTGTCAAATGCAACAAATTTAGTGATTTCAGGTTCAGAATCATACCATGGGTACCATTCATTTTTGGTTTAACAAGTACATCGGAGACATCACCCGTTAACCTGGGATACGATTGGATAATTCAGTCACTCCTTTATGAAGGATTTTGAAAATTTCAGTACAGATAACATCATTTTTTAGAAGAGGAAAGTTCCTTGTGGTTCTCTTCATTTCCTGTTATGTGGAGTCTGCTTCAAACCCAATGGGTCATAGGACAAATGGTTTATCACCATACCTGCTTTAAAATTAAGAGTTCTCTATCCATGTCAAACTTAATTAAGGTAAGTAAGTCGCAACCCCCGCAATGTAAGTCGCAACGTTCAACCTTATTTCATATATTCCGACCGGGCATTGGGGCACTTGAGCGCGCTCTTTGTTCGAAAATGTGCTACAGATATTAGAGGTGGGGCGTGCACGGCGGGGAGAGTATTTGGGATTCGGGATTTGGGACTCGGTCGGACGGAAGCGCGTGCAGCAATTTTTTACATCGCTCGTTATGTGTATGGTGGCCCGCGTAGGAGCTCCGCTATAATGATTGTAAACATATATTGTAATTCACTATCAACCACGTTCCCAGGCTCTTTTTCTCCAGCGAGAAAAAGACCATGGTTAGGGCTGGTCACATGTCTCCTGTCAAGCTAAGCTTTCTCGTGGTTCACAAGACGCCAAAGTCGGCAACATCAATGACGACGCCACAAAACAATAATCTTAATTACAAAATAGTATAACATTGACTGTACGTAAACACGCATGAGGTTGTTTACATTTTGGCTTCATATGTAATGCCAAAAACTCTCTCGAAAGAAGTGGGTTGGCTCTTAGTAATTGTCGTTTCACTCTCCATTCGCATGCCTACATTACTAAATGTGGCTAATATTTATACCGTTGAAGAGAGCTCCAGATTGCCGGCTCCTCGGCCACAGAAAAAAGCAAATATTTGTTTGACGTACTGAGATTTTTCCAACCCGACATAACGTCGACGGACTGTCATAGTCGACAACAAATGTTAACTTGATTTAACGTTACTACCAGAATATAAACCTTTTTCAATTCGGTGTTTACGAAAGGTAAACCCGATCTTTACATTTATCTACGTGCGATACCGATACTTTTATACAAGTTTGTTTTGATGGCAAAAGTCCCACTATATCGTACACTTATAGACACTATTTGACTTTCCCACCCCTTCCTACAATCTGTAATTTGAGAACTCCCAGATTTTGGAAGCCACGTGACTAGCCACAACCTGGAAACGAAGCTGATTCACTATATGTGCGATAATATGCGAACAAACCCCTGTTGCTATAATGTAGCGGGTATTACTGCTGCTACTAATGTTGCTGGTGTTGCTGGTGCTGCTAATATTGCTGGTGTTGCTGCTGCTGCTAATGTTGCTGGTGCTGCTAATGTTGCTGGTGCTACTAATGTTGCTGGTGTTGCTGGTGCTGCTAATGTTGCTGGTGTTGCTGCTGCTGCTAATGTTGCTGGAGTTGCTGCTGCTGTTGGAGTTGCTGCTAATGTTGCTGGTGCTGCTACTGGTGTTACTGGTGCTGCTAATGTTGCTGGTGTTGCTGATGATGCTAATGTTGCTGGTGTTGCTGGTGCTGCTAATGTTGCTGGTGTTACTGATGCTGCTAATGTTGATGGTGTTACTGATGCTGCTAATGTTGCTGGTGTTGCTGGTACTGCTAATGTTGCTGGTGCTGCTAATGTTGCTGGTGTTTCTGGTGCTGCTAATGTTGCTGGTGCTGCTGTTTCTGCTAATGTTGCTGGAGTTGCTATTGCTGCTGTTGTTGTTGTTGCTTGCTGTTGCTTGTGTTGCTGCTGCTGGTGCTTTTTTTGTAACGGTGTCTGAGTCTGGTTGGAATCCTTAAGACTGAAAGGTTTCTTTTTGTGTTTTAAATATTAACTTTAGCGAGTTGCGCCTGCGAGTTCTGGATGTCTAGTAGAATCCTCGCCATACTGCTGTTGCTGTTACAATCGTTGAATTCATACTTAATGACTGATCCTTTTCTTTATCCAGGCGACGCATCCATTTTAGAAAGAGGTTTGCTCTAGATTCCTCGAGGAGCTTTTCCTCACAAAAAGCTTCAAATTCAACATTTTTCACCGAACTTCTTCGTACAGCAAGCTAAGTGCGCGAAGCGATAGTACTGACGTGGGAACAGTGGTGACGAAATAGAATTGTACTTGTTATTCATGTGTCGTTTAAGAATATCGCTACTTAAAAGGGCTATGTCATGGTACTGCGCATGTATCGAGTAATCGCTCGGTTGTGGCTGTTAAATGGATACAAACAGTTGAACTTCCCTCCCTCGATGATTGATTGAAAGGATTTTCAATATTTTCCCTGGAGACTGTGTATATTCACTGTTTGTTAGTCATTTTTGCATATTTGCTTTGCTTTTAAGCATCCCACATGGCCGAGAGGTTCGTTAGTTCATATAAAAATCGGTGGAAATAGCAGTTTCCTGCCGGAACGCGAATGTAAAGTCTATTGCCGTAATACAGCCCCTTTAAGAATTCCTTTTCGCATTCTGTGAAGTATCTAGAAACCATGCTAACCACCTACAGAAATATTTGCCTGAATGAGCCGTAACAATATATTGTCAGTAATATTACCAGTTCATTAATATTCCTCCTCCTCCTCTTCCTCCTTCTCCTCCCAGGCCTTATCCTCCTCCTCCTTCATATGCATCACCACTCCTCCATCCCCTTGCGTATGCGGCCGCAGCCGGCGCACTATAAATATCCTCAGTGCTCAAGCATTAGATCTAGTGCTCAAGCATTAAATCATTCTCAACAATGTCTCGCATGATAAAGAAGAATCAAGACTTTCTTTTTGTCATAACCATCAATGTGAATTTCTCCTGGAAACTGCAACTCTAGAGCAAGTTTATTCCACTGTACAAGCGGCGCATAATGTTATTTAGGGCTATGCACTATTAAGTGAGCAAGATAGAAAGGTGCTGACTCCACATAGGCAGTCGACCTTGCACTTGAACTGATGTAGGGGTCAAAACGATGCATGATGTGTACCTTTGATTTACTTCCAGGAAGAAAAGACGTACAGCTGATTTGTAGTCCACTTTATTTAAACTGTATACAGACTGTTCAAGGTGGGCAATGAACCTTTAAACAAGAAGCTCCGGTATTAGAAGGGTAAGACCCTCCTATTTTCACGCATGGCGAACTCGAAATTTGAAGTTCAAATTGCAGAGTAGAGAAAAACATAACTAGGTGAGTGAATCAACCTCTCCTGTTAAAATGCGAAAAATTGAGGGTTTAAAATCAAACAAGCAATCAAGAAGTGAACATAGGAAAGACAGGTGTTTAATAAATAATTTAGGCGGTATTTTATGACTATTTACGAACTCTGTAGACCTTACTCTAAAATTTAATAGTAGTTATTTGTTTGATTTGAATTTCACACGATAAGCTATCAGTAGGGAGCACTCAAGTGGAGCATCACAGAGAATTATGTCCATTCGACAAAGGCTGAGTGACAACTGAAGGTGTCAGTGGCCTGGCCATGGCCCTTTTATACCGGAACTTCCTGTTTAACATATATTCAGTGAAATGTTCTTAGAAAACGATCGATTTCGTATGCTTTTAGACGTATGCTTGAGGATACGTGTTTTTTTATTAGAAGTATTACTCTGGTCCACACGCTTTCCCTTAAGGTGAAAATACAACTATTAAATTTATTAAGTATTATTTACCAAATTGTATCGGATATACAACGGCGAGCCGTTAGGCAGATATCTGATACAACTCGGATGCTAATATTGTAATAGTATTTATGAAATGATCATAGTTGTATAAAATCGAAAACGTTTCTGAAATCTTGATGAAGAAGAGAGTAAAACGAGAGTACGGCGCTAAGTGTACGTCACGGACATGCGCAGTGCAGTGTGCACATAAACAGGTACCATAATGGTGAGACGGTCCATCAAGACAGAAGTTTTACCTTGTTGTTTTACGCGGCCCTGGATAGGGCAGGCCACTAACCACTAGCCTATTTCTAGTTCACTCTTCTAAAATCTTTTCAAGAATAATAGTTTTCTATTTCACGTTTCAGAAAGTCTCAACGTGCTATCCCACTGTCACTGTCCCACCCCCTGTAACCACACCGAGTACACACACGAACTGTCCACCTCAAAGTTCCCGTCCCCTATGTTTTCGCATCTCATACAAAATAGCAAGGGACACAGCATTGAGTATCAGAGGTAAGTCTCCATATCATGTTTTCCTTAGGGTGTATAATTATAGCTGTAATTTCTGGAAAGATCCCGCGAGAGCTTCTTGGATCTCTAATACCAGTCCACCTAATCAGCGCTCGGCAGTACTAATTAAAGTATGGTACCGAACGGCATTCAGATGGAGCAAGTTGTTCATTTTATATTGTGAAAATTCTTGATATCAAGGTTAGCAAGACGTCTAATTTCCTACAATTGTTCAAACTATTTAAACTACAATTTGCACTACCGTTACAAATGTCGTTTATAAAGCAAATCGTATGTTCGGAACGTTATCAGTCGTGCCTGTTTCCTAGCTATTGTTTTAGGCTGTTCCTATTGGTTGGAAGAGAATTTGTTCATAAAAATGGAATGAAACTAAGACTTTCTACTACTTTTATTTCAGAATACTCATGATTATCACCCAGTGTTTTCGTAGTCTAAAACACAGACGAATCCCATGTGAGGGAGGCTCAATGCCGCAGAACAATAGATTTTATCGTACTTTTTACACGGATCATTACTTAAATTTAAAAAAATAAACTAAGCATGATAATTTAATTGGCTCTCGAGAATTCAGATACATCGACGATACACGCCCCAGAAAATAAGACCGAATAATCCACAATCTAATATTTCCTTTAAGTTTCTCTTTTGAGAAATAGAAAACAGATTGTGTGGTAACATAGCTTTATTTAGAACAGATTTCGTGTGAGTGGGACAAAAATAGGGCATGTCCGTAGCTTACCGTAACCGTAACCGTAACCGTAACCGTACTGTAACTTACTGTACCTCGTCCCCACCCCCTCCCTACGCCACTAAGACGATAGTTCTCCATCGTTGGATTCTGAAGCTGCAGAAAAG
This sequence comes from Actinernus sp. WN-2022, assembly GCA_030867875.1. NCBI lineage: Eukaryota > Metazoa > Cnidaria > Anthozoa > Actiniaria > Actinernidae > Actinernus > Actinernus sp. WN-2022. The sequence continues at coordinate 78,346,944 of JAOWCC010001634.1, read as the reverse complement.
GGCAGCGAGAGTCATTATGAACACTGACTGTCAGGCTCCTAGCGTTCAGCATTTTAATAGTCTTAAGTGGGTACCGTTTTATGAAGAAGCTAAATTATCTAAATGCTGCTTAACATATAAACGTTTAAAAGACCAATTGCCCATTTATATTAAGGACATGCTAAAGCTTAACAGCGAACGGCACACACGTAGCATTCGGTACAGTAATCAGTCTTAATAAGTTTGTCCAAAGTTTACTCACAAGACTGAAGGTGGTCGAACTTTTACAGTAACAACATGCTAAGTATGGAACAGTTTATCTTTAGAATGTAGAAAATTTCACTAATACTGTATTTATTGGAAAGTGTTCTTTAAGGAACAGCAGTTTTTAAATCATTTTTTTAGTTTAAGTGTGACCATTTTTATTCGATTTTATCAACTTTTTATCATGTACTATTTTGTTGTTAGGGTTTCAATGATTAATTTTAAACAATTGGTTTGCTTATCACAATTATATAGTTTTTAAAGTTTTTCATGTATGATCCATATATTTATATTGTTAATGTTCTATTGTAATAAGTGTATTTATAAAATTGATTAGCTATAGTAGTATAGTAATTGGCGGTTCTGGCGCACGTTGTATTTTTTTTTTTTTTTTTCATCTAATGGACATCCTCACTTCGTTCAGCCCTCACTTCGTTCGGGGTCCATTAGATGAAAAAACAACAAAAAAATACAACGTGCGCCAGAACACGCCAGTTACGATACTACTATAGTTCATTTATTGTATTTATAAATTATATTAAGTAATCGGTTTCTACAGCTTTTTTTCCGGATTGGAGCAGTTTTGTTGTACTATTTTTTTTCGTTGTATTTTTTACATTTTAACACCCTATTAGAGAAGTGATTACTATGTAGTATATCCATCCATGGTACTACATATGTTAACATTTATTCGAACACTTGGTTTATAGCGAATTTATTGTATTCTAACACCCTATTAGAGGAGTGTTGTTAATAAGGTATTATATCATGGCTGAGCATACACCAACATTTGTTCGAGTACGCCCTTTAAAGAACTATTTACGTGGATGGAAGATGGATATTCCTGATGATAATCCTATGGGAGCGGATCCAGCCGTTTTCCTTGCCGGTGTACGTAAACAAACTACCGAAAAGTTTAAGGAAGAACTACGAAACCACAACACCTTTAAGGCCCAATTAGCTTTAAACATAACTTTCGTACTCAATAAACCTGATGGTTACGTATACGAGACAGCTACATTTTATAGCAAACAATCTGTTTTGATCGATGATGCTGGTATCCGCGAGGTAATAGTAGAAGCACATGCTCAGATATATGACCAAATTGAGAAGTGGATCAGTCGTGGATCAAATTGGGTCGTAGATAGAGTCAATATTCTATGGTTAAACATCGCTAGATACCAACCACTACGTGGAGGTTCGTATTTACCACTACCTGAAGAAATAGCGAATAAGAAAGCCGTGATCAATGTGAACAACAAAGACAACCACTGTGCACTTTGGTCGATATGCGCAGCAATGTTTCCAGTTAAGAAAGATCCTCAGAGGACATCAAAGTATCAGATAGATATGGTGAAATCCAAGGGGGTGGACTCACCAACACCAATATCGCAAATACCACTTTTGGAGAAGCAAAACAACATTTATATTAATGTATATGGATGGGATCCAAAGGAAAAGTGCTTAATCATATATCGTATCTCAAAGAAGACTTTTTCGAAGTACATCCATCTACTACTTATAGAAGACCTAAAGAGCGGTAAACAACACTATTGCTGGATAAAGGACTTCAACAAACTCCTATTCGATCAGACAAAGCACGAACATAGGAAACACTTCTGCGAACGATGTCTGCATGGATATTCCAATGAAGCTCTTCTTGAAAAGCATATTACAGAGTGTAATGGTATCAATGACAAAGCCATACGCATTGAAATGCCTACCAATAAGAACAACGAAGTCTCATTCCAGAATATACACAAGCAGCTCAAAGTAACCTATATTATCTATGCAGATTTCGAGGCATTAACCACTAAGATCGAAGGACCTGCTCAAGGCCCAAAGAAGAGCAACACGCTTAAAACGGAAGAACATATTCCATGTGGATTTTGCTATATAGTTGTACGTTCTGATGGTTATAGTGAACCACCAGTACTATATAGAGGTAGGGATACTATCGAACGTTTTCTACAACGTATGCAAGAGGAAGAGGTGAAGATCAAAGCCCAAAAAGCTAAACCACTATGCATGTCATGGGAAAACTATAAGGCTTATAATAGCGCAACAATTTGTCATATCTGTCAGAAGCCATTGGTTGGTGATAAAGTACGTGATCATTGCCACATCACGGGCGAGTTTAGAGGTGCCGCACACAATACCTGCAATCTAAAATTACGTGCTTTTCCTACCATCCCAGTCGTATTCCATAATCTTCGTGGATACGATGCTCACCTAATAATGCAATCCATATCCATAACATTAGGTAAGATATCTTGTATTCCAAACAATATGGAGAAATATATTTCATTCTCACTTGGTAACCTACGATTCATTGATAGCTTTCAATTTCTACCATCATCTCTTAGTACATTGGTATCGAGTTCAGAATCAGACACATTTCAACAAATTGTAAAATATACATCCAATCAAGAGAAAGCCAATCTATTAACTCGTAAAGGAGTATATCCATATGAGTACATGGATGCGTGGGATAGATTTGCAGAGACTTCTCTACCACCTAAAGATGCGTTCTATAGTAAACTAACTCTAGAGGACATATCCGATGAAGATTACGAACATGCAATAAGAGTTTGGAATGTATTTGATTGTAAGACATTAGGTGATTATCATGATCTTTATCTACAAACTGATGTACTTCTTCTAGCAGATGTGTTCGAGGACTTTCGTACAACATGTATGCAAAACTATGGATTAGATCCTGCACATTATTATACGAGTCCAGGACTTTCATGGGACGCTTTATTAAAGATAACTGGAGTGAAACTCGAACTATTAACTGACTATGACATGTATCTATTCATCGAGAGAGGTCTACGTGGCGGTATATCCATGGTATCACAACGTTATACCAAAGCGAATAATAAAAACGTACAGGATTTCAATCCAGAAAAACCAAATAGCCACATATTATATCTAGACGCGAATAACTTATATGGATGGGCCATGAGCCAATATTTACCAACAGGAGGATTTGAGTGGTATACACCAACAGAAGAACAAATAACCAATCACGCAATAGATTCAGATAGGGGTTATATCCTTAAAGTTGATCTCGAATATCCTCGAGAACTTCACGATACGCACAACGACTATCCACTAGCTCCCGAGAGAATTCGGGTGAATAAAGATTTGTTCTCAGAGTATCAGACCAATCTATTTGAGGAACTATAAAAAGGTAATGGATCTTTGAAAGTAGAAAAACTTGTACCTAATCTATATAACAAAGAACGATATGTGCTCCACTACCGTAACCTACAATTGTATCTATCTCTTGGTATGCGTTTGATAAAGATCCATAAGGCACTACGGTTTGACCAATCACCATGGATGGAACCATATATACAAATGAATACTGAGTTACGAAAACAAGCGAAGAGCACCTTCAAGCAGGATCTATACAAATTGATGAACAATAGCGTATTTGGAAAAACAATGGAGAATCTACGTAAGCGTGTAGATATCCAATTAGTGCGTGCATCAGAAGGAAACAAACTACAACGTCTATTGAATAAACCTAGTTATGCTCGATCTACAATTTTTGATGACGATCTTGCCGCGGTACATATAACTACAAAAGTAAGCTATTGCTGAACCGCCCCATATATGTTGGAATGTCGATTCTAGATCTATCAAAGCATCTGATGTATGACTTCTACTACAACGAGATCAAGAAGCAATATGGGCAACGATGTAATCTACTTTATACCGATACCGACAGTCTATTACTACACTTTAAAACTGAAGATATCTATGCAGATATGGCAACTCATAAACATCTATATGATACTAGTAACTACAGCAAAGACCATCCGCTGTATAGTATCAACAACAAGAAAGTACTTGGTAAAATGAAAGATGAATGTGGAGGTATTACTATAGTCGAATATGTTGGACTACGATCTAAGCTCTATTCTATATTGAGAGTAGATGGCGATGAGATTCGTAAAGCTAAAGGTACCAAGAAGGCAGTAGTGAAACATCGTATTCGTCATGAACAATATAAAGAGTGCTTGATGGATAAGAAAGTATTCAAACATGGAATGAATATGCTTCGAAGTGAAGGTCATAAGATGTATGGCATACATATGAATAAAGTATCTCTATCACCATTCGATAGTAAGAGATGTATTTTAGCAAACGGAATAGATACGATAGCCTACGGTCATGGAGACTTTTTTCCAGATAATGAAGAAGTAGCCGATTTTATTAGCAATATAATATCGAATGCAATCGATACGCTATCCTACAGCCGTAGAAACATCGTTCCAGAGGATGAAGACTTAGATGATTTTATTTGCGAGTTGCTTCTATCTTAGAATACCTTTTGGTGGTAGTTCTGTATCTGGTGGTATCACTTGTATCTCTTCACGAACGAACCCTCGCTTTGGTGCATCTTTTTCTAAATAGTATAGAACAGGTTGATTCGATGATACCACACTTCGAGAAATATAATATGTCTGTAAACTCCATACAGGATCAGTTGCTCGTTTTACTCCACCTTCCAATTCTCCCGGTGAGTATAGATATCGAACTAAAACATCGAATGGTAGCCGCTTTTCTTTCAATCCAATAATTCGAGAATATGTAGGAGTCTTTATGTTTACTTGTTGTGCCTCTATAGAATTTGAAGGTTCCTTACCTGTTAGTCGAGTAACTTCATTGTTCATAGCCTTGATAACATCAGGAAGCCTCAATACCCATTCTCTACTACGCGCATCCGATCCTTCAGACGTAAGTACCATCTCTTTTGCATATTGATATCCAAATAATCTTTCAGCTATTGTTCTATTTGCTCGTTCGACAAAACTTTGTGCTCTATGATGACCGGCTTCACCTCGTTGAACTTTCGTACCGTGTAGTTCTAATGTTTCAGACATACGTCCCATGAATTCTCTACCAGGATCAACTTGCAATGTTTTTGGCCATTCTAGTGGACTACGTTTGTAGATTCGATCAAATGCTGCAGACACTTCACCACTATCTTTCGATGCTAAAGGTTCAGCCTCTTTATATCTAGAAGCTACATCGATTACCACCAAAGCATACTTATATAGTTTCCTTCCACGTCCAGGTCGATCGTGAGGTAGAAAGATCAAATCAGCTTGATGAACTTCATTAGGTTTCGATACAGTCCAATGTGGTCGTGGAATATAGTGTGGTGGTGATAGATATATTTGCCACATGGCTTGTTTCTCTAACCAACCCTTAGCTACATCTTCCGATACCTTTGCAGCCACCGATAACTTACCAATTGCAGCATAACCTTTCCAATAGCCCATAGGACCATAGAAGATATTCGCAAGTTTAGCATCCATTATATATCTATGTATTCTAACCTTCAACAAGAACGAAAAAAAAAAAAGAAAAAAAAGAATAAGAACTTATCTAACCAACTAGTTCTTATTCTTTTTTTCTCGTCGATCGTAAAAATTCTCGTTTTTTAAAAGGCATATCGACTAATAGCGTATCCAGCGACTAGCATTCCACCACCAACATAGATCAACTCACTAGTTTTCTGTGTGTTAGATGGTTGATAGTAGTCAGAGAAACGAGGTTCTTTCATTGCTTCGAGTCGTTTCAGTTCCTGACGTAACTTATCGGATTCTATGAAAGCTCGGTTACTATCGAGTTGATTATTACGAGCGTCACGTTCAGCAACTTCCTGTTTATGCGTCCAATCAGACAATGTTTTACGTTCTTCGATATAAGCCTCCCTATCATGATCGAATTTTTCCGTTGCCCTATCATGTCTCTCTCGTTCTATATTAGCAGTTTCATCTTTTCCACCAAACATCCTAGCAAGCACTCCACCACCAGTAAATGCCGTTGCATTCAAAACTGCTCCGAAAATAGACATTCCAATAGCTGCTACCGTCACCATTATGGTACGATCTTTTGTTTCTCGAGATATTGTTTTGCATATATGCTACCAGCTATTACTGCAGTCCACTTCACGTAATTTATAACAGAAGTAGAAGGATCGCTAAGCATAGATTCCTTGGTAGCCTTTTTTACGATCCAACCAATACCAGTAGCTATTCCAGTTATCATAGCAGCATCGGTCGCTATTTTCGTCAATTCTTTATCCATCCTAATATATATCGTATATCTCTAGTCTTTAATTGTTACTCCATATCTGGTACCGTAGTCTTTACAGGGCTCGCGGGTCGTATCGTACTAACGTTCTTAGAAGTGTCATCTCTATATCTTCTGTATTGATAGTATACGCCAACTAATGCAGCACCCGTACCAATAACTGCGATAGTAGTGTTAGTGGATACGTTTTTAGTCCAACTCCCATCTTCGTCTATTTCCTTAGATAATTCACTTTCACGCGAAATCTCTCTCTTTTGAGCCTCTCTAGCAAGTTTATTACTTAGTGCTAATGCTTTCCCAGCAGCAACCCTCTTTGGATCTTTTACTTTAGTTGGTGTTGTTTTCGGTGGATTCGCAGTTATCTGATCCGTCTGTTCCTCCATCTTGATTCGATATAGTAGTTACTTGCGAATGTTCAATAGGCGTACTAGGAACGACTATGTGATCAGCTACATTGAACAAGACACTATCTAGAGCTACAAATAGAACTGCTTTAAGTGCTAATCGACCAGCCGCAGCATATATCTCATTGCGGACTAGTTGTTCATCTAGTGGAACTACGTATGCAACTGCGTGAGTAGCTAGACGTAGTGCACCATCTACTAAGCATCCTGCTATTTGATAGCATGCACCAAACAATACAGCGCCTATACCAATAGTTGCTATAGTAGATACGTTCGTAGTCCAACTTTCATCTACATTGATTTCTTTAGGTAATTCACTTTCACACGTGATCTCTCTCTTTTGAGTCTTCGCAGTTATCTGATCCGTCTGTTCCTCCATCTTGATTCGATATAGTAGTTACTTGCGAATGTCTAATAGGAGTGTGACACTAAAGATTCTTTAATGATGAATATGTCTCAAGTACTACGGTTCTTTCTGGGGTATCCACTTCATATTCGTCGACTTCGTCATCCTCCTCTTTCCCTGGCGTATAGTGTGCAAGGATGTGACACATAGCGCTAGTTGTCGCTACGAGTGGGCCTGCTCTGTAAGACAACGACCCAGCCATGGCAGATATCTCATTTCGGATTAATTGGTCTTCTTGTAGATCCTTCAATAGTTCTTGGTGAGAATCTATAGGTAGCACGTATGCGATTACGCGAACTACTAGGTTGAGTGCTCTATTTACTAAACACCCTGTTATTTGTTTTGCTAAGACGGACTGGTATCTAGTATGTAAGCGTTCTACGTCTTTGTCTGACAGTTTAGAAATGTCCCCTAGAGAGAGATTCTTCCCTATGTATTCCTTTATTGTACCAGTTACGGCTAGAATCGAGAGAGCTTCCCGATCTTCCTTTACAGAGGAATGCGCATTCTCTATTTTTGGTGGTGGTGGTGGACCTGTTAAATCCTCACCTTCCAGTTCATTAACGTATTCATCCATGATAATATGTTATAGGTGCGGGTATCTCTAACACTACTGCAAAAGGATGTCGCAAACAAAAACATATGCGAGCAAACTTGTGAGATCGAAGTATCGTTCGTAATTCATTACATTCTTGTGAACCTCCGTAATCATCGAATATCCTCTTTCCATCTATAACCGATGCCGTATGAAACGCTACTACGATAGCTACGTTCTCACGAAAAGGTTTACATATACTCGTTAATTGTTGGGATAGTACCCAAATAGATAGTCCTATATGTCGAGCAGAGAATGCTAAATCTACTAGTTTGTCAGTTCTTCGTTTTACATCTTTTGATGCGGCACAATCATCTAGAATCAATAATGTATTGGTACCTGACCAAAAGGTTGCACAAATATTTAATGTGGTATCGATAGCATCCTGAGATGGTGATATGACATAAAAATGCGTATCTCGATTAGCAAATCCATGATATGTCTTGTTGTGGGCATACGTAGGACAAATCAGTACTATGTAATCGAACTTACCACGAAATGGTCCACGAAGTTGTTCTATGAGAAACGCAGTCTTTCCGCAATTCGTTGGACCTACTATGAGTGAGTTGAATGGGATGTGTTCTACCAAGGAATCCATCAGTACGTTATACTATACAGAGATCTGTTCAATATCATGAGCTGAGCATCTGCGAGAACGTAGATGTGCATGTTAACGTTTCCACTTCCTTTTGCAGTTCTATGTACGCGAATGTCTATATCTTTTCCACCACCAGTTTGTGCCAAGCCATCACCATGAACGGTGGAATCTTTTGCTGTACGACAATCGACTAGGATGGCAAATCTGTTATTGTAAAATTTGGTAGGAGTCATAGAGGTATCGGATGTACCAAACCATCCTTTTGTTGACTCCCAAAAATCTGGTGTTAACATACCTCCTGGAAAGAATCTATTTGGAACTCCATTTACGTCTATCTCTACCTTTGAAATATCAGGATTTACGAATGCTTCACTATCTCGTGAACCGGCGGTGTGAGGATCTACGAATAGAAGAAGTAATCCAGCGAATGATCGTCGTGGAACATTGACGTTCTGAGATATCAAAGTTTCTACTGCCTTGGTGATAGTTACCGTCTTAAAGTGAACTGCGTGATCGTATAGGAATGCAGTACCATTTTCATATGCGTGAAATGCTTTCCTAGCTAGCGTTTCATTCTTGATTGCTTCGTATTATAACTGGATGTTGGTAAGCTTGTACGTACCTATCTTTGTCGAATCTGATCCAACGATTATATTGATAGAGTGGGCTAGAGTTAATTCGAATGAAATAGTGTCTTCTAATGCATGTGGATATAGAACTCCATGTTGTGTAAGAATATCAACGTCTAACGGAATTCTATATTTTGAACTATATGCAGCTAACAATGCATTCTCACCAACCTCTGAAGTACCTGCATCACCAGCCTTAGATCGTAGCTTATTTGTGTTATCTGATTGGATACCTTGTTGTACTCTCGATTCTCTCTCTTGTGTAGATAGATAGATATCGGAATATGTTTGTAATAGATCCGATCGGGCAATGTCTTCTACTATTTCAGCTCCTATCTTACAAACTCGATGCATAACTAAGCAACGTCCAACATTTGCAACGACTCGATTATTAACATGTCCACCAGACAATACGATATCACCCAATAATGCCAAACTACCAGGTACTAATACGATATCTTCTCCCATCGTTGGAACTTCCACATAGAGCGTCTCACCTGGATTAGCAGATGATGGAGTGAAAGTTTTTCTATATAATGTTCGTTGAGCTTTGAGTGCGAGTTGCGCTCTTAGTGCTTCCTTAGGAATTAACTTCGACGATATCATGTTGAATATACCATGATATATAGTTATGTTTAACATGGGAGATAGAGTCGACGTCGATGTGAGACATGAGGATAGTACCGACAGATACGGAGAACAAGATGAAGAAAACCGACGAGAACCAGATGAAGAAGACCGACAACGAGAACGAGAATCAAATGAAAGATACGTGGCTTACTTATTGAGTGGCAATCAAGATGAAGCTGGGGGTAGTGAGACAATTACCATGGATATTTTGCATGACTACGCTATAGAAGGTGACCCACTTCGAGGATTCACATTCGAACAAACGATTCGAGATTCGGCAAAAGAAATGCTGGTTGACATAGTAAAGGAGCAATATCCGGATGCTGGTGTTCGGCATAATATAGAAATCTCCTTAGTAGATGGAAACATCACCGTTCGTGAACTTGGAAGCAAAGAACCCTTTAAACGTCTATTCGTCGGTAATGATGGTGATAGGAAGTTACGCGTGAAGATGAGGAAAGCTCTCAAAGATGCTTTAGGTCCAAATAATGAAGAGGCTGCTAATGAAGTAATATTTGCAGAACGACAACTCGCCGATCGGGAAGCAAATAACGAATCTATTCTCGAAGACTCCGAATCGACTGACGCTCAGAAAGAAATAGCTAAGATATAATTAACATTTATCCATAAGGCAAGAGAATTACTTGAACGTCAAGAAGAAGCCATACTAGAACGTATATCGCTACGTGAAAGGGTCAAATACATTTTCAGGAAGTATGGAATGACTGTTCTTGCGGTGGTAACTGCTATTGGTGCTATCGTTAGCGTAATAGTTTCCCAGCTATCGAAATCCGTACCGAAACCAGTAAAAGATGGTATCGACAAAGTGGCAGATACAGTAAAGAAGGGATTAAAAACGATGGGTGATTTGTTAAAGGAAATGGGAAAGAAACTTGGACAGATACTACCTGGAATGATTGGATCGATTGCGAATTTCATATTTACTATGGCTGGTAAAGCTCTAGGAGTATTAGCGGAGAACGTTTGGTTATTCATCGTAGCAATAGTGGTGATCACAATAGAGCAATATAAACGACGTTAACGAAATAACGCCCATGCAATTCCAGCTCCTGCAATAGATACCATCACTAGATCGGTATCATGTTGTGGGGTAGTATTCTGTAAGGTGCTATGTGAAACTCCTTGTGGAACTTGTTGTGGAACTTGTTGTGTAACTTGATGTGGTAATTGTTTCTTTTGTTTCTTCCCTTTCATATCTGGTGGGGACTTGGTTTCGAGAATATCTGCATTAATATCGTTTACGCCTAACACCATACCTTCTGTGGCGTTCGGGATTGGATTTTTATAACCGTCCTTCTTACCGAGGTAGTACTCGAGGTTGCCTGGTAGTAATCGTACCCCCTTAGATATTGCTAGGTTCAATCTCTTATGTGTGTGTAGTATAGCTGTAAGATAGTTTTTATAGCTTACCACTAAATCGTTTTCGAGAATAGCGTCTTCGACTGATCTCTTAAATTTTTCTTTGACATTGAAACTATCTATGATGGATTCGTTCAAGTCGACTTGAGCACCAAGCATGCAATATCCAAAAGCCTCGACAGATCTATTCAACCTACCCAATCCAGCATCTGTCAAACCCTTTCCGATTGGTGGCGTAAACCAATTGTATTGCTTTCCTTCATGTTCATCGTTCCTAATGAAGGCCACAAGATCGCCCTGATCCTCCTTACCTCCTTGGTCTGCAAATAAATTATATTTCTGAGGCCATGTGGTTGCACCTTTGTCATAGCTTCGGACTCCATGAACGTTTACGTATCCTGTCGGACCCGGGTACAAAAGGAATACATCTCCCAATCCGTTATTCCTACCTCCGTGCCATCGGAAATCTGGTGTTCGAGATATACCAAATTCGATGCATAATTTCTCAAGAGCTGATTTGCTATAGAGGTTATCCATTTGCTTGAAAGCAGAGTCACCAGGTAGAGGAACTCCATGAGCACCACCAAGTTCATGTAGAATTCTTCGTATCGTGAAATAAACATGAAATCGTAAGAACCCTTGAACGATAGTAGGATACGTTTTGAAAATAGGATCAAACAATGACACTCCACATCCAGAAGTCGCACACCACGTTGCGAAATTCAATTGTTGAGGCCAATATTTGAAATCCGGACCATGTAACCAATGGTAGGACTCATTTGCTGTCATATGCTTTACGACAGTCTCTTCGAATATGTTCGGAACACCTGCTTCGAACTTTTTCTTAGGTGTGACATATATCCATAGATTAGTTAAATCTATATCTTGTGCTTTTTCAGTAGGTGGGACCGCCGTAATAGGATATTTCACACTTTTATCTAGTGTTAACGTGTGTGGAAAACCCTTATGCACATCCCACAATGCGTTATCGATGCGTTTTTGAATGGTGGTAGGTAGCTTATAGACATCGTCGCCATAAACCACATAACCATTATTCCCATCTCGAAACCAAATACTAGTTGAATATTTGCCAGGGCCGTCTATATCCGTTGATACGTAGAACTGGTGAAAATCTGCATGTGGGTATCTTTTCTTGAACTTCGCTAATAGATCGGCATTCAATGATGCGACCTTCTTATCTTCCTCAGCTATTCTCTCTCTATCTATACTAGCTATTCTCTCAGCCTTTGACCGTAAATTAGCATTCTGTGTTGGGGTCTCATCATCTCTCTCGTCGTCTCCACCCTCATAATGATAGCTGAAATTACCTCCGTGCCTCCTCATGTTAAAGCTAATTATGTATGTAGTTCATACCTTTAACACATAATGGTTATATTAAATGTCACCACCACATCGTCTGACCATACGGTCTACTTCGATAACCCTATTCTTATCAATAATATTTCGCTAGTTGAGGTCACTATTAGTCATAATTGGTGGAACCTAGCTGAGAAGGGGGGTTTTAAGTGGATTACCCCCAATAGTTTGACGTTTCCATACGAAATTAAGGCGGGACATTATAAGATAGAAAATTTCATAACCTACTTAGATCCCGCAGTTGAGGCTGGTTACTTGGAATTCATAGACTATCCATTTAGGAAATATTGGCTTATGAAGGTCAAGAAACCAATCCAATTCACTAAGAATGTCTGCGATTTGTTTGGTATCGAAGTAAATGAAGATGTGACAGATTATGTGGCTATCAATAAAGGAAAATACGTCCTGGTGCCAAAAGATATTAATCACATATCTATCTACTGTGATGTGGTGGATTCAGATTTCTCGCTTCTTGATGGGAAGCCATCTAAAATCCTACATACTTTTAAAACGACATCACACGTTTTTGGTGAAACAACTTACTTTCCACCTTACTTTCCAACATACCCATTCGAGCCCTAGGAACGATACGGAACTACATTCGCCTCACAGTTTGCGATGAGAAAGGCAATCTCATAGACTTCAACAAGCAGCCTCTACGTTTCGTATTGAAGCTTGAGTAAATCATACGTATATACAATGGATGGCGATTCGATTCAACCGTTTCCAACAGCACCAAGTATCTATCCATCGGGAGCTACAAAGGAACTTAGCGATATAAATGGATCGAGTTTTAGACTGCAAAAAATCTGTGATACGCTTGCTGAGCTAGAACAACAAGCAAAGCACTACGAAGTTGTTCGCAAAAAATATGCTCGAGCGCGTGGTATCGTTCATGGGATTGCTGTGGCCACAGGTAGCCTGAGTGGCGTTTTATCGGCTTTTGCGTTAGGTTCATCATTTACGGGTGTTGGGATACCTGTGGGTATTTCATTAGGATCAGTGGGGTTCCTGTGTGCAGCCATATCGGCTTGGATGGCTGTTGTTAGTAAGAGACTTGGCGTTCGCATCTCGAAGCATGAAAAGACTGTTATGTTAGCAAAAGCTAAGGCGAATTCCGTGGAAGTTAAAGTCTCAAAAGCTCTAGCCGATTGTAACATTTCAGAAGCCGAGTTCGGAAGCGTTATTGATGAGAAAATGAAATATGAGACGCTTAAACTAGAAATACGGCAAAAAAACAGGCAAGAAGGTGGATTAAAAAACGTAGAAGAACTTCGATCCGAGATCTGAAAGGAGATGAGAGCAAAACTTGGCAGTCTGGTGGGGTAAGAATAAATATCTCCTTCAAAAGAAACCAGCATGGATTTCATTTTAACTTTGATAAGAACAACTGCTCTTAATTCGTATAAATTACCGTTTTGTTTTGGTTCATATGCTAATTTCGAGATAACGCGTGGGTGATGCTAATTAACATACGTCAACTGCTTAAAACATAAGTACGATATTTTATCACTGAATATTTCGTCTAGCACACATAGCCCAACGGGTTTGTCGCTGGGACTTGTGATCGAGATGGGAGCCGTTCACGAGTTCTGGTGTTCAAACCTTGGCGGACTATGTGTGGTAGATCGGCTTGTGTTGGGTAAGAAGCTCCCAGCCCAACACAAGTCGTAGCGCGTCTGCCGATGTGGCAGAAGTTAAAGTAATACAGTAGAAATCAGCGGCCAGAGTACAAGATACCTGTGTGAGAACCAAATGTGGTCAGAAGCTGAACTACAGTAGAACGAATACAGTGAAAAGCCGGGCCCGGCAAGAATAAAAACCTCTCTAGGAACAAAAATGAGAAAGAAGGAAAAAGGTGAAAGTGGGTTCCTAGAGAGGTTCTGGTGAGACCAGTTTTGGTACTTTGGTTTTTTTCATTATTTAATTTTTTTCTTCTTACTGTCTTAGACTAAATTCTTGAATGAGTACATATCGACGGATGTCGTTCTCATGAATTAGCCGTTTTGGTTAAATAGGAAATGAGTCGTTAAACTTTTGGTTAAGTAATCGCACATATGTTATTCGAGGTAATTAAACCTTATCACTACTTAGACCGTGTCTCGTATAGATGGGCTCAAAGTGGGAATTGTAAGCAATCAACTCATTGATAAAACGCATGACCGCACCCTTATGTATACCACACCGTTTAACAACGTTGATAAGAGACATACGAGATCCCGAACGATGTAATACCTCGTAACTCGCTCCAACGACTTTAGTTCTAAGCATGGAACTGGTACCTATATTGTTTTCTATTGCCTTATGAACAATCTCATAGACTATTTGTTGGACATTCTTAGGTACTCCTTGGGGGTCGAGCTTAGCAAAAGTCGTTGTAATGTGAGGAGCTATTCGATCGGTATTTAAATCTATATCGATATTATCGTCGTCATGTAGAGAACGTATAAAGACCTCTCCACGACATATGCTTTTATTGCTTAGTTGCATAAAACTAGCGACCTCTCCTTTAGATCTAATGAACCCACATTGTATACATGCTTGATAAAGTATAGCAGCTAAAATAGTTCGTTTCGCATAGCTACGTTTGATACAAACTTTCTGTACTTGAATGAATGCATCGGCTACGATTACTAATACATTTATGGGAAACGAGAGGGCGTAATTTTGTTTATAAATAGTATCGTATGCCTGTAGTTCTCGCATAATCGTTAATAGTTGCAATTCTTCGTTATCGCTTTGCTTTGGGATTGTGCGGTCCAGATCATGTTGATACCTAAAGCTATCCGGCCCTACTATGCGTAACCTAGTAGTAAGATTGGTAGTTGTTTCTTCACATGATTCAGTCTCGGAAATAAGACCACAGGCGGGACATATGAATTCCGCTCCTTGCATTTCCATCGGGCATAGACATTCGGAACATGTTTCACCAGTGTTAATATGCGACAATGGTTTGATATGCGACAATGGTTTGATATGTAGGCTTGCACAAATTTCTGGACCAAGTAATCTGATAATATCATCCATACTAGTTGTATACCATATGCCTGTCAATTGTCCAATTGTTCGTTTGTTTTAAAAAAAAGAGAAAAAAATGAAGAGAGGTCGTATAACAATTTCTCTTCATTTTTTTTTTTTTTTTTTTCGTATTGTGATTTCTACTTATCCTCCGATCCTACCACATTTAGATCTTTCTCACTGATGGAGAGGTCATCCAATGCATTATCGAGATCGTGAATGTCCACCACATTTCGATCTTTTTCCGATTCCACTACATTTAGATCTTTCTCCGATTCTACTACATTTGAACACGTGATATTCGCTGACTCGTTAGCTCGCTTCTTATCAAGGTTCTTCTTATTGCGAATGGTACGGCGTTGAGGTGCACCACATTTTGCACAAAGTTCGTGATTAGTACGACAGCCTAGACCACACGTCAAACATGGAACGAATATAGCACATCCTCTTCCTATCTGGAAGTTATGTTGAGAGCAATACTCTGACACCTTCGAACACTTCCTTATACATTTCGTGGTCTTTCCTCGCATCAACCAATCACAAGTTCTCGTCTCAATCATCGTGTAATATACCTATATATGTTATATGTCTAATTGGTATCTTAGTTGTGACGTCTACGTTGAGGTTCTTCAATCACACGCGGTTGTCTAATCTGTGTGGTATTAATACGTACTAAGATAACAACATACGTTAATATCGTGAAGTAGAGAATGTACGTTAGCACCATGGGTGGATATACTGTAAACTAATCATTCCTTTAATAGGTGTTAAAATGTAAAAATACAATGAAAAAATAGCACAACAAAACTGCTCCAATCCGGAAAAGCGGTAGAAACCGGAGCTGTGCTCAAGTTTGGATCTTTAGGTGCAAGAATGCCTAGGGACAATTTGGACGTTGCGAGAGATCCTATGTGGCAGCATAAGAATTTACGTAGTAATCTAGTAGGGCGTTTTCGTCCTCTATGGTGAGCTGGGAGCGCTTAATGAGCCACTCAATGATACATTTAGCGGTATTAAGATGATCGTTGCTACGGGCGCATAGTAGAGCATGATGAACGTATTTATGCTCCATAGTTATCTGAAAGCGTTGAATGAGCCACTTAATGGTATTGAGATGGGCATTCCTACAGGCATCTAGTATAGCAAACCCGACGGCTTTATCCTCCTTGGTGAACTGGAAGTGTTTAGTGAGACGCTTAACGATATCAAGACGGTCATCCTTACAGGCAGCGCATAGAACGTAATCGGTGTGTCCATCCATTTTATCGAACCATAAGTGCTTAATGAGCCACTTAATAACGTTAAGATTACCATATTCACTGGCGTAGACAAGAGGAAAGCTATCATAGATGTAGTTTGCGGAAATACCGAAAGTCCTATCCAAATTGTCTCGATCGTTGTCGTTACGAGTAGACCTAAGACCAAAAGTGAGTACTCGTTTACGGAACTCTTGGTCTATGTTTTTGTAGCGTACGAGAGATGTGGCACCGTTTAGGTGTTTCGATGTCCTTGCGATGCTTGCGAATGATTCTGGGCCTGCACGCTCTACTATCTTGACTAAGATTTCTATGGGAAGGCACGATATGCTATCCATAGTGAAAGAGATCGATATACTGCATAGTAATCCCTTCTCTAATAGGGTGTTAAAATGTAAAAAATACAACAAAAAAAAGTACGACAAAACTGCTCCAATCCGGAAAAAAAGCTGTAGAAACCGATTACTTAATATAATTTATAAATACAATAAATGAACTATAGTAGTATCGTAACTGGCGTGTTCTGGCGCACGTTGTATTTTTTGTTGTTTTTTCATCTAATGGACCCCGAACGAAGTGAGGGCTGAACGAAGTGAGGATGTCCATTAGATGAAAAAACAACAAAAAAATACAACGTGCGCCAGAACCGCCAATTACTATACTACTGCTATAGAGAGTCACAGCTTTGCTAGTTTTTAACTATTGTGTGCCGGCTACCCTCATAAAATAAAAACTATACTAGAAGTAATCATAGATTATCGAATTGCGTTCGACATATATTTATGTATGAGAAAGGACTGGGCTTCCTGTGGTGACACAAATTAGAGGTGCAGATGCAAGTGGCCAACTGTCGCTGAGGGGAGGTGGGTGGGGAGAAATCACTTAACAGAGATCCGTTGGCACCGCAGCAATACGCGCTAGAGAGAAGGGATGGCAGCGAAACCCGGTGTTTTAATATCTGATATTATCCCCCTGGGACCTAATGCTAACATGAGGCAACTGAGCTAAATACCGCATCTGTGAAGTCATTTCGGCGCGCTAATTATGAATGAAAATAGTAATAGATTTTCATTGATATAAGGTGCGCCTCTATGACCTGCACAGTAGGAGATGAGGTGTGGGAAGATATATTTTTGTGCCTAACATCTGGGTACAGGGTTAAGGTCTTTCTGTAAAAGATGGAAAAGGGGTATACCTATCTCCCATACTCAGAATTTCCTTCCTTCAGAAATTATTTCTTAATCGTGAATCCCTAATGATACGATTTCCAAAGCATGAATGAAAGAGAGAGAATTAATTTCCAAAACAATGAACCGCGAATATCAAAGAAAAGACTAAACGCTTGTAGTCACTAGACAGAACTGAGATTGATACATATATATGAATATCCTATGGATAAACGTAGCTGCTACCGATCCATACATGGAATTAGGGTTAATACATAGGAAAGTAAGGATATATTGAAGAAGAAAATGTCTAATCAGTATGTCAGTATGTCCGATATATAAAACTATAAGTGGAAGATCCGAAAAGCCCCCAAATCCCAATTGTAGGCGCCAGGACTGGAAGGCCATAGAGTGGGAATATGGAAACAGAATGACATGAAGCTTACCCTTAGAGCCCAGCTTTAAGGAGGTAGAACTGGATGCGAGAAGGATAAGCTACCAAAACTTTCTGGGTTATAAATCAGGGACCACGATGGTGTAAGCACATTCCTGTGATGCGAGGAAGCGAATCAAGAGGCCGACGAGACTAAAGTGTGGGAATACGTAGGCATTATCATAATGTGGAATAACTTGAGCGAAGATATTGCCTCCCGCAGCTGCTAGGTAGGGGTAAGGAGCGAAGAAATGTAGATTCCGCTCCGAACAATCTTGCTGAACATAATAGAAGGGACGGCCATGAGATCGATGGTGTGGGGTCCATAAGCTTGCTAAATGCGGTGCCATGCGCTAGGTCTTAGCTTGTAGTGTCGATACGAAGGGGTCCGGGATGGGCTGTCAAGCAGGGTTATTGTCTCGAGACGGAATATAGTAGAGGCGAATAACCAAATTTCCCTTAAGGGCGAGGCGATATAGTCTTGAGGACTTGGTTAATGATCTCGACTGACTGCAACACGTGCTGGAGGGCCAGAGCTTCCCTAACAATTATGGGCAGCTCTAGATGATCGATTTCCAAAGACGAGAAAACGTACGTGTCTCTGAGGGACGAAAGGAAGAAGAATTCCTCCCCAGTCTGAATTGGAGGCATCGGAACAGATCTCTAAGCAGGCAACACGTCCCAGAAGTCGAGGAAACGCCAATGTTGAAATTATATCCTGAGTTCCATAGATATCGAAATACTCCTAGGTGACTTAGCTGCTCTAGAAATGGCCTTATGAATGACCCTAGAATATAATCTAGCCGCAGGCATCGTAAGAGTGTAGGGAGTTATCTTCCCGGCACGTTTTTGCAGTGATTTGAGGGAGACTGACTTATGACTGAGAATGTCTTTCTCTCAAGAGGGCGAATGTGTTCTTCTTACTAAGGGTAGGAACAAAGCAGTCAATGATAATCCGAGGGAAATGGGAGTTAACGTTTGAGAAGGGAGCAGAGAAGACTTCTTAAGTCATATGAAGTATCCTATGTCGATAAGGGTAGATCAAGTTATTAATACGGCTGCTTCTGCTAGAGCGAAATTGGGCCAGTCGCAAGGCTTGTGGGTGTTTGTAATATGAAGCTTCCCGAAGTGGCGATCATGGATATACTGAGCACAGGGGACCCCATAGGAACGGATAAAACTCGTAGGTTCTAAACCGATAGAATGATAAAGGTAAGCGCTATCCAGCCAAATGGAAGACTATTGTATCAGTAAGAAGTACCAATCATGCCACTAGAGATCAAAGAAAGTGGTACACGATGGAGATAGAAGGACGTGGTTGTAACCGCTTTATCGTCACAGGTGGTTTGGAAACTATCTCTATGGACAGAACGAGGAAGATCAGTGCTGAGGAGGTATTTC
The DNA here is from genome assembly GCA_030867875.1 of Actinernus sp. WN-2022. Lineage (NCBI taxonomy): Eukaryota > Metazoa > Cnidaria > Anthozoa > Actiniaria > Actinernidae > Actinernus > Actinernus sp. WN-2022. The sequence goes on along the minus strand of JAOWCC010001634.1, from coordinate 78,327,291 downwards.
ATCCATAGGTTGAGGAACCTCTCATCGTGACACATGCGGGGTTTAGATGACTCTACTGTAATTGGCATAACCAGATGAGGCGCCGCCGCCTCTCCAACTTTCTCCCAAACGGCAAGGGATCCGTTCTTCACACGCTTCAAGATAGTCTGAGAGATGAATTCATTGAAGCTGCGGCAAATCGTATCATTCGGGAGACAAATCTGGGGTGGAGTAGGGTTATTATAGTATTTCCCCTGAAAAGAGCCCCTAAATGGAACGATAAACACGGCCGAAACCTCGGCGCCTCGTTCCATGTCATGCAGAATCTCGTGAGTCAGCTTGTACTTTCAAAATATTCTTCCGTTCTGACAAATGCTGATGAATAAGAACTGGGATAAAATGCGTGGGGTCTCTGAAAGGTACTTTGCCGAGTGCAACCATATCTACAGACGGGAGTGGTCCAGCCCAGTTAGTGGCTTTCCCCCTCCAATCACACCAGAAGACTGAACGTCGCGTCTTACTACCAGCGCTGTACAGTCGAACTAGGAACCACTGCGAGGATGATAAACTAAAGGAGTGTAGAAATAACTGGCAGGGGAAAGAGCGAAGACGCGAAGACAAAATGTGCAATTTAAAGGGATAGACACCAACCAGGCCGAACCAGGGACTCCGTCAAAGACAGAGTATAGGGATATGCTGAGAAAGCCCGTCCTGGTTCGACGAGGTGGCCAAGGGAGAGGGAGATAAGTAAAATGCGAAAGCACGCACAAACTTAATATAAAGTGATAATTTATTACAGGGTAGATAACTAAAGCACAACAACCCCGTTGAAATGCCTATTGACTGGACAATCAATGTATATGCGCGAGTGTGTTACAATGTGATAAACCCGCTTATGGGAAAAATACCCAAGATCAAGAATATCGAGGCGTTAAAGAGTTATTTGCGATGACAAAACCAGACGATGTGTCCCATTTCATGGCAATTATAACACACAGGTGGCACCCGAGATCGGCGAGCCGGAAAGTAGGGGCGATGACGCGTGCCCAAGAATCCTTCTTGGTCCCTCTCTAACCAGAGGAATCCCGGTTCACATATAATGAGGAACTGAACCTAAAAATTCGACGTTGCAGATACAGCAATAGAGACCAGGAAATAATAAATACCCGGTTCGTAAACAAACCGACAAACTGTTGAAAGGCAAAAAGGAATCCTAATAATGCCAAACAAATATATACACGACTCGTTATTCAAACCGGCAAACGGCTGATGAGCAAGAGGCAATTCTAAGGTAACGTCCCAATACACACGCGACTAAAAAACAGATAAATGGTAAAAATGCATTAAGGGAATACGATAACGCAAAACACAACTGAAGCATAGAAGCGATTAATGAAAATGAAGTAATCCTAAAACTATGAAGAAACACGTCGCTAGCAAAATAAACCACCAAACGGCAATAGAAAATGAAGTAATCCTGCAACTATGTTTAAATGCTTTGACAGTTCATCAACACACACGCGACTATAAAACAGCCGACAAATGGTAAAAAGGAATTAAGCGAATACGATAACGCAAAACACGACTGAAGCAATTAGAAGCGATTAATGAAAATGCATTAATCCTAAAACTATGAAGAAACACCTCGCTAGCAAAAGAAACCACCAAACAGCAATAGAAAATGAAGTAATCCTGCAACTATGTTTAAATGCTTTGACAGTTCATCAACACTTTCTCGACATTTTTGAGATTATTTCAGGCTTGACAAGGAGATACTGTGCCAACAAAATTCACGTCAACAAGGCAAGAACGACAACCAGACAACTTACACTAAAGCACAGTGGGACAGCTTTCTGGAACTCTCGGGATGACTCTATTACCCAATCCAGATCATTAAGGGCTTTTCAGCTTAAACTCAATCACATCGTTTCAATTCAATTCAATAAATTAATATTATTATAATTTTTTTAAATTAGTGTACAGTGCTTACAAGCTCCTTGGAGGTTTTACTAATCAACCATCCATACACCTTCACCTAAGCCTTTAACCTAATACATATTGCAAACCTCCCTTATCTATTGTCACTATTAATCATGTCATCTTTATTATTTATTTTATTATCTTGACAAGACAGCTGTATTGTAATCTGCTGTACTTATATGGTAAATAAACTGATTTATATGACGTGACACCGCTCTCACAAAACCAAACCGCCGAAAGGTTAACGAAAATGTAGTAATCCTAGATAATACTATGAACATGCACCCCACTCGCAAAACAATCCGACGCATGGCAAAAAATGAGAAATGAAAGAAATCTGTGACTTGACACCTCGCAAAACAAGCCGCCAAACGGCTAATGACACATGAAAACATCGTAATACTACGAAGTGACACCTAATTATAACAAGCCGCCGAACGGTAAATGAAAATGACGTAATCCTAAAAATACTATGAAGTGACACCCCGTTCGCAAAACAATTCAACAAATGGCTAGTAAATGACAAATCATAGTTAATAGAGTGGAATGGTTAGGAAACCTGGCAAACTTCAAAAGGGCTAACGAAGGCGCTGCGATTTAGGTTAGAAGAGGGTAAGACAAAAGATTGTGCACGATCATAGTTCATTAGCGTTCCCTGAACGACTGAACTCACACGTTTCTATTGGCTGATTGACTAACATGTTGGAATTTCTATTGTGTTTTGTGCACGGTAGTGGTCGAAAAAAGCTAACAAAGACCTATAACAAAGAAGGTCCCTGAGTTTCCTAACCATTCCACTCTATTAACTATGGACAAATGAAGGAATCGGAATAGTGATGAAGTGACACACCGTAAAAAGGCTAATGAACATGAAGTAATCCTAATACTAGAGGAGATACGGCACGCTCGTAAGACAAACAGACACACTGTTCTCGAACAATCTATCTCAAACAAGCTAACACACAGTTCTCAAAACAAGCCGATCCATGGCTACTGAAAAACGAAGAAAACTTAAGATTACGGACCGACACACGGTTCTCAAAACGAGCCGAGAAATTAAACGGTTAATGGAACACTAAGGAAACCTGAGATCATGAACCGACACACGGTTCTCCAAACGAGCCGACATACGGCCAAAGAAAAACCAAGACAATCTAAGACTATGAACCGACACACGGTTCTCAAAACGAGCCGACATACGGGCAATGGGAAACTAAGAATATCTAAGATTATGAACCGACACACGGTTCTCAAAACGAGCCGACATACGGCCAATGAAAAACTAAGAATATCTAAGATTATGAACCGCCACACGGTTCTCAAAACGAGCCGATCGACATACGGCCAATAGAATACTAAGAACACCTAAGATTATAAACCGACACACGGTTCTCAAGACAAGCCGACACACGGCCAATGGGAAACTAAGAAAACCTAAGATTATGAACCGACACACGGTTCTCAAAACGAGCAGACATACAACCTAAGCCTATGAACCGACACACGGTTCTCAGGACAAGCCGACATACGGCCAATGGAAAACTAAGAAACCTAAGGTTATGACCCGACACACGGTTCTCAAAACGAGCCGATATACGGCTAATTGTAAACTAAGACAATCTAAGATTATGAACCGACACACGGTTCTCAAAACGAGCCGACACACGGCCAATGGCAAACTAAGAAAACCTAAGATTATGAACCGATACACGGTTCTAAAACGAGCCGACACACGGCCAATGCCAATGGAACACTATGATAACCTAAACCCTTATAATTAACCGAGTCGGACACACGGTTCTCAAAACGAGCCGATAAACGGCCAATGGAACACCAATGAAACCTATATAAGATTATGAACCGATACATTCCGTTCGCAAAACAAGCTGACATACATCTCGCTTGTCCAGACCGTAGAGGAATGAAATAACCAAATATATAACTGCTGAAAACCAAACTAACCAAAGAAAGGTAAAGTCATCCATAGCTATAGGGCTTGGGTTTTCTGCTACCGCTGCTGGTTCTTCCACTGCAGGTGGCGGTACGGGACGAATAACCTCCAAATCTCTCTATATATAGGAGCTTCGGCCATGCTCAGTGACGGCGAGGAAGAAATCCACTTAACAGAGATCCGTTAAGGCACCGCAGCAATACGCGCTAGAGAGAAGGGATGACAGCGAAACCCGGTGTTTTAATATCTAGTATTATCCCCCTGGGACATAATGCTAACATGAGGCAACTGAGCTAAATACCGCATCTGTGAAGTCATTTCGGCGCGCTAATTATGAATGAAAATACTTTGCCAATGCTACAGAAGTAGTACATACTTTCCTCGGGAATTGATAAATCCTACTGGCGAACTTTTAAAACATATTTGAATGGAGACAATAAGACAAAGAACCACGCACCGAACATCGAGCACGAGCATTATGTCGTTACCAGTTTCCCGACCGAGATAATTTATTCCGAAAGTGTACCACACCAGCCACCCAACCAACGAAACACATCGATTTGTTTCTCCTGGGAAAGCACAGGTAACCCACACATGCATGACCACAGGGAGTCCAACGCAAGATTAGGATGCTTTCTGTACAGGTCCGCAAATGATCCCGGCCCGCAAATGATCCCAGGCCCGCAAATGATCCCCAAAATGGACCGCAAATGACCCGCTCCGCAAATGATCCCCAATGGGGACCGCAAATGATCCCGTGAAAAAACGTGGAATGGCATGGATTTTTGCCGCTGGATCTAAAGTATGAATGAAAGAAAAATGAAGAACAGATTTTAATAATGATGTAATGATTTCTAACCATTCGCTCCGGCAGGGAACCCCCTTGAAACTTATCCATCAAAATCTCCGGCATGACGTCACGCTTTCGACCAATCAGAGGGCGAACTCATTCCTCCCGGATCACACCTGTCCATAAAAATCGTATGTCGTCAGCGACATGTCCAATCTTGACAGCCTTCGCAGTGTCTGTAATTGACACTCATAAACAAGGCGCGATTATGCTCGCTCCTGGCTAATACGCTTGTTATTACTTTTGGTATTGCTTTGAAATTGTTTCCTTGTGTGTTGTAAATAGGAGATACTGACAAGCAGGATGAGATATCTGGAAATGAAAACAAAATTGAGTCGGAATAATTGACCCGATGATTAAAAAAAGGATCACCGGTTTCTGGTAATAAGAACGGTCGACGAAGGACTCGGGATTAAGAACTCTGTATTACTGAGGGACTCGGGATTAAGAACAAAATTCTTACACAATATCAAATTGGTAAATTACTTACCAAAGCAAATAATTTCCTTTTTTTGAATCAAAAAAATAACTCGGGTTAAAAATACTATTTTTGAATGGGCCAAACAAGCCACCATACTACGGGCTATTTATTCTTAACTTTAATTTCAGTATTCTCCCGATTAAGAAAAAACTATAAAAACTTGGGGTTATTAACGATAATACCATTCCACATGGCATGGAATCCCAATGGAGACCATTTGCGAGCCGTGATCACTTGCGTTCCATTTTTGGGATCATTTGCGTACCTGTACAGATCCACTATCCAGTGGCAAAATCCATGCCATTCCATATTTTTTCACAGGATCATTAGCGGTCCCCATTGGGGATCATTTGCGGAGCGGGATCATTTGCGGGCCGGGATCATTTGCGGATCTGTACAGTTCTCCTTCGTCGAACGCAATTATTATATTGTGCCAAGCTATAAGTTTGAGACTTTAATAAAGTTATTATTATTATATTATATATAGTAGGATTCATAACATGTAAATGATCTAGAGATTTCTTACTTGAATGTCGATCCAAGGGTGCTAACACGTTTTTTTTTCCTGCAGAGAAAATTTGGTGTTTGTCCAGGTTAACTACAAGTCCTTGAGCTACGAGCTACAGGAACAGAAGCCAGCTTACGAGAGTGAAGCACTATTTGGTAATACATAGAGTAAAAAAGAATTCTTATCACGCTTTGAAATCTTGGAAACTGATTGATGCAATTTGTTTACTTTTGTACCTTTTAGGAATACAACTATTTAAAAAAGGTTGTCCCGGTCAGCGACATTGCCAACCCGAAGTGGCTTGTGGTTATAACTGTCCAGCTGTGAGAAACGGATAATTTACGGTGTAATTCGCAAAATGAATCCGCAGTAGACCATTAATAACTATACATATTCGCCTTAAACGTTTTGACCCCAAAGATAATTGAATTCACCAGCCTTTCAGCTAGAACCACAATCCATATAGACAACCTTTTTTGAAATCAAGTTTATCCAGTGTATCCAGTTTTAGGGATAATCTCCAGATCAAACTTTTATTAGCGAACATTGACTTAAATTCTATGTTGGTACAGCGAAAGGTAAATATACCTTTAAAATATTCTGGAACAAAGTTAAACATTACAATTTTCAGTTTCTTTGTCACCATGAAAATGGACAAAACTATGAAATTATCTGCATGGAAATATTCTGAACAAATACTGGTCCCTAGGGTTTTCGTGTTCGCACGGCTAGATTTTTTTTCTCTGCTTCAGTTTATCCCCACGTCGAGAAGCCTGGCCGCAACCCCTTGAAAGCAAAATCGAGAGGTCTGTCACAGGGAGTTCTAACTTATATTTGTTTCTCGCGAGAAGACGCTCGGGACTAGGGCTTAGTCCCCGCGCGGGAAGGGGGACTCGGGACTCTCGAGGGACCACGCGCTGAAATGGGCCTTTAGCCCTTGCGGGGTCTGAGCCAGAGTCGCTCGGCCCGCGTGGGATCTAAGCCCGAGTTTAGGGGTAGTTACACAGCGTTCGAACGAACGATCGACTACAGATACGGGATTCAAAGAGCGTCCGTGTTAAAAAAGAGAAAATATTACGGTATGTGTATAAATTAGAACTACCTATGAGTCCATGGTAGATATTGAGACGTCTATGAAACATACATGTGAAACCTCAGTCAACATTTGCTGCCGTAGGTTAAACATAAACCTACTCAAATCCTACATAACAATTATGTTTCCCTTTGTGGGAGTTTACTCGGGAGTCAAAATGGCCGCCATTTTGGAAAAAAAAAACTGCACTGATGATGGGACAACTGAGTAGAAGCGCCTGAGGTCGAGGTTAGGATTCCATACTGTGGAGAGGTCAAGTTTTTCCTTTGGTAAATAGTCGACTAGCAACAAAGAAATTCCAATAGGTGAATCATAACCAACAGTCTAAAGTATTTCAGCAACTAAGCCTTCAATGAAGGTGCTTCATCGGGTTAAAACGATGTCAGTGACAACAACCTTTACCTCTCTTTCATTTGCATTGAAATTATTTGGAGATAAATTACTCAGGAATTAATTTTAATAAAAGGCTAGCGCTTCTGAGGTAAGCTTCGTACAATTAGCTTTTTTTTTTCAGGTGAGATCGGAGGCAGCATGGGGCTGTTTCTAGGATGCAGTCTACTGACCCTGATTGAATTCATCGACTTTTTCTTCGCCTTCATGTGGGAGAAATACAAGTAGCAAGACAATATTCTCTTTGAAAAAAAGAAACACTAATTATTGGAAATTGTATTGAGCATTGATATGAGATTATTGTATCTCATTCTTTATCCAGTAATCCCTGTCTTTATAACCCATCAAATATTTTCTCTCGCGTGATTGGTTGAATCGTCACGTGACCCGATATTTTCTCTGCGCGAGCGGGAAATATCAGCGAATACAACCTGTGAGCGTATAAGCGCGCGTCAAGGATAATAACAACAATAATCTACATTGTGGCGTCGAAATATGCCCTGATATTTGTCCTTGGACATTATCTGATCCTCGGAGCTCACAGTTTCTCTCGAGCTTCGCTCTTGGGAACTGTTCTCTTCTCGGATCAGATAATGTCCGCGGACGAAATATGAGGGGATATTCCGACACCACAAATAGGTTATTGTATTTATAACATCTGAGTTATCAGACCATAGCAATTATACTTTTTACGATAATGGCCGCTCCTCGTTAGCATAAGTACTCGAGCCAGCGGTAAGGGCGTTCGGAAAAAAAGCGTATTAACCATTGCCGTATAGATAATGTTCTGCCTCTTTTGCACTCGAAACAAAATCCCACAATAATTTGTAGCAAACCCAGCGAGACAAGATATTGTTTAGGCCATCGATGACTGATTCAGATGAACCGGTGTCAGGATATTTGTACCCCTTTACAAAAAAATGTTTTAAGTATTTCTTTAGACGTTTCTTATCAGACGTTTCTTAACAGCCCGTTGTCTTGTGAGATCATCAAAAATAACTTGACGTGGTGGTTTGGCTTTGGCTGTTTTCGCTTTACTGTTCCCATGTAGTAAAGCATACCAACTATCTTTTGTTTTACATGTAGTAGGTAAGAGTTAAATACCGAGAACCGAGGCTTTTAACCATATACCGTACGTAGGCCCGAGCGATGTATATGGATAACAGCCGAGGTTCGAGGTATTTAACTGACTTATTTCATGTTTGACAAGGTTTTCACACAAAAAGCATTCCTATAAGAAAACAGTTTTTTGATCTTTAGAAAAAAAGTAAACAAGGCCCTTGGTAGTTTCTAAATTAAACAAAAGCGTCGATTGCACGAGACCTTTTTCGAATCGTATAATGCACGTGCACTGGTTCAGATAAAAGTTTGCCTATATTAACTCTCTTGAGACAAATTTCGTTCCGAGTTGTGAGAGCGAACTGGAGTCAGTTCGAAAAAGACGAGTTCGACTTCAGCCCTCGTCGAGGTTTCAAGGCTTCGGAAGACCGTAAGTGCACAATACATTTGTTTTAAAATGTGTCCATTCTCGAATAGTTATCTGTTTTGGAAATTTACTAAGTTTCTAAGATCATACAGTCCTGCAAGACCTGCAAAGAAAAAGCATGGTTGTCGTGATAAAAATATTTACATGATTCAATCGACAGAACTAAGTGTGATATTCAAATAAGGCTACTAGATTATCTTAAAATAATTTTTAAAATCTTAAAATAATTAAAAAAATAACTACAGGTCTACGGGCTGATTTGAGGTTCTGTAGTTTAACTGATATTGGCTTTTATTTTTAGTTTGGTTTGCACGAAAGGCATGTGATAATTCAACAGGGAAGCGTGCGGCCTTTAAATATTGGAGATAACTATTTTTATTTAAATCTGATTAGATATTCAAGGAGTTTTATATGCCTCATTACAAATTCAACGCAGTTTATCCAGATAAAGTGCATTGAATTTGTAATGAGGCATACAAAATGCCTTGAATATCTAATTATATTTATATACAGATACCTCTATTCATATAAATCCCCACTCTTCCCTGCTGAATATCAAATCCCTCCCCGTTCTGTGAGCTACTTGATTGTTCAACTGGTATGTAAGTGATATAAAGCAGCATGAATAACAAAAAAAAACGTGTCAATCATGTAATAATAGCAAATAAGACTAATAATTATTATATAGTAATAGAAAAATAAATAATAAGTAGATAAATAAATAAATAAACTGTAATATTATATCAATAACCAATACACACAAATTAATCAATACACACAAGTTACAGGCATAAATGTACAAGCAAATTGTAACTGAGTAATAAATATGTAAAATATGAGGGGGTCATATCTGTATTAAATAAAACAGTTTAAGTAGATGTTTATAATTATAGGGTTTTTAAAACACGAAGTTCCGGTATAAAAAGGGGAGCCCAGGGGTTTGTCACCCTTCAGTTGTCAATCGGCCTTTGTGGAGTAAGGGATACAGAATTCACAAACAGTCGTAAAATACCATTGGCAGTCTTAAATGGACAACTGTCTTCCCTCTGGTCACTTCTTTTTATGGCTTGTTTAATATTAAACCTTAACAATCTAGCATTTCAAAGGAGAGGCTGATATGCTCGCTTGCTTTCTTCACTGCTCAGCAATATGGATTTTAAATTTCGAGCTCGCCATGCGCGAAAAGAGGAGGGGCTAACCTGTTTATACCGGAACTTCGTGTTTAAAGTGCATATAAGCCCCAGCCAGTTATCTTGGATATCGATTGTACATGAAGTGAGTAGTCCAACGGTAGAATATTTCTTGATTTGAGTGTTACGTCTGAAGGTTTATATTTCCAATATGCTAATGATGTGATGTCATCACCCACACACTTATTATACAAAAGCATGCTGGTAGAGACAAATTATCTATTTTTAAATTCTAAGTTATATTTGAAGCTTATCAAAGTGATTTTCCCAAAAAAAATTATAACTTAGAAAATAGTTTAATTCACAAGCACAAAGAAATTCAGCAAATGTCGGTGATGACATTAGCATATTTGAAATATAAACCTTTATATCTCGTAGACGCAACACCCAAACACCGTTAGACTATCCACTTCATTTACAATTGATATCAAAGATACCTTGCTAGAGCTTATATGCACTTAACAGAGCTGCGAAGGGATAGTGGGTCGAGGAAATTCCAGTGAGCAGGACCTTGAGTGCGTATAGAAAATGAATATTCCAGAAACGATCATGTTGATCGCCGCATGTCTCCTTGCATTTATTAACACTCGAACCAACAGTTTCCTTGCTAAAATGCTGTCATCTAACTGGTTCCAAAAAGCTCTGAAGAACGGCAAAAAACTGAATATTAAGCTTGTTTTCAAATTTCTCACGTGTTTTCAGCTGTGAATAACGCAAACTACAATAATTAGTAGACTGATAATTACCATATTGGAAGGATAGTTTTTGCACTCACGGTAACAACTGCTGACCGTCTGATTTCTGGCCATGCTTGCCAACAGCCCTAAAATTCCCCTGCAGGTAGGTATCGGGAAAGACATGGGAGAGAGCACGGGACCGACACAAAGAACTGCTGCGAACGGGACGGGAAGCTATTCGTGGGGTTGCTGTAACTTATCCGACAAAAACAACTCTTGTCTACAACAATGGATTCCCGCTCGGAGGGCCGGTGGATTTTTCCGGTGGACTTATTGCCAAAACCGTCTCGGGCTTTATTTTGCAATATATTTTATTGCGGAGAAACAGGACATAGCCAATAACACAGTGTGAAAACTTGAGGTGGGCGAAATTTATGTTAGGCTGTTAATTTTAACTATTTTGGTAGAAGAATATTTTATATAATCCCATAGCACGACCCAAACTCGCGCGCTGATTGGCTCGCGAAGGGTTGAATATTTTGTGGAATTCAATGGTTTGAAAAGCTGTATTCAACGGTGTACAGGAAGCCTACACGTAAATATTTTGATTATTTTTATTGTCGCTAACAGAGACAAAAGCATGTTAAATTCCAAACCAGGATATTCGCAAAGTTAACGGTTGTCGAAGAACATGAAAATTATATTTCTTCTTTTCCAAGAAATGATATATTTTTATTTTACTCTCGACTGTCCATGCAATCGTCACCACAACTGCAGGAAAAATGTGTGATTTTGAACGGAAAATATGGGGCTTTGTGGATTGGCTGATAAAATTCACGAAGTATTCACACGCATGCAGAAGCTTAAATGTCAAAGAAAAAAAGGCTTGTAAAAACAGCACCAAAAACACGGCTACAGAACGCTACTAGAGCAGATTTCGTATGAGTGGGACAAACTACAGCACTGACTACAGCACGGTTACCGTACGGCATGCCGTGACATTGAAATGGTTTCCCATTGTTTTTGCCCTGCTGATCCAATCAAATTAGAGAAATACGGCACAGTTGCGGCAAGCTAAGGCTGTAGTTTGTCCCACTCATACGAAATCTGCTCTAACATCGTAGTACAACTACAAGGAAAATTTTGGAAACGAGTGAACTGGACACAACATTCAACAGTATGAAAACAAGCTTATTTATAATTGTGAGACTGAGAAATTTCAGCATTCAAATTTGGTAATTTGTTTATAAAGTAAGAAACACTTAATACTTACAAGTTTGTTCGTAACAAGTTTCCTTATCCAACCAAAGCCTACCCCGACCCCTCCCGCCTGAATTAACAATGTGCGATCTTTGTTGATACCAGAAAAAAACCTGTGAAATCCCCTCACAAAAGGTAACTAAAAGCAAACCAAGTACTTTTCAGCCGTCCTCAGACTTAATGAATATGTCCTCTAGCTCTCTTACAGTGGCTTTTTGTCCAAAATTAGGCCCAAATATATCCAGTAGGGAAAGGGTTAAACAAATGACAAACGACAGTACTCGTATATGTTGTATTTTCCCAGTATAATGTAACTACTATGACATTTGTTACATTTAACAAAAGTGACTAACCGACTCTTCATAAAGCCATCCACGAGTCACCCAACGGATACCTTTGGTTCTATATATTATCTTTTACTACCTATTGGCTTTTTGCAGTCTGTCTGTCTGTCTATGTGACATATAATGAGGTGGGTTATGGGCCATAGGCGCTCCTGGAGGTGTCTAATATGCTTGATGTAGTCAAAAAGCATCAGTAAGAATTAGTAAAATTCATTCATAATTCAGTATTTCATAATTTTGAGTTTTGTTTGTTAGTACTTCTAAATGGTTACCACAGCTTAGCGTGTCTGGGGTGATTTTGTGATCATTGTCGATTCACTCAGAAAAAAATATAATAATAATGGACCTATTTATATTGCGCCATATCACAACAGTCAAGTTGACGGTTACTCAGTGAAATTACGGACTGTTTTACGGCGCTAACAGCTGCCACCCAGAACATTTACACCTGTGATCTTTTGATTGTGCGGTAGTTCAAGGTCGGCAGTCCAGGCGAGAGGTAATGCAAGCATCACATCTTCCCAACCATTCTCGGCAGGAAAAGGTATACCTTGCTTAAGATCACTTTTAAGTAATTTTGAACTAACTATTTCTTCTTCAAGCGCCAACATAATTTGGTCATCCTTAAATTTTCTAAACTAAAGAGTTTTTGTTTTCCTTTCTTTACTTCTACTCTGTTCTACTTGAAGTAAGGATGGTGGAAAAATATAGAAGTTTCAATTATTCTGACTTGAGATGCACACTCGATTCTTACGGCATGCGTTGCTTTAAGAATTCGAACAGCTCCCAAAGCAGAAAACCGAATTGTTGAAATATTAAATTAAAGTTGGCAGAAATATACCAGTTCTCGTTTAATTTCGACATTTTGAAAGGGGTGCAAACATGGCGCGAAATACAGTGTTGGTATGAGAATCCGATACCAAAGAATTTCTGAAATATTCACTGTCTGAAAACTTAAAATACCAGGTAAAAGATTAACTGATCAAAATTTGAGGGATGTAGCTGTTCTAAAAAGCGTGCAATCGTGTTTTCAGTTTTCCAGACATTTGTCTGTAACAACGAGTCAAAGTCCGCGGGAAAATTTACAGATTAGCATGTTCAGTTAGCATATCTATGCCATAACCCAGGCCTTAACATACTTGAGTCGCTATCGTTGAACATTTTTCATGAAACATTCAAGTTTTACAGCGGATATTTTGTAGGCGGGATTTTAATCGCGCATATACAAAACACTGGATCGGTTTTAAGGTAAATGCTGATAACCTTGTGTACTACTTAACAGGTGGGGGGAGATTAGGGACAGGTGCGTTTCAAGAGCTATGTATCGCTACCTCTTCACTTCGGCATAACTTCGGTCAGTTTCAGCTCATTATGTTTGTAAGGTCTAATAATTATTAGTATTTGAACACGAGATAGCATTTAAAGATAACACAAAGGCGTTTCGCAACTTTCTCTCTTGCCGTCCTGTTCAAACTTTCAGGTTCACGTTATTGATATATTTCTCCATTTAAGGGAAGCGTCACATATTGATTTTTCCACGAGAAACGTCCAGCGAAGTTTGGGGGGTTTTGATCTGCGACGTTTCTCCGTGGAAAAATCGATAGTTTTTAGAAACATCACTCACATATGTAAAGATTTCTGAAGAGAAATGGCAGATTGGACTCAAATTGCAAACCTGTACGCCATACCGCCGCACTGCCGCACTTCTCATTTACGTCGTATACATTAGTGCCCCCCGGAGTCCTAACTCTCGCATCTGAGCCAATGTCTAAAAATAGACTACTCTGTAAACTGATGGGCCGCTACCCCAATACCAGATGGACACTTCTGGTTATGGACTTCTGGTTTATGTTATGTTATGTTTATAAACGTGCGTGCGTATACATGCATACAACTATGTCTTCCATCCATGTTTTCAATGTATGTGTTAATAGTAGACCCTCATCATTATTTTCTATTATCTATTATTTATTTTATTTTGTGCTGTTTATCTTACTCTTTGTCTATCTTAAGGATCTTAGTTGAACATAGGAGGGCCATATGCCAACTATTGTGTAACTAGTAATCATATTTTTTTCTACCCTCATTAAATAAAGATTCTACTATTAGACTTGATTAATCGGGTATATATCATACCTAATACATGTAGGTAGTGAATGCTGCCGCTCAGTTAAGGAAATGTGTTACAAGAAAAGAACCTACAGTAGCTCTTTGGCAGGAAAATATGTTACTGAGTAATAATACAAATGTCAAGGTGTGCTATGTGTGCGATATATCCATTGTGTAGCTTTAGGGCTATCTTGCGACTGAAGCCTGTTTGAGCTGTGAGTTGTCCCGATTTATTTTCAGTTTGTCCTGATATTATCAATTTCCCGGTAATTTCCCTGAGTCTACCAATTCACGACATTTTCTTAAAAAATTCCAGCAAAAAAATGATGTTCTTCCGAAACAGGCATGCATATATTAGAGTCCGATGAAACCGGAAGCACCGGAACTCAACTGTTATTGAGATATGCTAATTTGTGTGTTTTGAACCCCGCTCTCACTTTTCAAATGGTAACTATATTGATTTGACTTTATCGAAGGTATTATATGAAAATTATTTGTTGCTGATCATGTTGATAAGAGGAGAGATCGTACTCGCTTCATGCCTTCAGGCTCGCTCGCTGCGGCAGCAATAAGAGGTTTTAACTCGAAAAGCAATTTATGTAAAACATGTTTGAAATAGTTCGAGTGTAGTTGGATATTACAACTGTAAATTGTACAGGGAGGAGAAAAACAAAGCAAACGGAATCGGCTTGAGAAGTACAAATATTACACAAACGTGTAATATATAACTTTATGATAGATAACATTTATTAAACCCGATGCCACAAACGATTATCCTGCGAATCGCCGGGCTCGCTTCAAGAGGATACTTTTCGCAGGCTAATAAACGATAGGCGCCCGTGTACTAATCGCCTAATTTCTGATTGTTAATTTAGCCTTACGGCGAAACAAGAAATTATTGAAAATGGCAGCTGATGTTGTTTGATTCAACAATTTAGCAATACATACACCAGAAAATAACCCGTCACTTTAATTTCTGGTGGAATTCAAAACAAAATTAACACAGTACGAACTACTTCCATTGAAAAACAGCGTTATAACAGGTTTTGCACCATCACGTGACTTCCTAGCAACTTTGCTACGCCGCCATTTTGGATGACACGGAGAACCAAAATACCGTACTGTTGGACTGAGGGCGGGACTTCAAGTGATGAAATATTGACTAATTTTATTCGCCCTGGCCTAAATTTTGGCAAAGTTCAATAATATATTGAAAAACACTTTGACCACAGGCGACCCAAGCTAATGATTGTTACAAGGAATGTATGGGAATTTTTGAGAATAAAATCTAAAACTGTACTAAAATGATCAATAAAGTCATGAACTCTTACCCGAGTGTTGTGAAGTTGTTCCTCTTCATCACTGTGTTTATTTCTGGTTTGAGGCACTGTTTTTTTTCCTCCCCTATAAAATATCGAGAAGGCGGGAAACACGAGACGCCATTAGTCCATGTGGCGACTCTTCGAGGCCTCGTAATTATTCGAAAATCAAAACTTTCAGCATTTTACCTCCAGGAACCCTGCTTTCTCACATGCCTATAGTACTCATTTAATCGATCCATCGCTTATTTCCCCGCTTTGTAAATAGTCAAATTCGACGGGTCCTGCAGCTAGTCAGCCGGTTCAGCCTTAGTTCATGGGCTGCCTGTGCTTAGTTGAACGCGGCTTTTCTTCAGGAGCAGTTTCGAACGAATGCCGAAGGAATCCGACACCTGGTAGATTCGGAGAACGAAGTCATTGTGCTTAATCGACCAATCGCAGAACGGCAGATTGATTTCAATGCACAACACGGCAAAGCGGCAACGTTGACTTCCTGTTGATTAAGATTAATCCCAGGAATTTTGATGTATTTCGATCAGAAATATCCGAAAATGGTGTTTTTTTCTAACCTCAACCCTAACCTAGCTCTAGCTCTCAAATAAAGAAATTATGGGATAGATCTGAGACAAAGGCATTATGGGATCATAAGGCCAGAAAAGTCAGACTGTCAAGAGACTCTTAAAAAATGTCAGAGACCCTTAAAAAATCACTGGAAAGTTTTATTACCTCTTAAAGCGAACAAGCACACAAGTTTCATTGAAATCCATTAAAAGCTCTAGAAATGGCGCCACTTTTGGGATAGACAAATTGAGGCACGCAAATGCTCCCAACCCATTGAAATAAGTGAGACATACAACAGCTTGTGGGGTAAAGGGGTTGTGGAATGAAGTACTCAGGTTGAGGCACATATTGCTTTCAGGTCTAGGTTACCATGGCAACGGGAGCTCAAATCCTCCCCGAGGGTCATATTCCCCCAATCTTCCCAGGCATTCCTAATCCCTCATATGCTGGTGAGAGGCCCCAATCCTCTCGCGGGGGTCATAACCCCTAATCCCTCCCAGGGCGGATTCATAATCCACCATGGGTAATTAAGGTCCTTATATTTTCTGAAATAAGGGGGCACGACGCCCCAAATAGCCAATCGTGTGAGCATATGGGGCAAAGGGTGACCTGCACGGGAGCAGTTCATTCCAAACCCATCCTTTTATTGTAATTTAAGTCATATTTATCCGACAATCAGTTCGAATTCACAACAATATCCAAGTTTACACTTTACATTTCGTCGAATCTTGCAATATTGTCCACTCCTGAGTATTAGTGTAAGCCACATCTCAGTCTAGTACTAATCGCTCATTGATCAGTGTCTTGACATAGTTCATAACAGCAAATCGACTGCTTATTACAGTAACTTTGTAAATGGTAAATATTTACAATATAAACTATAGTATGGTGCCAACATACGCATATCCTGTAGGCTAGTAATAAATGGTAATTTAATATACACGTACCAAATTGAACCCAAACTGCAATAGTACTAAACAGCAAAGGGGATGGGTGGGTAGGGAATTTGTATCAACCGGCTTGACTATGAGATTTCTTTTGACTTCCTGGAGTTTAAAGTTCGCCTCGTGAGAGAAACGGACTCAGGAGGGCGTCTGCTCAGTCTTCCTGAAGTTCTCCTTCCTCTGGACATGTCTTGACCTCCGATTTTCTTTCTTTCGAAGTTATGTTTCATAGTTCGTTTATGAGATCCCATATTGCTTTTGACTGAAATTTGTGTCAACCGGCTTGACCAAGAGATTGCTTGTTCGCTTTAAGATGTAATTTTGCCGTGTAAGGCATTGAAATCCATTAAAAGCCTGAAAAATGGCGCCAATTTGAAATTTAGGATATATATATAACAATCAGGATAAAGGTGAAAGAGAAATATGCCCTGACTGACTAGTCCGATGTGTTAACCACTACACCATCAGGACGACCGCATGTTAGATCACTTCTTGCTCTTACATGCGGTTCGAGTCTAACTGAGTAATCATCCACGATAAAAAGTTAATACAATACTTCAGTTATTAATTTGGCTTTCGATTTTCACGGTGTAAAAAAATAACTGTCTTTAAAATCGAGGTTACAATTTTTATTTTTTGTGTAGACTGCATATTAATTCTAACTAAATTAAATATTCATATTTGAAAGTTGTCATACAAAACCTTGTTAAAACATACGCTGAAATTATACACAAAATCGGAGCAATTTTAATATCAATGTGATTATTTGACAATTTTTTTTGAGGGTACAAAATAAAATAAATATAATCTGAAACCTTTATTGAGTTAACAGTGGTCCAGAGCTATTGTGTCTCTTAATAGCCTATTTACCTTGTCTTTTGAAAAGACCAGCGACCTGCCATCGGATGTTTGATCGGGATACAAAAGATATGTATATAAATCAAAAGCAAAGTTTTTGAAAACTATCTATATAGATAGATATTAGAACATTTTAATTATTTGTAAAGTTTTAGACAGTTAATGCTTATAAATGATTTAGTTACTTTTTAAACATTTATTTATTTATATATTTATTTATGTTACACACGACGACCCCACAAGTAGCCTGATTTTCAGACGGTACGAGGTCGTCCGCTCACTTCCTCCCCCTCCCCGTCTGATGGACTTCATAGACTTTCGTGTTCCTGACGTCATAATGTCAACCAATCAGAGCGAACTTTACACTTTTGGCAAAGTCTGGAATTTAAGGAATGTGTTCGCATATTTTTCTAAATGGCGTTGGGGAAGAACTTGAGCAATGTGTCGACCGAAGTTGTAAAGTTTTCAGGATTTCGAAGCTATATCCAGAGCAGAAGAAAGCACTGGAATCGTGTATTCATTGAAACGATGTGTTTGTGAATCTGCGTACGGGCTTTGGTAAATCACTAATCTTCCTCCGCTTATTTAAATCTCATGCATAGATCTGAAACATTCTCGGCCTAGGTTTTTGGGTTTTAGAAGACCAAATCTTTCATGGAATATTATGATTTTCCCTGATGGAGCGAACACACATAATGAGTATGTTATGGAAAATGTTTCATGGCACTTGGGTGAATATTTTTGTTTTCAGAATTATGAACACACTTACGTAAGTTCATGTACGGCAATGGCATCTAAACTTTGCACAGAAAGTTCGGTTAAAACAACCTCTGATACCAAAAAAACTACCCAAGGACAACTTTAGCGTCTTGTGTGACTAATCGACATACATATCAAACTTCATAACGTTTTAAAAATAAAAGTAACAGCGTCAAAGTTCTAAGATCACAGTAATAAACTTTACGGCATGGAATCGAGGCTGATATTTCTTGTTGCAAATACTGCAGCGAACTTCCATTTAAAAAGTTCCTGCTCTCCAAAGAACCACAGCAGCTCATACAGGATACCATTCTGAGAAATCGACAGAAGTTTGAAGCTGTAGAATGTTTTTTCCAGTGCATAAAAGCTGATAGATCCAACTAGTAAAAGCATCTACTGCACAACTGTTCTGCATTTCACGCTTCAATTCTTACGCGTGTTCATATTGGCTTATTGTAAAAACAAAGGTTGATGACGTCAGGAACATGAAAGTCTATGAAGTCCATCAGAAGGGGAGGGGGAGGAAATGAGCGGACGACCTCGTACCGTCTGAAAATCAGGCTACCCCACAAGCGGCGATGCTTTAATGTATATCGTGTTTAAATAAAAGTTATTGTATTGTATTTTAATATATATTTATCGATGAAATACCAGTGTATATCTCTTTCTAAAAGGTGATATCTTCACACGTGAAGATATCACTTTTGAAAATATGACTGGCTTTCAAAGATTTCTAGCCATTTTTGTAAGAGATTGAAACTGGTATTTCTTCGATAATTATATATTAAACAGAACATTATTTTTTTTCGTTCGCTGCGCTCACTCGTAAGATATTTCATCAACACTCGAAGATAACATCCGTATCTCCGCGCGGCCATGTAATATCCTCTATGTATTGTATTGGAACATAACGAGAAAAACAATGGGAAACCATTTCAAAGTCACTGCATGCCGTACTGTAACCGTGACTTCAAAAACTCATAAATAATTAATCAGCATTTTGTCCAATCAGAAGAAGCAAATCATTCACGTGCATACTCCTTTATACCTGATAATATATCGTCAATATAAAAAGCCTGGTGAGGGATTTGAATTCTGTCCCAGGGTAAAACGGAGTTAAGACAATGGATAAGCACCTTGCAACTCTTGGAATTTCTATTGATGTTTCAGCTTTCTCATTAAATTGCTAACTAAGATGAAAGTTTTATGTAAAGAATACTAAATAAATGAACGTGAAATTTTATATAAAAGCTAAGGTTCATCCTAATTAAGAATTCACTGATAAAGACCCAAATTAAGATAGCAAAAAGTACACGGATCATAAGGTACCTAGATAATCAATTTTGCACTAAATTTACTAATATCAGCAGACTACCGCAGACTACAGCAGTTTACCGAGCCACTGTTTAGTCCCAATTATTAAACCAAACTCAAAGTCGTAAAATAATAAAAACGTGCATTAAACTTACAAACATCCTCTTCATATTGTGTGCCGGAGTCCAAAATTTAGAGTCTGCCATCATGTCAGTCACATCTCTTTCCAAGTCTTGAACTTTATCGATGTCAACCACGACACCAAATCCTTCGAGTGCGGCTTCTTCAGGTCCTAGCTTGTTCTTTACCACACAATGCTTTCAGCATTGCGAAACGTCCGCCTGAAGCCAGCCAAACAAACAACATAGTATGGTAATTTCTTCATGTCATTCCCTTGAGATGTTCGTAATCGCAGGTGGTGATTACTCGAATTTTTGCATGGCGTTGTGAATACAAAGGTTCAATGGTTCATTAAGTACCATTATAAATTTTTGAAGCCGTTTAATAAACTCACAGCACGTGTTTTATCAGATCTAGAAACGCTCGCGCTACGCCCTCACGTTTTGATATCTAATAAAACACTGCTGCTCGTTTATTATTAAACAGTACGTAGCCGGTGCCGTAGTATGTCCCACTCACACGAAATCTGCTCTATATGACCGTTTAAGACAATCTGTCGAATACACAGTTCCATTACCTAGTATAGTATTACTCGTATTTTTTTTTCAGTTTTTATCCTTAAAACGCATTCTCAACTAAAATCAGTTTTTATCATTTTGTGAAATTCCGCAAAAATTCAATGAAAACGCGATATTAAGAGGAATGCGTCCGCTAATAATGCAGTTTTCGTATATAACCAAGACGTGTTTCCCCCAAAGCATAAAAATTAGACGTTGTTGGCGGACCACCGGTTTTTATTTCACCAAATAACTAGTATTTTGACGTTACCACAGAAATTACTAGATACTCTATTAACATTATTTTGGCGGACTGGACATTTTTGATATTTTTAACAACATCGAAAATACATTTTCTAACGGAAAGGCATTTTCATACAAAAAGTAAGTGTTGTTTAAGGCTGAAATAAGCGGAACACAAAAAAATACAGAAAACTGGGATACCAAATATAAAGTTCTGGCGGATAAATCGAACTCCCGATTCCGCACTGCGGAATCAAGGGTTTCTTAAAATATCGCACAGATAACGAAACCTGATGGACAAATCTGAACCCTGATTCCGCACTGCGGAATGAAGGTTTGCTCAAAATATTGCACAGATGACCAAATTTGGCGGACAAAAATAATCCCCGATTCCGCACTGCGGAACACAAGCATTCTCAAAATATCACAAAAATGATCAAATCTGGCGGACAAGTAAACCCCGATTCCGCACTGCGGAATGAAGGTTTACTCAAAATATCACAAAAAAATTATCAAATCTGGCGGACAAGTAAACCCCGATTCCGCACTGCGGAATGAAGGTTCACTCAAAATATCATAAAAATGATCAAATCTGGCGGACAAGTAAACCCCTATTCCGCACTGCGGAATACAAGCATTCTCAAAATATCACAAAAAATGATCAAATCTGGCGGACAAGTATACCCCGATTCCGCACTGCGGAATACAAGCATTCTCAAAATATCTCACAAATGATCAAATCTGGCGGACAAGTAAACCCCTATTCCGCACTCAGTTTCTCAAAATATCGTTTGTTGTCAACAGAATCCTTTCGGCAACGAAGAAACATTCTGCGTACGAACTTTTCACATGTCAGCCTCTGTTCTCATCTGCTGAAACAAGTTTCTGTAAAGAGAAGATATTGGATACGTTTATACAATTTAAATGTTAGGCATTTAAGAGTGAGAGGATGACGATGAACGGTAGACACATGTCAACTAGTCTACTACGGTATCCGTTCGTTTCGCTTGTCTACTACACAAGAGTCTGAAAGTCAGATATCTATTTCTAGCGATACGAGTAAAGCACGAAAATTATCACAGCCGGTAGCACAACCTTTCGAGTTTGAGACTTTAAGCTAGTATAAGTTTTAACTTATGATTCAAAGCGAAGGCTTTCGTTAACAGATCACACTACAATTTCTGTACAGATAAACTCCAATCGCGGTTTACAAGGAAGGCTGCAACTTCTGCATTGAGAACACAGAATACATTTTGAAGTCGTCTCATATCTTGATTTCCTTGATTTTTTTTCATAACCATAGCGTCCGTATTGATCTTACAAAATTTGTCCTCAGAATACGTCGTGACTTTGATTTTGCTTCGCTTTTTGAGATACACATAACTAAATGAAAAGCAACTCAGACGCCGACAATGTCAGTGAAGTAAAAGTAATCTTGATCTAAATTATACATGCTTTCTTGGTGTAATGTGCAACCTGAATAATATATAAATGCTGTGTTTATCAGTCTCATAACAATACCTACCTTCAATGTGTGTGTGATCCTGAAGATTTAGATGAACAACAAGCTTGTGTGCGTATAAAAGCACATGGCGACGTGAAACTAAAATTGAAGTGACGCTTATTTATTATTCGGTTTTTGGCAATATTCAAATTTTTGCGCGCCTGAAATAACACTAGTCCTTGGTTAAAGCTGAGACTTCATAGGCACCGGGATATTCAATTTCAATGAATGGTGTTTTCACATGTAGGTATTATATAACCGCTAGCGTCATCGGCAATGAACCGTACAAATTATATTGAAGTAAGAAACCTTTATCTCGATCTATCCTGGCGGTTTCATCCTGGCAATGGAAACCGATAGTTATGAGATGGCCAGAGCACAAGAACATGGAGAAGTTGTCCGGGAACAAATGCTTTTATTGTCTCAGTGAAACTCCCAATCAATGAAAAACTCCGACTGCGTGATGTACCAGTTGAGAATATCTTAATACGGTTCACTTAATGCCGCGTCACATCAAGAGGATGTATCAGCCCATCACCTAAAACCTTCAGATGTTTCTACTTCGAATAATTCTGTGTAAACCAAGGCATGTAGCACCGAGAATTCCTGCCGAGAGAAAGATATTGGCCCGGAGATGCGATTGTTGTTGAATCAGTACACGTGATCCGAACCCAAGCGTACTAAAACAGCCGATAAATTTCACTTGAACAATATGCATCCAATCTAACTGATCAGAACGACGCATCTGAGTGTGAGCAAACATTCCCATGCGTTTGATGCAGCCACAACACTGAAGAAAAGCTGAGTAGATTGAACAGGTAGACAATATCCAACTAATGTGTAATTGTTATATCCTCATTTTAAGTGTTATTCTCTACAATTTATAGATCGGCTTGGCCAGATTTCGGGTACACTTTCGATCGTCTGTGAATCGAGTCTCAGTTCTCGTTTGCACTGCATGCTAAAAAAACTAAATTGCCAAAGAAAGAGCTTCTAGTAAGTTTAAAAATTAACTGGTGTGTGAGGTTCAGGGCTAAAACATGGCTGATTGGTTTTAATAATTAGTCTAATTACGGGCCAACCAACTGCAACGTTTTAAAATTTGAAGCAGGGCCTTGAAGCTATCTCCGTCTACACCGGATTTGTAGGCAAATGATCCTTTTTTCAACGACCCTTGCATCAGATTTGTTCTTGTGGGATATTTTGAGAAAACATCTATTCCGCAGTGCGGAATCGGGGTTTAGTATTGTCCGCTAGATTTGGTCATTTGTAGGGTATTTTGAGAAAACATTTATTCCGCAGTGCGGAATCGGGTTTTAGTACTGTCCGCTAGATTTGGACATTTGTAGGGTATTTTGAGAAAACTTATATTCCGCAGTGCGGAATCGGGGTTTAATATTGTCCGCTAGATTTGGTCATTTGTAGGGTATTTTGAGAAAACTTCTATTCCGCAGTGCGGAATCGGGGTTTAATATTGTCCGCTAGATTTGGTCATTTGTAGGGTATTTTGAGAAAACTTCTATTCCGCAGTGCGGAATCGGGGTTTAAT
This sequence comes from Actinernus sp. WN-2022, assembly GCA_030867875.1. NCBI lineage: Eukaryota > Metazoa > Cnidaria > Anthozoa > Actiniaria > Actinernidae > Actinernus > Actinernus sp. WN-2022. The sequence continues at coordinate 78,303,265 of JAOWCC010001634.1, read as the reverse complement.
ATTGTCCGCTAGATTTGGTCATTTGTAGGGTATTTTGAGAAAACTTCTATTCCGCAGTGCGGAATCGGGGTTTAATATTGTCCGCTAGATTTGGTCATTTGTAGGGTATTTTGAGAAAACTTCTATTCCGCAGTGCGGAATCGGGGTTTAATATTGTCCGCTAGATTTGGTCATTTGTAGGGTATTTTGAGAAAAGTTATATTCCGCAGTGCGGAATCGGGGTTTAGTATTGTCCGCTAGATTTGGTCAATTGTGGGGTATTTTGAGAAAACGTCTATTCCGCAGTGCGAAATCGGGGTTTATTATTGTCCGCTAGATATGAGGACTTTGGTTTATTTAACCTCACATATTAATCGTAAGAAATGTATTAATTTTTGCATATATTAAAAACATGTCCTCCAGAAATACTGTTTTTGTGATGGTTTTGTTTTTGCACCGCCAATAATGGCCAAAAATTAGAGGGACAAATTACGCTTCCGAAAAACAGTGCAATTCACACAGTTTTCATCGGAATAATCGTAAATGAGAAAAACTGATTTTAGTTGAGAATGCGTTCCTACTTTGTTTATCCGTAAAAACGACTTTTTTGATGACATTCTTTCATCACAAAACAATGAGAGGAAGTACAATATTTACATTTTCTTGTCTTAAAGTAAAATGTATTTTAAGATGTTCATTAATTTTCGAATTAGATTTTCAGATTAATTCTTCTTTCAGGATACTACCATTGCTAGCGTCAAGCATTACATACAAAGATCAGATGAAGACATTATGAAAGAAACGCACGACAACATAGGTAAGGAAAATGCCCGAGGAGGGGCACTATAATAAATGGTAGGTACGTGTGGCATCGGCGCCAGGTTTGCGAGAAGAACTAGAAGGGTAGCTCAGATAAAACCCGGATTACCATACTGTTTTAAACATTTATCCGGGTTTGCCATAACACTAGCTAGATGGCATGTCAGCTCGGTCAATATGTTGTTGCCAACGGGTAAAGGCTTCCTTGACAACCAAAAAAATAAGCAATACTTGAAGACTACTTGATGTGTATTTGCGGTTTATATTTTTTCTGTACTTGCAAGGTACCTGCATTGTGTTTGAAAAGTGTACTTGAACTATATTTGTTTGCTCCCTTATAGCTACTTGATGGCTATACTTCAGCTGTACCTTTTTGTACTGTTATTATATTTGTTTTATATTTGTTTTATGATTGTAATGTACCTGTATTTGAAACATCAAGTACATATTTGTTGTGTAGTTGGTAAGTACTTGAAATATATTTGCAAAATAGTACTTGAAGTGTTCCAGTTTACTACTTGAGCGATATTTGCACAAACCGACCAGCAATTCAGAGTTAGGGGGAAATAGTACCTAAACCAGACTTGAAGTGTACTTGTAGCTGATACTTGATTAATACTTGAATAATATTGTAATTTCAAAGTTCACGCAGGTCTGTATTTGTACACTACTTGTTAATGGTTGAATGCTACTTGACTAGTTCTAGGCTCCTTGCAATATACTTGACCCAGCCTGACTTGTACCTTTTTGGTCATTGAATCAGTTATATTTGGAATATTCTTGAAATATACTTGGAATATACCTGTATTTGAAACATCAAATACACATTTTATTTTAACTAGCCGATCTGAAAATTAACTTGAAATGTACCCTAAATATACTTGAAATGTATACCTACAAACTACTTGACTTGTAATTTCAATACTTATGCAGATCTGTATTTGCACACTATTTTATTACTGGTTGAATGGTACTTGACTGATCCTAGGCTCCTTGCAAAATACTTGACTTTTACCATTTTGTCATTGAATTATATTTGCAATGTTCTTGAAATTGACCTGTATGTGAATTAATTAAACATCAAAGAACTGTCACAGATCTGAAAATGAATTTGAAATGTGCCCAAAATATACTTGAAATGTGTACCTGCAAACTACTTGAACTGTAAATTCAATATTCATGTAGGCCTAGGTCTGTATTTGCACACTATTTTATTACTGGTTGAATGGTACTTGACTGATCCAGACGTAGAGTTCTTGCAATATACTTGACTTGTACCTTTTTGTCATTGAATTATATTTGCAATGTTCTTGAAATAGACCTGTATGTGAAACATCAAACAGTATTGTTGTTTATTAATTCGCCACTGAACTGAAAATTATCTTGAAGTGTACATGTACCTAGTATATACTTGAAACGTGTACCTGCAAACTACTTGAACTGTAATTTCAACATTCCTGCAGTTCTGTATTTGCACTCTTTTGTTACTGGATAAATGCTACTTGACTGATCTTAGGGTTCTTGCAATATACTTATATACAGTAGGTAATTGAACTGGGAAAATAGCCCTGTTGTCAATATATTATCTGCATCTCTCAGTGCTATGATCAACGGAAAACAGTCGAGTAACTTTTAGTGTAAAATAAAAACAGTGACGTGCAACTGGCAGCAAACTTCAGATTAAGAGATTAAGAAATTATCCAATTAAATTTGGTAATTAAATGACAATGTTGCTTAATTGATTATTAGCTAGCCAAACAAAATAAATCATTGATTTAATTGTTTTATATTTTTATGTTCATTTAATCTGTTTCAAGTCTTGGGAAATATCAATAAAGAGTTTGAGTTGGCATGAAAAAAGCCAGGTCGATCAGTTAAATTACTGCAGGGCTAAAAATAACGGCCGGTCATCGGACAATGTCCAGCCAGAATTGGAACTTGCAATTGTCTGGTCAAACCTTGGTCTTGCCGGTCATTTTGACCAGTCAATGTTACTACAGTTTCAACCAAATACTGATCTTGACCGGCGACTGACCGGCCGTTATTTTTAGCCCTGTTTACTGGAAAGAAATGTATTTTGTTTGGCATAAATCAGTAAGAAAGGTTTATTACTTTAATACTTACAAAATTTCTTCGCATGCTTGTACAGCTCTTTGTCATGTTTTACATTTTTACTTATCGCCATGGCTGTAATTGACGTTTTCAACTTCAGTTAGAAAATCACAATTTTGTCTCCATGCATGCAGTTTCTGTTTCCTGTTACATTGAAAGATGTGATTAATTAATTAAGTATATCTAAATGCAATACAGATACATTTATGTTCATGCATTTAATAACAGTAAAAATTTTTTTTTTTAAATGTGCTGGTAACCTGGCTGCAGACAGGCCATGAAACAAGTAGATTTATTTAACCCTTTCCCTCCTGTGCTGCCCGTAACCGCCCAATATGAAGCATGTACCTGGAGAAAATTATTGCATCAAACCTAGACATGCTGGAAATACGATGTTGTGATATTATTTCAAGGAATGAATGACTTCAAAGTCAGAGCTATAACAGGGATCGCCGCTTGACTCTCCCACTTTGGAGAAAAACGCATTTGTTTTGGACATCGTTGTTCGTTTCTTCGATTTTCGCGAATTTTGAGGAGCTGAAAATCGGCTCAAAAAACCTTCCCATTCGCACTTGAAATCAAAAGCAAATACAAAATCACCACTCAGTTGTTACAGTACCTTGTTTAATCTTTCCAACCAGAAGGTTTGTTTGCACAAAACGCACCAAACGACTCTGATCCACGCCGATGTTTACACTGCATTTCACTCGACCACATTTACCTGCTCCCACCTCCAATTGCATGCTGGGTAATGGACAAAAATTCCACAAGGTGTTCCCCCATCTGGGACTCCGGTAGGTTTTTTTTTATAAGTCTTTTACCCCTACAACCAAGAGCGGCGATTTGCACTCAAGCCGTTGCTTTAAAGTGACAAAAACACATCCTAATAGGTTGAGCAGGGGTAAAAGACTGCCAACTGCAGGATTCCAAGGATTTCATTGAATAATTTTTTCCTGTGTCTGAAAGCACAAACACAACGGAAAAACCCTGTGAAATCCCCTCACAAAGCCTACTAGAAGCAAACCAAGTACTTTTCAGCCATCCTCAGACTTAACGATGTCTTCAAGCTCTCTGACAGTGGCATATTTATCCAAAATTAGAGCTCATTTCATTAGAAACCCTACCGAAGCAGCCATACCTACCGTCAACGAGTGAACAGAATTCTCCCAAATGGCATTGTGGGAAACGTTTGAGCCCTCGGCTTAAAAAGTCAGCAGTATTTAACTGACCCGGGCTGGCCAAACTTGAACTGAGGGGGGAGGGTTGAGTTAGCACTCAGGATTTCACCAACTGAGCCAAACATGTCCAGTAGGGAAAGGGTTAATAGTGCAAAATGTGGTTCACAAATGTTCGGTCATTTCGGTTGGAATGGTGAACGACCGGGTAAAAGATCGAGGTATACATCCAAAGGCATTTTTTCCTTACCGAAGACTCTCCAGTGGAATTTTCATTTCGCTCTTCCAAATGTAATTATCATGTTTAATACAATGCAATGGGTTCCTGGCGCGTGGCGGGCATCACGCAAGACGCGTACGCATGCGTACGAGTTTTCAAACGGTTGAAGTCGCTGTGTCCTGATGATTTGTGAATTACGTTCCGGCCCGGAACGACATTCTCAGAGCGGTGAGATATTCATTTTGAAATCGGCTTCCATCTGTGTTCTGTTTGAACTCATCTTAGCCTCCTTTGGTCATTTATGGAGATGTAAGATGTCCTAAACAAGTTTTAGTTGTTTATTCAAAAGTCGTCGTTGCTGACTGTAGCAAAACTGTAAAAAACGGAAATCACGAGATCAGCCACTGAGTTATTAACTCCGAATACAACAGCTGGAAAATGCAAGAAATTGAGAGCTTTTTGGAGTTACAACCAGAAGAGGGTTTGGATTGGCCAGTACGTAGATCAGAACAGAGTTTATGAGACAATATTGACAACGTTTCGAGTTATAACGACATGGCATTTTCAACAACATTATACCGACTGCGCTGCCATCTTCTCGCTCTTTAGCTACAAACAGCAACACCGTCGTTTAGGCCCCAACGTTTTTTTCTTCGACAAGCACCCTTTATCGTCACAGCTATATATTGATAAAACAAAATTTCAAAGTTGTAATCTTGACTAGAAACACGGCCGAAAATACAAGCGAGTAATGAAATATAGATACCATTCTTAACTGCCATTTATCTTGGTTGTACATGTAGGAAGAATAAAGTTCCCGTAAATCTCTCCATATACTGTGTTAAACTACATTCTACAGTTGTAAACAACTCGCACGTGAATCACGCCTGTCACCCGAACACAGTGGCGTTTTCGGCAATTTATTTTGATTGATTCTCATTGGATGTTACACAATGAAGCTGTCAATTTAATGTCTGTACACTGTAATATGCACAGTACATTCATGATATGTCTAGGTTATATTTATTTCTCGTAAATGTTAGTACCCTTGGTACCAGAGGATTAATTAAAACTCTCAACCGTCTCTTCATCTCACTCTCTAAATATATACCGATATACCTTATTACATGAAATTTTGGCGCGACACGTTAATTTAGCGATTTATTTAGCGGCACTTTAATTTAGCGATTTTTCGTAAATTTTGGAACATAAGAAGTCACTTAATTTTCGCGATTTCACGAACTGAAACTTTGGCGAATTTATTCAAAACTTTTACGACGATATTAGAACATTTATGTGATAAAATCATAAACGTCAATAGCTTCATTTAAATCAATTTAATGCGATAAAAACTAAAATCATAACGTTCTGAAACTTAATTTTGAACGAAACAAACGAAACTGCAACTGTAATGTCATATCTTAATGCTGTCCTCACTCATATTTACATTTTCACAAAAAGTCAATGCTCCTTTTACGAGTAACGATTAACATTCTAAAAACACCGATCAAGCCCGGTAGATTACTTCAAATGGATCAACAGGTGGTAGTGGTTTGTCGCTGTTGGCAATTTCCTTGACTCCCGCTTTCTCCCATCCCTTGAGGATATATTTCCTTCCTTCAGCGCCGGTCAAATAGTCGTACAATTCGACGGGAATGCAAAATTTAATACCACTAGCGAAGAATCCATTTCAGTTGTCAAGCTGAAATGAGTGCAATGTGCACGAGACATAATCGACCGACAAACAGCATGATTGTGTGAAACTAACCAGATGGCGGAATTTCATATTGTACTCACTTTAATTTAGCGACGATTTAAATTTAGCGACGATTTAAATTTAGCGACACTTAATTTTGATGCATTTTAATTTAGCGATTTTTAGAAAAATCGCTAAATTCGCTAAATTTAAGTGTCGCCAAAATTTCATGTAATAAGGTAGTACACGGTAAAATGCTTCTCGATTCGTGTGATATCATGTAAAAACATATATTGCCGCTATAAGATCATATAAAACCTGACGTATACAAATCACTTCGTTAATAAAAGAATTACTATCCAAGTTCAAATATTCCAAATGTTTCTCGTTTCCATTTTACCAAGACAGAAAGGAGACCTCTAACCAGCAGGGCATACAGCTATCAGTACATGGAAATGATGTAGGGTTGAATGCGCCCGGTGTTGGAACCTTTAATCTTTATAGCCGTTTATACAAATCACAAATCGCAAATTTAATGATCCCCATCTTACCTCGTTTGTCTTGTAAGGCTTGCTCCAAAGGTTTGCCTTTTCTTGAAGCCATATTATACAGATATCGTGAAGAGATCACACATACTTCGTACCGAAAACCGTTGGTAAAATAAAAATGGCGCAACAATACACAATGCAATGCCAACCGTTCAAATCAATCCCACAATGCACTAATGCATCCCATAATGCAATGAACCCCTTCTTGGCAGCCATTTTGAAAAAGAATTCGGTACGGTTGGAGTTACACAATTTTGGATATGATATGAATTTCTAATTACATTGACAATCAAGGTAATCAAGGCTTGGAAACCGATCACTCAAGAATTTAACATTTTAGTGATGCATCTAAGTTAATATATAGAGGTTATTGACCAAGCTTGTTCGGTCAAGATGGGGGGGATATTGGCCAATTGCAAGTTCATATTTTGCGTGTTTATGGACCGAGACGAAGTCCAGGTCCATAAAAATGCAAAAAATGAACGAGGCCTGTATTCCCCCATCTTGACCGAACAAGCTTGGTCAATAAGGTTTTTATTATGTGGCAAAAATGAATAAAATCCCACTTTGACGCACGCGCCAGGAACCCATTGAGTGGTAAACTGAAGAGCGAATAGAAATCAAGCTAAAATTAGACTCGACGACTTTTACTTGAAGTTCAACCTCGCGGCGTTCAAAACAGTTTGTTTTCCGACATCAAAAATGTTTTTTTTTTATGGATGAAAAGTGATCTTCAGATGCACTAGGTTTCAATAACAACTTTATCAGGAACCCGAACGCATTATCTAGAGACAAAAGTGTACACATTTGTGGAAGATTTGAAAGTTGAAAACCGGCAAGTTGAAATCACTCGAGTGGCGATAAGCACACTGCAAAACTTGACAAAAAGAGCTGTAGAAGAATACAAACAAACTTGTAAGTATTAATTAGTAAATACTCATAATTTATAAGACAATTACCAAACGATGAATGCTGAATTTCTTAGCCCATACAATAAAAAACCTGCTTTGATGAAACTGTGTGCTGAGCTTACTCGTTTCTGTAATAATTTTATTTCTTTGTACCACAAAGGCACAATTGTAGTAGCGTTGTGAGGTAGACAAAAATGTTCTTTGTGTATTACTTTGTGTATTACAGTGATAGCTTAATATAGTATATTTATGTCCACTAATCCAGATTCATTCAATTCAGTCGTTTTTCTGCAGTTGTTTTCATCGAACTTGCGAGAGCCGGAAAAACTGCATTAATCGCTCTAAAAAGTTGAATTTTAGCTGAAAAACGAAAAAGCAGAAATACTTTTAAATTAGTAGTTGCCTTCATGTAACAAATTGTTTAGTTTCTTTCAAAATGTACGGGTTTTATCGCTATTTGTTTACGAAGTGTTGTGTGTTGTGAGCAAAATTGAAAAATCCTGAGCGGGCAAGATGAAAAAATCTTGCCCGCTGAGCAACCAATCAGATTGCAGCATTCAGAGTCATCTTGCCCGCTTCCTGAGCTGCCATATAATCAGGTGTATAATAAGGCAGAATATTGGACCGATTCCACTGAAAAAGAGTCACTGGAGATCGGAAGGTGAATTAATGCTACTACTCGCATTATTTACACGTTTCAAGTATATACTAGGTACACTTAATACATACAGGTCTATTTCAAGAACATTGCAAATATAATTCAATGACAAAAAGGTACAAGTCACCCTGCCTTTTTTCATTTTGTTTCTACATCATTGTAATTTGTTAAAACTGTCGTTCGTGGTATCATTCCTCATATGTAATTTTCCTTCAGGCGATCGCGAACTAATAAATAAAAATAAATATTGCAAGAACTCTAGCCCTAAGGATCAGTCCAGTACCATTCAACCAGTAATAAAATAGTGTGAAAATATAGACCTAGCGGCCTGCTTGAAAATTGAATTTACAGTTCAAGTAGTTTGCAGGTACACATTTCAAGTATATTTTGGGCACATTTCAAGTTCATTTTCAGATCTGTGACAATGAATAAACATGTATATGTATGCATGCAAACACATTTCATGTACACCTACTTGATATGTACTTGTCACACAAGACTTAACTTCTGCTAAAATGTCTGTTGCAAATACATTTCATGTACACCTACTTGATATGTACTTGTCATATAAAAGCTGCCATCTGGTGCAAATACATTTCATGTACACGGCCTACTTGATATGTACTTGTCACACAAGACTTAAGGTTCTGCTAATGTGTCTGTTGCAATTATATATCATGTACACCTGGTCTTATATGACAAGTACATATCAAGTAGCCGTCTGTTGCAAATACATTTCATGTACACCTACTTGATATGTACTTGTCACACAAGACTTAACTTTTTAAGTTTCTGCAAAAATGTATGTTGCAAATACATTTCATGTACACCTACTTGATATGCAAGAATACGAAACATACAAGTCAAGTACACTTCAATACACTACCCAAGTTGTATTTGACATCAAGTACAACACAAGTATTGTGGCAAGACTACTTCAAGAAAGGCTTGAAGATGAGTCAAGTATATTCAAATACAGTGCAAATACATGTTTAACAATAACTAGTATACTTCAAGACAAATCTAGTAGCATTCAAGTCTAGATCAAGTACCATGTAAGGACATCTAGTATTATAAGGGATAAACCACACATTTGATCGGCTACTGTTGTCCAGAGTGAACTGACATATTTCACTCCGACTACGGTTGAGGAACTCTCAACAATCATTAGTACCAGTTCGAGTAAGTCCTGTATAATGGATCCTATACCTGCTATACTCCTTCGCTACTGTCTGGATGATGTCCTACCACCATTACTAGGATAATCAATCTGTCCTTTGAAAACTGCGAAATGCCATCCTGAAGCAAGCTGCTCTTTATAGCTATCACTGACCTAAATTAAAGAAGCCCTCTCTTGACCATGAGACATTTGCCAATTTTCGACCTGTTTCAAACCTGAAGTTCATCTCTAAGGCTGTAGAGAAAGTAGCTGCTGTACAACTGAACAACTATTTAAAAGAAAATAATCTCCATGAAGTCTTACAATCAGCATATAAACAACACCACAGCTGTGAAACCGCATTAGTACGAGTCCAAAATGATATTCTTAAGGCAACAGATGACCAAAACTGTAATTCTGCTCTTCCTCGACCTATCCGCAGCATTCGATACCGTCGACCACAGTATCCTCCTACACATGATGTCCACCAAGTTGGCATCAAAGAGAAAGCATAGACTGGTTCTAGTCCTACCTTACCGACCGTAAACAGTTTGTAAACATCGATGGTACTGTCTGTTCTAATCATGGTTTACATTATGGCGTGCCACAGCCTCTGTCCTAGGTCCCAACTTTTATCTCCTTTATCAGTACTACACCGCTTGGAGATATACTACGCAATCACAACATGTCATTCCACCTATATGCAGACGACACACAGATATACTCCACCTTCGTCTACAATCACCCTGAACAACTTGCCTCATCGAAGTGCTGTATCGAAGCTAAAAAAGCCTGTCTACTTGAAATTGAACAATGGATGACTTGTAATAAACTTAAACTTAACAATGATAAATCTGAACTTTTAATTTTACACTCCCGCCATCGTCCGTATGCTCCCTTATCATCTCTTGCTGTCGGTAATGACACTGTATACCGGCCTCTAGTTATGCCAGAAACATTGGAGTATATAATCTTCGATGACACTATGTCTATGTCTCGCCAAGTCAGCTCTATTTGTATGTCAGCGTTCTATCAACTAAGGAATATTTCTAGAGTAAGACATTTTTGTCAGTTAGTACAACTGAAATTCTCCTACACGCATTCGTTACTACTAAGCATATAACTGTAACTCCCTATTATATGGCCTGCCAAAACAACTAATCCAGAAGCTACGTACAATATGTCCAAAATGCTGCGGCTCGCATTATATCATGCACGCGTAAATAAGACCATGTCACACCTACTTTAAAGGAACTGCACTGGCTACCTGTAAACGAGCGCACCACATTTATGGTTATTCTATTTACTCTAAGTCCCTTAATAACCAAGCACCTGTTAAGCATTGCAGCTCAACTTGTTTTCAGATTCCGGTATTGCTTAATTGTACTTAACATGTCTATGTAGAATGAATGTTCCGTTCTTGAAGTATACATGTAGGTTAAAATATGTTGGCTGGTGTTTAGAACTAAATATCAACCCCGAACTCGACTACTGATTGGACTGAATTATGCTTGTAATCTGCTACTGATGCACTCCTGAAGCTGTAGAACATGAAAAAAGAGTACAAGAATCGCGTAGCGGCGCGTGATTTCTGTTACTTTTTTAATGTTCTACAGCTTCAGGAGTCTTTTTTGTCAGAGCCACAGTGCACAATAAACCCTGTTGTACTTGCTTTATTGAATATCTTTTTTATGAACGAAATGCACAAACAGTCCTCGCAAGACCGTCAGTTTTGTGTTCCGAAAAACGAAGCCATGAAATAATTAAGCCAGTAGTTAGCATTAAATTAATAATAATAGGCCATATTTATATAGCGCCATATCACCACAGTCTCATGGCGCTTTACATTTTACTGACATATCCCGTCAGTGAATTTTTTCGGACTGCTATTTCAGTTTTAGCTTTCTCATTTCATTTTACGAACAACCACAGGCAGGCCAAGCTCTGTATTTGCACTGTGTGACCACTTTTGTATATATACCAAGCCATTATTTTACGAAATTATCAGATAAAGAAAATAAACTTACCTTTTCCAGACCCCAGAGAAAAAACAGGACAAGATAAGTTTATTTACTTTATCTGAGAATTTTGTGAAATAATGGCTTGATATATATACAAAGTGGTCACACAGTGCAAATATAGAGTTTGGGATGCCTGTGAAACAACTAAATGAAAAATAATATCCGAATTTTGCAAGTCAAATGCCAAATCACAAATGCCAAATGGTGATTTTTCACACACAGAAACAGAAACCAAAACAAAATGTCAAAAGCGAGCTTTTCTATCTTACACCACTTTAAGTCCACTGTTCCTTGAATGCCTTATCCTTTATCTTAAATTTGCGGCAAAAATTGTCTTGACCTTAGGTTATCCTTTTCGGAAATACTGTTGTAGTTCTCCAGTTGCAATGTGCCACTCCGCCATTTTGATTTTCAATTTTGTATAGACGACATGGAAATCCGGATGAAATGACGTCATATCCCAAATAACGAGCGCTCTGATTGGTTTGTTTATACTTTCTGTGTGTCTATGCCGCTCACAAACACATCATGTGGTGTTTAACCAGTCAGAGAGCGCGTTAGTAAATATCTATATATTATATTATACATACAGGATGCATGGAATTTATAACCCAAGATCTAGCAAACACCTTCATTCGGCTGCCAACCCGTTTCAAATCCATCTTGAATCAGGACCCGGGCAAAGGCTTCTGGCTCTGTTCTCAACTTCTACCCAGGGTAGACCCCCAGGATAGTTTACTTGCCTTCTGGCCAAACATATGGCGGCAAACAAAATGACACACACCAGATTCAGGGGAAGTAATTTACTTTCATGTTTTGTACAACTGCAGAATTTATTTATATACAAATTATGGATGGCAAACCATGTATTTTGCAATTTCAATACCTATCATAAACATACCGGCCGATTCAAGAGCCAGTCACTTATTTTTAGATTGGTATAAATTTTAGATAGAGTATGTAAGCAATAGACCCTATGCATAAGTCCTGGTAACTAGCATTTCAACGAGGCCGGTAGGTCCTCTGGAATGTTGAAATTGAAGCGCCCGGGGAGATTGTGAAATGCACTGAACGAATGTTCAGTGAAACAATGCCGTTAATTTGCTATGCGCCTGGCTGGTTGTACTATAAAGAAAAATAAAGGATAAATGAGGACAGAATAGCAACGTTTTTCAAATAAACAATCATGTTCGAAACGTTTCACACCTCCTGCTAGTATTTCAACTTCAATATTCCATAGGACCTACCGGCCTCTTTTTCGTGTTGTGACCGCGCGAGTTATGCATAGTGTGTATACTGTATCTGAAATACTGTCTAGCATAGCTGAAGTGTTTCTCTAGCTTCGTTATCACTGGAAAAAAGTCCTGCAAATTGTCCTATCCGAATTGGGAACATGATAATAATATTTTTTTGGCAACCTGCCATAAATAATGTCAGAAAAAAGTGTAACTTCAATGTACATAGATGCAAGTACAATGTGTTATTAGGCCGAAGTTGGACAAAGGTTATGAATACAGGAGCTAAACCTTACCTTAAATACACATATCGTGGCTTTGTCTTAGTTTTTGAGATGGCTGAATTTAGGACAGTTGAAGCAGATGTTGTTTAGGTGCTGTGTAGTCTCCTCCTCAGGCATCTCTAATTTTCGAATTAATCAGATTATGGTCTCCCTGTGGCAGGTGAAGAAAAGAGAGGGAGATTGGAGCCGAGAACCCAATTCATGGTTTTTCCGCGATTTTTCCAATACTTAGAGATGACTGCGGAGGCAAGGCGTTCTCGAGGTTAAAAACTGATAATCATTATTCTAAGACAAACCCTAACCCGAACCACAAACCGAATAAACGACGGGTTCTCACTCACCTTGAGCTAGGGTTCACAGGTAAACAAGAAAGGATGGTAAACGAGAGAATTATTTTTTTGAGAGCTCCTACTCGGCTCGTAACCATTTGCGTGTAGTGCTTGGTAGTACAGACGTCATGACCACTACACCAAGCGCGTCTACCGCCGTTCGGAATTTGACAATTGTTTATCTTTATCCTTGACTGGTTTAAAAAAAAAATGATTATCATTGTTTTGAGGCGATTTGAGAATTAATGATAATCATTGTTTTAACGTCGAGGTTGTGTTGGCGGAGGAGGCTAGGTGCTGTGCCAATGGACATAATTTGTATGAAATAGCATATGATAAACTGAATTAAAGCACACCATACATTAGTGGCAGTCAAGCCTGAAAAAAAATGGTAACAGCTTATCGAGGTCAAATGGAACCATAACTAAAAAGTACTAATAACTTACGTTAATTTTATCCGTCAGTCAGTTTTGCGCATAAAATCAACCCAGCAGACAAGGCAAACGCTAGGGCGTGGCGGAAAAGATCTGAGGGACTACGGTGGGGGTGCACAACTAAAGGGTAGAAAGTCGGCACTGGAGGGAGAGTAGTGACATTAATGGTGGCCATCTCGTACAAAGAAGGAGTCTTGTTGTGTGATCAATATGAAAAGATCAACGGAGAATATTTCAGCTCGCTAGTAAAATAGAAATTTGAAAGTATGTTTGCATAATCAAACAAACGTTCGCGGCTCTGGATTCAAGATGGCGACCCAAGCCAAAATAGTGCATTAGCACGAAAAGAAGTTCTCAAAATTCGCGCAAAAATGCTTTCCATACCGCCAAGGAGTCCTGATCGCGCACGCGTAATCATAACAACAGAAATAAATTTCTGATTCCTAGTGAAACTGAATATTGCTTCTAAGCTTATTACTCATTTATCAGTGGGAAAATGGGACTTAAATATGCCGTTATCGATGAGTAACAACGAGTATCACGAGTAACATCAAACACAAAAATAGCTATTATGCTTTATTTACTTATTTGGAGTGTTATATACTCGTCCGTGTTAGTCGTGGTCAAGTTATTTTGTTGTTTCTTTCCTAATCAGTCAGCCAGGATAAGTTCTGCGAAGCAGTTAGGACAACTTGCTACTTCTCTCCGATCTTCTTCCTGAATCTGATAATTGAATTGAAAAATTTTCCATTTCACATTCATCATCTGGGCAGTCTCTTTGTCGTCTGACTCCGCCCTTGATATAAATTAATGGTGCTTCCCGGTGAAAAATATTGGTGTGTCTCTGTCGAAGACAATGTCCTTTGAATGATGACTTTTGGGCGCTGGCAGGTGAACCACATGGCCTTCGAGCAGAAGTAGAAAGTCGTGCCAAGGGATAATTACCTGAAACCAGCGGAAATCATTCAAAAAATTACTACCGCCTCTTCAGCACCGACCCATGCAAAACTGCATGGTACTTGCTGGATTGCAGAATGTTTCATAAATCGCAGTTAAAGGGCCGTCTCACCCACAGTGCTTAGCGCGCTCACATAGCATAGCGGCCATTTTCGATGCCATCGAAATCCAGAGTTTTATGCCAGTGGTCTTAATCTTCTCTACATCTCTGCCATCCTTCCAGCTATCATAAAAAAATCACACTAGGTTGAACCTTTTTTATTGCTCTTCCTGTTGAGCCTCATATTTAAGTCTTTTAAATTATTTGGTCATGTAAATTTTAGTTTTATTTCAGGTGGCCGTAGTTCTCTGATGGATGCCTGAGTCTCATTCGTCCTCAACAAAAGGAAACAATTGTCCGTTTGTGTCCAGGATTTCCACCTACAACATGGAGAAGCTATCCTGACCATTAATCTTTATATTTAAAGATATATTAGCGCTTAGTTGGAGTATCTACTATCTTTGAGCCGATTTGGGTTGTTGAACTGACACCGTGGCTGGCTTACGCGACCATATGGCA
The DNA here is from genome assembly GCA_030867875.1 of Actinernus sp. WN-2022. Taxonomy (NCBI): domain Eukaryota; kingdom Metazoa; phylum Cnidaria; class Anthozoa; order Actiniaria; family Actinernidae; genus Actinernus; species Actinernus sp. WN-2022. The sequence goes on along the minus strand of JAOWCC010001634.1, from coordinate 78,288,169 downwards.
TCAAAACTCCGCTTGGTTGACCCACAGGCCGCCCAAGTTCTGACTGTATAACAAGGTTTGTATGGGAGTTCTTCCGATAACTCAGAATAATAACATAAATTTTCTGTATTACAAGGTAAATAAAGGAAGAAGACTTACTTGAAGTTGTTTTGTCGTCAGTCCTATGTGTGTTTCAGGTCGCTAGAACGGTGTTTTATGGAATTCTTGAGTCATACGCTTCACCCCTCTACCCCGTACGTTCTAGCGACCTGAAACACACATAGGACGACAAAACAACTTCAAGTAAGTCTTCTTCCTTTATTTACCTTGTATTACAGAAGATTTATGTTATTATTCTGAGTTACGTTATCGGAAGAACTCCCATACAAACCTTGTTATACAGTCAGAACTTGGGCGGCCTGTGGTCGACCCGAAAAGAACCGAGCAGTTTTCATTTTCAGGGCTTTGGCGTTTCGGGGGAGTAACTTGTGGAAACAGGTCTCTCTCTGGTTTCGAAGGACTTTTAGACAGTGATTTCGCCGAGATTTTTGGATTCACCCTGTCGATCAAAGTTTATACTCGCACGAAATTAATTGACAAATAAAGCCGCCGAGATAATAATTTCCCATTCAAGCGAGCTCTTGAACTGGTTCTCTGCTACTGCCATCAACGAGATTGCCTGCTAGTAGATCTCTCTCTTTCTCTCTCTCTCTCCCTCTCTCTCTCTCTCTCTCTCTCTGCAGGAAAAAATAAAATCGAGGAGAGAAACCTCTCGCTTTAATAATTATTAGTATAGCGATACTTACTGTTTGTAAACACTGACGTCATTTATATATTTGCATATATAATGTGGTTGGCAAAAAAAACCATGTGTTTGTATGACTTGTATGGGAACTAGCGATTTAGGCCATTTAGGCCTCACAAAATACATCTAAAGTCTCAATTCTGATTCCAAATCTTAATTCCTTTATAAGACTTATAAGTTAAGAGCATATAAGCTTCGATGAAAGGGTTTGCTTGCATTTTGGAAGAACAAGAAAGTAATTTGGCGATGAATAAGCACCGACCTGTGATATTTTATAAGCATCTGACTGGGTTCACGCTTCGTTTCTGCCAACCACAGAAAGCAACAAATGTGGCGTGACTGGCCTGTGTGACGTCACAGTAAGTATCGCTATTACCTGGAAAGAGTGTCTCTGTTATAGCACTGAAGGGAGCGACGGGTGAGCGGTAAATATTTTAGTGCAGCCAAATACTGCTGTATAACACTTTGCTGACTTCACATTCAATTTGCAAGGTACTATTACTATTAGTTTCATCAAGGTCATCCATGTTCAAGGCAAAATTATCATGTCACCAACATACAGAAATATACGCTCAGTTCGTGAGGTTCCCGCCGTGAACAAGGGGTCAAAGTCCCGGATATAAACAATAACAAAGCACGCGAAGCACTGTGGGTGAGACGGCCCCTTTAATATGAAAGTCTTATATCCGTATTAGCCACCCCAACTTTAGACAATACCATTTTACTGTAAGACTTCTTTTGCGCAGTACCGACCATAGTCCATTACAGCCCGGTATACAAGCACTTTGTTTGGCTTCCGGTAACAGGTCTAAGCGAATATTAATTTCTCATTTGAGAATTTCAACTCCCAGGGGTAAAATCACTTCAGCAACTATCTTCGGCCCACGATTTACAATGAACTCAGCGATGTCAACCTTCCCTTCAAGCTGCTGTGAATTGGCAAGAGCCATGAGCTCAGTTCTTGTTTTGATGCCTTTTTCAATAATTATTTGCGTTAAATCATAAGCTGTAAGTTTCTTCTTCTTTTTCGGCGGTTTCATAGGTCGCGTAACTAGCTCATTCACGGCATTGCTTTGATCTTCATTCAAACACGAGTGTAGGTTTTTGTCGAGGGTCTAGTGTAAAAAGTCGAGAGTCGAGTGTAAAAAGTCGAGGGTCGAGTGTAAAAAGTCGAGGGTCGAGGGTAGAAAGTCGAGGGTAGAAAGTCGAGGGTCGAGGGTAAAAAGTCGAGGGTCCAAAAATTTGCGTAAATTTTTATGACAAATAAGTTTACCGGTAAATAATTTTGCGAGTTATTCGTCATCAGTGCCCGCCCGTCACCGCTTCACAAGCTTTTCAAATCCGTGTGACATGTCAGTGCCCGGTCATCTGGCGGCATTTGAAACAGCAGCAGCTAAGCGGTTTCTCCGCCTTCTTTGCAGTAGGAGTATCTTCATCCTATTCATTCGTCTTGAGTGGGATTTACTTATGTATCGTCTGAGCAGAAAAATAGCAAATCCTGCCACAAGACCGGCATCACGAAGCACTCAGTAAATTAAACTGCAGACAAGCGAGTGTAGGTTTTTGTCGAAGGTCGAGGGTCGAGTGTAAAAAGTCGAGGGTCGAGTGTAAAAAGTCGAGGGTCGAGGGTAAAAAGTCGAGGGTCGAGGTTAAAAAGACGAGGGTCCAAAAAAATTGCTTAAATCTATCTATACTATTATAATTTATGTCCCTACGACGTTGGGCCTCCTGGACACCGCGGATATCTCGGTAATGGCTGAACGGATATTCACCAAAATTGGACACAATGACCTTCTAGACCGGACAAACCATCCCAGGGGGGTCCATCAATGATGACGTCATCAGTCACGTGACATTTCTGCTCTCTTCGCAAGTTCTTCCATGGTAACAATTGTTCAAACCACAGAGAAAGTTGAGAAACTATCCTGGTTAACTAATCCAAGTCATCCAAACAGCCAGAAAGGAGCTTGCCGATGTCAATCAAAGTCCATGGAGTGAAATTTTAGAACGTCTTCCCGACGGGACCCCTGTACTATTTCCCGCCTGAAGATCACATGACTGAATAGCCGAGCCTCCGTTCGAGATACATGTGCTTCGTCGTCTCGAGCGGATGGCTTGGTGAGTTCTTTGTTACTGGCTGTGAGGTCACACGAGAAGGTTAAGTAAGATTTAGCGACCTAAATCACTATTTAAAAAAGTGTAAAAAGTAATCACGATTTACGAAACTCGAGAAGTATGTTAATTAAAACGAAAAGTACATGTAGCTGTCATTATACAGACAAGGCGGTCATGCTTGTCTGCAGTTTAAGTTACTGAGTGCTTCGTGATGCCGGCTTGGTATATAACGTGTTACAAGATACAATGATACGGAGATACCAAGATACGGTGATACAGTGATACAGTGATACAGTGATACAGTGATACGGTGATACGGTGATACGGTGATACGGTGATACGGTGATACGGTGATACGGTGATACGAATGGGGAAAAAATACTTTCCTATAGAAATGTAGTTTTGGCTAACCTGAATTTCAGCCGTCTCCTCTGGTTCGTTCCTCCGAACCGGAGGAGACGGCTGAAATTCAAGCTAAGTTTTGGCAGCAATTTTTCACATACCAAAAACTGTTTAAAAAAAAGAAAGTTTTTAACCGGAAGTAAAAAGTTCTGTTTGATTGACAGCAGGTCAATTAACACATGACATGTGCTCACTCACCCGTAACGAAAGCTAGCATAAATTCATTTCATGTTTATTGAGAAACGTTTTTCCAGCCCCGATCCATGGGTTGTTGGCCTTATATATGTCTTCCAAAAAGCAAGCAGGGCTAAATGCTCCAGCAGGGCTAAGTTCCAGCAGGATGCCCTTAGCTTAGAAAGAAGCAAAACAAGGCCAAACAATGCATACGACTACGAGCCTCACAAAACCCGACAAGTTCAGACAGAGTGCCGAGTGGTCCACATCTGAACATAAAGAAGAATTGATCTGATTGATAGGAACCAGCCAAGAGAAGATTTGTTTCCAAGAAAGCTTAGATGGAAACATAAAAAAAACTCTGAATCGCTTGAAACCAACACCACGATTATATCTAGTCGGATTTATGTTTTCGCCTTTTCACCGAAAGCATGATAACCAAATCGAATTTTGATATTCCCTTGCACGGTTTTGTAATACGATTCCTCCGAAATGCGACAAAGCAACCATAAAATATTTTTGGAGTTGGAGCTTCTGAAAGCCATCTCACTAGATCGGAGAAACGGTATCGCGGAAAATTTTCAAAATCCCCCTCCCCCCCCCCCCCTCCCCCCAATAACAAAAAACAAAATTTGCACAGAAAATAATCGAGCGAGCCAATTGCAATATCACCCAGAAAAAAAATCAAGCAAGGGCGAAACTTTTAAAAAATCGTGCAAGGTTCTGATGCCAGAAAAAATTATTGCAGCAACTGAGAAGTCGAAAAAAAAAATCGATCAAAAAAAACCGGGCTCCCTCTCCATCAATTTTCAAATCAGGGTCCGTCCCTAAATCTGAGAATAAAGCTTTCAGCGTTAATTTCGTATTTGTGTTGCAAAAACCTTTCTTCAACAAGGGCAATAAAGTGGTTCAATGTTAAATGCGTAACGTTCAAAAGTTAAAATTAAATAACAAAATAGTCAGACAAAGCAGTCATGCTGAAAGATAATACCGTTAAATTAGCGTCACGCCACGGCTGCAAGAGCTCCATTGACCCATACAACTCCGTTTCATACAGAAACCTGTATTTAGCGGGGCCATTTCGCGTCCGCTTAAAAAAAAGGAAATTTGAGATGTTCGTATCACTGTATCACCGTATCATCGTATCACTGTATGACTGTATCACTGTATCACTGTATCACCGTATCACTGTATCACCGTATCACCGTATCACCGTATCACCGTATCACCGTATCACTGTATCACTGTATCACTGTATCACTGTATCACTGTATCACTGTATCACTGTATCACTGTATCACTGTATCACTGTATCACTGTATCACTGTATCACTGTATCTTGGTATCTCCGTATCATTGTATCTTGTAACACGTTATATACCAAGCCGTCTGAAACAGCACGGATCGTGGTTCAACCGATTCAGGGTCAGACTACGTTTCCATCTAAGCTTTCTCTCTCGGCTGGCTCTTATCAATTCTACTTTATGTTCAGATGTGGACCACTCGGCACTCTGTCTGAAAGTGAAAATACGAACGCTTGTCGGGTTTTGCGAGGATTCCTATTTGGCTTTGTAATTGTAGTCGTATGCATTGTTTGGCCTCGTTTTGCTTTTCTTTTTTCTTTGTTTTTCAAGCTAAGGGTTTAGGGTTAGGGCATCCTGCTTGCTTTTTGTAAGATATAAGGCCAACATCCGATGGAATTGTGGAATCGTGTGTGGAAAAACTTTTCTCAATAAACGTAAACATTGAAATAAATTTAATATGTGCCGATTTCCCACACCGTCGAGCACTTGTCATGTGTTTATTGATCTGCTGTCAATCAAAACGAACCTTTTACTTCCGGTTAAAAATTTCCTTTTGGTATTTCTCCCTCAATATTAATTTTTTTTGAACGGAGTTTTTGGTATATGAGACACTACTACTAAAACTACATTTCTGTGTGAAAAAATATTTTTTCCATCTTTTTCGTTTTGAAGGTATCCGGTAACCCTTCCTCTAGGCTGCGAATTTCATCGTCAAATATAGTTGAAGGGAAGAATATTTATTCATCTGTTCAAGATATTTCTATTCTGCTCAAAGAACAGCGAAACCTCTGGCATGAATGGTTTTACATTCACAGTCATTTTAAATAAGTTTTTCTTTTTTTTACAGAACAAGACAGAATGGAGTTTAATATATCCAAATGTGACTTAGTATTTACCGACATTTTGACATTAATTATTTCACTTTATCAAACTGAACTGAAATAACGTAATATATTCACATAGGTTCCATCCTAAAAAAAATGTGTTTTCTTTGATCTTCCAGCCAGTTGACCTCTGGGTCATGCACTGTTTATGTTTGATAAAACGTTTGCAAGTTACATTTGGCTAGCGTCAGATTCCCCAAAACTCAATTCTGCGCCGATGTGGACCGGATAGAAACTCGTTTTAACGTCTTCGATATGTGATTTCAAAGTTCATCGGGGCATTTTGATTTAAAGATCAATTCCATTTAGCTACACTAAATAATATTTAGACTGCATGCGTCAACACAATTAGCCATTATGAAGCGAAGGTTCTATACTTAATCAAGCTATGAATATACACAATAGTAATTTAACTCGTGGATGCACGAATGTGCAGAACGAGTTATTGCGTTCAGGTGGATACGAGTTAATTTATTCGTCGTTTCTTTCTGTGACTCGACGCCACTCGCAGTTGACTTTCCGAATGACCGTCCAAGGTTTCGAAAAGATTTGGTCATGCTGGAGAAGATGTATTGACGGTGCCCATCTAATGCCAGACACTTCAAACCTGGACAGGCATGGTATTGGATCCCCACAAATCACTTAGTGGTGATGACGTAATGATTACGTCATCGATTACGTGTTTTAAGTACATGCCCATATCTCCCTCATTTCTAATGCCAGACAGTTCAAACTTGAACATGTATGGTATTATTTTCCCACGATTCACTTAGTGGTGATGACGTAACGATGACGTCATCGGTCACGCAATTTTTAGTATATACCAAAATAGCTCACTGACCATCCACGAGCTGCCCTTAGGGGCCCTATGTTTATTTTTTGTGAAAACGGAACCTTGGATTTAGGAGAGTGAAAGAGGACACAATTTGATTTATTTATATTGAGAGAGAGCTTATTACATAAAAGCCATTCCTAGATTTCAAGAAGTTCACCGTTAATTCAGCCTAGTTCATTGATGTTTTTGTTTGAGTAAAGGAGACTAGCTATATAGTATCATCAGCAAACAAGAAAAAAATAGAATTTTGGAGGAATTTACAATGTCATTAATGTATAAAAGAAAAAGAACAGGACAGATGACTGAGGGACTACACAAGTTACTGTGAGTTCACTTGATGGCGCACCAGTAAGTGGAAAAAGAACCAAAAGGCACTGCTACAGTGTAGATAGCAATCTTAAAGCAGTCGCTTTTGCAGAACAACATGGCAAGGAAGCAGCGGATCGAAAATTCAGAGCTGACGCCAAGAGAATGAGAGAATTGTGCCACAAGAAGCGTGAGCTCAAGGTCGCATCAGATTCTTCAACAACAAGAGCAAGGAAAAGGATTGATGGTGGGAGAAGAAAGTCTACAATATTCGTCTGAGCTTGAAAGTAGAGTCATTGAGTAGGTATACCATATGAGAGCAAGACGACAGCGGGGACACTGGGCCCTCTCCCGGAAAGCGGAGTTCATATGAAAGGAAATAAAAGCAGAAAACCTAAACAGTGATAACGTCGAAGCAGTCCAAAACGAATAAATTCCTGATCAAGATTTTAAAGCGAGTAATGGCTATGTGTAGCGCTTTATGGAAATGCATGGTTTGCCTTTGCGGAAACGCACATCTCGTGCTGACAGCATGATCCCGGCAACCGCTGTGTTATAAGTTTCATACTAACCTTTCATGACCGGAATTACTGAAATGAAAATGCTATCGCTATGGATGAAACACCGATAAGGCTAGATATGGCAAACTCCATTACCGTCAATGAAACTGGCCAGGGCTTCTAGTGTTCCGATAAGATCTACTGGACATGCTTGAAAGGCAGAATAACAGTTTCTCTTGCTGGTTACTTGTGTGGGACACATACAATGCCACATGACTGACGCGACAACCTCCGCTCTGTGACAGGCCGGGGTTGACTGGGCATATGTCCCTCGTGGTTGCACTAAATACTTCCAAGCACCAGACGACTGCTGGAACAAGCCTTTCAAATATCTTTGCCAGCTACAGTATGACACCTGGATGGCCAAACGGAACAAGAGCTAACCCAGCTGGACGCATCAAAGCGCCATCAAAGCGCAACTGTGTGGATTGAATTGACGCAGCGTGGGAAAGCCTTCCAACTGAGGTCATTAAGAAGAGCTTTGAAGTCTGTACCATTTCGCTGCCTATAGACGAAGATTGAAAGATCCACTGTTTTAAGGATGGGCTGCAGGAGTTTCGCAACAGGTGAATGCACAGGAGAACTCATGCAGTTGCTATAGATGAGGGGGGAACCCTTCGCGGATATCGCTCCGGATGCGATAGAAGAAGAGCCGGAAGAAACGAATTAGTCATCGATGACCAAAAGACTAAGCACGGATCTGAATAAGTGAAGAACGAAAACAGCGTTCTGACCTACTGAAAGACATAACACTTACGCCATGTACAAGAGCTTTCTTTGTCGTTTTTTTTACCTTGAAATTCTTTGATTATGAGGAATCTATAGCAGTTCGAGTGTTAAATGAATGTCAGAAATGGAAATAAGTGAGACTGAAAAATAACGAAAATATGTTCATTACCTATACTATACTATACCTCTACTCAGTACCTCTACTCATTACCCATACTATACCTATATTATTACCTATACTATACCTATACTCATTACCTATATATACTCATTACCTATACTATACCTATACTCATTACCTATGCTATACCTATATTCACTACCTATACTCAATACCTATACTATATATAGTCATTACTATATCAGTCTACATGCATACTCATTACCTATACCTACTTTTTTCCAGGTTTCACGACAAGAAGTCGTAACAAGTTTTCTGACGCTTACGAAGGTGAAATTGACCAAAATATTGACGCCGAACAAGCGCAGTCTGCAAAATTGAGATCAAGGTTTTCAGTCAAGTGGGAAGAGTTCGTTGGCCAAACTACGTTACACGGTCTTCGCTATGTTTTTCTCAATCGTACCGCACCTGCTCGTGCAGTATGGCTTATTATGGTCCTGTTATGCGGTGGATACTACGGTTCTACTGTATACGAGTCAGTAACAAAATTTCAAAGTTATCCGATTAACACCATTATTACTCATAAATACGAAAACGAGATGTTCTTCCCTGCAGTGACATTCTGTCCGTTGAACAAGTTGGAGAAAAGTAAGCTTCGGATAAGAGACAGCCATCCAGATTTCATAAAATATGGAATGAATCAATCAGTGTGCATCGCAACAGCAAAAGTGCGTAGGGATAACCCATGTGGTCTTTCGATGTTTTGTTGTTGCGCTGGGAAGCGTATTTATGACCTTGCAACAGATAATGTAACTAAGAATATCACGAAGTGCACGACCGACTACAGAGAAATGCTCCTCAAAGTTTTGAAAGACTCCAACACTTCGTTGAATATTCGACAATTCTACACATCATATGGTCCTACTATGACAGCATACGAGTGTCAAGTGAATAGGATTGGAGGAACGTCTTGCCAGAAGAGTGATGGTGTGCCTTTTTATCAGGACGAGAACATTTGCCGCACATTTAATTCAGGAGTTAATGGTTCGGTTCTTAAAGTAGCCAGAGGAATAGCCATTAATTCTGGACTTAATGTTATTCTGGATTCCAGAGTCAAGGAGTACACGTATTCAGAATTCTCCGTTGGAGTCAAAGTCTTTATACACAATCAAGGAGAATTTATCGACCAGTATGGTGGCATTAATATCAGCCCAGGTAGACACGCTATGATATCCGTTGTCAAGAAAGAGGTGGGTTTATATAGGAAACCAACGTATAAAGTATTTATAGTCAAGCCTAAAAATGAAATGTACAGAGTAGACTATCATTTCTGCTTTCTTTGATTCAGTACATCAACTTGAAGGCTCCATACATTACCAACTGCGAGGAGAAGAAATTAAAAGGTTTCACTTACTACACAATACCCGGATGTCACGACGAATGCCTGCAAGACAAGATTATTGCACAGTGTGGATGTCGACTTCCGAGTTATGAAGGTAAGAGACTTGAATCTAAATTGTGATTAAAATAATCCATCAAATATCGCATTCAAACCCAAAACTTTCTATCCTCTTCAGCGATAGGAATAAAACAATAGGCATTCTTAAGATCTACTGATACCATAAAGCATTCTGGGTGAATGAGTTTTAGAGCAGTTCGAATTGTGTCCATCTTGAAGTGAATTCATTCATTTAGACGGATTTCAGGTTCAGAATCATCCTGTGGATACCACCCATTTTAGGTTTAACAAGTACATCGGAAACATCACCCGTTAACCCGGGATACGATTGGACAATTCAGTCACTCCTTTATGAAGGATTTTGGAAATTTCAGTTCAGATAACATCTTTTTTTTAGAAGAGGAAAGTTCCCTGTGGTTCCCTTAACTCTTTCGGGTCCGATCGTGTGTGAGCTCAATTGGTGAAATCCTGAGTGCTAACTAAACCCTCCCCCCTCAGTTCCAGTTTGGCTAGCCCGGGGTAATTAAATACTGCTGACTTGTTAAGCCAAGGGCTCAAACTTTCCCTACAATGCCATTCGGGAGAATTCTACGTACTGGTCGACGGTAGGTATGGCTGCTTCGGTAGGGTTTCCAATGAAATGTGCTCTAATTTTGTAGAAAAATGCCACTGTCAGAGAGCTTGAAGACATCATTAAGTCTGAGGATGGCTGAAAAGTACTTGGTTTGCTTTTAGTAGGCCTTGTGAGGGGATTTCACAGGGTTTTTCCGTTGTGTTTGTGCTTTGAGACACAGGAAAAAATTCTTCAATGAAATCCTTGGAATCCTGCAGTTGGCATTCTTTTACCCCTGCTCAACCTATTAGGATGTGTTTTTGTCACTTTAAAGCAACGGCTTGAGTGCAAATCACCACTCTTGGTTGTAGGGGTAAAAGACTTATAAAAAAATCCCTACCGGAGTCCCAGAGGGGGGGACCCCTTGTGGAATTTTTGTCCATTACCCAGCATGCAATTGGAGGTGGGTACAGGAGAACGTGGTGGAGAGAAATGCAGTGTAAACATCGGCGTGGTTCACAGTCGCTTGGTGTGTTTTGTGCAAAAAAACCTACTGGTTGGAAAGATTAAACAAGGTACTGTAACGACTGAGTGCTGATTTTGTGTTTGCTCTTGATTTCAAGTGCGAATGGAAAGGATGTTTTGAGCCGATTTTCAGCTCCTTAGAATTCGTGAAAATCGAAGAAACAAAAACGAACGCCAAAACAAATGAGCTTTTCTCCATAGTAAAAGAGTCAAGCGATCCCTGTTATAGCTTTGACTTTGAAGCTATTCATCCCTTCACATAATATCGCAACATCGTCTTTCCGGCATGTCTAGATGTGATGCAAATTTTTTTCTCATATAGGTCTCAGAGGACCTATATTTACAGGCTCGGACCCGAAAGAGTTAAAGGGATACCCGAGTGAAAAACACATTTGGACGGCTCAAAAGCATCTTTCAGATGTACTTTGTTCAGAAACTGATGTATTAAAATTTGATAAAACTTTTTTAGAGTTGAGAACCAGCCCCTCAAAGTTGGCCCCGCGAAGACCTGGGCGCCGCCATTTTGTTGACATTAAACCCTGTGACGTTTTTTTACGTCACTTCGTCCCACCGGAGTCTTGCGGCTAACTTGTAGCGACTTGTTTTCTTTGTAGAATTTTCACACGCTCGGAATTAGATTAGATTTTTATCGATACGGCAGAGCAATTTCGTACTAGAACAAAAATATCATGAAGACGATATTGTGGGAAAAGTTGAGAAGACTGGGAGGACGAAGAAAAGCATGTGGAAGGCGAGAATATCAACGAACAACAAAAGGCGACTACCGAGCTAGTGCTATAAATATTCGATGTGTGTGTTTTTGTATGGAACTTGTCAGCCTTAAACGCAAGACTAAAGGTAGATTATTACCCTAACCCTAACTCTAACCCATATCGGCATAGCAATCGAAACTTGTTTAATTTGACCCAGAGTTATTTAGTACTCAGATAATCAGGGTGTAGCAAGCCACATAATTTTTAATTTCGTTTACCTAAACTGATGTGTTGTGAACAGCGCGCGCCAAGTTCCACCACAAACATGCCGGGCTTGATCGCGCGAATGATTTCACACAATTAAGGGAATGGAATTATTTTTGCGTCATTGCCTATATTCTGCTATATAATATAAATTATGCCGGATCATCCTAAGAACGTGCGATTTGATTGGATGCTCAGCGTGCTTGATTTTGTTATAAATACACGCTCAAGAAAAAAATCAAGCACGCTGAGAATCCAATCAAAACAAAACGTATTGGTGATTGTTTTTCGCGGGTTTATATAGCTAACGGAGATAATTTCATAGAAAACATGTCCGACTTCGAGTTGTTAAGGTGTGTTGAAGAAGGGGAAAATAAAAGTCGCTTCCCAAAACTAAAAGAAAATGATCGACGAGAGAATTTAGCATCGGCTTCGTACTCTAAAGCGACCACAAAATGGGATGCTAAAACGTTTGAAGTTGAGAAAAGCAATGTCCACATTCTAATACAGTGCTACTCATTGAGAGTTTGATATAAAAAATGATTGAACTTAAGAAAAATGTGGTTTTTCTAATAGCCTGGTGTATTATTAAAACGAGAGGAAAGTGACAACACAACAACAAGACATGACTCACCAATAACTCGACGATAACTGTAATAAGCCTGCTTTATGCTGAAACCTGAACAGTGAATTGCGAAGAATACAATGGGATTTCTCTGGTTTCATGTAGAAATTCGTTTGAGAGATTCCTGAATGTTCCTGAATGAAAATAGGGCGATAAAACTTTCAGAGAACCAGTCTAGAGCCTGAACTTGGGATAACAACTTGTTTATTCGATTCCAATATTGCGGACCCAACAACTACAACACAGGGGGCGCAATACATATATTAGTGCGGGCGACCGCTGACCAACATCTCCCCCTCTTTGAAAAAAAACCCTATACATTATTTACATGTCCTTTTAAGGTGTATAGTCTGTGAACCTAACGGGGGTCCTAATGACCCTGCCACATCTGGTGGTTGTTTCCGCTGGAGCCGCAGAACTGTTCTTGGTCCTTCTGCAGTGTGTGACTCGTCCGCTGCAGCAGTCGGTGGTGACGGTGTTGGTCTCGGATGTGGTTCTGAGCTGTTGGCGGCGGCATTTTTCTCTGACATTGTTAAATATAATAATAATGGCCATATTTATATAGCGCCATATCAACCACAGTTTCATGGCGCTTTACATATGTCTGACATATCCCGTCAGTGAATTATTTCGGACTGCTTCACGGCGCTAATAGCTGCTACGCAGTTTACAATGTTGAGTGTGGTTAGTACAATGGCCAGGCTGCTGTACCGGGTGACAATCCCCTGCTCTTTTTCGAGTAGTACAACAGGTTATTTCACGTCCCCTTCAAATACTGATTAGAAGTAGGAGACAAGTCCAACGGCTTATAAACGTCCCTGCCCAAGGACGCGGCCGGGATTCGAACTCCCGACCTCCGCACTATATACCGTGCTCTACCAACTGAGCTAACCAGTGAGGCGGTTATTGCTTGCTGTACTTCCGGTCTGGGCTGATGATTTGGGGTTGGCGCTGCTGGCAGTTGAGGGCTGGGCTGATAATTCCCTTGTCTACTTGGCAGTGGCTGCAGACTCGGCATAGCCGGGAGTTGATGGTTCGGTTGAGGTGGCGCTGGCGGCCTGATATGGACTCTGTTTCTTCTTATGGTACTACCTTTATTAGTGTGGATCTTGTAAGATCTTGGATCAACCATGCCAGTTACAACTCCATTTGCCCATGGTTTTCCTTGATTTCGTGGTGGTGGCTTTGCGTAAACATATCCACCAATGTTGATCTGTTCATGTTCCGGTCCAGCTGTACGGTCATAGTAGTTCTTGCTGTCACGTCTCTTTTTCAAAATGTCCTCTCTGACGTCCTGGAAGGTGACCATGGAAGGCTCTAGAAGTTGGTCTCTTGTTGGTAGTGTGGTTTTGGTGCGTCGCATGAACATCCGTTGAGCAGAAGAGTAGCTGTGACCTTGTGGTGGGGTGTTTCTGTAGTTCAGCATCGCGCTGTGGAAGTCGTCGGCTTTTTTCAGCATGGATTTTGAAGCCTTAACAGCAGCCTCTGCTCTACCATTTTCTTTGAGGTAGTATGGCGATGACGTGGTATGTTTGAAGCCGTAGTTTCTTGAGAAGTATACTATACTCTTCGCTTATGAACTGTGGTCCATTATCTGTTTGACACATTCTGGGGATCCCATGGCCATATCTTGCAAAATGAGCTTTGGTTTTTTCGATTACTGTCTTTGATAGGGTGTCTTCCAGCTCGTCAACTTCTATCCAATCCGAGAAGTGGCATACGGTAACTAGGTATTTGTTTTGCTCCAGTTCACATATGTCTTGGCTGACAATCTGCCACGATAGCGTTGGTATCGGCAGCGATTTCATTGGTTCTTTTGGCGCTGTCTTCCCATACTGCGCGCAGGTGCTGCAAGCGTCGCACATGTTGTGAATAGACTTACTCATCTCGGGCCAAAACAGGATATCTCGTGCCATTCGTATGCTTGATTCAGCTCCGAAGTGGTTTGCATGTGTTTTGCGAGGCATCTCTTTCCACATAGACGGCCGGGACCAGTACTTGTGTACACTTGTAAATTATTCCATTCTGCACTAAGGCCGTAGAGAGTCATAAATCTTGACTTTGTCTTCAGGCCAGCCTTGTGTTATTACTCTGTACAGGTTTGGCAATGCATCATCCTTGCTTGTTTCGTCGCGTATGCGTTTCTCTGTGTCCTCTTGCAATGCTGGGTTGGTATCTTCGTATTGTGACTCCAGATCCATTCGAAAGACATCAAATCCTGTCACCTTGGCTTCTGTTGGCTTTGACATCGCTGCTCGCCAGAGGGTATCTGCTAAGTGGAGAGATGTGCCTCTCTTTTATGTGACTTTGAACCGATAGCGTTGTAGTCTCATCAGCATCTTCTCCAGGGGAGCTGGGGCTTTGTTCAGTGCCTTCTTCGTTATTGTTTCCAGTGGTTGATGATCTGTGTGGACCTCAATATCAGACTTGCCATAGAGCCAATGGTGAAACCTCTGAAAGCAGTTGCAGATCGCCAAACACTCCTATTCGATTTGCGAGTACCGTTGTTCAGTGGCGTTCATGCTGCACGATGTGTATGCAACTGGCTGTAATTTGCCATCGCGATTGGGCTGTAGGAGGGCTCCACCCAGGGCGTTCTCGCTGGCATCTGTCTGTAGAACTACTGGCTTGCTGAGGTCATATATAGTAGGCCAAGACTGGGGCTGATGAGAGGAGTTGCTTTGCTTCGATAAAAGCTCTGTCTTGTGATTCGGACCAACTGAATGGCATATCTTCATGGGTTAGCATTCTAAGTGGTTGTATGACCGAGCTGAGGTTCTTGCAGAAGGGCGAAAGGTAGTTGACCATGCCGATAAATCGTAACAGAGCTGCTTTGTTCTGTGGAGCAGGCATCTGTGTTATCGCTGATACCTTGTCAGGATCTGGTTACATGCCTTCATCAGATATTATATTACCCATGAATTTCACTTCCTTCAGTTTGAACTGGAGCTTTCTTGCATTAAGCTTGATGTTTCTCTGAGTGCATCGTTCCATCAATGCTATGAAGCGTCGATCGTGGTCTTGCTGTGCTTTCTCAGTGGTGGTGCCCTCTCCGAATTCAAGGATGTCATCTGCAACGCAAATAATGCCCTCTAGGTCTTCCAACACGGTTGCAAGTCTCATTTGAAACTCTTCGGGTGCACTTGTTATACCAAAGGGCAAACGATGCCAGCGATATCTCCCGTATGATGTGTGCATCGTTGTCATCCATGACGACTCTTCATCGAGGGGAATGTGGAGGAATCCATCCTTTACGTCTACTAGGGAAAAGCACTTGGCAGAACTAAGTTTGTGGAGCTGTTCATTCAGTGTAGGCATTTGGTGCCTTGGACGCTGGATCGCTTTGTTTACAGGCGGTCTGACTTGGGTTGATGCAAACTCTGAATTTGTTTGGTGTTTCTCTGATAAGCTCGTTTAAGAGCACCATGGTGTTGGCTCATTGACTATGTTTAGAACTCCTGCCTGGACGTAGCGATCTAGGGTTTCTTTCTCTTTTTTTCTTTTCGATACTGGTATCCTGTGAACTGGCATCTGTACTGGTTGTACGCTTTCATCAATCGTGAAATGTACCGGGGGTCCAAGTTGTCCCAGGCCTTCAAAACATTCGGCGTATTGACTGACTATATATCTTCTTTTGTTAGATGTCCTGGTGACGGTATGCGTCGGCCTCCAGTAACGCTGATGGGCTGGGAGGGTGATGGTGGGGGTTTGCACTGGTTTGTGGTGTCTTCATGGATCTGCTGTATGTGGTTACATGTTAAGGTCGGTGTCGGTTCCGAGAGTGGCGTATTTTGCACTTCACTCTGTCTGCTTCGCGGTGGTGAAATCTGAAAGCATGGTAGCTGATCGTCTGTAGTACTTGCTTCCTTGTTCACAGCAGAAGAAAGGGAGTGTATCTCATCTGCTTCAATTTGTATTAGTCCCAACTTTTCACTGTCGTTTCCAGAAAGCAGTCTGTGCTGGTTTGTATCCCATACAAGACTCAGGGAGAACTTGAAAGACAAGGGTTTCGTATTTCTTCTTTCTTTCACAAACGAGCTCAACTTGCCCCAGAGGGTGTAGTGGCTTCGAATTTCCATACGGGAATAGTAAGTATGGCGAGTTTTCAAGCTTTGCATCTGGTAGCATGGTCTTCAGTGTGCTATCTGACATCGTGTTGCATGTGGCTGCTGTGTCGATCTGGAACTGGACTTTCTTGAACCTGGAACCTGTAGCGGAGAGTGACAGGTTTGTGAAGTATCTTTTCGCCGGGATACCTGTGGCGACACTGTGGACTTGGGTTTCTAGGGAGTACATTAAGCCTGCTTGATCTGGTACATCTGGGTGTGTCTCATTGTATTCATCATCTACATGGTACATCTCCGTGTAATGAAGGTCTCTTGTTTGGTTGGGTGCATTTGGTCGGGAATCACGCTGGTAATTGCTTGGTTGGCTCCATGCATCGTGGGGGTCTATTTCTGCCATATCTTGTTGGATCTCGAGGTTTGTGTTTGGGTTCTTCCAAACATACTCGGGCGAAATGGTCATTGCCCCCACAACGACTACATGCTTTCCCATTGGCCGGACAGACCTTCCAGGGATGGGCCCCACGTCTATCACCACACCAGAAGCACGTCCCAGGCTCTCTCCGTAGTTTCGTCTGCTTGTGTTTTAAGCCTGTCCAATTGACCTCTTCCTTTATTGATCTGGACGATTCAGCGATAAGGTTATTTGCTTGTTTAGCCGATTCTATGGCCTTCCCCTCTGCAACTACAGTCTGTAGTGTTTTCTTGGAGTTATCCATTTTTAGATGTGTTTTCAGTAGTTCTGTTCTCATTACGTCATTCTTAAGGCCGAAAATGAATTTATCTCTGCATAATTCGTCACTCAATCCACCATATTCACATAGGCTACCTGCCTGTCTGACCTTGCATGATTTCCCATTCTTGTACTGTGTCCTGTGAAGCTTGAGATGATGTCCAAAATTGGAACCGGTCGGTTAGTAGTGAGCTTCCTGTGGATCCTGTATAATGGTTGCGTAATTTCTCCATCCAAATCCATGGCTTATTTTTGACTTCCTCCCCGAGTTGTGGCTCAATTGTGTACCTTATAACTGGCAGTGCCTCATCAGGCATAGAGGACCGTAGGGCGTTCCGCTCGTGCATCCGCAGTTTTTCAAGACCTCGAGCGTGCATTATTTTGTTATATAACAAGGAGAACCATCTTTTATTTGTTAAATGTTGGGCTAGTTATGATCGGTTTTTACAGGGACGTTTTAACTTTTCAGGTGTTTCGTTTCAGTAGCACAAAGCCATGCAGTCAGTACAGATCGAACCGGATAACTCGCAAATTATATAGATCCAATAATACATAAGTTACGAAAGCAATGCCAATATCAATATTGTCATAATCTACCTTACTCTTGCGTTTAAGGCTGACAAGTTCCATACAAAAACACACAGCGAATCTTTACATCATAGCACAACACCAGTTTTGTACTAGCTCGGTAGTCGCCTTTTGTTGTTCGTTGATATTCTCGCCTTCCACACGCTTTTCTTCGTCCTCCCAGTCTTCTGAACTTCTCCCACAATATCGTCTTCATGATATTTTTGTTCTCGTACGAAATTGCTCTGCCGTATCGATGAAGTTCTACACTAATTCCGAGCGTGTGAAAATTCTACAAAGAAAACGAGTCGCTACAAGTTAGCCGCAAGACTCCGGTGGGACGAAGTGAGGTAAAAAACGTCACAGGGATTAATGTCAACAAAATGGCGGCGCCCAGGTCTTCGCGGGGCCAACTTTGAGGGGCTCGTTCTCAACTCTGAAAAAGTTTTATCAAATTGTAATACATTTTCTGAACAAAGTACATCTGAAAGATGCTTTTGAGCTCAAATGTGATTTTCACTCGGGTATCTCTTTAATTTCCTGTTTTGGGGAGTCTGCTTCAAACTCAATGGGTCATAGATCAAATGGTTTATCACCATACCTGCTTTGAAATTAAGAGATCTCTATCCATGTCAAACTTAGGTGAGTAAGTCGCAACGTAACCCGCAATGTCAGTCTCAACGTTCAAACTTTATTTCATATATTCCGACTGGGCACTGGGACACTTGCGCGCGCTCTTTGTTCGAAAACGGCGTGATAATTGTGTCAACAGCACGCGCGGAAAAAAATGAAACTTTCACTAACTTATCACAGAGAAATTTCTGAAGGCTTTCCCTTTCCCTTTGGCTTTCATAATCAGATATGTGCAAGAAATATGCATGGGTATTTAATACCAAGCACATTTTTGTCAAAATCTCGACAGAAACTTTAGTTTCGAGACACTTAAATTTATTTTGGCATCGGACATGTTCACTGTATTCCATGGTGTCATACCAACAATGATCTCTCTCACAAATGTACCCATGATGCTGTGCCAGCTCGAGACACACACTGCCTGCGTCTGAGCTACCGAGGCATAATCAACTGTGGGGATGGGAAAATTTGCTACAAATATTAGAGGTGGGGCGCGCGCGGGGGGGCGAGGTTTTGGGATTTGGGATTCGGGATTTGGAACTCGGGATTGGGATTCGGTTGGACGGACGCGCGTGCAGTATTTTTTCGATCGCTCGCTATGTGTATGGTGCTACGCTCGCGCGGCCCCTTCCGCCCGCGCAGGAGCTCCGCTATAATGATTGTAAACATATATTGTAATTCACTATCAACCTCGTTCCCAGGCTCTTTTTCTCCAGCGAGAAAAAGACCATGGTTAGGGCTGGTCACGTGTCTCCTGTCAAGCTAAGCTTTCTCGTGGTTCACAAGACGCCAACGTCGGCAACATCAACGACGACGCCACAAACTCCAATAGTCTTAATTACCAAATAGTATAACATTGACTGTACGTAAACATGCACGTGGTTGTTTACATTTTAGCTTCACGTAATGCTGAAAACTCTCTCGAAAGAAGTGGGTTGGCTCGTAGTAATTGTCGTTCACTCTCCATTCGCATGCCTACATACTAAATACATATGTTTAATAGAGGTTTCCTGACTGGCTTTTCAACTACCATTTACAAAGTATTCAAAATATCAATTACATGAAAGTATAATTAATGGTATATATTAATATATAATAATTACGGATTAAGGTTACCGGATACCTTCGCGGTTCTCTCTCGTTAATAATTTTGTACGCGCGTTGTTTTAAAGAAAACTATAGAAACCTATATACCTCTGTAAAGCTTATGAAGTGCAGAATACGCTGAATGGATTTGTTAAAAAATATATTTAATTGTAAAGCAATGCTAAGCCAACAAACGCAAAACTGACAAGGTTTATAAAAGTGAATTAGCAGCGTTCGGGTTAACGCATAAAAACAATTCAACTGCACAATGTCAATCAGCACATGACAGCCTAAAAAAAGAGTGTGAGCATTTGTTGATATTTTACTTCATTCAAATGCAATTCATTCCTAAAGTTTTAGTCTTCAATAATGTCCGAGTCACATTACGCGGGATACCTTACGAGGAAAAATACTTTGAATAATGTTAAACGCTCACACCCTTTTCTTTGTCAGTAACTTATCTGTCTTTTGGCTGAGTTTTATCAAAGTCTGGCAAGTCTGCATACCCTATTAATTCATTCAAAGAGAGGGGATACGAAGAAAAACCTAGTCGGAGATTTGGCGTGTAAAGGTTTGTGAACATTTCACACCTCATCAAAGCAAATCTCAACACGTCGAACCAACTAGCCAATGACCACGCAAGGACCCCTGGAACTTCGAAGCAGTAGTGAAATTCGCGGGAAAGGTAGGTCATATTTCATAAGAAACCTTTCGCTCTCACAACAATTCAACAGTTTCGCTCAGTTCGAGAGCCGTAAGTTTCATTCCCAAAGTTCCACAACAACTGCAAGTTGATATCCTCTCAAGCTCACGATTGAGAAGTCGAGGATTGACAACGGCCCAGGAGTGAAACTCGGATCTGAATCAGACTCCGATGTGAACTCACCACTGCTCGCGTCCTCAGTCTCTTCAAATGACTTGCTGGTTCCTGGTAAGCCACCTGCTAGCGCTGCTTATATTTGGAGTTGACCCTGAAGTTGAAGGTTGTTCTTCGCTGCCTTTCGCACGTTCTTCGAACCACGAGCCTTTGTCGCTGTCCGCGAGCTCAATCCTCGTTTTACCGAATTCCTCCTTATCGCCGGTTTCCTTACTTTTTCGTTCCAGGGTTCGCTTCACGTTTTACCCAAGAACTTTGCTTTTCTCTTTTGGATTTCTCCATACAAACGATTGATAAACGACTCTAAATGCACGTTTATTATTTCGAAGGGAAGCTACAACAGTATGCAAATTACTCGGATAACAGCTCCCGCTAAAAGTCCACGGGGTGCCCGTGGAACGTAAAGGGATTATAACGCCTCGGTGATTTATTTAGTTTCCTTCTAAATACGTTTTTTCTAAATATCTCGCAAGCTTTTATATCTTTTGAAATAATTTGTTTTCTAAATTGTAGAACAATCCATAAACTTTCCAAATAATCAATAATATTTTTTTCCAAAAAAACATACCTCGAAGGTATCCGGTAACCTTAAAATATAAACTAATGGCAACTGACTGGCTAAAACATGACTCTAACACAGTCGACTTCGGTTGCCTTTTAAATTTGACAAAGTCTGGTTCCCGTTTAAGATCAGCATCCAACGAATTACATAACTTCACCCCTTTATAATCAAATGATCTCTGTCCGCTTGAAGAACGATATTTAGGGATGTTGAGGTCTTGGTGGATATTATATCTTTTACTGAGCTTATCGACTAGATATAGTCGGGGGCAAGCCCATTTATGCACTTAAATATCATTAGAATGTCCCTATACTTGCAAGTGTCCTTTTCACCTGTAAAGGAGTTGATGTAAGATTGGAGTAACGTATTAATCAAACTTATGGCTACCACAAACTATCCTAGTAGAAATGTTTTGTACAAGTTGAAGCTTTTTAGTGTTCTTATTAGAAGTATTTGCCCTACCGAAGAGCAATAAATGCTCTTCTAGACCAATCAAAGGTGTTTGACAGTTTAAACCACGCAATCTTACTGCGCAAGCTCAAGGGAGTTGGAGTATCATCTACTGCACTCGATTGGTTTAACAGCTACCTAACTGGAAGAAGCCAAGCAGTTAGAATTGAAACCAGCGTATCCAGCCATTACCCATATTACATGGCGTCCGTCAAGTGCGATACTTTATCCATTGCTCTTCACCATTTATTTAAACGACCTGCCTTTGGTAACTCGTCACTGCTCACTAGAGTCGTATGCAAACGACTCCAAGCTGTTCATAACATTTCCAAGAAGCGATATGAAGTATCAAGGCACTTAAAGAAGATTTACAAATAGTAGCATTCTGGTGCTGCAACAACAGCTTATTAATTAACCTTGATAAGATCGAAGTGCTCCATCTTGGCACCCGGCAGATGTTAAACATTGTGCCACAAGACGTCGGCAGCGATAATTTCTTGGGAAAGCAGCTCACTCCAGTAATTACAGCTAAATATCTAGACCATTGATTCTAATTTAACTTATGATACACATATTACAAATTTAGTATCCTCCTGCATGGCGAGCATTTGTCAAATTAATAGAGTGACACATTTATTAAGTCCTGACTCGCTAAAAACGATTATTAATTCCCTTGCACTAAGTAAACTTTCTTCTGATCCATTGCATTGAAGACTGAGTCGGTGGTGAAAATATTCAAGGTTACTGGTTACTTACTTACTGGTTACTTACTTTCTCACATACCTTTGAGATGGTAGGTAATAGAGACAATGGGCGATTATTTGTAGGTTCTTCATGATCGTCTTCTTTCAGAAGTGGAATAACTTCAGCATACTTCCAGCCCTTGGGATAGGTGGAACTCATCAAATAACAACTAATGAAGTCAGTTAGAGCGAGTAAAATATGAAAAAGGGAATCATTAATAACTCGCATGGACATTTTATAAGGCCCAGTAACTTTCTGTATCTCATGGGATATGACACACAATGAAAATTAAAAGGCTTACTGATTGGTGTAGTGTAGGCTGGAGTGTTTAGAATAGTGTCGCCCACGATTGGTAACAGTTCATTAGCGGCCACTGCTGCCTTCTGACCCACGGAGGTGAAAAACGCATTAAACTCTCTAGCTACTAGATCAGTGTCTTTACTGTAGGAGGGCTTGGTTGCGAGCTTGGAGGGAAGACACTTACGGATCGCTTTCCACATCGAGCTAGTGTTGCCTTTGTGCCTACTGATCTCCTCTTGCACTGATATACTTCCGCATGCACACTGTTATTTTTAGAGAGTTATTCCAACTCCAAAAAGGGCGTTTAAAAAGTACAGGACAAACCTATTTTTGGAGTCATTTTAACTCCAGTGTTTAAAGTCGTTGATGGAGTTGTTTTAACTCTTGCTGGAGAATCAATATGACTCTTCTATTGGAGTACAATGTACTCTCTTTTGCAGTTAAAGTTACCCTAAAATGGAGTATGCAAAATAGGTACAGGACAACTTCCTTTTTGGAGTTGTTTTAACTCCAGCATTTTAAACTCCTCCAAGGAGTTAAATCAGCTCACCCATACGGGTGGAATGAACTCTTGATGTGGAGTAAAACATTTTACTTACTCTATGCAAAACAAGGAATCTGATGTACATTACATTTATATTTTATTGTTCTTTTAAGATATTTACACAATTGTTACATAAATGTTTGTATATGTTTTCTTCATGAATGACTTCCAGCACTTTGTATGAATAAAACAGCAAGTAGGAACAATAAAACTTAACAAACATTGGCCAGAGTGAAAACAACTAATATAATATTTACACTCATTGTTTCCTTACACCATGATCAAGAAGTGTTTCATGTATTATATCTGGAACATGCAATCTACTAAAAAAATATAGACATAACTTACAGCACCCTGCATTTATTCGAGACCACAATGTTTATCGGAAACCCAGCCTTATTGAATGAAGTATTGTCAATATACTACTTACTTCCCATATAATATTATAGACAGAGGAAGAATAGTCTACTTCGCAGCCGGTTTTAGGGTCGTCACACAAGCGCTAGCCCCACTAACGGCTGCTTACACCAGCCAGACATTCCGAACTGCAGAGAAAAGCCTAGTTTAAGTTTTTATATAAGTCTTATCTGTGGTCTTCTCCCATGTGTACTCAGCAAACCAGCAATATTGTTGCTTCATATTCCTCTTCCTCCTCCTCACCACTTCTCCTTGCGTATGCGTCCGCAACGGGCGCACTATAAATATCCTAAGCGCTCAACTATTTGATTATTTTCAACTGATGTCTCGCATGGTAAAGAAGAGTCAAGGCTTTCTTCTTGTCCAAACCATATCAATGTCAATTTCTCCTCGAAACAGCAACCATAGAGCAAGTTCATTCCACTGTATAAGCGGCGCATAATGTTGTTTAGAGCTATGTACCATTAAGTGAGCATGATAGAAAGGTGCTGACTCCGCATAGGCAGTCGACCTTGCACTTGAAGATGCGGGCGTGAGACGATCCACGCGTCAGACGATGCACGTCAGAAGGTTATACGTGTTAGTTTTAAAACACATGTCGTCCGTTTCCTTAGAAATTTCTGGTAGATGAAAATAGTTATTACTGTGGTTATGACACGCTTAAATAGCTATGACAATTTAGTTAAGGTATTGTTAGTTTTTACGCCCTATTCCGTTATGAAACGTGCCGCGAGGGACAGCTTTGGGGGCAGAATGTACGTAGTTTCCGCTACTTCCAAGACACGCGCACGTAGCAAGTGTAATAAAGCAATGCGCATCGGCTTGCGAAGCCAGAGTTCATTCCGCTATCACGCTACGATCATAAGATCAGATACCCTGCTACCATATCTGCAATGTGCTATCGTTTGGTGCAAGCGTAAACTAAAGTAACCAAGTAAACCAACGAACGCAGCTATTTTAGTAGAATCACGATAATCAATCAATCATTACACTATTCAACAATTATGACGCAAGTAGTTGTCTAAATATGTACTATACGATTAATCGAAATTGTGATTTAATCTGCTCAACGCTATCAAATTCAATTCAATGCTAGTTATCGTATTCTCAGTATGTACATGTATGAGCATGTTATTCTAGTTCGTAGATTGTTTATGATTATTTCATGTTATATTTCATGTTTCTATGCTCAGATAAGTTAGACTGTATTTTGTAATCCATGTTTCAGTTCGAACCTACAATCTCTACAATCTCTATACAATCGCTGCATTTCCTACAAAACCTACCTTTCTACAAAATCTGCAAACCTTACAATTTCAGCAAACCTAATCGATTCTACAATCTCGCTAAGTCACGTAATATACAAAATCGCTACTGGAACATTGTGAATGAACTGTTGACATTCAATACTGTGATTAAAGTTAGTTGGTTCATAATCAATCTTGCACCACCACGCTACCCCTGTAATTGTTGAGTTTAGAGCATCCACAACCTCTAGAGTCTTAATAGTTACATTCGTTCGAATTTGTCCTACCAACCTGGTTCGAGACTTGCAACAGGACGTATCCGATTTGTGAAGGAATTCGAAGCATTTGGTTACGTCGGAGGAAATTCCGCAATCCGCGACACCCGATATTCACGTTTGACAGCCGCCCACGTTCACGAGTTCCATGACTTATCTGTTTGCTAGATCTGGAACTGATAATCTATTTGCAATCCGTCTTGAAATACTTAATTACTGCCACGTGCCACAATTCCCAATTAAGATACCATGGAAACGGCAACTCTCAAAATAGTACGAGGCCACGCGAAGGAAATCGTTACCAAGATCGAAAGTAAGAGAAATCATCGACCTCATGACTGACGAGAATAACATTGAATTGGTAAATAAAAAAGCCGCGCAACTTCACACAGCCTTTAAAAACTTTCAAGTCGAACAATCTGTTCAAGAATCACTGAATTATTTTCACCAAATATCAGAACAGGTCACGCAACTACAAGAGAATGTTGACTTTTGGACGGCCGGAGTAGAAACCTCCAAGCTGCTGAGAACTATGGATGTCCATCCAGAAGATTCAGTCAGCAACGCCGGCTCCCGACATGGGTCGAGAGACTCGTCACGCAGGTCCCGGTCCAGTTCTGGGCGAAGTAGCGTCGTGTCAGACGCACGAGCAAAGGTCGCCGCCAAGAAAGCAATTCTAGAGGCTGAGGCCGCAACCCTGCAGAAATTGCATCAGATCGAAGAGGAAGAGTTGCGGCTGCAGCAATGCAAGAAAGAGCTGAAGTTACAAACGGAGATGGCCAAGGCAGAAGCCGAGGAGCTAGCTTATTCTCAAGCCGAAGAACGCGAAATGGCAGCATGTGCGTTCCCGACTGATAAGCCCAGACCCGCCATTCCAGTTCAGTTGGAAGAACAAGTCAAGGCACCCAGTTCAGCAGCTCCCCCCAGTGCAGAATGTACCGTTCAACCCTTAGTAGCAGCCGTACCTGATGTAACGCCGAGCCGCCGCCATAAGGAGCTGCGCTCTCTTAGTAACCAAAAAGTAGCTACAATATCCCGCAGAGATTGCGGACTAAAAGTCCGCGATCTCTGCGGGGACCCCAGTAAGACCTAGCATTCCAGTCTTAACGAAGTCCTGCTGGTGATCTACCGAATGTGTCGGGCTTCACGCCTATGTGTCATAATCCGTAAGTGTTGGGTGCGTTTTAACTAAGATTTCAATCGTCACTCCAGACATCCTATTCTTAAAGGAATACGAAGATAGCTTTGTTCATTGAACTTCAGTTGAGCAGCCAAACTGGCTTGAGATTGACTGGGTGAGCAACGATGATTCTCTCCCAACTCGTGATCATTGCAGTGCGGAAATATTATAATTCGTAATATTTTTAGAATATTTGCTGCAAAAAAGTTAGACTTTGAGCTCCTTGCAACGCTAAAAAAATCAATTCTGTTGTAAAATCTAAATCGGGATTTCAAGTCTTACTTTAGGTACCCTTTAGGTATAAAGTTGTGTTCCATATCCCAGAAGCGCTCAGGCATACGGTGATGCCAGGACTTCAACCACCTAGTTTTTCATCGCACATTTCAAAAATAATAGAAAGTTGTGTTCCATATCCCAGAAGCGCTCAGGCATACGGTGATGCCAGGACTCCAACCTGGGTGAACCAGAAAGGATATAGAACACAGACCTAGTTTTTCATCGCACATTTAAAAAATAATAGGAAGTTGTATTCCATATCCCAGAAGCGCTCAGGCATACGTTGATGCCAGGACTCCAACCTGGGTGAACCAGAAAGGATATAGAACACAGACCTATAGTTTTTCATCGCACATTTCAAAAATAATAGAAAGTTGTGTTCCATATCCCAGAAGCGCTCAGGCATACGGTGATGCCAGGACTCCAACCTGGGTGAACCAGAAAGGATATAGAACACAGACCTAGTTTTTCATCGCACATTTATAAAATAATAGAAAGTTGTGTTCCATATCCCAGAAGCGCTCAGGCATACGGTGATGCCAGGACTTCAACCTGGATGAACCAGAAAGGATATAGAACACAGACCTAGTTTTCATCGCACATTAAAAAAAAATAGAAAGTTGTGTTCCATATCCCAGAAGCGCTCAGGCATACGGTGATGCCAGGACTCCAACCTGGGTGAACCAGAAAGGATATAGAACACAGACCTAGTTTTTCATCGCACATTTCAAAAATAATAGAAAGTTGTGTTCCATATCCAAGAAGCGCTCAGGCATACGGTGATGCCAGGACGTCAACCTGGATGAACCAGAAAGGATATAGAACACAGACCTAGTTTTTCATCGCACATTTAAAAACAAATCAAGTTTTAGATGGACTTCTAGAGTTCGCATGTCGATCAGGCTCATGCAGCTTGGTCTCCCTCGCTGCCCAAGCAACTTCAGCAGAAAGGTTGACTTCATAACCTTAAGGACCACTGTCTGGAAAAGGCTTGATGTCTATTGCATTTCTCATTACTTTTCAAACAGCCTTTAATACTTGATTCTTGTTGAGAAGGATTGGGGTGTTAGTATTCCTCTAAATAAATAAAGAAAAACAATCATAATCAGTCGCATCAATGACAACAAAATCACCTTAAATCATGTAAGTTGTAAGTGTCCACAACCTAGGTCAGTGGAGCAAACCAGAAAGAACACTGGAGAAGACTGAGATTGCTTTCGGAGCCCTACCCCAGGGACTGATAGGCACGAATGGGGTTAGGCAGGAATAAGGGATGATTCCACAGGTTGAGTGTATTTCTGTAAAGTCCAAATGGTGTATTAAAAATGTCTTTGGGCGGCATGAAAAAAATCCTGGGGTCGGGATGATATGATAAAAAAAAATCTGAATTCAAATCCCACTCCCCCCCCCCCCCTCTGAGAACCAATTTAATTCATCTCAATAAAAAGATTGAAGTATTCGCTTACCCCTTATCATCGCTGTCCTCACGAGATCCCTTGTGAACTCAATTTCATCTCGAAGGCATGATACTTGGTGCATGGCAGCTTCGAGAGCAACTTTGAGCTCTCTGTTTTTCTCTTCTTGTTCTTCTTGTTGATCTATGATATTGACTATAGATTATTAAATGACGTACCTCAGGGACGGTTGTTGACGTTGACGTTGCCGATGCAGTTGGTGTTTCGAGTCGATCGCCACCAAGTTTTAGTGCATTGATGTCATCTACCAACCAGCTGTATTATCTTGGGTTTCAGTTCAATTTCTGTAGCAATATGGCGGCAACAACACCAAACGTAGAGGCGATGCTAAGTGAACACTCGTCGATCAGAAAGTCCGCCATTTTCAAGATCAGATAACTGGACTTTGGCGAACTCCTCAGGAAAATTAGCTACTAAAGAGCTCCTTGACATTAATTTTTCAACAGGAATACCGCAGATCTTCGAATTGAGAACATATCAGTTCTTAGAACTACAAACTACGGACGGATTAGCGATCTTTGTAAGAAACTTCCAACCGGATGCAACGAGATGATGTCAAAATTTGGTTCAAGTCCAGCCTCTAAAACTAAACAGGCATCCTCGCACCACAGGCGAGTGTACGCAAACCGATAAAGGAATTACCAAACGCTATTAAGATAAAACCGCAAATCAAATACGACGAAAGCAACTCAGCAGGCCAATGACGTCACTCCATAGCAACCGGACCTCGAGTATTTTTGAACATCCGGTTCACTGAGGCTCGTTATAGACCTTTAGAACCACCGCAGGACGTATCCACAGCGATCAAGCGTCCCAGTCAGCCATCAAGACCATGCTCTCCGGGGATATATACCCCCTGACACCATGCCCTCAGATGACAGATACCGCTCTCACAAGTCAGGCAATCCCGATGCATCTCCTGCTACAACAGCAGCAAGAAGCGATCATGGTGTTGACCTTTCCGCAACCCGATATCCCAGTTTTTAGTGGCGACCCAGTTGAATACAACGACTTCATTCGCGCGTTCCATAACCTGATTGAACGAAAAACAAGCAGTCCAAGCGCAAGGCTCTACTACCTCCTGCAGTACACGAAAGGCGAAGTCCAAGATCTCGTGCGCAGCTGCTTAGCGATGCGCGAAGATATAGGCTATGAGGAAGCGAGAACGCTATTAGCAGAAAGGTATGGGCAGCCATATCAGATCGCAACCGCTTACGTCGATCGCGTAATTAATAGCCAGACGATCAGGCCTGAGATGGTCCCGCCCTACAGAAATTCTCTATTCTGCTTACACTTTGCAGCAACACTCTGAGGGAAATAGGCTACCTAAGCCGGCTGGAAAATCCCGACAGCCTTAGAAAAATAGTGGACCGGCTCCCTTACGCCTTGAAACTTAAGTGGCGCGAAGTTGCAGACTCTATCACCCAAAAGCATGTTAGAGATGCAACTCTCAAAGAAATCACTGCATTCGAAGAAGCAAGGTCGAGAGTGACTAACCACCCCATATTTGGAAAGGTTGCAAGCGATCAGAAGCCACACATCAAGAGCAGCAATGGGAAGAACATACAGGTCGTTAGGTCGTTCGCTAGGCAGGTTCAAGCGCAACCGCAACAACTGCAACCAAGCAATGCAGAACGGAAACGAATAAAGTATCCCTCCTGCAAGAATGAGCATTGGCTCTCACAATGCAGCGATTTTAAGAAACTAAGTCTAAGCGACGGCTATAAGTTAGTCCGCGCTAGGAAATTTTGTCTGAATTGCTTAGTGCCGGGACATTACGTGAACAACTGTCCAAAGAAAAGTTTTGTCGCGTCAAGGCTGCACGAAAACGCACTCTACGTTCCTGCATGAAAAGGAGCAGAAAGAAACGCCACTGACAGCCAGTACAGTCAATAGTACTGACAGTACAACCAATACGGAGACACCCTCAGCTGCTGCACATGCGAACAACGGCAACGATCAAGTCGAAGCATTTCAAGCATTAAGAAGTTCGTCTGTAGTAGGGTTTTCTATTGTTCCTGTTAAGGTCAAAGCTATGGGTCAGGATAGTAAAGTGCTAACGTATGCATTTTTAGATTCTGGGTCCAATACCTCCTTTTGTACGGAGAAACTCTTTAGAAAGCTCAATGTCAAGGGAGAGAAAACCAGTCTTTCTCTTACCACCGATCTCAGCGACAGCAATTCAGTCAAGCTAACAATGGTGTACTCTAGACCCAGACTCCCCGTATCGACTGACACCATTGGCACCCAAGTATTGACGCAGAAATCGGCCTGCTGATAGGCAGCGATGCGCCAGAAATACTGCAATCGAGAAAGGTGAGGGAACACAAGGATGGCGGACCTTTTGCAACACGAACCGTCTTAGGATGGGTGTTGAATGGACCCTTGGAAAGAAGCAAGAACAAGGTCCCAACCGCTAACCTCATCGATTCAAACGCCGAATTGAGTAAACAATTTAGAGATTATTGCAATCTAGAATTTAACGATTCTACCTACGAGCCAAAATTGTCTATAGCCCAAAATGATCGACGGGCACTAGAAATCATGGAAGGCACAGTCAAGCTAGAAAATATTTTAATCTTGACCGTCAAGATCTTCCAAATTCCTTCACATTTAAAGTATCTCTCTATAATTTCCGTTTTTCGGCTAAAATTCAACTTTATGGAGCAAATTTAAACGAAGCTTTGCGACTCTCGCAACTCGCAAGTTCGATAAAAACGACTGCAGCAAAAACGAATGAATCAGTGAACGTTCGAAGCTGGATTAGTGGATAAATAACTATATCTACATGCAGCTGTCAAATTAAATACACAAAAGCTGAAATGACAGTACATGCAGACTTCAAAAAACCATGATCGTTAAAAACACAAAGAAAAGTTCGGCTACCTCAACGCTACTAAAAACACGCGTAAACTTAATTATCACACAGTTTCATCAAATAATTTTTTTTAAATTAAATATGGGTTGAGAAATTCAGCATTCACATTTGGTAACTGGCATACAAGACGAGAGTATTTACTAGTTAGTTCTTACAAGTTTATTCGTATTCTTCTACAGCTCGTTTGTCAAGTTTTTCAGTGTGCTTTATGCACTAGTCAATTGAAACCCCAGCCCCCCGACTCCCGGGACATAGCGGGGCTTTAACGGGGACACGGCCGTGGAATAACGCACATTTAACGCTGCATTTCTCCGATGGAGCGGGGAAAGTAACGATTTGCAAAATTTGCGATTTTAGCGGTGGTTGTAACGCCAGCCACGACAGAGCGGGACTGGGCCCGAGCATCAACAACGCTGGAAAAGGCAAGTTGCATCCTTTGAAATCATCCTTTTTTTTACCCATCGCTATTTTTAATCCTAAACACTTGGTTTATTAATGCTTAGAGACTGTATTTTCCCGATTTTTTGCTCTCTATTTCCGTAGCAATTCGTTTTCGACATGAATTATTCATGTAGTGATCAGTTTATAAATATTCAATCATCATACATATTCAATCTGTCGCCATTATTCACGAACTTCGATTGTAATGCATGTATTTACTTTTCATATCAGGTGCTTCTTCATTACAATGATCGTACGAAAGTTGTGGTTGTGGAAAGAAATTCCACTATAAGCGAGTTTTTGTTCCAAGCAAGCCAAGCGTTTGGCGTATCACATGCGGTGTTTTTGCAAAGATTTGCCGAAGACTGGGGCGAACGGGTCGATGTCGACGATAGCAATAAGAAATATAGTAATAGAAAGTGTGCTTCAGAAATGTATTTTTTTTCAAATAATGGAAGAACAATTGAAGCTTATGTATATTCAATTTCTCAATGCCTCCTCCCAATTGAAATTCTGAAGCACATGCCGGGGCCGTAGGGGCGGGTATTGTAACAGCCAACTGTCCCCCGATGGGCGGGGAAAAGGTCAACATGTAACACTGTATAAATGTTACATTCCCCGCTATGTCCCGGGGGTCGGGGGGTCGGAGTTTCAATTGACTAGTGCATTATATCGTATCGCCACTCACACCCTATAGTGATATCAACGTGCCTGTTTTCAACTTTCAAATTTTCCACAAACATGCACATTTTTTTCTCCAGATAATGCCATTCGGGTTCTTGGTAAAGTTGTCATTGAAACTCGGTGCATCTGAAGTGAAGTACAGGTCAGTTTTCATCCATAAAATGCATTTTTGATGGACCAAAAAAAACTGTTGTGAACACCACGGGGTTCAACTTCAAGTAAAATTCGTTGGGTCTCGGTCTAATTTTAGCTTTAATTTCTATTCGCTCTTCAGTTTACCGCGAAGTGGGTTCCTGGCGGCGTCAAAAGTGCGTTTTTAGCACTATTTTCGCCATATATAAATAAAAACCTTATTGATCAAACTTTTCCAAATTCCTTCACAACCCTTCGTAAACAAATAGTGATAAAACCCATTCATTTTGAAAGAAACCAAACAACTTGTCATATGAAGGCAAATACTAATTTAAATAATCCAATTTCCGTTTTTCGGCTAAAATCAACTATATATCTGGCAAATTTAAAGAAGCTTTCCGACTCTCGCAAGTTCGATGAAAATAACTGCAGCAAAAACGAAAGAATTGATGCCATGCAGGTTCTATGAAGGCACGATCCAAGGCTCGATGAAGGCACGATGCCAGGCTCGATGCAGGATCGATGCATGCACGATCCAAAATCATTCAAGGCTCGATCTAGGCTCCATGAAGGCACGACAGATGCACGATAAAAGGAATGCAGGCTCGATATTCGAGCATCGTGCATAAGCCATCGTACATCGGGCATTTCGGGAAGGCTCGATGCACGATGTATAACGCGCGATGTACGTTGTGATGTTTTTGTTACGCGACTGATCACCAACACCGTGCGCGAGGCCTCCAATGGAATATTGACGAAGACACCTTCAGCTACAAAATCGCAAATAAAATCAAGCCTGCAACACGATGCGGAATTCTGTCGATAATCAGTTCGGTTTACGACCCACTCGGATTCGTATCTCCGTGTATTCTACCTGCTAAAGCAATTCAGCAAGATCTACATATCCATGGGCTCGGGTGGGACGACAAAATCCCCGAGTCTAATGAACAGAAGTGGAAAGCTTGGCTTGAAGATCTTCCTAAACTTGAGCAATTTAGAGTACCGCGATGCTTCAAGCCACCAGATTACCCAGAAGTGGAGCGCAGCGAGCTTCACCACAGTGACTTCTCAGACGCTTCCAGCCAAGGCTACAGCGCTGCATCCCATCTCCGTCAAATCGACGCAAACGGTAAAGTCCATTGTTCACTCGTCATGGCAAAGTCTCGAGTAACCCCTTGAAAGCAATTAAAAATATTACTATTCCACGAATGGAATTGTCCGCAGCAGTTGTAGCAACAAGGCTAGATCGAATGATTCGACAAGAAGTGAGCACGGCTATCGATAGTTCTACATTTTGGACCGACAGTACATGTGTCCTCCGCTACATGGTAAACAAAGATAAGCGATTTCAGACGTTTGTCGCCAATCGAGTTACCGCCATATTGGATCAGTCATCAGCGTCACAGTGGAGGTATATTGACACATCGCTCAACCCCTCTGACGAAGCATCTAGAGGGATGACCGTGGATGCACTGTTAGCTAACCAGCGTTGGACACAAGGTCCACCTTTCCTATTGCAGCTAGAAGAAACGTGGCCGCAAAGACCAGCAGACATGGGTGAAATTCCCAGCGACGACTTCGAAGTGAAGAAAGTCGAAACATTTGCAACCGAAGCAAGCCAGAAGAGCGATCCTTTGAGAGAGATGTTTGAGCGATTCTCGTCGTGGGTCAGGCTTAAGAAGATCACGGCGTGGATATTACGCTACGAGAGCAACTTACGCAAGCGAGTTCTGCAACGCAAAGAGAACCAGGCAGCGTCACAGAAAAGCTTCGAAGAGTTATCAGCACTCGGTCATGTGAGTAAAGACTCTCACACTACCCTTAAAGTGCATATGAGCCCAAAAAATGGTTATTTTCACGAAATCTTGATGCTATTTCTGAAACAATGAAACAGAAAAAAAAAATTTGTGCAAAACCGTGATTTTTTACACGCTTTCAAAGTCCCATGTCAAGATATCATGTCCGTGGTTTTGAGGGCCTGGGTCCTACAAACGAGTGTGACGACATCAGAGTTAAACAGTTCACTTCCGGTTTAGAAGTGTCTCTCTGTTTTCCTGTGAAGGCACGCTATATCTTATAAGTCGCGGTACAGAATCTTCGATATTGGCCTAAAATTCAAGAACGACGACTTCAGGTTCCGAATGAGAAGACTGCTATATGTCTGATGACTCAGAATATAACTTTATATCGAGATATGAGATCGAAGTGGAGACTGGAATTGGTGGCAAAGAGGAAGCTACTACTGCTTCATGTCGCCGAACCGTACGCCGATGAACCCCTTGCTGATGAAGAATACTGAATAGGTTATAGCCTATGAACAAGAAGAAATTCGACGCCAACAGATACAAAATAGACTAGATGGAGTAACTGCTGTTAGTAATTGGTAAGTAATGTCTTGTTGTAGTTTATACATGTATGCAGTTTATCCGGGAGTTTACACTGCTGCTTGTTATGAACAAGTCAATATTCGCTCTATTTAACTCCGGATTCAATAATTCTTCAACTATTTCTTTTCAATTTTCTATCCTAAGGCGTATGTGTGGGAACTGCAGGGTTGACCTGCTCCAAAATGTTTACGAGGCGCAGTGTTGCAAGGAAATGGAGAAATGTATCGCACTTAATCCTGGCTTTGGAGAAGTGCTCCCTAATATTAGCTGCCAATAAGTATAAAACCCAAGACCGGCGTAGATACTGCCAAACTGGTTCAGAAGAAACGTAAGTGAAGTCGATGGAACTCGAACTAAATTCTATTCGCTAAATTATCTTGGTTTCAGTTCTTCAGCTGAGTAAATTATGTACAGTTTTCGATGATTCTTTCTATTTCCAAGGTACGTTTTTTTCGGGTTTCCTTGGAACACAAACACACAAAATTTAACCCATGAATAATTACTTTTTTTCGATGGATTTCCTCACAACAGACTCGTAGAACGAATGCGAATACATGTATATGGCCTCTTAATTTTGCTTGTTGTGTGATCAATAATCAATAGTTTTTCAAAGTTTTCGGTCTTTTGACTTTTCCTGGTTTATATATGTGGCCTGAATATGTTGAATACATGTACACTGTACCTAGTTTTATGTACTAATACATGTATATCAAAATTACTTTCCATTTTCTTATAGATTTCTCAGAGGTGTTTCATACAGGGAATTTCCACAGCTCATCTATATGGTTACTCAGATGGAGTACGAATATCCCACTACCATCATGTGCATATGATGCCAAGTTTTAAGTGCTTTTGTAGGGGGGGGGGGGGGGGGGGGTCATCAATGATTTGACCTACTCCGGGGGGGGGGGGGGGGGGGGTTGACATATCTGTCATGTAAAATGTAATGAAATTGTTGTTGTAATGCCAAGCCAATGTTTAGTCTCCAGAATACAAGAAACCAGTGGTTTAGAGAGCAGTAAGCTCATGATCAAAGGCACATCCCCAAAGGACAGATAATGCATCGGTGTCCAGGAAATTAGTTATGCCAATGCTAAGCTCTTTTTCATTTATGAGACTATGGACTTGAACAATGCATATGATGCACAGTACAATTTCAAGTTCCCATCCAGGAAGGAGGCAAGGTAGAGATTACCAGAAGAATACAATCCATGTACCGGTATATACATACATTCTTTCTTGCACATCCATATTTTTTTTTGGGGGGGGGGGGGGGGGTCAGTAAAGTTTTGAGCAATTTTATAGGGGGTTAAAATAAGTTTTAATTCATTTATAGAGGGTCATAAGTTTTAATGAGAAGTAGATGAAATGCCAACCTCCCCCCCCCCCCCCCCCCCACCCCACTCCCCCCCCCCCAAAAAAAAAGCCATAAATAATGAACACTCCCTTATATATTATAACCTGCCCATCTTTGTAACGTGTTTGGTTAGCTTATTGTCAGGCTGTTATAGCGTGTTTACCATATTTGGGCACTCTTTGTGGAATTTGTGTGATGCCAACCGGGAACTTTTAGGTGGCATATAGAACGTAGTCGAAACAGTTAAACTAATGTTTCATGTTATGATCTTCGTCGAGTTCTAGATAGTAGTTTATGGATAACTGGCAACACGACGATTTTCATTTTAAGACATACCATTTTATTTTCTAACTAATCTTATAACTGTAACAGCTAGGGGTCACTTAGACAATGAGGACCAATCACATTGCAGGATGAAAACAAAGCATGCCAAGTCATGGTTATTTGAGGCAATCAATGTTGAGCACAAGACAATAGCATTTCAACTTGCCCATCACAGGTTTGATCTGGTAAAAGGCAAATTTGGTGGACTAACTTTCTACTCAGTCTTTTGAAAGAAGAAAATCACATGGATATGTTAGGATTTGCAAGTTGACTATGTTTGAACGGTTTGTTTGAGATTTGTTCTTTTTGTCAAAGTGCGAGTTACAGTTAAGTTGCACAGTAACATACAATCATGTACTTTGCCCAACAGACTGGTGTAAATAAAAATAAATAAAGTCATACATACAGGTACATGTAACCACTACACCTTGTGTTTTCCTTGTTTATTTGCATAAATACTAGCAGCTTGCCACTTTGTTGCCCCATTTCAGATCATGTGACAGCTCTCAAGAGGATTCCGTTCATTTGTTTTCAATTTCTATCAATTTATGACATTCCTCTTGAGATACAGAGAAACAAAAAATTATCAAGGGTACAGTCAGGTGATCTTAACTGAGGCAACAAAGAGGCAAGCTGACTGGGTCTATTGTTAGACAGGGCCTGCAGGTTACCCTAATGCTGCCACATTTCTTTTTTTGGCAATGTGTTTACAATCAGATGGGATGACTTAACTCTTGGCTACCTGGGTTATGCTAGGGTTAGCTATTGTAAAAGGTTTGCTTGGGATAACTCTCCTACCTGGGACAACTTGCTGGCATCTACAAATTAGTACACATGTTGGTAACATTAACAGCAGTCCACGACACCGAAAAGCAGTAATCACTGGTGTCACAGAAAGAAGAATTAAGCCACCAAAACTTTTCTCTTGCCCACCGTTTGGTTTGCTATAATCCAAGTAATTTTCGCATTGGGTTGTTGACCTGGGCATTAGGTTAACCCAACTTTTGCGGAACTCTTGTCGCGCTCTTAGTCTCCGCTCACTCAGTGTCGCTGGTTTCACAGACTGAATCTTCACAAACTTCGATAGTTTTCTTCGTTTATTTCTACGTCCTCACTCCATTACAATCTGTGCGTTCTGATCTAACTGTGCATTACAAGCTTTCTTTGTATTCGAGTCCTTTGTTCAATGCGATTACAGTACTTGTCAATCAAGATTAAGTTTACGACAACTAATTACTTACTTACTAAACCAATAGCCTAAGCTTCTACAATTTACCGCTTCTGTATCATAACAATAGCTATTTCCTGGGCTATTTTACCATCCGAGCGTTTTCAATTAATTAAGGCTAAAAACTCTCGTTTTTTTAATTAGGCGCCATTGATGGCGGCCACTATAACTTCGCTGCTAGTATATTTCATTATATATTTACCAGCTAACTCGACTTTGACTCCCTGCATTGACTACCATACATGTCCTAAGAGAAATGGAAACTGCCTGGCTATCTGGAGCGACAATTCTGCATTCCTGAACAGATCTGGAAGCATTTATTTGGATCATGCTCTTCGCCTTCATGCCGTGGCTTTTAAGCTGACTAAAGAATTTCACCGAACAAGTAGAGCTCTCGTTAAACAGTCCAAGCATGGCATTACATCTCTGGCAATTTCGGGACATGATCCTCCAATTAATATTACGATCTTCATGGACATTTCTGTAAACCCTGGGCCTTCGACTTTACAACTTGATTTCAACTTTGGCGGGAACATAAATTCTGAAGTTCTCGTTCAACAACCATATTTGCATAACAATGCTACTTCGACTATAACTTACTCAAGAAGTCAATTACTGAGCATACGAGTTTGTGGATGTTATGAACCCTCATCCTTCATATTCCATAGTCTTAAGACTTACGGGATTTTTAAATATAGAGGTAAACGTGCTGGTCGTTCGAGTATAAATGGAAATTTAACTCATCGCCGTTTCCGAAATCTTATTCAAATTCCAAGTGACTTTTTTGTTCAAGAAAATAACACTTCAACAAAAGAACGAAATGTTTGCAACGTCAACAGACAGCGCGGTATTAATGAAAATAATCTTATTTACGTTCACCGCGATGCTTTGCGAACATTTAACAACCCGGTGAAGGCCAAGTTAACTCTTCTAAATGCAAGATCTGTCAGAAATAAATCTTTGCTCATTAAAGATTTTGTGGTTGAAAACGACATAGATATTTTATGCTTAACTGAGACATGGTTGGGGCCTGACGATGAGCAAGTAATTCACGACTTGGCCCCCAAAGGCTATTTATTACAGCATGTAGCAAGAGGAAGTAGAGGTGGTGGTGTTGGTATACTCTATAAACGGACATTTGATCTTAAGAAAGATCGTGTAAAACGCTTCAAGTCTTTCGAGATGATTGCAATGCAAATGTGCTCCTCGCCGAGTAATATTCTGATTCTTGTTATTTATAGACCGCCTCCCTCACATCGTAATAAACTGTCTACTGCGACTTTCATGGATGATTTTGGGGCAATGTTGGAACAATATGCTACTGATTCAAGATCACTTCTCATTGTCGGGGATTTCAATTTCCATGTCAGTGACTGCTCAAATACAACTGCGCAGCTATTTCTTCGCTTATTGGAGTCATTTAACTTGACGCAAAACGTACAAAGTCCTACCTATCAAGACAGACACATACTGGACCTGGTTATAACTAGACCTGGAGAACAAATTATTGGCACTATTTCTGTTAGTGATCCTGCTATATCCGACCACTGTGCAGTTACCTTTGACTTGGTTATTAAGAAACCACCATTTGAAAGGAAAGTTATAAAATCACGCAGGTTGAAACTGATTGATCAAGATTCCTTTAAGAATGATCTCATAAATTCTTCACTGCTAACTGCAC
Source organism: Actinernus sp. WN-2022 (assembly GCA_030867875.1). Classification (NCBI taxonomy): domain Eukaryota; kingdom Metazoa; phylum Cnidaria; class Anthozoa; order Actiniaria; family Actinernidae; genus Actinernus; species Actinernus sp. WN-2022. Next base: position 78,249,274 of record JAOWCC010001634.1, on the reverse strand, counting down.
CACCTGATAATCTGGATGAGTTAATCCAACTCTACGCCTTTGTACTCTCCTCGATACTTGATGCTCATGCGCCAGTTATTGAGCGAACTGTTACCTTACGCCCTGCTGCACCATGGTACACATCGGAAATCCGGGAAGCCAAGACTAAACGACAAAAGCTTGAACGCTGCTGGCGGCGTACTCGGTTGACCGTACATCGCCAGCTATATGTTGAACAGTGTGATGTGGTACGCAAGCTAATTGTCACCTCGAAGACTAACTACTATTCTGACATTATTAATGATCATCAGGGTAATCATAAAGTGCTATTCTCCACAATTGATAAGCTTTTACATAGGAAACCCGAGAAGCACTATACTTCTTGTGAATCACCAAATAAAATTGCGAATTTATTCGCCGACTTTTTTGAAACTAAAGTTGATCACATCAGAGAAACTTTAAATTCTGCATGCACTGCTGTTATAAACACTCCACCTGGTGCCATAGACTGTGAAAGTCGCTTTGAATATTTTGATACTATTACACCATTTGACCTCTCAAAGCTTATTAGCTCCTCTGCTTCAAAGTCGTGTGAACTCGACCCAGTCCCTGGCTGTGTGTTGAAGACTTGTTTGGACATCGTCATACCGATTATCACTAAGATCGTTAATACGTCTCTTGGATCCGCAGTGATGCCTTCACAATTTAAGGAAGCTGTATTACATCCATTGCTCAAAAAACAATCATTGTCTTTTGAGGAATTTAATCACTTCAGACCTATTTCCAACCTCAGATTTGTCTCAAAGTGTGTTGAGAAAGTTGCTGCTCTGCAAGTGGTTGATTACGTAAATAGAAACAATCTCGATGAGTTATTTCAATCCTCGTATAAGCAGCACCACAGTACTGAAACTGCCCTAATTAAGGTGCAAAACGATATTTTGAGATCTATTGACAATCGATGCTCTGTAATTTTGTTACTACTAGATCTATCTGCGGCCTTTGATACCGTGGACCATGAGCTATTATTAGGTCGCCTTCACAGTAGATTTGGTATTGGAGGATCTGCACTCAAATGGTTTCAGTCATATTTGTCTGAGCGATATTATTTTGTTAGTGTTGATGGGGGAGCTTCCAACTGGCGTAAACTTAATTACGGTGTACCACAAGGGTCGGTGTTGGGACCAATCTTGTTTCTCCTTTACACCTCACCTCTTGGAGAGATTATTCGAGGTCATGACTTGAACTATCATTTTTATGCCGATGATACACAGTTATATGTTACCTTCAAGTCATCATGCTCGATTCAGATGATGTCAGCTAAATTAAAAATTGAAGCATGTGTGAAAGACATTGACTTATGGATGGTTAGCAATAAGTTAAAACTTAATCGTGACAAGACTGAATTGCTGGTTCTGTCTGGTGTTCATTCTCCCCATCCACCTATTGAGTGTGTCAATGTCGGTGATGAAAGAATAACTCCATCTACTGATGCTAAGAATATTGGTGTTGTATTCGATGAAGTGATGTCTATGGACAAGCATATAACTGCTCTATGCAAATCTTTATTTTTCCACCTCCGTAACATTAGCAAGATTCGCCCGTATTTAAGCTTTAAATCTTGTGAAACTCTAATTTATGCCCTAGTTACTTCTAAGTTAGATTTTTGTAATTCCCTTTTATTTGGTCTTCCTAAGAGTACTATACAGAGACTCCAATATGTACAAAATGCTGCTGCTAGAGTTATTAGATTAGTTCGCAAACATGAATGCATTACGCCTGTTTTAGTTGAACTACACTGGCTGCCGGTTGAACAGCGTATTTACTTTAAGATTTTATTAATTACTTTCAAGGCTTTACATGATCAGGCGCCGGCTTATTTAAAGCAACTGTTGCAATCTTATTGTCCCGCCCGTAGGTTACGCTCTTCGTCCAATTACTTATTACTTAAACCAGTTACTAGACTTAAAACGTACGGCGACAGGGCATTTTCAGTGGCTGCGCCGGGCCTATGGAACTCTCTTCCATTGGATATTAAATGCAGTGAGTCAGTTAAAGTTTTTAAGAATAGACTTAAGACCTGGCTTTTTAAACAAGCCTTTAATTTATAGATTATCCTTGTTATATCCCATGTATATAATTTTTTATAATATAGTTTTTAATTTTTAGCATAGTTTGTATTATTAGATTCATTTAAATATTTGTATGGATGTAAAGCGTTATTGGTCTTAACGGAAATGACGCTATATAAATAAATAAATTATTATTATTATTATTATTATTAAGGTAATTGTTTAACGTTCATTATGGTAACTCATTACCAGAAATCACGGACATTTTGCGACCGCGAATAACCGAACAGTGGAGTTAACACACGGGCACAGAGCATGCGTACTGGCACTCGACCACAGGGAATCCAAATGCAGCTAAATCCCTCGTTTTATTATATTAGAGCCTGCATTTGGTCTAAACAGCGGTAATACCTCTGAGTAGTAAGCTGTTGGTGGAGTGAAGAATGGCGGACGAAATGTCTTCATCTCCTGTATGTTTTGACCTAAAAATGTGGGTTCCTTGGCAGGCTTCGGAATTGTAATGGCGGCTTCTTGTAGCCAAAAGTTAGCACTTTTCTGAGCAGTTTTGACCGAACCAAACTACGATGAAGAGCCTTCAAAAATGGCGATATCAAGGCTTGTTTATCTGTTGAAGCAAATTCGAAGACCAGGATTTTGCCTTCGTTGTTGGTTAGTGAGTACTACGTGGAGGTTTGGGATGTACTTCTTGGTAATTTACAAGGAATGTACGGCAGCCTGTGGTGATTTATGGCTGAAAAGTCGTATTATTTTTGACCGAAGGAAACGTGACTAGATTCATCAAATTTTTAAACTAATGGGTTTCTACGAGCCCTGAGTTTGAAACGCGAAGACCAGGAAACTGAAAGCTTTCCTAGAGGTAAGCCGGCTATAAAACATTTTATGTTTGATCCCATACATTTCTTTGTAAATGTTGGCCATCTTTAAATGCCCAGCTAAAGCTATGCATAATGAGCTATCCGCCATTTTGTCCGTGATTTCTGGCAATGTTACTACCGGTATAAATTAACTACCTGAAAGTTTCACAACACACTCCCTCCTTGACTCGTCTACGAGTCAAGCATGCTCCTAGTTTTCCAGCTAGCGTCTAAAGCTGCTGCGCGCCTTGGAGTGCTTCTCACTATCGGAGCCTCCACTGTTACCGTGCTCGGTAGCTCGGCCCGGTTCTCGCTTGCGCTATTTACCTCAAGAGGATAGAGCTTTTGTACCGGTCTGGACATGCGCATAGGCCTCCCCTTTGTGATGACTCGGATGTTTGCTCCTCTGACAACAATATCCCTACCTTTCACTAAACTCTCTACAACTGCCATCTTCCAACTACCTCTTTTACTGTTGTCCTCTTGCACTGTCACTACGTCCCCAATCTGAATAGCTCTTCCCTCTTTACCTGCCTTACTACGATGATACTCTCTGAGTCCTGTAAGATACTCGTTTCTCCATCTGCTCCAAAAATGTGCTAATCTAGTACTGAGATATCCAAACCTTTCCCTGCAGCTACTAGTACTATCTCTACCTACGTCGTCCGGTTCCACGAGTTCATCTGGCATAGACTTTATTCGCCGGCCAAAAATCAAATCTGACGGTGTTAACACTTCCTCGTCTGCCTCATTGTACTCGTACGTTAGCGGCCTGCAATTTAAAGTTGCCTCTACCTCCAATAACACTGTTATCAGCTCATCAAACGTTAACCTCGCATTGCCTAACACCTTCCTAAGACATCCCTTTACATTTGCTACCATTCTCTCAAAAAATCCTCCCCACCAGGGAGCTCTCTCGAGATTAAACCTCCACTCGATTCTCCTAGTATCTAGATCCTCTCTAACTGCTGGGTGGCTGAACAGCTCGTTCAATGCCTTCTCTGTTGCCTGAAATGTCTTGGCATTGTCTGACACTATAAGTGTGGGTGTACCCCTTCTGGCTACAAATCTCTTCAGACATCTCCTAATTAAACGCTGCTGCTGATAAATCTTCAACTAGTTCTAAGTGAAGCGCTCGGGTCACGCAACACGAAAATAAAGCTATGTACACTTTAGTCATACCTCCTGCTCCCTTGGTGTACATCGGTCCCGCGAAGTCTACTCCTACCTTTGAAAACGGAGGTGACTCTCTCACTCTGAACTCCGGAAGTGCTGCGGTAGGTGGCGCGCTATAGGCCTTGCCTAACAACTTCTTACACGTAACGCAACCCCCCACCACCTTCTTCACTAACTGTCTACCCTTTGGTACCCAGTACCGTGACCTAAGGTCGGCCAGTGTGGCCCTAACACCGCTATGGTGAACTCTACTATGACACTGCTATAATCAGCTTAGCTAATCTGTGGTCTTTAGGCAAAATGATCGGCCTCCTAGCGTCAAATTCTAAGTCAGAATTTACTAGCCTTCCCCCGCATCTCAAGATTCCAGCACCCTCGGTGATCTCCAGTTCACTTTCCAACTGCTTGAAATTGCCTTGTTTCTTTAACTCTGTCTGTGCCGCTTTCACCCACTCAATTTCTGCTTCGCTCAACTCTGTCACATGTAACATACCTGCAAATTTCTCTTCTTTACCGACTTTTCTCTTCAGGTTACTTACAAATCGCTTTACCCATGCAGTCACACGCACTAGTCTTTCAAATCTACCGTACCTGTTTATATCTATCACATTGCTGATGCCTAGCGTCTGCTGTACCTCTACTATCAAGGCTGATACAGTTTTCTTCTCTTCCTCACGGCTTTCTGGGATTTGCACATTTTCCTCCGCAACTGGCCATTCGCCCCGTTCTCGTGTCAACCATTCTGGGCCTTCCCACCAGAGCCTGTCTTCCTTGACCGTCGACGCTAGTGCCCCCCTGGACCCTATGTCTGCTGGGTTGTCTTCACCCGGGCAAAGTTCCCAATCCTCTTTGCTCGTCAACTGCAAAATTTTGTTGACTCTGTGGCGGACAAATTGCTTCCACTCCCCTCGGTTCCGTATCCAGCACAGCGGTCTTGCTATCCGACCAATACTTAGTGCCACTCACCTCTAACCGCGTCTCTAACGCCCGCCTTACCTTGTCCATGAGCTGGGCTAATATCCAAGCAGACATTAACTCTAGGCGAGGGATCGTCAGACTCTTTAGAGGTGCTACTCTGGTCTTGCTGGCTACCAGTCTTACGTGACTTCCTTCGTTCATCCGGTAGACGAGATATACCATGGCACAATAAGCTTTGCTGCTCGCGTCACCAAAACCGTGTAGGCAGCACTCGAGAACTTCTTCCTTTGTATGTTCATACAAACATCTGTGAACTGTAATTTCTTTCACTCTCGACAAGTCTTCAATCCACGCGTCCCATTTCCTTTAAGTAAAGCTTGTGCGGTCTGTAAAGCCACACGATTTCCGGTCCCAACATGCATGCTATTAGGGGCGCTAGCCGCGGCGGCCGCTTGGTCATTATTTACCGCCCCACTTCCCTCGGGGTTTTGTACCTCGTGCATACAAAGTGACGTATGGTGCTCGCCCTTACACCGCTTACAAGTTACCTTAACCCTACAATCCCGGGCTCTGTGGCCTTTCCTTACACATTTAAAACATCTACCATATTTACCCACAAGTCTCTTACGTTCCATGGGGTCCGTGATCTCGGTGCAGTCCTCATGCACGTGTCCGCCTCGGCAAAATGCACAGTTCTCTCTGCTTTGGCCCGTCAACAAAGTACTCGCGGTTGATGGCCCACTGCTTCTCTTTCTCCCTTCGTTTCTGTACATGTCATTATGCATTTCACCATTCCTCACAGTTCTGTCCTGACGATTTAGCTGATATTCTTCCCGCAGTTCGACTTCCTTTCCCACAGCATCAAGTAAATCCTTCATCTCCCACTCCAAATGATTTTCTACCCTCGTTATCGTCAGTCTCAAAGGCTCTGGCAGCTTTTCCAAAATAGAGGGAACAACAATACTCGAGTACCCGGACTCTTCCACGTTTAAAGCCACTAGTCCTCTATAGTGAGTCTTTACAGTATCGTAGAGTGCTCTCAGCCGTGAAGTATCTCTCGTTATAAACTGGCAACACCTTCATCAGCTCGTTGATGTGCGCCCTTTGAATGGCCGCTTTCTTCCCAAAACGCCTCTTCAACAGTTCTACGGCCTCTCCATAGTTCGCCGCCGTCAGCGCAAATCCAGCAATCGCTGACTTTGCTGGTTCTTCTACCAGTCCTTTCAGATATGAGAACTTGTCGATGTCTGAAAGGGCGTCGTTATGTTCAATGGCGCTCTCGAATGAGTCCCAGAACTCCTGCCACTCGTGCACTTTTCCCGTAAATTTCTTAACCTCCAGTTTAGGTAATCTCACTCGTACTTGCCTCCTCTCGTGTGCATGCTGTTCGTGTTGTCCCGCTTGAGGGCTCGCCGGCGGTGTAGTTGCGCTGCTGGAGCCAATCGCTCTTCGATTAACTTCACCGAAGTTTTCATTTTCGCTCTTAGGGTGCAACTTCGCTCGATCTCCTCGGCGATTTCTTCATCCGTTCCATCCTCATCCTCTATCAGCGGTAGTATTTCTTCGTCTAGCGTGATGATCGCAGCGAGTTGCTCTTCTAGCGAAGACTTCAATTGAAGCGCCTAATCTGCCTCACGCTCTCACTGTACTCGCTGCTCATGCACGCCGTCACTTCGGAGAATAACTTGGCCACGAACACTCGATGGCCTGTTCTCATTCTTTTCTTTTTCCTCAGTTGTTCGGCCATTTCCAAACCAACTCAGTATTTTCCGGCTCGAAGGACCACGTTTTGCGGAACTCTTGTCGCACTCTTAGTCTCCGCTGTCGCTGGCATGGTTTCACAGACTGAATCTTCACAAACTTCGATAGTTTTCTTCGTTTATTTCTACGTCCTCACTCCATTACAATCTGTGCGTTCTGATCTAACTGTGCATTGCAAGCTTTCTTTGTATTCGAGTCCTTTGTTCAATGCGATTACAGTACTTGTCAGTCAAGATTAAGTTTACGACAACTATTACTTACTTACTAAACCAATAGCCTAAGCTTCTACAATTTACCGCTTCTGTATCATAACAATAGCTATTTCCTGGGCTATTTTACCATCCGAGCGTTTTCAATTAATTAAGGCTAACGCTAAGGTAATTGTTTAACGTTCATTATGGTAATTACTACCGGTATAAATTAACTACCTGAAAGTTTCACAACACCAACCACTTTGTAAACAGGTCCTTGTTGAAACCACTCTGCTACAAACTACTTCAATTTCATGCATTAGTGCCATAATTTCCACAATAATATTAAAACACAGTTTTACAACTAATTAGTAATGAAATTTTGAAGTTTGTCAAATTTAAGAAATTGCTTTAATAGTGTTGGCTTTCTCTCTTGGCTGTTTAGCCAGCATACTGTGCATTGGTGCTGGGGTCATTTGCTCCAGTTCTTGGATATAGCACCAGAAAGTTGATCTTTTTCGAGCCCCAAGGAAAGTCTGGTAAATTTGTTCAACATAGTCTACAAAAGAATACCAAATAATTAATTTACTCTTGAGTAGGAGAAAGACTAAGTTGTTGCTCCTTTGTCTGAAACTGAGATTGCCCCTCTAGCTAGCTTCCACTTCAAATCCCGGTTCACTTGAAGTGGATTAGCTGTTGAAGTGGAAGGCTTCGGTTCCAAAGCATGAGGAGCTTAACCCGACTTCGGATTTCTCAGCGTGAAGCCTATGACGCCATCAAAATCGAATTACGATTTTGACATTTTGTGGTTTCAGTGTTGTCACCACTTTATTTAATATAACATAAACACTTTCGAAGATTATGCAGGTATAATTCCTGTGGAGAGCAGAAATTATATTCTTGCCGTCGACGCTCAAACTTCAAGGATGTACCCACGCAATCATGGAGGACGCTTTCCACTTAAAACAGGGTTTTTGGAGCTCAGTTACTTGACAAACTTCGGAAGTGGTAGGCGTTGTGATTGTAAAGGGAGAAAAATTGTCAAGAACAAGGCTTTTGACCGGTTCTCGAACGAGATTTGCCAAGTAAAAGTATCAGATTTGTGGCGGGAAAATGGTGAATGCGCTCAATTCTAATGTTTCTGGCCGGAAAGAAGAAACGCGGAAGAAGAGGGATGTATGTACGCCATTATTCTGTTTGGACTCTGTTGTGGGCTGCTAAAGCAGCACCAGTCTTGTTGGGATCATATCAAGGATTTTTGGTCTCATTAGAGTTCAAGCAAATAATTGACGCGTTGAACTCCTTCGACCTTACGCGTTCCGCTGTGATCGGTGAATCAGCGACAACTTTATAGGTAACCCTGAAGACTCATCGCATTCAAGTATTAGGAAACGAGCTGTCGTTTTAAATGGAAGAAGGTAAAGGAAACGAACGTATCTACATGTATCGCTGCGACTGTGTTACAATTTATTTTGTTTAAAGTTATTTATTAATTGATTACTTAATGATTTAAAACTGGCCTGTTGAATAAACCATTCGCGCGGGATTATCATTTTATCCTCGATCACGCGAATTTACTTAATCTGTTTAGTTTGTACTGTCATGCATATATATATATATATATATATATTATTTTAGTATATTGTCACTGCATGTGTATCTATATTTTGTGTATTTGTGTTTTTATATATTGCTGTTGTAGAATGCAGGGCCTACATTTTCTACCGAACAGATATAGCCATGTTTGATACGTCAGGTGATGGTTCAGGAAGCTGTAATGTTGGAGTCAACAATCTAACATGGAAATACAAGGGGAAACTACTACTTCACAAGCAGCTTATACTAGATTAGAAGTTAATTTGAAAGTGGGGTGAAATCTTACGAATAAACAGGCAAACCAAGCAAGCTAGAGCCCCTCTTGCTGCCTGTTTATGCCGGTCTGTTGTTTTCATGCATGGGTAATCCGTTACCTGAATTCCACAGCTGAACCTGGGCAGAAATTAGACCCCCTTACTGCCTGTTTATGTCTGTTGTTTTCGTGGGTAATCCGTTACCTGAATTCCACAGCTGAACCTGGGCAGAAATTAGCCCCCCCCCTTCCTGCCTGTTTATGTCTGTTGTTTTCATGGGTAATCCGTTACCTGAATTCCACAGCTGAACATGAGCAGAAATTAGACCCCCTTACTGCCTGTTTATGTCTGTTGTTTTCATGGGTAATCCGTTACCTGAATTCCACAGCTGAACCTGGGCAGAAATTAGACCCCCTTACTGCCTGTTTATGTCTGTTGTTTTCATGGGTAATCCGTTACCTGAATTCCACAGATGAGCCTGGGCAGAAATTAGCCCCACCCCCCTACTGCCTGTTTATGCATGTCTGTTGTTTTTATGGGTAATCCGTTACCTGAATTCCACAGCTGAACCTGGGCAGAAATTAGCTTTTTTTTTTCTACTGCCTGTTTATGTCTGTTGTTTTCATGGGTAATCCGTTACCTGAATTCCACAGCTGAACCTGGGCAGAAATTAGCCCCCCCCCTCTACTGCCTGTTTATGTCTGTTGTTTTCATGGGTAATCCGTTACCTGAATTCCACAGCTGAACATGGGCAGAAATTAGCTCCCCCCCCCTACTGCCTGTTTATGTCTGTTGTTTTCATGGGTAATCCGTTACCTGAACTCAACAGCTGAACATGGGCAGAAATTAGACCCCCTTACTGCCTGTTTATGTCTGTTGTTTTCATGGGTAATCCGTTACCTGAATTCCACAGCTGAACCTGGGCAGAAATTAGACCCCCTTACTGCCTGTTTATGTCTGTTGTTTTCATGGGTAATCTGGGCAGAAATTAGCCCCACCTCCCTACTGCCTGTTTATGTCTGTTGTTTTCATGGGTAATCCGTTACCTGAATTCCACCCTCTATACTGCCTGTTTATGTCTGTTGTTTTCATGGGTAATCCGTTACCTGAATTCCACAGCTGAACCTGGGCAGAAATTAGACCCCCCTTACTGCCTGTTTATGTCTGTTGTTTTCATGGGTAATCCGTTACCTGAACTCCACAGCTGAACATGAGCAGAAATTAGCTTCCCCCCTTACTGCCTGTTTATGTCTGTTGTTTTCATGGGTAACCGTTACCTGAATTCCACAGCTGAACCTGGGCAGAACCTTACTGCCTATTTATGTCTGTTGTTTTCATGGGTAATCCGTTACCTGAATTCCACAGCTGAACCTGGGCAGAAATTAGCCCCACCCCCCTACTGCCTGTTTATGTCTGTTGTTTTCATGGGTAATCCGTTACCTGAATTCCTCCCTCTACTGCCTGTTATGTCTGTTGTTTTCATGGGTAATCCGTTACCTGAATTCCACAGCTGAACCTGGGCAGAAATTAGACCCCCCTTACTGCCTGTTTATGTCTGTTGTTTTCATGGGTAATCCGTTACCTGAATTCCACAGCTGAACCTGGGCAGAAATTAGCCCCACCCCCCTACTGCCTGTTTATGTCTGTTGTTTTCATGGGTAATCCGTTACCTGAATTCCACAGCTGAACCTGGGCAGACATTAGCTTTCCCCCTCTTTATTGTTAGGGCTCTCTGGCTGGTATTCCAGTCTGCTTGTATATATAAACTGTGTAGTTCTGGTCAACAATTCAAGTAAAAATGTTAATTGTACTTCTTGGTTCCTGATAAGTCGTATTGATGCCAACGTTAGTGGAAAGAGCTAATCAGTTGTTTAAGATAGATGAACTTTATTTTAACAGGGTGGCCCATTCATCAACGTGGCTGGTGTCCAAAGTGGCCCTGTATCAATAAAATCTAGATACAATACAAATATCCTAAAAACTATGTACAATGTTAATATCCTAAAACTATGATTTTATTTATAGCATATACATATATAACACACATACAATATCATAATTAAGTACTAATGAAAGTGGGCTTTAACGGAACTTTTGAAAGAAGAAAGTGATTCAGTATGTTTAATATTAACAGGAAGTGAGTTAAAAAGTATTGATCTAGAAAATCTAAACGTACGTTTTCCAAGGCTAAGTTTCGGTGTAGGTGAGATGGATGTCAGCTTTTCTTCTTGTATTGTAAGTATGAAAGCCGGAATTTCTAGTGAAATAATTACCTAAGTATGGTGGAACTTGGTTATGTAAACATTTAAAAACAAGAACACATTTGTGTATTTTACGATAATCACTGTAATCACGCCTGAGAATGATACGGGCAGCTCGGTTTTGCAACCGCTGCAAGTTATTGCTACAGCCGGCGGACAGTTCTCCCCAGGTAAGCTTTTTTTATTAATCTAAATAGACACTTTAAAAGCATTATAGTGGTACAGTAAGATTTGGTCGAGTTGATTTTGGCGAAATGGGACTGAATTGTTTATAGGGTTCTCGGGTTTTCCGATGCGCTCGTATTATGTGTTATGATAACTGTGTAGTTCCGGTCAATACATATTTTCTGGAAGTTTTCATCTCGCCGGCAGAGTCTCGGCAAAAAAAGTTCAAAACGCTTTAGAATTCGCTCGAATTCCATAAAAAAATGTATGAATCTCTAATACTATTTCCTATCCCCACAAACATTTTATTTTTTGTATCTGGCAAACTCCCCATACACTTCCTTAACCTTTCGCAGCATGTTTTATATTTTGGGTCAGGTTATCCTCACCCCGCGAGAGCCCTAAACAATTCGACTTTCAAGTATTCCAGTGCGCTCGTACATGGAAACTAATTATGTGTAGTTCTGGTCATTAAATAAAGTAACAGAAGATTAACTATCGTGTTGATAGATTTTAATTACTTAGCGCTCTCGACTGGTGACAGCTTTTCCAATTACAACATTCCTATAAAACCATATACCAGTGTTTCAGATTACAGCTCCTATTGTTCTAAGGGACACTGTATGTCCCTTAGCAGTGGGGAGCCAAAATCCTAACTCGGGTAAAGCTCCTCATGATCCTTTGATGTCAAGATCTCTCAAAACCTAAAAAGACAGAGTAAGCTTTTGATGAAATCAATGGCAAGTTACAAATCAGTGGAAGCTGGGTGGAAGGAAAGCAAAAACGAACACAATATATACATGTGCGGCGTTATTTATCACCTTACGGCGCGTCCTTGACGATGGTTTCTCTGGCCAACAATCCCGATATCATCAGACTTAAGCCGGGATAAATAAGCCTTCTTTTGACTCTCGATGACAGTAAACTTCCTTACAAAGTCTTCTGGCTTAAAATAGTCCGAACATCCCATTCCTAGTGAGTGAAGACTCGCTTAGTCAATTCATCTTTTTCGCATTTTCTTGGCTTCTAGTCTTCGATCGTCCGCGAAAGGGATCTTGTGAAGTCCAATGCCTTTCTCTATCGCGCAGAATGCCGCGACACATCCGGGACATTTCTCAGAGCAAGCAGCGCTAAATTCAAAAGCTACGCAATGAATAGTAAGCCAAACAATAGAGAAAATGTACTCAAACGCACGAAGTAGGTTATGATTTTACTCATTTATTGAAAAACCATCTATTTTAAAGTTTAGGTTTCCACTGGCTTTTGTAGAAGAGATATCAATAAACAGTTTCCACCCTCAATCAACTTATTCGAGTGAGTGGAAATATTATCGGTTTTGACTTTAATTTGGGATATTTTTGAAGTTTTTACAGTGGAAAATGACGCTTGATTCACTTTGGAGTCAATTTTCACGTTCAATAATACTTCTATTTATTAGGTTTCGTATGGCAAAGTTAGTTTGATATATTACTAACTCGCAGCCGTTTTCTTGTACGAATCCGACGGCTATTAGTATTATCGAAATCAACATTTCTAGGAGATATGTTGACAACTCAGATTCGCTTGCTAAATTTGGATTTTGAACATTCCCGCGGGGCCTCACTGGACTTCTAAGCTCCTCCCCCATGAACAATAGCACATACGCCACCTAATTAACCATTGAATTGACACAATACAGCTCTGAAATCCGTAAAAGTGTGAAAATCTATTAGCTGAGTAAAAGGCAACCGCGACAAAACAAATCTTAGTGAGCTTTAAATAAAAACTATAATCTTAGCGCGTCAAAAGCAAATCATAACTTTCTATTCAGAATAATTCAAGCTTCAAATTGAGACGTTGTTCATGTTCATACGTTCTCTAGAAATACTTAAACCCTAAAAAAATCTCCCAGGCAGAGTTGGCGGCAAAGTCCATTCAATCCAAAGCTGAGTAAAGTCAAACGCGACAAAACAAATCTTAGAGAACATTAAATAGAAACTATAAACTTAGCTCGTCAAAAGCAAATCATAACGTTGTATTCAGAATAATTCAAGCTTCAAATTGAGAAGTTGCCCATGTTCGTACGTGCTCTAGAAGTATTTAAAAGCTAAAAACATCGCACCGGCGATCTCAAAGTTATAACTTTCTCCGTTTTATACGATTCATAGGCAAAAAAGTAAACCAACACGATTCTTTAATTTCTCAGAGATAAACTAAGCGGCGATTCGAATCATGGATTTAACCCAAAATTTACAAAGACAAGGTATCTTAAACTTCGAATCGATAAGTTTTAAGTCTGAATCTGTGTAATTGGCCCACCAAGGAAATAACAAGATCGAACAGACGAAAGGCTTTGCTTTTGAACTTCAGGGGCGGTAATGACAAATGGGCTTCTGATAAAACAACATTAGTTAGTGTGATGACCTTCTTTAACGAGCTTTGGGAGTCCAGTATTCCCATGAAGCGAGCAGTTGACAGTGATTGACATGTGCTTCATGTGATGTGGGAATAGAGTATTCCCAAACCGATTTGTCAAAAGCCAATAACAATCGCTCTCCCGCAGAATTAATTAGCAATGTTATAATTATTCCGTCCTCACTTTAACCTCTCGGCCGTAAGTACATGTCGCCGAGAACAAGAAAATGTGTACAACCACCAGCAAGACAATGATAAGGTATATTACTTCAAAAAGATTTGGACTTTCGCTTTCCGAATACCACAACAGAGTGATAATTATGATAGTCTTTCACATGTACTCACATGACGTCACAGCCAATATATTTGGCTTCAGTCTTTTTCACGGCCCTGACTTCCACAGGCTACCCAAATTGCTGTTTTATGGCAACTTTAACCCTCGCAAACAAATAGTAAATCTGCTCAGATCGAACTTTTTCTTATGCCATTCGACAGCTAATTTTATTGTCAATTTTTATAAATTGAAATATTTTTGGGCTCATATGCACTTTAAGAAGAGTAGCAATCTGCACAAACTCGACCCTATCCTAGATGATGGTATGATGAGGGTCACACCGCGGCAAAACGGTATGCTCCGCTGGCCAAAAGAACGAAGGCTCTGCTATCAAATACAAATTACCGAGGGTTTCAACTTTTTTAGTAAATAATTGTATAACTTAGTAAACTCACAGTGAATTACAAATTAAGAAAACTTAAACCTGTTAAAGTCTTAGGCTTAGCTTTTAAGTAGTTTTCTTATTTTTTGACAAAACAGTTCACAAATGGATGCTTTTAAGCTGAAATTTTAAAATCACGGGTATGTGCCTGTTGTTTCATTTCAGTTTTCGCGGGAAACTGGGGGCGGCCGCGCGCCGACAAGAAATAGCAAATACGCATGCGCGTAACGTTTTGCCGCGGTGTGGATTAGGGTAGGAGGACGGCTGCAGCGCGCACCAATAGAAAACGATGCCAAACACACAATTATTCTACCTAAGAAGCACCATGTAGTCAAGTTTATCGTTAACTTCTATCATGAAGTATCCTGTCATTCTGCCGGAGTTGAGTACACGTTATCATTGATCAGGCAGAAGTTCTGGATCATTAGCGCACGACTCAATGCGCGCAACATAGTCAACACGTGCTTCGATTGTCGGCGACGTCAATCGCCAGTATTATAGCAGAAAATGGCAGGTCTACCGGAGAATCGAATAACACCATCTAAGCCATCGTAGATTGCTTTGGTCCGTTCACAGTTCGCCGAGGATGGACAATAGCCAAGAGGTATGGAGTATTGTTCACGTGTCTCGCTATTCGCGCAGTTCACATCGAAGTTGTCTACTCAATGGACACCGAGTCATTTATCAACGCTCTGCGACGCTTCATCGCTCGAAGAGGAGAGCCAGAAGAAATGCGGGCGGATAACGGAGGTAACTTCGTGAAAGGCGAAAGGGAGTTACGCGAAGCCATACAAGCTTGGAATCAAGAACAGATTCACGAGTTCCTGTTACAGCGCAACGTCAAGTGGATGTTCAATCCACCCGCTGCATCTCACTACGGAGGAGTGTGGGAAAGGTGCATCAGGACCGTCAGAAAGGTGATAAAGGCACTGCTGAGAGAACAACTACTCGACGATGAAGGTCTCAACACGCTGATGTGCGAAGTGGAATAGATTGTTAACGGAAGACCAATCACCAAGGTATCGAACGATCCGAAGGACCTCGATGCGCTAACTCCTAATCATCTACTGCTGCTTCGAGCGGGAACAGTTATGCCTCCCGGAGTCTTCTCCAAGGATGATGTCTACAGCCGTCGCAGATGGAGCCAAGTGCAGTATCTCAGTAACATATTCTGGCTACGCTGGATGAGGGAATACATGTATCTACCGTCACTACAGCAGCGTCAAAAGTGGAACAAGGCGCAGAGGAACTTGGCAGTCAACGCCATCGTACTGCTCATGGATGAAAGTACACCACGCAGCATCTGGCCTCTAGGACGAGTGCTGGAAGTCTATACCAACCGCAAGGATGGACTAGTACATTCAGCTAAGGTTAAGACGAAGTCGTCGGTGCTAGTGCGATCCGTCGACAAGATTGTGCTACTGGAGACTGCTGAGACGGCAAGCAAGTGTGATTAGTTAGTCTATATCAGCATTAGGGACATTTATAGTTAAAAGAACCAAGAACATTTATCTATGTTACAATATAGTAGGTTAGTACTATGCGTTTCAAATCTTTATTTGTTTGGTAAAGTCTAACGCCTTTAAGGGGCCGGAATGTTAGTTTTAAAACGCATGTCGTCCGTTTCCTTAGAATTTTCTAGCAGATGAAAATAGTTATTACTGTAGCTATGACGCGCTTAAATAGCTATGACAATTTAGTTGAGGTATTGTTAGTTTTTACGCCCTCTTCCGTTATGAAACTTGCCGCGAAAAACAGCTTTGAGGGCAGAATGTACGTAATTTCCGCTACTCCCAATACACGCACACGTAGCAAGTGTAATAAAGCAAATGAATGCGCATCGGCTTGCGAAGCCAGAGTTTATTCCGCTATCATGCTACGATCATAAGATCAGATATCCTGCTACAATATCTGCAATGTGCTATCTTTTGGTGCAAGCGTAAACCAAAGTAAGTGTATCATATATTTCTTTAAAGTTATCACCGCAGAATTTCTATTGTGATTATCGCATAACGAACGCAGCTATTTTAATAGAATCACGCTAATCAATCAATCATTACGCTATTCAACAATTGTTACGCTACTAGTTGTCTAAAGATGTACTATATGATTAATCGAAATTGTGATTTAGTCTGCTCAACGCTATCAAATTCAATTCAATGCTAGTTATCGTATTCTCAGTATGTACATGTATGAGCATGTTATTCTAGTTCGTAGATTGTTTATGATTATTTAATGTTATATTTCATGTTTCTATGCTCAGATAAGTTAGACTGTATTTTGTAATCCATGTTTCAGTCCGAACCTACAATCTCTACAACCTCTATACAATCGCTACATTTCCTACAAAACCTACCTTTCTACAAAATCTGCAATCCTTACAAATTTCTGCAAACCTAATCGATTCTACAATCCCGCTAAGTTACGTAATATAATGTTGACATTCAATACTGTGATTAAAGTTAGTTGGTATATAATCAATCTGTGGAGTTCGGATTCATTGACTTGCACCACCACGCTACCCCTGTAATTGTTGAGACTAGAGTATCCGCAACCTCTAGAGCATTAATAGTTACAATACGTATACCTTTGATTTACTTCCAGGAAGAAAAGACGTACAGTTTTGTAGTCTACCTATTGCAAAATGTATACTGACTGTTCAAGGTGGGAGTGGGAAATTAACCTTTAAACAAGAAGTTCCGGTATAAAAGGTTAAGCCCCTCCTATTTTAACGCATGGCGAACTCGAAATTTGAAATTCAAATTACAGAGCAGTGAAAAACATAACTCGGTTAGTGAATCAACCTCCTGTTAAAATGCGAAATTTTGATGGTTTAAAATCAAAGAACCACACAGGAAAGATAGTTGTTTATTAACGACCTTAGGCGGTATTTTATAACTGTTTACGAACTCTGTAGCCTTACTCTTAAAGTTTGACAGTTATTTGTTTGATCTCAATTGCGCGCGATAAGCAATCAGTAGGGAGCATTCAAGCAGAGCATCACAGAGATGTTCATTCGACAAAGGCTGAGTGACAACTGAAGTTGACAATGGCCTAGCCGTCGCCCTGTTATACCAGAACTTCCTGTT
The DNA here is from genome assembly GCA_030867875.1 of Actinernus sp. WN-2022. Lineage (NCBI taxonomy): Eukaryota > Metazoa > Cnidaria > Anthozoa > Actiniaria > Actinernidae > Actinernus > Actinernus sp. WN-2022. Next base: position 78,231,830 of record JAOWCC010001634.1, on the reverse strand, counting down.
TAACATATATTCAGTGAAACGTTCTAACTAAAGTTAATAAACGATCGATTTCGTATGCTTTTACATGTATATTTGTGGGAAACGTATTTTTTATTAGGAGCGTTACTCTCGTGCACACGCTTTTTAAAGCTTAAACACTTCCAGATCCTTAAGGTGAAAACAAAACTATTCAATTTGTCAAGTACTATTTACAGTTTGAATGACCGAATTGTACCGGATTTACAACGGCGAGCCATTAGGCGATATCCGATACAATTCGGATGCGAATATTGTAATAGTATTTATGAAATGAGCTGTATAAAATTGAAAACATTTCTGAAATCTTGATGAAGAGAGTAAAACAAGAGTTCGGCGCTAAGTGTACGTCACGGACATGCGCAGTGCAGTGTGCACATAAACAGGTCCCATAATGGCGAGACGGTCCATCAAGACAGACGTTTTACCTTGTTATTTTACGCGGCTCTGGATAGGGCAGGCCACTAACCACTAGCCTATTTCTAGTTTACTCTTCTAAAATCTTTTCAAGAATTATAGTTTTCTATTTCACGTTGCAGGAAGTCTCAACGTGCTGTCTCACTGTGACTGTCCCACCCCCTGTAACCACACCGAATACACACACGAACTGTCCACCTCAATGTACCCGTCCCCTATGTATTCGCATCGCATACTAAAGGTCAAGGGATACACCATTGACTATCAGAGGTAAGTCTCCATATCTGACGGAAATGCAACAGTTCATGTTTTCCTTAGGACTGTAATTAAAGTTGTAAATACTGAAATGGTGTTCTCTAAATTGTCAGTTAAATCTTGCGCTTTTTTGTGCGTGTTTCAAACGTATTTTTTGAATGTAGGAAACGTTGAAGTAGTTTGCAGTTGAAACATTAATAGCAAGATACTGGGAGAGCTTATTGGATCCGCCTTTCTGATACAAGCTCACCTAATCAGCGCTTGGCAGTAATATTAAATATATAAAAAAATAGGAATGATAATTTAATTGGTTCTCGAAAGTAAATTAGATACATCGACGATGCATGCCACTGAAAATAAGACCAAATAATCCACAATCTAACATAAGTTTCTCTTTTAAGAAATCAAAACAGATTTCGTGACTACATATAACGTTATTTAGAACGGATTTCGTATGAGTGCGACAAAAATACGGCATGTCCGTAGCCTTACCGTAACCGTACAGTAACTTACCCGATCGTAACTCTATCTGTTATTTTATTGGATCAGAAAGACACAAACAATTGGAAACCATTTCAACGCCACGACATGTCCGCACCGTACAGTGCAGTAAGTCATTGCCGTATGATCTTGCCCACAAGAAACTAATTCTCTGCTGTACCTATAGACCGCCGGATTCTTGTTGCGAGTCACTCATCGAACATCTTAATATTTCTTTGACAAAGATACCAGCGGAATCAGAAATAATTATTATGGGAGATTTTAACGTTGATTATTCGTCGAAAAAATCCGATCATGCATATCAGCTAAAACAGAAGTTACAAAGATTTGCAAATACAAATGGCCTCGACCAGCTAATCAACAGTCCCACTAGGGTATGTGACCAATCTAGGTCAGTTATTGACCTGGTGTTTGTGAATAACAATCACCGCATTGTTGAAAGTGGAGTACTTCTATCCACAATAAGTGATCACTTCACCGTCTATTGCACGATAAAATCTGGTGTCCCTAAGGCCCCGTCAAAGACAATAGAGTACCGTTCTTACAGGAATTACAACAAACAGTCTTTTGTTCGAGAACTAAGAGAGATAAATTGGAGTATTTTGGATGACAAGGACGTAAATTCCGCTGTTGAAACATGGAACTACTTATTTTATGAAGTCGAAAACAGTCACGCGCCCATCAAAAAGACTCGCATTAAAGGTTTTCAGGCTCCTTGGATGACAACCGATGTGTCAAACGCCATGCGGGACCGCGACTTTCACCACAGAAAAGCCATCAAAACTAACTCCGAGTATCATAATCATTGGAGGCTTTTCAAGAAAACAAAAACTTTCGTCAATAAACTAGTAAAGAAGTGTAAGGCTGATTACTATATTGATTTGATTAACAGCAACAAAGGCAATGCAGGTGCCCTGTGGAAAACTCTAAATGAGATTACCTCTCGTAAGTCTAAAGGCAGCTCCTCTGTGACCTCTATTCATGCTGATGGTGTTTCGTACACAAGTGCTTCATCTATCGCTGGTACTAAGCTGGCGAACAAAATCAAATCCCGCGTATGTTACGTTTGGTAAAACGTCTCCTTACATCATAATTCGACTGACACTAATTTGGCTACATTTATAGTTTTCAGCCCGTTAAGGAACAATTTGTGCGTAAGCAGCTTAGTAAACTTAAAACGAATAAGGCAATAGGCCTTGATGGAATTAGTGCACGCCTTCTAAAGGACTCAACTGCTGCTATAGCCCCCGCTTTAACAAAGCTATTCAACCGCTCACTCTCGTCCTCTACTTTTCCCTCAACCTGGAAGTCAGGGAAAGTGACGGCTCTTTTTAAAGCAGGCGAAACAACAACAACAACAACAACTTTATTTAAATACCACAAATTATTATATATACAGTTGAAAGGGAGATTGTTCAGAAGTAGGGTATTTGCTACCCAGAATAACTATATAAAGCTAATCTAGCTAGGTAGCGTTACACAATATTTTTCTAACATTGTAGAGTCGAACAAGTAGCATATTATAGTCTCACACATATACACACATTGAGACACAAGTATAGAACAAGAACAAACAAAAATAAACAAATAACAAAACTACGAGACTGAGGGAAGAAACGATATTAGTATGATTCGATTTTGCAATGTTTAATTGAACGTTTAAATGAATAAAAGCTAGAGTATTTTAATAGATCATCAATATCGTTCCAGATTGTAGCACCTTTGAATCGAATATTGAATTTTCCGAAGTTCGTTCGAACAGAAGGAATACAATACGACGATCTTGATGCCAATCTTGTATTATACTTGTGTCTTGAAGAGATTGTTTGAAAAAAGTTATTAAATACAGCGAAAGAAGCGAAAGAAGCGATCCAAGTAACTACAGAGCCCGGCATTACTATTCTGCCAACCGTCAGTAAGATTCTTGAAAAAGCCGTGCATACACAGGTATATGCCTATCTTTTAGATAATAATATGTTAACATCTCAGTAGACAATTCCGTTTTAGTCCCAAACTCTCTACAGAGATTGCGCTGACGCATTTCACTGACCAAATACTGAAAAAAATGGACATGGGTTTTGTTACGGGCGCGGTCTTCCTCGATCTGTCGAAAGCTTTCGACACCGTGGATCATTCACTTCTACTAAATAAGCTCACTAGTTTGGGCTTTTCGAGTCCCAGTGTGGAGTGTTTTAAATCTTACTTGTCCCAGAGAATGCAAGTTACTTCAGTTAGTACTGGCAGCTCATCAGCCAAGCACGTACCCGTTGGTGTCCCACAGAAAGCGTATTAGGGCCCCTCCTCTTTATCATCTATATTAATGAACTGCCATCTTGTGTGAGGTGCTGCGATGTCTCTCTTTACGCTGATGACACAGTCATATATTACTCTTCAAACGATGTAAAGGACCTTACAAACAAATTGAACTCGGACCTGAAGATTTTTAGCAAATGGTTCAATGACAATTTATGAACTCTTAACAGAGATAAATGTAAATTCGTAGTTTTTTGTAGTTCGCGTAAGTTAAGTTCCTTTAGTGGTTTATCGCTAGAGATAAACGGTTACCTCCTAGAACGGAAGGAATCTTTTAAATACCTCGGTATTCAAATACAACAGAATATGAGCTGGGCTGAATATATTGATGCCCTAAGCAAGAAAGTTTGTCAGAGGCTTTGAGCACTTCGCCGTGTGAAAACCTTGCTTCCATTAGATGCCCGAATAACACTGTATAATAGCCTTATTTTACCTTTACTTGCATGACTATGCCGATTTAGTATGGGGCGACAAAAACAATGTAGTTCTCATGGGCCATTTACAAATTTTACAAAATAATGCTGCCAGAACAATCTTAGACCTACCTAGATACCGCACAAATTGGGGAAAGCACTGCTTTTGCGTTCCAAGCAATCGAAGACTGGAACGCATTAGACCTCAATTCGAAGATCGCTGAGAATTTGATCGTTTTTAAAAGTTTTAAAAAAGTAATAGCACCATTGTCTAACATTATATAGTATTCTTAGCATTTTAGCTCTAGTTCTTAACCTTGTATAGCCTTTTAGTCTTCATTATTACTTTTAGTTATGCAGGATCTCCCTGAAAATCACAGTACGTGAGGGAGTATTTCCTGTAGAAATATTGTTATTATTAATATTATTACTTACAAGAAATGCACTCTAAACACCATTTGAAGAGTTGTGCGGGGTATACGAGCATCTGCACGAATGTTTCTACAACTAATTCAATGTTTACATTTCATTTACGAAATAGAAACTAATAAAGTTCAAGAAAATCTCAAAATTTATGTCTATATATGTATACATAGCGTCATGCAAACACACGGTTAACAGCAAATAGAAGATGATTCTCCATCGTAGGATTAGCAACATGTAAATGATATAGAGAGTTCTTACTTGTCGATCCAACTGAAGGGTGCTAACACGTTTTTTTCCTACAGGGAAAATTTGGTGTTTGTCCAGGTTAACTACAAGTCCTTGAGCTACGAGCTACAGGAACAGACACCAGCTTTCGAGAGTGTAGCACTATTTGGTAATACATAGAGTAAAAAAGAATTATATGCATATATTTTCACACTTTTGAAACCTTTGAAATTGATGCAAGTACTTTGGTACTTTTTAGGAATACAGCTGTTCCAAAAAGGTTGTCCCGGCCAAACAACAAACGAGAAGCGACATTCCCAGCCCGAAGTGGATTGTGGTTATAACTGACCAGCTGTGCGAAACGGATAAATTACGGTGTAATTCAGAAAATCAATTCGCTTTATACTATTAATAATTATAAATATTCGCCTTAAACGTTTTGACCCCAAAAACTAAACGAATATATTCACCAGACTTCCTGTCGCTTGTCGTTTTCCAGGACAACCTTTTTAAAATAGGTGTATACATTTTTACATTTTTTTAATTAGTCTTTTTCCTGTTTAGCAGTTATATTTTATTTTCTGGAATATCCTAGTTATCCTTTTAAGAATTGTAAACATTTTATAATTAGAATCATTATACAGTTAACTTTTATCTCTTAGCAAAAGAATAGCCACCTAGTGGAAATACCTTGGAAATATTCTTATAAAAAAAGTTGGAAATATAAATGTTCATTTATTGTCTATTTCCATACAATATTGTGTAATTGTTATGGACATATTCTGGAAATGTTCATGAAATATGGATTTCCAAAGCCTCCTCCCCAGGCTTTTCGTTTACGCGCTGCTGGATAATGTGACGTCACTGCTTCGGTTTAGCACACGCCAAGAAGCCTGGCCAAAACCTCTTGAAAGCGAAATCGAGGTCTATGGTAGATTTTCAGAGGTCAATGTAATATAATTTTGTACCATAGGTCAAAAGCATAAAACTATTTTTGCGAGAGTTAACCCGAAGGTTTTGCCAGGCGTCTTGCTCGGGAGTCGTAACGGCCGCCATTTTGAAAAAAAACACGCTTGGAATTTCATACTGTGGAGAGGTCCAGTCAGTCTTCCTGTGGTAAATAGTCAACTGGCAACAAAGAAATTCCAATAGGTGAATCATAACCAACAGTCTAAAGTATATCAGCCACTAAACTTTCATGATCAGGAAATAATTTTGGTAAAAGGCTGAGATAAGCTTTGTACAATTAACCTTTTTTTTTTCAGGTGAGATCGGAGGTAGCATGGGTCTATTTCTAGGATGCAGTCTACTGACACTGATTGAATTCATCGACTTTTTCTTCGCCTTCATGTGTGAGAAATACAAGTAGCAAGATAATATTCCCTTTGAAAAAACGAAACACTAACTATAGATGGTTTGCACGCAATCCCCAGAGATCCAAATGACAAAGGGCATGGCGGCCATGTTGGTGTACAGAACAAAAGAAGCTAATGAAGAATCTATTGTTAACTGTACACCAACATGACGGCTATGACGTAAAGTGCAAAGGGTCTATTGGAAATTGTATTGTGCATGTGAACATTGATATGAGATAATTGTAGCTCATTATTTATCTAATAATACCTTAAGTTTATTTTACATCTGAGTTATCAGATCATTGCTTAACAACAGCACCAATATAACCTTATTTGTAGTTGAACAGCTTAAACGTGATATAACAAATTACAGGGACCCGCGGTTGGGTACCTCACGGACTCATTAATTTTCCAAGATTTTTTTTTCTGTGTCGACCTTTCGTGCCGTCAACCAATCACATTGCGCATTGTTCACGTGAACACATACACATAGAAACCATGTCATGTGACATGTCATGACTGTAGAAAGAACTGTAGTGAAATATAGTGACAAAACCATTACAGAGTGCAACGAAGAGCCACTAGACTGATCATCAAGAATAAATCAATGCAAGACTGCATGACCTGAACTTCAGTACTTTCTTTAGCCTCAATATTTAAGTTTTCTCTTTAAGTGTATGTTAAGTCAATACGACCTTAACTTGACCGAATGCCTGGAAACTGCAGAAAGTTCCACATACAATCTCAGACACACAGACTACTCATTTAAGATCAGATACTCAAGAACGAATGTTTTAAAATGTTCATATTTCCAAAGAATAGCTAAAACCTGGAATGAATTACCATTAACTTTAAATTGCCACTACGACGAAAATTTACCATTTCGATTTGCCACTTTTTCAGTGTCAATAGGTCAATCAGTATTTGATATATCCGAAATAGTAAAAAATATTCCAAAATGAGCATGTTAAACCACAAAATTTTAGGAGAGTTTACCGGTAAAATCATGTCCGTCATTTCTGGAAGCCGTTCTCAGTATTGAGCGGAAGTGATGTCATACACTTAATACGACAACCTCGTGGCGCGAAATAGTGTGCATAAAAAAGTAGCCAACCTCGCAAACATAAATATAACTTTCTTCTTATGTACGTGAAGACGTCTGTTTTAGTAGAAATATGCCTCCAGGCGTTGTCCTCTCGGCAGGCGAGCGTTAATTAAGTGTATGACATCACTTCCGCTGAATTAGCCTTTGTTTAAAGCTGAACAAAGGGAACGGCCTCCAGTAATGGCGGACGTTTAGATTCAATATTCGGAGCTCAAAAACTAGACTTCCTGTGGTTGTATCGAAAAACATTTTGAACTGGAAATAATATATCAATTCTACTTTATGAATATGCAAAACATTGATATGTCAAACTTTGATCGTAGTGGCATTTTAAGAAAATCTAAATCTCTCGACGAATTTAAGAAAGAACTGAAATATCATTTGCTTAGAACTGCATGATGCTAATATAACAAACTAAATCGAGCACTGAGTATTACTGACTTTAACCATATGATAGGATAATTTATACTTATATGTATATACGATGTAGGTAGGTTTTATAGTTTATATATATGCAACTTAATAATTAGTAGATCGACAATTGATTTTTAATTTGTCATGTATTTATTACTTTTTATCGGCTAGCCCTTACTATTTAGGAAAGTAGTTTCTGTTTAGGGCTTCTCTCAATACCTGTAATATTTATTTACTTTTCTCATTTACATGTATGCAGTACTGTAAAACTATTAAAGTAAAAGTAAAGGATGGACAGGATATAGCTTCATTGGACAAACTAGAGAAAGGCCTAATGTCGCCTATAATATGGGATAAATATAAACATTGAGACATTTATCTAGTAGTAATCGGAACCTGCAGTACGACAGAGCAGAAGACTGTAAATTGTAAACGTGTGTTACATGAATAAATTTATTTACAGTAAAAGGTCAACTTCTTTAATTTACATATGAGAAAAACACATATCTAAGTCACCAACGCATTCTCCCCGTTGAATTAAGAACTATCCTCAATGAAAACGCGCTTGAAATAATGATCATCCACAAACCTAACCCTAACCATCGGACAAGTTCACTGGTAAACGATGGGTTCTCACTCACCTAGAGCTAGGGTTTACAGGTAAACAAGAAGAGAGGGTAAACGCTTCTACTCAGGCTCGAAATCGTAACCCTTTGCGTGTACAGCAGTGTAGTGCAGACGCCATGACTACTACACTAAGCCCGTCTACCGCTGTTCGGGATGTGGCGAATGTTTATCTTTATCATGATTATTGACTGTTTTTTTTATAATGTCATTCGAATTAACGATTATCATTATTTCAAGCGTGTTTTCCATTTAACGATAGTTGTTAATTCAACGGGTAGAATGTGTTGAAGTTACATATGAGAAAAACAAAAATATTAAATTACAAATATACTGACTAGGGGAGCAGAGAGTGAAAATCACTGATAACTTCCCTACCCTACTCCTAGTAAATAATAGGAGTAGGGTACCACCCCTCCCCAGTGACGATGCCCTAGAATGGAATGTATGGAATGTAAATAATTTAGAATATTTAAAAACATTGGGCGTGGTGAAGACAAGGCGCGGGTGACGATCATGTTTGCGCCCTTTTCAAGATGTCAAAATTAACCGCGAACTTGTCTATTAGTGGCATTATTTATTTAATTAACGTTAAGGACTCGTCAAAAATTAGCAGGGAGAGGAGGTGTGAAGAATGAAATCAAAAAGTCTAAAAATATGTAACCCTACACTGGACAATGAGTAGGAAATATGTTGACCCTCTCCTTTTTGCCCCTTTTCCGCTATAACCAACCCCTTTTCAGTTGCATGTTTATGACCCTCCATTTTGGGGGGTTCAAAAAAATACGACTCTCCCTTTCTCCACCCCCTCTCCCTGCTAATTTCTGACCAGTCCCTTAAGTAAGAATTTCATACCAAGTACCGATCGAGGTTTCCCTAGCCTGTTCACAGGCTCTAGATACTGGGGAAAATGACGAAAATAAAACGTGGCGTATCCAGTCCTCCTCTTCTCTTTTGTCCGTTTTGTTTTTTTAGTATCCAGGGCCTGTGAACAGGCTAAGGTTTAATTTCCCGAGAGCCGTAGAGATTAGAACCGAAGGTTCGAGGTATGAAACTGACAGTATATCACATTTGGCGAGGTTTTCTCAAATATAACAATGGGCCTTTTGCAGGAATACAATCACGTGGTTGTACTGGACAGCAAACAAAGTTGACTTCACTTGTACGATATCTGAAGTGTTATTAGCAAAACCTGTATGTAAATGCCATTTTCTACCTCCGATCGATTGTCGATCTTTCTAAAAATAGATTGCCGTCCAGTATCCATGGCAATGCCTTTCCCATGGGGAACTCAATTCATTCGTTAACGAATTGTTACATCAGCACCGACACCGACTGTTTCCTGCAAAAGGCCTATTAGTCCAGTCATCCTATGATTTTTTTATGGTCAATCTCAAACAAATTGCAACAAATTTTTTCTCACCACCAAATGATAGATAGCGATCCACTTAGTAACATACTAAAAATCCCCCAAAATCCGCGTGGTGGAACATGCTCAAATTTTGCATTACATGATTTCGAGCTATCACCACAGGGTACCCGCGTCGAGAAAAGTCTTGGCTCGAGTAAAAAAAATATTAAATGTTGTTTTGCCTATAAAGGCACTCAACCAAGCAAAACAAATATCTATGCAAATAAAACAATGTTCTAAATTGAATTACTACGAAATAAAATGGATTTGAACAGACCCCGGCTCCCACATATATATACAAGGAACGCCTGGCGGTTTTCGTGTCGCTGCATCCTCTGTAAGTTTAATGCTGAAGTTCTCGATGATTGCACTGACTTTTTTTATCCTTAATACTTGTAACAGGGTCATGTATTGGAAAAGGTAGGTTTAAAATACTTTGTTATTGCTTGATGTATCTTATTAACGGGAATCTTATATCGATTTCTTCATACATCGCGCGCGCCGGGCGATATTACGACTCACGTGTTGATGTAACAGCTAGGTGCCGAATACCAGGCTACTTAATTCACCAATATAAATCTCAATTATTTTATCCAAGTGAATCTGGTGTACCAGGAGGCGTATACAGACAATACATAATGGAGATCTGTTGTTTCTGTGGTGAGCCATTAAACGATGGTAAACCTACCGCCGTGTTGACTCAAAAAGGATGTGATAGTATCAATCGTCTAAGAAAATCAGGCCAAGAAAAACGAATCCCAAAGTAAGTCAGGAAGAAAATACATCTATCAGTCGACGGTCTGCCACGCCCCGATTTATATGGAAAGAACACTGCTTCTTTTGCTGCCAACCCGCAAAGTATCATGGTCGCAAAAGAGGATATGAATGATGTTATTCCTGTTGGAACAAAGGACTTTAAAGATTCCATAAACGAAACCTGCAAAGCAAGAAACGATGAATGGGCAGAAACAGTCCGAGGGAAACTAGAGTATGCACAGGACCTACATGCTGCAGATGTAGTATATCACCAAGCGTGTAGCGTTCACTTTCGTACCGGAAAGCAGGTCCCAAAAAAACTTGGCAACGATGCAACCTTTGATACAGGCCCAAAGCGGCTAAATGGACGGCCTATGGACACAGCAAAATGCATAGCGTTCTTCAAAGTAGTACAGTTCCTCGAAGAGAATGACGAGGAACAAATCACATTCATTGATCTTACTAACAAGATGAAGGAGTACCTCGAGGGAACTGGGGAACAACCATATAGTGATGTGTATATGAAAGCAAAGTTGCAAGAACATTTTAGGGAAAAAATAGTGATAACGACTGTGAGGAAACAAAACGTCGTGACTTTCCAGAGGACAGCGGTATCGATAATAAACGAATTCTATAAGCAGCCAAAGATAGATGATTAGGAAGTAGAGAAAGCAAGGATTGTTGAGACGGAAGCAAAACTAATCAAGACTGATATCAAGAATTTAGATGTTTCAAGTAGTGATTACCCATCGAGTGAGGAAATGTGTTCCATTGACCGGGCTTTGGAGTTCATTCCTAAGTTACTTCCACACTTTTTGAAGAATATTATTGTTGGCTCTTGCCTCAATCGGACAAGCAATTATTCAAGCAACAAGACCAAAAGTCATTGTGGCTCCCCTCCAGCTTGGCCTAGGTATCCAAATGCATCACCATTTTGCATCCAAGTTTCTTATAGACTCGCTCAATTCACATGGATTCTGTTCCGGCCCCATACACTGTTCTCCAGAAGTATGAAAGAAGTGCAGCGATTAATCGAGGAACACATATACCAGGCTATACCCCAGGCAGCTTCATCCAACATGTTGCCGACAATGTCGCCCACAACACCCGAACCTTGGACGGAACGGGGACGTTTCATGGGATGGCTATTATTGCGACCATCACACCTGGTATTAGGGATAAGAAGTTAGTGCCAAGGAAATCTGTAACGGCAGAAGAAATAGCCGCGGCTGGACGAATAGATATTCATCACTATCAATGGCCAAGTGGGGACAGTGTACAGCTGCTGTACAGAGAGCTGAAGGACTTACAGGTGCAGGATGCCACGGCCAACCTCGACCTCCTCTGGAAGGTGACTCTACCATTGCTGCATTCCCCCCGGCCAGCATGTTCTGGAACAATGCAGGCAATATGCCGTGGTCAATAACCTGGAAAATCTTCAGTAGTGTTTCTGTCAATGATTGACTTAGATCCAACTGGCATGAGGTGCATTTATTCCACCCTATTGTTTGTAAGTGAACAAGCCAATCGCTATCATATTACACCTATCCTAACATTTTACCAACCATTATGGTGGAAGGCCCTGACCATTGTCTTAAATGAACCTCAAGGTAGCGAGCTGAAATCAGTTGTTCTGAGGTTAGGAGGGTTCCACATCGAGATAAGCTTCCTCGGATGTATCGGCTATCTGATGGCAGGCTCTGGTCTACAAGAGCTACTTGAACTGATTTATGCAAAGAATGCAGTACTTCATATGTTAAGTGGCAAAGCAGTCTCCAGGGCGATCAGACGTCATTTTCTTGTTGATGCTGCTCTGAATGCATTGCTAGTTTGCAAAACCTTGAATGTCCCTCCGCCAGCTACTACCAGTCGGGAGCGCACTGTTGGAGTCAGCGTCCCTCCGCCAGCCACTACCAGTCAGGAGCGCACTGATGGAGTCGGCATCACTCCGCCAGCCACTACCAGTGGGGAGCACACTGATGGAGTCAGCATCCCTGGTCATGTTGCGGACGAAGAAGAACGAGAAGAGTTTGACACCGAACATATTGACGGAGACCTGCAGTTGGCGGAAATTATGTTTACACGACTGAAAGAAAATGAAAGCACGGTCGAAGAAGTATGCTCTGCAGACGTTGTCCGTAGAATCTCGGAAAGATTGGAATACACGCGAAGTAGCGGACTGCCGTTCTTTGGATACATGAGTATGGTAGATATATTACCTGTGCAGAACACACAGGTAATTGGAGCCTGCATCTTCAATCAATTTACTATACGCTTCCATACTTCGCCGCGGCAGGTCACCGCCTCTATGCTAAATCTGTTCATATCTATTTACAATTGATGAACGATCTTCAAGAGAACCACCCAGACGTTTACAGAAGTTTCCAGGTTGGCCTTCATTGTGCGGAACTTTCTCCGACTTAGTAATAGAGCAAGTCCTAATGCGAAGCGTAAAGACGAGTGGAGGGCTAACCCGGGGCCGAGGATTGTCAGAGACACAGCGGCTGGTTTGGTTAATGTCAATGCCTGCTTGTGCAGAAGTCAACGACGCCATGCAGACCCTTACTGGTGTGAGGTAATTGAATAGTTGATAGAACATTACAATAATGGTTGTTGTTATTATCATGTTATCACATCAACGCCGTTGCCATTAATATCATCACTATTCTTAATATAGGTATCACACCAGTGAACAGCATAAGGACACGACTGAAGCAAGAAAGCTGCGTCATCATAAGGACACCCTCGAACTCATTGCTTATACCTTTCCCAGAGAGACCCTTTCTCTGAGGACCCACCGTTGCGCAGCATTGCAACAGGTGTCGTAGCTGCTGGAGAAGTAAACGTCGATAAGTGCAAGGAAGTAGGGGACACGGTATTAAGTTATATGCTTGGTAAGAATGCATACGACTACTTATTTCGCAAGAAAGACCAAGCAGTGACCCTTGCGTCCAAAACGGCTATCAGGTTTAGCGAAGGCAATGAGTCTGAGTTTCGTTGCGACAGGAGGACGGTACGAAAACTCCCAATTGATTCGAAATGTGCAATTATCCACCAGCTTTATTCGATACCTCGCTTCTTCCACGGCAAGCTAACAATGCTGTATTGGCAGACGCAATTTGGGCCCGTACGAAGAATTACCAGACGGCTGGGCCTACAGGAAATGTTCACTGTGTTCTGGATTGTGGTGCACTCCTTCATCGCGTTCCGTGGCCACATGGCCTTACATACAGTGATATTCTCTCACTCTATGTACAGTACGTGACCTGCAGATACGACAAAGCTACAGTAGTCTTTGATGGATATGAGGACGGCCCATCCACAAAGGATTGCGCGCATCAAAGAAGAACAGTCACCTCTAGTCCGACAGTGAACTTTGATTGTAACATGGTCCTGACGCTGAGGAATTCCAGGGGAATACTGCGAACAAACAACGGTTCATAAATCTACTTGGGAAGAAACTGCAGCTATCAGGGTGCAATACTATCCACTCTGTAGGAGACGCAGACCTGTTGATCGTCCAAGCCGCCATTCAGTCTGCCAGAACAATCACCACTGTTCTGGTTGGAGATTACACGGACCTGCTAGTCCTACTTTGTCATCACGCAAAGATAAATGCACGCGATCTGTTTGTTATTCCTCAGCCAAAGCAAAGATCGACGACTAGAAGGATTTGGAATATCAAGAAAACCAAGTCAGCACTGGGCTTGGATACATGCGCAAATATTTTATTTGCGCACGCAGTTCTTGGATGTGACACGACTTCGAGATTACATGGAATTGGTAAAGGGGTAGCGCTCAAGAAAATCACGACGGATGCACTATTTCATGAGCAAGGTGAAGTTTTCAATCGTCCAGCTGTTACAAAGGATGATATCATTCTAGCGGGAAAGAAAGCCCTCGTTTGTCTGTACAATGGCAGGTCTGGTGAAAGTCTAGATTCATTAGGATATATCAGATTTTGCCAAAAGATCACAACAGTTACCACCTTTGTGCAGTGTGAATGTCTTCCACCAACATCTGCAGCCGCTGCTCATCACAGTCTAAGGTGTACCACTAGGTGCAGCAGTAGAAAGGTGTAGCGCTTCAGCCACAAGCCTGGGGGTGGAGGTTAGCGGACGGAAAGCTGCTTCCAATAATAACTGACCTGCCAGCAGCGCATGAGTCGCTATTAGAGGTTATCAGGTGTAACTGTAGATCTGACTGCAACACGCAGAAATGTTCATGCAAGAAACATGGGCTGGACTGCTCAGCTGCATGTGGTGTATGCAGAGGGCAAAGTTGTGCGAATTCGGTCGCGTCAGACCTAACCGAACATGGCGAAAACGATGACTAAACAGATCGACATGTATTGTATAGAGACTCACAAATATCAATATGAAATAACACGGGCCACCATGAAACGACACAAGCCTGGGACTAAATAAGTCATATATATCAATCTGTCACATCATGGCCGGTACCATAAGGGAGTAGAGGGGGGGCAGTTGCCATCCCAAGAAAGATATATAGTGCAAAAGGTTAAGTTGGGTTTCCTTGAAAATCATGAAAGAGTCTATTGCTAATCGATAATGAAGAAAAGCATAGTGAAAATACTTTGGGATCTCCACTAGCCTTTGAGTTCTAATATTCATAACACAACCCTGACCCGGGCTCCAAGGGATGACTGAATTCTTGAAGCATTGCATTTTCTTTCACAAAATCAGTCAATTATAGGTATATTTTTTTATAGAAACACGTGATTGTTTGTTAGTAATAATATTTGAGCCTTTTCAAAGAGGAACACCATGTTTAATAGCATTTTTATTAAAATGTTAGTTTTGTCGACGCGGGTACCCTGTGGTGATAGCTCGAAATCATGTAATGCCAAATTTGAACATGTTCCACAACGCGGATTTTGGGGGATTTTTAGTATGTTACTAAATGGACTACTATCTATCATTTGGCGGTGAGAAAAATTATGTTGCAATTTGTTTGAGATTGAACCGTAGGATGACTGGACTATATTGCTCTGACAAAGCAATTGCCAGGTTTATCAATGAAACAAAGCACCTTGATTCAAGTTCTTTGCATGGTTTTAAATCAAACAAAACACTGAATCATATGTACAATGGACAATGCATTGGTTTAGATAAAAAAATTGTGTAACTCATGAGACATGACACTGATGATAACAAACCATTCAAACATTTTTGGTTCCTAATGAACAGTATTCATGAAAAGAATGCATATGTTCTGGAATCGTAGTGAAAGGCGAAGAATGCTGAGTATAATTAAGACGTTAGCACGGTAACGTATAGAAATCGGCTTCAAAAAAGGAGCTGGTAATTTTAAAATCATGCAAATATGGCCAGCTAATTAAATTGTAGACGATGTGAACTGCACATTTCCACGCGTTTTTATAATAACAAACATTTTTTTTTGGTGAGTTTATTTGGTAAGGAAGATCGCCAATTCGAAACGTCTTCGAACTGAGATGGCGAAGTTTTCTAAGAGTGGCGACGATGATGCAATATTTCTTAGTTCACTGCCGGTATTGAGTGATTTCGAAGATATACTGGGCATAATAAGTGGAGAGTCACCACAAACGGAACAAAATATTATAGTTTCTGACGCCGA
Organism: Actinernus sp. WN-2022; assembly: GCA_030867875.1. NCBI lineage: Eukaryota > Metazoa > Cnidaria > Anthozoa > Actiniaria > Actinernidae > Actinernus > Actinernus sp. WN-2022. The sequence continues at coordinate 78,215,981 of JAOWCC010001634.1, read as the reverse complement.
ATTGCAGAAACACAACGACGAACGAATTTCGAAGGATTCCTCAAAATCGTGCACAGCTTGGTGTGCCAGAGGGGGCCGCCGGAGTGAGCAGTAGAACGAAATATTCGAAATGTGCCGTCAAATGAATGATGATTTGTACCGAAGTGTTCAGCCCAATGCGCTACAGATAAATGACGAAGAATTGAATTACTGGGCTTGGGAAATTCGTTGTGGAAGATACAGAAGAAAAGTGCCGGACAACCCTAAGCTCTTACGCGGCAAATGGGCTGTGGAATACAGAGGCATTTCAAGGAGAATGGCGGCCTGAGATTACCCTGGTTCCAGAGGCCACAGTGCAGTGACCGACGTCTCCTCATCAGAGACTCGTCGCTTCGCGACTCGCAACTTTCGAGCCTCTGGTAACCAGGGTAGCCTGAGATTAACTTGTTTGACAATCCATTTTTTAAGCAATTTCAAGACTGCATGACTCGCTTGATGCTGAAATGAAGTGACTAACTACATTGGGCATTTGAGCCGTAGTGAAACAGGCTGAGGCCTTCAATTTACAGAGGGGGCGGCCTTCACCTCCTCGGAACGTGGAATAGTACTGGCTATCCAAACAATGCCTAACCCTGAAACAATACAAACCCTAACCCTAAAACAATGCAATTCTTTGTCAGTGCAGTCCAACTGGGGTCCAATAAAATGCAAGGTTTTGAGAGGTGAAGGGCTGCTGTTACAGATCATAGAGGAGCTGCAGGAGGAATCATTATGGGCTCTTCAGTAGAATTCTTGGTGATCACTTCTCAACACAATGGTCTTTCTGATAGGCAAGAACATTCTGAACATTTCCCTTCGAAGTGGCAAATAACATAGTACACTAAGATTCGAACAGCTAACTCTCCTGCCCGCGTCCGAGAAGGAACCAGAAAAGCTGATATAAACTTCTTTAGGTGAGAAAAACTGTATGGGTGGTTTAAAGCATCGCTCTGTGAAAGGCAAAAATATCGAGCATTACGCAAATCATGATGTGCCGGAGAGATGTATTGTTCATCTGTACAAAAAGTACGTAGCCAAATGTCCAAAGTCTGTCAAAGACTGCATGCTTCTACTTTGCCCCAAGACGAAAGTATAAGGATACTGATGAAGGTAATTTTGTAATAATCAATATATATATAATTGTTACCCTGGTCCGCAGAGGCTTTTTTCGAAGCGATCAGCGAGCCGCGAAGCGGTGAGAAGGGAAGAGATAAGAAAGCCTCTGGTAGTTTGCGACCGTTGACTGATCGTACCGCGCCAATAGATTTGAACTAGGGACAAGATCTGTCCCTTCCTCCTGATTGGATGAATATTTATTTACCTTATAGCGTTCTCTGTTTGGGTATTGTCTAGTGACAGGGGAGAGGTGAGAGTGGACAATTGCTATCGAAGGAGTGGCATACAAGTAGGCGTGGGGTGGAGGCCTAGTTAGAAAATTTCAATCAAAGGGGGTTGAGATAAGGGAGTGTTCATTATTTATGGCTTGGGGGGGGGGGGGGGGGGCAATCATGGGGGGGGGGGGGGGGCAATAAAAGTTTTAAGTGCTTTTTTAGGGGGGTCATCAAAGATTTTACCTACTCCTTGGGGCGGTCATCAAAGTTTTGACATACCCACGCCGGGCACAAATGATCGTAAAAACGGCGGGTTCTATATATATTTAAAAGTTTTCGACATAGAAGAATGAATTTTGGTAGGTGTATAAAGGAGTGCAAACAAAACATAGTCTGATAAGTTAAGCTAATATAGCCATCATTATGACGTCACAATGACGTCATATATCCTTTTCTAATAGGTTTCTTATAAATTTTTATTACCTCTAAAAACGTTTTATTATATCTTTTTAAAATCTCTTGTTCATGAGAATGAAATAATCGAAAACCCGTTATCGATCGGTTGATGTAAGCGAAAGTTATTAAAGTTTGAATTATGGTAATTTTCCCGCCAAAAATTGGCGGGAAATAAATAGCATAAAACCATTTATGAAAATGTCGCTTGTTTTAACTTTTACAGTTCGAAATACTGGTGCATCATATTTTGCACAATAATAGAGCTCTTTAGTAGCAACAACGTGTTCTTTTTAGAATTTTGATTTTTTGAGTATAACAGCTTAGAATTGAAGCCCCATTTTTTGTATACGTCATTATGACGTCATAAAAAGATTTGTGTACCCTCAGAAAATAGCCAGTTCAATATTTTTGGAATTTTATCAATGAAATGCATTTGGCTAACACTCACAAGTCATAGTATTCTCTTTAATAATATTTTTATAGTCGGCAATCTGATTTAAGCTTGAAGTATGACGTCACTAATAATGACGTCATAAAAACAGTAAATCGTCCATAACTTTGAATATGTTTATCGTAGAAAGTTCAAATTTTCGGCAAATGAATATATTTCATAAAAGCTTTCTGATGACGTAATATTTTTGAAACGTGTTTTAAAGGTTAATTTTCACCAAAAAAGGAGGCATCCCTTATGACGTCACAACAACGTCACAATACAGAAACAATTGTCCCGAAAAATGTAGTCTTACTTTGTTACCAACCTGCCAACATTTCGTCAAATTTAGAGTATAAGTAAGGAAATGGCGTTACTTTTACGTTTTATGTTACACTCAACCCCGCCGTTTTTACGGTTATTCGTGCCCGGCGTGACCTGTCATGTAAAATGAAATTGCTGTTGTAATGCTAAGCCAATGTTTAGTCTCCAGAACGCAGGAAACCAGTGTTTTACAGAGCAGTAAAATCTCGGCCCTCGCAACATTTAAAAAACGTATTCTACATTGTTTCCTTTATACGCAGGTTGGTATTCTCTAAGCTCATGATCAAAGGCACATCCCAATAGGAGAGATAATGCATTGGTGTTCAGGAGATTAGCTTAATGCCAATGCTGAGCTCTTTTTCATTTACGAGACGAGAATTGGTAGGCTCAGGTAATTTACCGAGAGATCGTTGATATGTCGGGTCAAAATGAAAATAAATCGCGACAACTTTTGAGTTACACACCACAACTCCGTCAAACATGCAGGATTCAATCGCACGATAGCCCCAAAACTACAAAATATATTCATCTAACACCTTGGCATTTTTATCACCCAGTAATCTATTTTTCCTGCCAAAGTGCTACTGTAGGTTCTCTCCTAATACACTTCCTTAACTGAGCGGAGCAGCATTCACGACCTGTTAGGTATGACTAGTTAAAATAATTACATTTTGAAATGGAAGTTATCAGCAGCTCTGATTATGGACAGTATTAGGGGAGGGATGGAATTAGCCGTTTTTTGTGGTGGTTTCTCATTAACGTTAACCATTGATCTTTTTTTTACCAATGAACCTGCCAAATACAAATATTCTGGGGTTTCGCATATTGGTATAAGCCATCATAGTGTTGTTTATGCAGCCAGAAAGCTGGTATCACCTAAGAGCACTCCTAGATATGTCGAGTCACGTAACTATAAACATTTTGATTCTGCATTATTCGCACGAGATATCAAACTAGTCCCTTGTAATAAAATTACGTCTACTAATGACCCAAATACCGCATGGGAACTCTGGAAAAACATGTTCTTGGAAATAGTTGACTGGCATGCACCAATCAAAAGAAGACGGATACGAAATTCCTTCGCTCCGTGGCTAACAACTCCATTAAAAGATATCATGCATACAAGAGACAGACTAAAAAGAACAGCTATTAATTATAACTAACGACGTTAAGCTAATTGGGATGCGTACAAACAATGCAAAAAACAATTAAACACTGCCATCAAACAAAGTAAAGTATCATATTATGAGGCATATAATAGTATGCGTGCATACATGCAAATTTGGGTACATGCATGCGCATGCCAAATACATGCAGCATGCATGCCGCATGCATGCACATTTTGGAAGGGAAAAGTACAGATTTGAGCGCACCAAAACTAAAGCTTCCTAAAACTTAAAGAAAATGATCGGCGAGAGAATTTAGCATCAAAAATTGAGAAAAGCAATGTCCACATACTAAATACAGTGTTACTCATTGACAGTTTGATATAAAAATATGATTGAATTTAAGAAAATTGTGGTTTTCTAACAGCCTGATGTATTAAACGGGTGGAAAGTGACAACACAACAACAAGACATGACTCACCAAGAACTCGACGATAACTCTAATACGCCCGTTTTATGCTGAAATCTGGACAGTGAATGGCGCAGAATACAATAGGGTTTCTCTAGTTTATGTAGAAATTCGTTTGAGAGGTTCCTGGATATTTCTGAATGAAAAACGGGTGATAAAACGTGCAGAGAACCCAGAACTGGCAGAATTTCAGGAGAGTAGATCATCGTTCATATGTATAGCGGCCATACCAACGAAGAGAGCCTCAAAAGCTACGCAATACGGCCATCAGAGCAGCAGCTACAACACTGTTCCTTGGGATAAAGAAAATATCCTTCTTTAGACCACATAATTAGTAATCAGTGTCAGCTATGCAGTTGTTGTAGAAAATAGTTGGCAATCCTCAACTCACGTGTCCAACTCAACTGCCGCTACTGAATTCGCTAAAAAAAATTCTCTGTGAATGCTTTTCCATCAGGCATTTTCAACGCCTTGCACTATCACAAGCAAAAGCTTGAATGAGTACTTCAGTAACTTGTGTTCTGATAACAACTACTACTGTCCGGAAGATCTGCCGGTTGACGCCTTTGATCTACCCCAGCTCAGCGAGTTGCAAGTTTTGAATTCGCTTTCCAGGACACAAGAAAGCTCAACGGGACCAGACCAAATCCCATACTGGATCTGGAGGGACTTTCCAGATCTGTTAGCCCCGGCTGTTCTTAAATACTGGAACCTGTCGCTAAGCACACACACCTGGCCAGCACAGTGGAAATTAGCTAACATCAATCCACTGCCCAAGGTAGATACTGTAGATACACCACTGGAGGACTCTGATTTCAGGGGAATAAACGTGACACCAATAACAGCAAGGTTGTTTGAGAAAGTTGTATACAAAACATTTTGTATTGACATCTTTGAACAACATTTGAACAGTACACAATTTGCCTATCGTACAGGTGGTAGCTGCACAAATGCGCTAATAAAGCTCCAATACAACGTTTTAAGAGCCTTAGATAACACCAAATGTAGGGCAGTTAGGGTTTTTTACTATGGATTTTCCCAAAGCTTTCGATATGGTAAGTCACGAAACACTGGCAAGTAAACTAAAACGGTTACCTTTAAATCCCTACGTAATAAATTGGTATTTGAATTTTCTCAAGGGACGTAAACAGCGCGTCATTCCCAATAATAATAATAGTAAATGGAAATCTATTAATGGAGGCACAGTGCAAGGTAGCATCAGCGGACCGTGTTTTTTTAGCATTTTTTTAACGACCTTGTTATAATTGACAGCACGGGCATAAATACGCGGACGACTCCACAATCACATCACCTGTATGACTCACAGATGTATGTTAATGATTTCCTGGAATGGTCTAGACTTAATGACATGTCTTGTAATCCGGCGAAATGTAAGGAGATCATATACAGGAAAAGGTGTTAATCATGTGTACAGCGAGATACAGAATATTCTGCAATGCAATCACTTAAAAATGCTAGGAGTGACATTCCAATCAAACAACCGATTTGACGCTCTTGTTAAAGAATTGCTAACGAGTGCCAATAAATGCCTATACGTAGCCTCAGAAAAGACAACTATAGCGCGACAGAAGATCAATAGCTATGCCTAAAATATGTTACGTTTTATCTGTGTATGGTGCCTCTATACCAGAGCTCACAACTATTCGGTGCTTTTTGGGCCGCTGCCATAAAAGGCGCTATTTGTGTGATCCTGTTAGTATTTTAGACACTTTAAAGAAACTTGACCTCCGCATTTATAAAAAAGACCAAATGCACTATTAAACACCCACTGCAGTCCATTCTACCTAAATACAAATGCTCTAATCATAAACTTAGAAAGCCTAGCTTTTGTACATCTAAAGTAAATACCGAACGTTTTAAGTGTAGTTTCATAAATATACTTATTTTTAATTATTTGTAAATATACTTTATACTTGTAATTTTTAATATTCTTGAACTAGTATGTAAAATTAATATGTATTTTAACGATTTAATAAAGTCATTGTTATTATTAGAATGTGCAGATTAGCCTCTCCTGTGCTGACCAGAAATTGTAAAAAGAAAACACTTTGCTTCCTGCAAAAGTTTTGACCAGATGTCAATTTTACAGCTCTGTCTTTCACTTTTATCGATTGACATATCTATATATATTCGTAGCAGATTACTTCATCCAATGAGAAACGAGCTTTTACATCGTCTATGTCAAGCTGTCACAATTGAACCAACAATCCGCGACAAAAAAATGTTGTAAACAAGTCAAAAGTACATTAAAAATGGGGGTTTTCGCGGTCGTCAGTGTACTTTTAGATTTTTACGCGAGTTCTAAAGATAGCTTACTTTCCTTCGTGTATACATTGAAGCTTATATTATAAAACAAATAAAAGATGGTTCTCATTGTTCTATAACAAAATAATGCACTCTGCTAAATGCACTCGCGTTCCGCTCATACATCCACAGTTTTTCAAGTCTTTTAGACCTCGAGCGTGAATTATGTTGTTATTGAACAAGGATATAGGAGAACCATCTTATATTTGTTAAAGCAGTCAATGAAATCTACTGTAATGCACTGATATGGCTCTTCTCAAATAGCAAAGAGAAGATAGCCTTGAATCGCGTGGCGGTACAGCAAACTGAACTAGTACAAGTTACATTCAAGTCTCATCGGTAAACACAAATGCATCTTTACCATTACTGTTGGCGAGGGATTCAAAGCCAAAATCAGGGCACAGCTCTTCGACACAACATTTAAAAAAACATCCAACGACAGTCTTTCCCTATACGCTCGCTTTGCAATCGAAGTTTGTTGAACATTTATGCACAGAAGACAAAAGGATCAGTGATTGACCAATTACATTTGTTGACCGGTTCAGGCCGTCAAAATACGTCACTGATCAGTACGGTAAGTTGGATATTTCGTTTTTCATTAAATGTACCTCAACGAAACGTGCTGTGCTGCTTTAAAAAGTGTAGAAGAATCAAAACGAAATTTTATAGACTTTGAGCGAATTTTAAGGCGTTTATACTTTTGTTGTGCTGATCCTTAGTATCCGAGTTAGTTTGCAAAGCGGTACTATTGCGAATGTAAATGTCCAGAAAGTGCCGATTAGCGCTTATTAATCGGAAATAATTATCTCAGAAGTATTTGAAATAGCGGTGCGTTCCCATTTATCAACCCTAATTCATGAACTAAATACGTGCCAATAATTAAATTCTTTCACGTTTTACAGACAAATACCGCACTTTGCCAGAATTTGTGAGTATCAACATACACATTCTAAACGCTTTAAAATTAATTCAAATACCATAAAAGTTCGTATAAATATTTACATGCTATCCTTGTATCAGCACAAAACGTTTGGTTGCATACGAACAATCAACTAGATAAGGAAATGTATCAAACTTACCGATGCTGGCGAACTCGACACTTTCTTGTAAACATAGCGCCGCAATGGCAAACGTACGTTACTATCGGCGCACAAGCACACAGATCTCTCACATGATTAACACAACTGCTCCCTCACCTATAAATACAGTAGCGGTAACTTTAAAGTTAGTAGTAAGAAGGGAACCGGCGATGAGAACTTGAGCAACATGAATTACAAGGGCATTTAATATTCCACATCGATCTTCAGTTATTAATTATATCGCATGTCGATTACTATTATCAATTTACATTCCAAGTATTCCATTCTGCTAACATCTTAGTGAGTGAGTGAGCGAGTGAGCGAGTGACACGATTTCCCCAACCATCCCGAGAACTCGTACCTGCGCTTGTAAGAATCCACGAGTTAAAAATGTGTCTCAGTACTGGACCTTCAATCAATCAATCAACAACTTTATTAACGTGTCAAAGTTCTAGCTGGCCACAAGTGGCTTACTAATCGGGGACACTGAATATAAATATGAGCAAAGATAAAAAAAAGAAAATATAGGCGCAATAATATTGAACAAAAGTCCTATGACTAAATAACTGGTGAAAATTGTAAAAATCCTAATAATAAAAATATTATAACAATCCTAAATCTAATTATCAAACCGTAATCCTAATCTAATTTGTTTACTAATAATATAATAATAAATATTCCCAAATGATTACAAATTACGAATGTGAATAACCTTATAAATACATATTACAGATAACTTAATATATACTAATTTAATTTAAAAGCGCCGCGGTCATCTTAACCTACAATGTACTTTCATTGATATATTACATAACATACTATGTACAATAGAAAGTCTGTTTTAAAATAAATACATCATAATCTGTTTAAAATCATCAGGAATTACACAAGTGGCAGACTTTACAATGGCTTGTGTCAGTTAATAGAGTGAGGTCTCTCTTTCTGATGTGCCTTAAATGCCGTTACGGAAGTAGTGTTCCTTTCCTTACTCTGTAGTTTCGACCATAAATATGGCCCAAAATATCTGAGTGAGTGTTTCCCAAACTGGATTGTATTTACCCTAGTATAACGAAGTCTGAATTTCTCAAGCTATATACTCAAAAGGGGAGCTACAGAACATATTCACAATATTTGTTGGTAATAGATTGTTCTTAACCTTAAACATGAAAATAGCAATGTCTTGTAGCCTTTTGTTGTACAGACTTGTCAATCGAGCACGTAATAATTAATGTTCAGATGGCGAGGAAGGCATGGACTGCTAACATAATTTAAATCAACCGTGATTAGGCAGTTCTGATTTTATGGGTAAATAATGTGATGTAAAGTGGTAAGCTGTAGTGCTAAGTGTGCACGCCCTACGAGGGAAAGAGAACAATATCTGACCCAAGTGGGACTCGAACCCAACGACCTCTAGGTTACATGTATGGCGCTCTACCAACTGAGCTATCAAATCAGATGAGAGCAATCGTGGGTATTGGTGCGTTTTATGGGGTCACGGCGATTATATATGTATATGTAGTTATGATATAAAATCAGGTTTGCCGCGTAGCACTAGTAACTGTAAAGAATGCGATGTAAAGTGGTAAGTGGTCTGATTTTATGAGCTTTGGTTTCTGTAATTATCAAGATCTGGTTACCAAGCGATCGTCTAGAGATGTTTGTCGAACGACATGTACATGTACGTCGACCGACGAAAAAGAAATTCGGAGAGTTCGCACTGAGCTCGAAATTGGCGTTTTACTGTCATTCTAAGGCAATCAGGACATGTTTTAACGCGTTACCACCCATCGTGACGTCATACTGGCTTTGAATTGAAATCTAAAGAGTAACTACGGGAAAGGCTGGTTGCCATATGATCGCTGACGATCGCTGGCGATTGCCGGATCGTCCAAAATTTGACAAGCGATAGTCAGCGATCATATGTGAACACTTCTCTGACGATCGCTGGAGTAGAGCAAGATTCTACTGCAGCGATCGTTGGCGATCGTCAGCGATCTTCGGCGATTATATGAGAACACTTCTCGGCGTTCGAACGATCCTGTGGCATCCCACAGTGCAATGTTTCATAGACACAAACTTCAACGTGACATGCTTAAGCTACCCGGCTTGTGACATTGCCATCAAATATTTTTGTAATCTACACACGAAGGGCTTCAAAATAAACACGGATAGCATTTGCCACCTCGGGTTGTTACGATCCGCCATTTTTAGCCACTTGGCTCCTGGACCTTATCGTTCGATATGGAAGGATCTGCATCTGTACAGAAGACGCTTGAATTTTATTGCTGCATGTGTACTGTGCGAGGGTATCACGCGTCTGTAAAACACTGGAAAGACATTGTGATAGGAGATCTTATTGTTCGGCACGAAGAAAGTAACCGGTATGATCCTTCTGCCATGGCTATTTTCCGCACACTTGGCCCTGACAATAAATGTGTGAACGTAGGTCATCTCTCAGTTGAGCTGTCGTCTACAATAAGATTTTTCGTCAAGCATGGAGGGAGTGTTTCTGCTCGAGTGCGACAGGCAACTTATCGAGCAAGTAATTTGGAGCAATTAGGCGGTTTCGAGGTGCCAGTCACACTTTATTGCTCTGATCTATAGATGATGGAAAGGAGAAAATAATGGACAGACTAAAAAAACGATTATTATAATACCAGAAAGAAAGCCCGCTTCTGCTAGCTGAAATTTTGTATATACAGTATACTGTTTACGGTGTTACCGTTATGTTGGTTCACGAGAATGTATAATAAAAAAGCAGAACATGACCTGTTGTCGCTGTGGTTGGCTTAAAACCACTTATAGCGACTGACTGGAATAGACACCGGTACCTCGAATAGAACCCCCGGCTTCTATTTAAAATTCGGCCACTTCGACCCGGCGTTTATTCGAGACCGGCAATATTCAAAGGCGCTCGACAAGGTATAATGAACTTAACTTTCAATGTCCACGCTATAAGAGAGAACTAGAAGGCGGACGTACTTTCTCTGTAAATGCGGTTAAGGACTGGTACTCTCTCCCAATAACAACAAGGACATTGACATCTCTTCTTAACGTCTTGTCTTGAAGAGGCAACCAGTGTTAGACCATTTTTAACACTACCTTTCAGATTTAGCTTTAGTAGTGTTTTCATAAATCTCATGGTAAATGCATTTCAATGTATTTTATATGGCTTTGCATATATTTTGTAAGTTTTAGTGAGGGCCACAGGTTGTCAGTTTTTACTGTTATGTGTTACCCTCGTTATTATTATTGTAAATTCGAGACCCGGCGTCTAATCGAGTAAACACGGTCTACCCACTGTAGTTAAATCCTGTAATATTCAACTGTATGCCGACGATACACTACTCTACCGCGCCCATTGCCAGAAATCTGGGACAAGATGGCCGCCGCGCATGCGTTTTATTGCATAACAAAATCAAAATGGCTGCCGTTTTGTATAAGAAAATGTATGGGAAAGAATAACTTTTCAGAATTTGTAGCCTTCAGAGGTTTAACATACTCGTTGCTCGACTCGAAATTATTAAGGTATCGATCAAACGTTGCACTCACCATATTACCGATCTCCAACGAAGACCAGATTTACTTCCCGAGCAGTTTGTTTTCTTCACCTTGAAGCTACCAGATTTCCCATACATTTCCTGTAAGATCGTCCAAATCCTACGCAGTTATCGGTCAGTTTGAGGTAGTAGGCTTTGCTACAGCAGAAATGCTCGACTCGATGTCAGTAAAACACTGTTTAATGCGTTCTAATCGCCGGTAAAATATGTAATATCGTAATTCCATTTTCTTCCCGAAGGCTCTGAACTTTGGATACTATTAAATGGTAAAGACGCCATGTTGAGATATAGTTTTGAGTCATAGATCAGGAAAGAAAAAGAGGCAACAAACTCGGCTATACCTTCACCATCCGCCATTTTCTTGTTTAGATGAGTTCTTAGTACATTGTGGGATTACACACTGGGAGTCCAGAGCTTGAAGGGCGTAATTTCGATCGTACAATGGTCGATACCGCCTCCTCGTTCCTGTCGTCGCCATGGTGTTTTATGGTGCTTAACCGGTAAGATTATACCGCGGCGCGGCAATATCTGAGCCCAGGAAACCGCTGGCTCATGTCCCAGATTTCTGGCATGTTTAGTAGTGATTGAAATCTAGACTGTCAGAAGACCTGGAACTTATTATCACTTGGTTAAATGAAAATTTCTTGTTCCTGAACTACGAAAAGACGAAGACTCATCAAAGACTACGCAAGGTTACAAGCTTTACTGTTAGAATAAAGGACCCTGCAAAGCAGCACGAGACCACCCTCTCTAGGTTATATCAATTTAAATATCTTGGTTTGATATGCTAGACACAAGTCTTACGTGGAACGATCATATCGAACACATTGCCAACAAAATATCCTCAAGACTGGGAATGCTTCGCATTGAAGGCTCGTACAATTATTCCTAGGCAAGCATGTATAAAACATTACAACGCTATGATATTACCATTATTTGATTACTGTTGTGTTATTTAGGATAGCTGTGGCAAGACCAACTAACAATACTTGGACAAACTTCAGAGAAGAGCGGTAGGAATCATCGAGGGTCATAAAGTATAAAGTACATCAATCCGACCTGATCCATACCAACAGTTGGACATCACTACACTCGCGTCGAGCCTACCATATATGGCTATTAGTACATAAATGCTTAAATAACATGGCACCTGGGTACTTATTAAACCAATTCCATCATTCGGGTTACTGCCACATATACAATACAAGAGGCAGAGAACAACTTCGCCCTCCTTCGCAAATCTATGTTCTGAATACCGAACATCTTTTCCATTTCGCATCTTTGGAATTGGCAGGCGAACACTTTCACTGCTAGCAATTAGGTAATGCAATTAATGGCTCTTGATTCATACGTGGTGCGGTCCATCTGAAGCCCGATATTGTTACATCGCTTCGCTAGCATTTAAAAAATCAAATATCTATAAATGTAGTATATTGGCGGGGTTGCTGCCTTGGGGCAGTATAGAACTTGAGAGCGAGCAGTTCCAAATGTTTTGAACAGCAGCCCAGAATGGCCATTCTATTTTAACCAGGCCGAGTTAGGATTGTCTAAGTTTTATAGGGGTTTGAGGGGCGGTGATATAAATAAGTTTTTGCTACGTGCACGTCATAATTAACCTAGTCTGCGAACAGCATCCCCTACTCGAGGGAGAACGGCGATTTCATCGTTTCCGTTTCTCCATAACCTTCTCTTATGATTTCCCAAATTGCTTTAGGTCTGACTTCAGTGGCCTATAGCTAACACAACTTTACTTTACAGTTTGAATCGAAGCCGGTTAAAGTCTGTGGACTGTAAACAATAACTCCTTGTCCTTTGAGTCCTGTAATATCAACCAGAAGTATATAACCCAGGCAACGAGACATTTCCTCTAAATTATGCAAAAATGTGTAAAATACATACCAAAAGTGTTGTACTTTACATATAGCTAATAATGAAAACAATCTGGGAAATAAGTATCTGCTCCACACCACCAGCTAGCTGTTTAAAATTATTACGGTTTCCCAGCCAGGAATCGTTTCCATGCATGGGTTTCCAAGTCAGGAATTGTTATTGTTTTCATGCATGGGTTTCCCAGCCAGGAATCGTTGTCATGCATAGGTTTCCCAGTAAGCAGGCTTTTAAATAAAATGTTTAAACTACCAGTTATAAAATAGAAAGTACTAATTGTCCCAGCAATTAAGATTAAAAACTGAAAAAGGACTCACATGCGGCAGCTAGATCGCGACATATAAGGGTCAAAATTAGACAAGCACTCTAACTGTATATAAACGTTGCAGGTTGTGCGAGTTTACCTAAACGAGCTCCGCCGCAAGGGATGGAAGCACTGTCACAAGGATGAGAACGTACTATATTATATATATATATATATATATATATACATGTACATGTAGCTTTCATCATGCAGCAGCCGGCTTCACCTCTCAAAACCTTGCATTTTATTGGACCCCATTTGGACTGCACTGACAAAGAATTGCATTGTTTTAGGGTTAGGGTTTGTATTGTTTCAGGGTTAGGCATTGTTTGGATAGCCAGTACTATTCCACGTTCCGAGGAGGTGAAGGCCGCCCCTAATCATGAGTAAGGAACAAACTAACCACATAGCTTATACGATTTACAAAAAGTTACATGATGAGGGACGACACAACAGAACCTGGCTCCTAATTAAGTGCGTCCTTAAATAAGAACAACACTAAATTATTTAAAGAAATTCTCACACATAAGAGAAACGACATTGTAAGGTTTCAGTGTACTTATAATGCTTTATTGAGAATCAATACAAGTCCGTGTATACTCTTTGCATGCATTATACGTGTGTGTATACTTTTACACCACTCGTAATATAATTCACGATTAACATGATCACGTTACATCCCCCCTCCTCTACGGGAGATATAAAATTCCAACAGTAACAATACTTAAATGCTCACTGATACTTAACAGTGTCTATGACATAAGCCAGTCCTTATGTGTCCAAAGTTTACTAGCTAATATCTAATAAAGTGTTTGAAGTGAGCCGGCTCTCTGGTGGCTCTCTTCGGTCTGGGAGTTGCAGGTGCTAGTGTTGACGTAGCACCCGTATCATCATGCGGCAATTCCTGCATTGTCTCATCTGCTGGTAGAGCCGCTGTTTTCGGTGGGGATGTGTGAGTTTCAGCTGTCTTCTTCAGATCTACCCTATTGCGTCTGTACACGCTATCGTTGGCCTCAACCTCGTATGACCGTTCATCCAGCTGCTTTCGGACAAACGCTTTGTCCTATGTCTTCTTGTTTAGCTGGAAGGGACGCATGCGCACAACGTCCCCTTCCTCTAAGGCCTCTACTCTGGCGTGCTTATTGTAGTAATGTGCCTGCTTTGCTTGGGCTATTTTCCTCTGCACCTTTGCCTCTTCTATGTTGACACCCTGAGGCTTGAGGAGCTCCGCTGTCGCTGGGAGTAGCGTTTTGGTTCGGCGACCCAGTAGACGCTGTGCTGGGCTTGTTACGATGAGCTAACAATGCGAGGTAAGGATCGCGCCCATCAGCCTTCGCCGCAGCAACCTCTTCGCTATTTTCACTGCTGCCTCCGCCTTTCCGTTTGCTTGCTGATGCCCTGGGCTGCTAGTGTAATGCTCAAAATCCCACTCATCAGGTAACTGCTTGACGCTGTCTGACATGACAAACACGTAACTAAGCGAAGGACTAGGCCTCCCTTTCCATAGGTAAGATAGGGTCTGGGTCGAGTGCTGTGGTCACCAATAATGCACGCTCATTAGCCAATCACATGCTTGGATTTTGTACAATGCACGAAATTTGAACATTAACTTCGTATAGTGTGCTCATCGCACTCAGACTGTTTATAGGAATGAATGTCCTCTTATTGACCTACCATTTTTAACCGTGCTTCCTTTAAAATTTGTCAGGCTCCTCTGGGTGGTATGTTCGATCTCTTTCACTCAGTGGTTCGAGTTTATTATTTTGGCGTCCTACCAGTTGCTCGTGCACGAGCCGGGTGTTTTGATACCGCCCCAGCAGACTACCATGCCACCATTATCAAATCCCTTCATACATGATAAGCTTTACCCGAGTTAGGATTTTGGCTCCCCACTGCTTAGGGACAACATTGTCCCTTAGAACAATAGGAGCTGTAATCTGAAACTGGTACATGTATATGGTTTTATAGGAATGTTGTAATTGGAAAAGCTGTCACCAGTTGAGAGCGCTAAGTAATTAAAATATATCAACACGATACTTAATCTTCTGTTACTTTATTTAATGACCAGAACTACACTTAATTAGTTTCTATGTACGAGCGCACTGGAACACTTGAAAACCGAGTTGTTTAGGGTTCAAATCCCACTCAGGGCACATATTTTCTCTTTCACCTTTATTCTGATTATTTATATATAGAGATGGGTTTCTTCTTTATACTGTTTATGCTGTTTATATATATACAGAAACGTTGTCCAGCAGATATCTTTTATACCAAAACCTAATGAGATGCGTAAACATCTAATGAGATTCATGAGACAACAGACTTCAATTGCGCTTTTCTTATCAATCAATGAGTGTGACTGCAATTAACTCGTGCAAAATAAACTCTTGTCAACAGTAAACAAAAGGAAAAAAATTGAATTAGTGTATAATTGTACGTAATAATAGAGTGATTCATTGTTTCACGCCGGAATAGTCTAGTAATTGTTTTACGGGTTTATTGCAATCCAACTCGACATCGCAAGGTGAGTGTGACTGATCTGATTGAACATGCCAAAAGCCTACTTCGAGGATCTTCGTTGGGTTACGGTATGGAACAAGATTTTTTTACGGTAAATCAGATGAGGAAATTGCTTGTACTTTTTTCATCTGTCTGAAAAGCATTCGTCGCTACGTAGAGTTATTTTTCGCCACTGGAAATGTGACCACAGAGAAATGTGGCAGAAAACATGCCAACATTATTGCTCCATGAAGAATACATCCTTATAGAATTAAACCTACAAACTCCGCAAATTCAGCTTTCCGATGATTGCAAAGGAAATACGGTCTACCACTGGCGATATCTACCACGTAGCGACATTGTGTCGCGCTCTGCGGTGTTTGGGATTCACCTATAAGAAGGTAAATACTCGGCAGAAAATACCAGCTGAGTTTAGGCTAGTGTTATAATAATGTGAGTTTTTCAATTTAATATTTTCTCAGTTGAAAATACATAAATCAGTAGTAAATAAAGGAAGAAGGCTTACTTGAAGTTGTTTTGTCGTCCTATTTGTGTTCAGGTCGCTAGAACGACGTTTTATGAAAGTCTTGAGTCATAAGCGCTTCACACCTCTAACCAGTGGGGAAGGGTGCACACTCGATCCAACGACCGTCTTCGCTCGAGGACGAATTTTCCACAAAATATCCATCCCATCGGCGTATACTCGGCCGCGGTAGAATCCACGGACATCAATTATCCCTCAGAAGTGCCCAGGCTTGATAACTCCATTCCAAACCCGTAAAATTTGAACGATTTGAGAATCAATTCGTATAGCTTCCAACGACCGACAGCCCATAACTACCACTTAATGCCGGGTCCTCTCTTGACAACGCGTTTTGGTAACCAGGCGTTTGGGAACCAGGCCGCCAAGTGCCTGCATGCAGTACACTGAGACTACGTACGCTTATACTAGGGAAAACGTTTCTGGATTCGAGATATATTGTTCTCTATTCACAGGAAAACGTAAAACAATATGAATCCGTCTATACGGTATAAACGCCGCGCGCAGACATGGAATTCAGCGAATTTCAAACATATATCTTGTACATTGTACATCTGTCTTCTATAAACTTATCTGCCTTTTTTATAATAATTGAGTCCGAAACGCAAATTGTGATTGGTCAAGAGCCATGTGTTACTAGAGGACACACACAATGATGGCGTGATGAGCGCGTGCAACAAATTCTCAATCCGTTTTGATTGGATATTTTCATAGTTATTATATAATACAAATAGATTCCATTCTGCCGTGTGTCTGTCCTCTTGGAGATGCACAGAAAACGCCAAAATGTGACGAGAACATCAGTGACTCGACTGCGTCTCGTGGCGCACTTCTTTGTTCTTTCACGTTGTGACGTCATCTGCGCCATCTATAAGAGGAGAGATACAAGGCAGAATGGAATTTAGTTGTTAAATAACTATGGCGCACGGCTCCCGCGGGTTCCGCTATCACCAACAGCCTAAATTTTCATTTGCATGAATAACTTTACATAAGGCCTTTTATGCAACGACGAAAGTCTGTACAGCCATTCCAGATGAAGGGAACCCTCCACTAAAATACAATGTTTGCTCTCAAATGTTTGTTATGGATACCTAAATCTAATGATGTGTTTGTTTCCTTCTAATTGTACACTACAAAGCGTCACTTATACCGATTGTCTTGGCCCTTAAAATAATTTGAATTTCCCGTGCGCCGCCCTCTTGGATCTTATGACGTCACACGGTTGCCCCTATTGTTAGAGAACAATAGATCGTTTGTTGTATAACAATCGGGGAAACCGTGTGACGTCATAAGATCCAAGATGGCGGCGCCCGGAAAATTGAAATGAGTTTTATGGACAGGAAAATCGGTCCATAACTGACGTGACATCTAGCTAGTGTTATGGCAAACCCAGATAAATGTTTAAAACAGTATGGTAATCCGGGTTTTATCTGAGCTACTCTTCTAGTTTGTCTCGCAAACCGCGTCCGCTCCTGCAGCCGATGCCGCACGTACCTACCCATTTATTATATAGTGCCCCCCCCCCTCTCCCGGGACATTTTCCTTACCTATGTCGTCGTGCATTATATCTTTATCTCATCTTTGTATGTAATGCTTGACGCTAGTAATGGGCTACCCTGAAAGGATAATTAATCGGAAAATATCATTTGAAAATAAGCACAGCTTAAACACATTTTATCTTAAGACAAGAACGGTGTAAATATTGTACTCCCTCATATTGTTTTGTGATGAAAGAATGTCTTCATAAAAGTCGTTTCTACGGAAAAACAAAAGTAGGATAAAAACTGGGAAAAAACCGAATACGAGTAATACTAAGCAAAGTAATGGAACCGTATATTCAACAGATTGTATTCAACGATCAAAACGTATGTCAAAATACGATGACGGTCAGAAATATTCAATGTTTATAGCTGTTCGAATCTTAGTATACGATGTTCTTTGCCACTTCGAAGGGAAAAGTTATTGCCTATCAGAAAGACTATTGTGTTGAGAAGTGATCACCAAGAAGTCTAAGAGCTCATAATGCGGATTCCTCTGTAAAGGCCTCAGCCTGTTTCACTCCGGTTTCGATGCCCAATGTATTTAGTCACTTCATTTCAGCATCAAGCAAGTCACATGGGCTTTCAGAGGGGGAAAAGGAGAAATTTATCAACGCTGCGAGGATAAGAAAACGAACTGTAAATAGGTGTTTTTGAGATTGAATAATCTTTGTTTAATTTATCTAGTGGATTTGTTTTTATTAAGTATAGTTGAGTTTTGAGAAGAATTTGCATCTCAAGAGTTTTCCCTCAAAACAATAGGGCTATTGCATTGTTTCCGACATATTGTATACATTTATTCACCCCCTAATTTATGTATCCTCACCACTAATGTGAATCACCCACACTTTGTTCTGCGGAAAGACAATAGGTAATGAGATACCGCACCACTTCATTCATGCGTTAAAACAATAGATAATGACGTCATCCCTGCCACCACATACTCTTTATTTATACACGGAGTCTCATTCATCGTGAAAATTACAAAGATGCTCTTCCAGAGAGCCGTGTGTTTAGTTCTAAGCTAGTGATAACAATAATAATATTAACAAGATTAATAATAATTAGGTAATAAAAAGTAAGAATATTCTATTTAAATATGTTGGCTTCTTAAATACTAAAAGATGATGCGGGAGAATAAAAAAAAAAAAAGAGGCTACAAGTATTTAAAAAAACTGTTTAATACTTGTAGACTCTTGTGCTCACGGATTTAGGTAGACTGTTCCATAGAGATGCCCCTCTGTATGAAAAACTCTTTTTTAGGGCTTCGGTGTTGGGTCTTGTAATGAAGAGACTATTCTGAGAACGGCGCAAACTATGCTGATGAATTGTGCTTGTTTTGGTAAATATATCAGTTAGATATGGCGGAACTTGGTTATTCATGGTTTTGTACATAATGCTTCCCAATTGGCAGTGGCGTCGTTCTTCTAAGTCTTTCCAATTAAGCATGGCTAAGATGTCTTTTGTTCTAACGTCGTAATTAGAACCTGTAATGATTCTAGCAGCTCTGTTTTGAGGTTTTTGAAGTTTCTGAGAAAGGCCTATACCCAGACTTCCCCAGACAGTGCTACAATAATTACAATGTGAGACTATCTGTGAATTACAGGTAGAAATTAAAAGATTATGAGGCACGAATGGCTTGAGTCTTCGTAAAATACCAAGTGCCTTGGCAATCGTTTTAGAAATGTTGTCAATATGAGTCTCCCATGTAAGAAACTCATCGACGTGAACACCGAGACATTTATAAGATTTAACTCTATTGATTTGACTGCCATTTGTGCTTACGTTCGGGTCATCAGGTATTGGGGCAAGTTTGGCGCGTGTTCCAAGAAACATGCATTTAGTTTTAGTAGTATTTAGACTTAATTTATTGGCGATAAGCCATTCTTGCACACTAATTAGATCATTATTCATAGCAGACAGAAACTCCTCCTGATTGCTAGAGGCAAAAGTAAAGTTGGTGTCGTCTGCATACATACGTACATTAGACATTAAATCGCAATTTGGCAAGTCGTTAATATAAAGCAAAAAAAGTAATGGGCCTATAATAGCCCCTTGAGGAATTCCACAACTGACTATGTTTGGATCAGACAGAGTGCCATTTACTAGTGTCCTTTGGATACAATCGGTAAGGTAGTTCGAGAACCAGGATAGGGTTTTAGATTTTCATTTTCGATAGTAGGATAGAGTGGTCAATAGTATCGAAGGCCTTTTTTAGATCCAAAAATATGATAGCATTTGTAAGGCCATTATCAATATTTAGGGACCATTCATTTGTAAGGTCCAAGAGGGCAGTTCCTGTGGAATGTAATGGTCTGAAGCCCGATTGGAACTTATTTAACAGATTGTTTTCAACTAAGTATGTGTAAAACTGATTAAAAACGCCTCTTTCTAGAATCTTAACGACAACTGAAAGAACCGAAATGGGTCTATAGTTGTTAGGGATGGCTTTGTGTCCCTCTTTATGTATGGGATAGACTTTAGCTTTTTTCCAGTCTGACGGCAGGATGCCTTGCCTGATAGATAAGTTGAAGATATGTGTTAAAGGCTCTGCTACGGGTGAGGCGCAATGTTTCAAAAGTTTAGCTGGGATGTCGTCTAGTCCACTAGCCTTATTTGTTGGTAGTTTTTGGATGAGATTATAATTATCGTTGATGTTAAATTCCTTAAGGTCAAACTCCGAATCTGTTCGTTCAATATACTGTTCAAAGTTTACAGTAGAATTAGGAATTTGGGACGCCAGTTTGGGACCGACCTCTACGAAATGGTTGTTAAAAACATTGCTTATTTCTTTTGGGTTCAGAACTTCGGATTTATCTCCCATAACAGACATAGGCTGCCCATTGTTTTGTTTTTCTTAGAGAGGATCGATAGTGTTGATTCCTCTCCAAGTCTCACGCATTTTGCCTTGATTTTCTAGGAAGTAATAGTTCTCAAGTCTGGGCACCACAGTCTTTGATTTATAATGTAATCGTAATAGAAAAATTCCAGAGAAGAGCTACTAGGTTTATATGTAAAAACTCTGGCCTTAACTATACTGAACGTTTACTGACATTGAACCTGTTACCCATTAATTACTGGCTAGAATACCTTGATCTTGTTTTTTTCTTTAAATGTAAATCTGGCGATGTGAAGTTAGATATACACAGTTACTTATCTTTTTGTAATACTCGTACTTGCCGATCTGAATCAGGCCTCAACCTCAATGTACAGAAGTCAAGAACTTCTCTTTTCAGAGACTCATTTTTCAACAGTATTGTGCACTCATGGAACGCTTTAAGTTTTCAAAAAAGATCTTAAATCTTTTTTCTTTGAAAGACTCAATACAATTTTTGATCTTGACAATATTCGTACGTACAAGCTATTATGTGCTAAGTGTCGTCGAATTAATAATGCTATGTCGGTTTGTAGCTGTTTAGTTAACATTCTTGATTATTTATAAATATTATAATATTGTTTGTACTTTATATGTACAGAAATTCACTTCAAATTTACCAAATATGGTACAAGGTTTAAGACTTACATTACTTAGTAATGTAGAGAATAAATGTATCTATCAATGTATCTTATAATTTTCATTTTTATGCAGTATATATATTATACCAGTAAACACAATCATTCTCGCTCAATACAATTTGGTGCCCAAACTATGCAGTGCAAATCAGGGTTTTGAGACATCCAAGTATGCCACTTTCTCCACAATGTTGGAACTCTGCACACTAACAACTTTGGGGGTCTGTAAAAAAAATATAAATGTATATATTGGTAACATTGACTTGTAGACATGACATAATAGACCTCTTTAGCTTACTCCAGTGTTGTTCCATTTCAGATCACATGATCATCCCCTTGAGTGTCAATTATTTTGTTTCTTAATGCATGAGAAAATTCATTGGTACAGAAATACTTCGAAGAAAGAATATTATTATCTAAAGATTTGAAATGGGACAGCATTGAGGGAAGCTAAAGAGCTCTATTGCTTTAGTTCTGTCACAATTTTTAAAATTTTAATTTTACAATATGATTTGTTGACTAATGGCTGATTTACTAATGCTTTGGAAATGTTTTCATAATTTCAATAGGCTAATCGAGAGGATGCCCCGAAAATTACGTATCTATTAGAGTGTAATTTTACTTGTGAACATGTAGTAACGTACCCTAGTATCATATCAAATCAATATTACGCTTACTTCTTTCTGAAGACGAACATCATGTGAGAAGTGATTTCCTTTACAGAATCTGGTCCACCAAATTCTTCAGGGATTTCAAGCAATGCATATGTCATCTGAGTTGCTGACCTCATCGTGAAAGTAAACGGAAAACACATCACGTCTTCTGCCTCGCCGGCCACTTTGCACTTGCAGGTTTCTGACAATGCTTGGTGGATGAAATCGCCGGATTATTTATATTACATTCGATAGAACAGCTACTTGTGGATGCTGAGATTTCCGCTTCACTTTCGGTAATACTTCTATTCTTATGCATCAGTTCGTTAAGTGCCGTTGAAGAGTGAATTTTCTGGCGTATTAACTATCGCAGTTCGAACCAGAGCAGAAGGCCGCCATCTTTAATAGCATGTGATTTCTCCCCAGTCCTTTATCTCTGACGACGCGACGATGGAATGTTGGCTATTTCCGGGTATTCACGTGTTCACCAGGTTCAGTTGAAAGTCCTCCATTGTTTCACCGATGACTCACCGGTTTCAAGATAGTAGTGCCGTTATATTTCAGTTGGATTTGACCGCGTTGATCAGGTGTTTTCAGCGTAATATAAACACGAATTACGACTGTGCATGCTCGAGCGGCTTCATTTCTTTATGCTTTATATCACTATCAGACCATGGTTAGAGATGCCGGGCTTTATTGGGCGCAATATAGGGCTGTTTAGAGACTTATTAAAAATCGCTCTTTCAGTGTTTACAGGAAAATCACAAGGAGTGTAGTCGATCGCTCCAGTCGGTGAGTGGCCCCGATCAGCCGTGGATTTTCCTAAAAATATCTGAAGACTCTCGTCTTTTAAACATCATTTCCTTGGAACACGACATTATTAGACAATAGGTAAATGAGAAGTACCAAGCGAATAAGAACTACTCCTTTGGCGTGATTTAAAACTACAGACCAGGCTTCTGTTTGACCATGGACGATTTGGTATGCCACTATTTTATATAAACCGCTCCCCCCCCCCCCAAAAAAAAAAAAAAAAAAACGAGCAAAAAGTATACTCACCCTTCGGGCCCTCACTAGATGACAATTTGCATGCACAGAAGATTGCCCTTGATCAGAAGACTGGACTGGATGACCAGTTAAAGTTTGAGAAAAGTTTTATGTAAAGAACGATTGGTGGGCATACTATTGATCAGTAAAGTACAAATAGATAGTAGTTCTTGATACTAATTATTTTTGAAATTACAATCATTTATTAACTGTAAATCCTTTGACTTTATCTTTATAGGAAGGATCCAAAAAAGTTTTCAAACCAATCATGGTTGAAAGTGACAGAGAACATTTGTACTGGGGGACTTGCAGAAAACCTTTAGGTTTTTTTATGTTGTATATATACCGGTATTTTTTTTACTATTAATATTGTATACAGGTTTTTCTGTCTGTAATAATAACACAATTTACTAATATACTCAACAATCATTTTTGTGTCCAGATGCCACATCAAAACAAAATATTGCTTAAAGAATACTGATCTACAAACATTTGTGTGTGATGCCACATCAAATAACTTCACTATACGTTGTAGTTTAACATACATCAGATACATTAGTGAAATTTTGTAAATATTTGGTTTGAAACAGTTTTGATTCAATTTCTTTGAGATGATTGTTGAATTTTCTTAATTTACCTATATTATTATTAATCAATGTAACAAGAAATACATTTACGTTTTATTTTACTTTTTTATTTGATTATATGATCATACAGAGGCACGATTAAAGGGGCTATGTCATGGTACTGTGCACGTATCGAGTAATCGCTCGTTTAGTGGCTGTTAATTGGATACAAACAGTTAAACTTCCCTTTCTCAATGCTTGATTGAAAGGATTTTCAATATTTCCCTGGAGACTGTTTATATACACTGTTTGTTAGTAATTTTTGCATATTTGCTTTCATTTTAAGCATCCCACATGGCCGAGATGGTCATTAGTTAATATCAAAATAAGTGGAAATAGCTCTTTCCAGCCCAGAAAAACGAATGTAAAGCCTTACTGTGACACAGCCCCTTTAAATCATTTCTGCCAGGCAATTGAAGATGAGAAAAAAATATTTTTGTTTCATAATGTATAATATAGACCATTTTAATGTTGTTATATTGGGCTGGATCACATGAGAAACTCATGGGCCTGGATGACAGAACATGTTTTCATATAATTTTCAAATGAAGCCTGCAATTACAAAGCATCAAGATCTGTCTCATGCAAACATACGCTGCAGTCCACTTCATTATGTGCCTTAATGTTAATATCCATTTTTGTTCTTCAACAAATGGCCTTCTTTAGTTTCATTTATTAAGTTGTCAGAGAACATCAAAAACTCATGGTAAAAACAACATACATTCAATTTGGTAGTTTTCTTGTAATACCATTTATTACAGTAAGTTACTGTTCCCACTGAGTTAAATATTAAAGAAGACTTGAAATGGTTGATCATGAATTTCTCTTGTATTTCCTTCCAGAGTATCGAGATTTCCCGGGAGCTTTCAGATATATATTAATAATTAATAGGATCATATATTTTATTTAAAATTTCTCTTGCTTTCCAGGCTTTCCTATATTTGCTGGATGGTTTTCAAACCAGCTATAGTATATCTGACTTTCCCTCCTTTCCAGGTTTTCCTGAATTTTCCAGGCTTCCCTGGATTTTCCAGGCTTTTCTGGACCTATTTGAGACTTTTTCTCCTTTCAAGGCTTTTCCGGATTTTCCAGGCTTCCCCGGCTTTTTCTGACCTATTTGAGACTTTTCATCCTTTCCAGGCTTTCCCGGATTATCCGGGCTTTCCTGGATTTTTTGGACCTATTAGAGACTTTTCATTGTTTCCAGGCTTTCCGGGATTTTCCAGGCTTCCCGGAATTTCAATATGTGCAAAATTCCGGGGAAAGCCAGGAATGGTTTCCTGGCTTCCCCGGAAATTTTCCCCTGCTTTTCCCCAGGAAAAGCCTGGATTTTCCGTGTTTTTGGTGCAAGGGTATCGCGGTAGGAGATGATTGGTTGTTTTAAAAAAAAAATTTCCAAAGTAAGGCAATGGCGTCAGTCACTCCCATTTTTCCATTATATCAAGGTCTAAATTCCGAAACTGATATCACTCAACACAAAATTATTCACTTCATTAACCAAATCATCAATTCTTACAATTCCATGTTGAGCTAAGTTGTTTTTGTACAAAGATAATTTATTTGAATGTATCATCTATTATTCCATATAATTTCTTTTTTTCACCTCTTCGTAATTTGTAGGATTAGTGCGATTAAAAGTTGACCAAATATTTAGACATTCCTTATAGAATGGGAACAAGTTAACCGGTAGCATAGAGAAAACCTAAAATAAAATGCCCTCCCACATTGCATAACTGTTTATCCAGAAAGAATTTCCAGTATGCTGGGTAACTATCGGCATACCTTTTCATACAGATTATTCTTTGAGTTTTTATAATAGACTGAATTACGAACGTGGGGCATTTTCAAACCCCCGCTCTGTAGATTTCCAATGAGCGTAATTTTTTTATCTTATCATTCCCTTTCCATAGAAAATTTAACAAAACCTGATTTAACTCTTTAATAGCATTTTTGTCAATATTTATCATTGATACAATGGAAGGGATCTTCGGAATGGCGAAAGTTTTGATAATTTGGATCTTGCCAATCAAAGTTGAAACCTCTCCATTTCCAAATACTAAGGTTTTGTTTAAGCGTTTTTAGCATCAATTCAAAATTCATCTTTCTCCGCAGTTGATTATTATAGGAGTAATTAATGCCTAGTATTTTGATAACATTAGAATGTTTCTTTATACCTAGTTGATTTATATTATCGTCCGGCATTGAGCATAAACTTAGAACCTCCGTTGTATCTGCATTAATCTTGAGTCCAGATAATCTACTAAAAAGGCTAATAGTAGTAGATCTTAATTCAAAATAAGATTCTACATCACTCGAAGGAAAACTGTAAGATCGTCAGCAAATATTGTTTGTTTCATTTGTTTATCACCTATAACTATGCCTTGAATGTCCTTGTTGTTCCGAATACTTAGAGCTAATAGTTCTAGATCTAGCGCAATAATAAACAGATAAGGACTTAGCGGGTCTCCCTGTCGAACGCCTTGATATATCCTAAAAAATATATTTGAAAAACCATTATTCAAGACGCAGCTCGTGATATTGGTATAAAAAACTTTAATCCATTGAATAAAATCAGGACCAAAATTGAAGGCATTTAAAGTTTTTAACAAAAAGTTCCAATTAAGGGAATCAACGGCTTTCTCAAGGTCTAATGCAATTAATATACCATTTTTCTTCAGTCATTTCGTGTACTCAAATACGTCCTCTATATTTCGGACTGCATCAAAGATTGATCTATACTGAACAAATGCGTGTTGGTCAAAATGAATAATATTGGGTAAAACTTTTTCGATTCTCTTAACAAGGACTTTAGAAGCTATTTTTGAATCCAAATTTATCAGCGATATCGGCCTCCAGTTTGATATATACCGTTTATCTTTGTCGCGTTTCTCGATGAGGGAGTTGATAGCCTGTTTCTGCGAGTTAGAAAACTCACCCTTCACGAAAGAAACGTTCAAACTATCAGCCAGTTGTTTCCCCAAAAGTGGCCAGAATGTTCTGTAAAATTCAATTGTCAGACCGTCCGTCCCTGGCGCTTTGTTATTTGAATGTATATTTAAGATATTAAAACATTCGTTATAGGTAACTTTACCTTCACAGCTGATCTTTTGATCTTCCGACAGTTTTGGAATACTTAAGTCTGCTATAAATTCGTCGGTGCACTGACCGAGATGTTTTTATAGAGGTCCGAATAAAAATTCTCTATTTCACTCGTATTATTGCTTTGGCCTAATTAGTAGTTATTTTCTTTTCACCCATGAAAATTTTACGTAGACAGCTTTTGTTTTTCCTACTTTTTTCTAGATTCAAAAAAATACTTAGCGTTTTTCTCACCTTTTTCATACCAGTTGGCCCGAGATCTCACTATAACTCCTTGAGTGATATAATCGTAGAGCTTTTCGTATTCGGATTTCAAACACTCTAATTTTTCTATACTTTCAAAACGGAAGGATCAGAGGCACAATTTTCTTCACACTTATTAAGTTCAATTTTCTCTCTCCGTTCTCGCGCCTTTTTCTTGCTGTATGAAATAGTTACCTGTCTGATTTTATATTTTATCACATCCCACATAACTCGTTTATCGGCCATCCCTTCATGTAGGACGACACGAATTGCTACAAAATTGTATTCTATTGTATTGTATTGTGTTGCGTTCTATTGTTGTATTGAATTGTATATATTGTGTTGTATTCTATTGTATTTTTGGTAAAAATTCGTGTCGTCCTACATAAAGGGATTGCCCGTTTATCACTTATGTCTTGACATACTCCTTTAGCCATTCACTGTAACTGTGTTTAATCAAATCTACATAAGCTTCATCGTTTGAAAGGCTAGCATTATATCTCCAAAAGGATGGGCCTCTTTGTTGTTCTGTCAAACCATTAAAGGTAAGTAAAATTGCTGAATGATCAGTCTTAACAGCCGTCAAAATGTCAACTCGTTCGGTTTCTTCTTGAAGGGAATCACTTATAAGCCAAAAATCCAAACGTCGCTGAATAAATGGTTTCTTTTGCCTCCAAGTAAATCGTTTTATATCTGGGTTACGAATTCGCCAAATGTCTACTAAATCATTTGAAATCATCAAATCTTCCACGTATTTCACGGAATTTTTCCTTGCTGGTTCCAGGTCAGCATCGAAAGTCATTAAAATCACCCCCTACAATAATATTGTGATCAGCAGCAAGATCCAGGTTATCAATTTGTTTGCCTACTTCTTCAAAAAACAAAAGACTGGTCACTAACGGAGTTTGGTGCATATAAATTAACAAGTAAAAACGGGGAGTCCTGTATCACAACATCAAGAATGATATATCGTCCTTGATCACTTTTCATAATCGAATTTACAATAAAATCTAGTTTATTATTAATCAGAATAGCTGTCCCTCGACTGTGCTCAGTGCCGTGAGAAAAAAAAACACTCAAGCGAAATATAATAAAAACTCATATATCAACCGCAAGGGCAAGGAGTCGGAAGGACTTGTTACCTCTAGCAGTCAAACAGATACTGCGTTATTAGTCAGTGCATGAAAGTCTTAACTGCCTTATTCTGCAAAGACGGTCTTGAACGACTTCAGACTATACAGGACAACAATTAAGGAGCTCCCTAACATTACTATCATATCAAGAGTGATTTTTAAAAGTAGAAGATCAGAGCTTAATTGCTTGATAGAATAATTCGAATTCCCTATCAAGATACCACTAGCATCAGAATAAACCAACGCAACCGGGGGTGAATACTCGACGAGAGCTCTACCATTGAGCTAAACGCAGTTATGAATCTAAAATTGTATTTATTGAAGGCACTGCAGAAACTGAAACTCGTTCATGTCAAGTGGAGTATCTCAATTGATGAAACTGAACGAAAGACTAAGAATTTTGGTATCAAAAGGGTGACATTACCAACTCCGAATGAAAGGGAGAATATTTTACCCACGACTGAGGCAACGAACCGATGAGAGAATCCCGGGGGGGGGGGGGGGGGGGGGGGGACTCCCCATAAAAATAGACGGGGGTGCTCGACGTGAGAAATGAAATTCACCCCTAAAAGATAGCAATATGGGCGTGGCTCACAAAAAAAATACCCCTAAAAGATAGCACTCCAAAAGACAAATTTGTGCAAACTAAAGGAAATAAGAGACAAAGCTCTGCCCCATAACCTCGTCTTTAATATTCAGATGGATCAAACTCTATATCGAAGCCGTAAATACCGATTCAACTTGTGGGGTCTCATGCTCGAGGATCCAGCACTATTTTTTCTCGGCCACAAAAAATTTGGGTCTCGGAGACCCCTAAAAGATAGCAGACCTTTGGAAGACCCCTAAGAGATAGCACTGCTAACGATTTTAACCCCTAAAAGATAGGTCGAGCACCCCCGTCTATTTTTATGGGGAGTCCCCCCCCCCCCCCCCCCAGGGGAGAGACTATTAAGGACTCTTATCTGATAAGCTCTACGAGGACTAATTAGCTTAATAATTTTCCGTTCAGGAAAAGAAACAAAACCGTTATGTAAATGTGCCGGCATTATGATAATCCATACTAATCAAGGGCACCCAACGAAATGTTCGGTTAAAAAGCTGTTCGAGAGAGTAAGTTAGCCTAAAACGTTCGGATTTGAAAAATAATTCCCTAGAAAATTGTTTTCTGAAATACTGGCTAGAAAATTTGTTTTCAACCCCTAGAAAATTATAGAAGAAAAGGGAGACTAAAATGTTTCCCCTAAAATATTCGTACGTCACAATTCGTCTGATCAATAGAGTCAGAACAACACATTTGCATTCCCTAATAATTGCATAAAGGAAAAAAGAATCCCTAAAAAATTCGTACCTCCACAAAACTTTGCAACATGAAGTTACTTGGGCTAGAAAATTCTTGTTTCTGTTCTAGACTACTAACAAATTCGTAGGCCGGAAATATTTTGCCATAGTATTTTCGGTTGGCGCGATTTCCACCTAGAAAATCCGAACAGTTAATAGCTTTCTAGAATACGTCAAAAGACATAGTAGGCGCCTTAAAATGGCTAGATAAGCTGCAGACAACTGGTTTCAAACGAATTTCAAAAAGTACTCGTTGGGTGCCCTTGACTAATGAATACCTTGTGCTCGACAATGTCGAACTAGAGGACGGAAAACTTTCATAAAGAGACAGGCCGAATGGTTAAAACAGTAAACTGAAAATGCTTAGGTATGTTGGAATTAAATAGCGGCCACTGAAAACCCAAGCACTGGTGAACGTCACAAATATTAATGTGAAGTTGACCTGGTTTCATGTCAAACTTAAACATGTATATGCTGAAAGACGGAGGTACTTCAATCTTAAATTTAAGTTTATAAATATACTGATTAACATGTCTAAGATCAGATATGAGCCTTCTCGGTGAAGAAAAAACGTAACTACAGAGCGCATACTCAAGAGTAAATCAACAACAGCCTCGTTAATAAAATCGGTACGTGACAACGCTGATGTGTTGTTATTAAATGCGGCACTAGGTGATAAAGAAATAAAAGGAATCTTATATACCCATTCAAAAGAATCAAAATCCAGCCAGGTATTCCTATATTAACCCAAAACTGAATATGAGTTTTGAGAAGATACTTCACTTTAGTATAAGGGCAGCTATCCTTTGCTGGTACTCATGTAAATTACATTTCAAGAACTGCTCATAATACGAATTAAAAGTGTACTTATCTTGCGCTAGGATTTCCTTGAATTCATGTTTAATAGTAGGCCGTCCGGAAACTGGTAAATCCCTGTTACAGGTATCCGGAAGAAACATCGCGTGGCCTCCAAGAACTTTAGAGGCGTCATGCAGCCTTGAGTGACCCCAAGAATGAACCCTTAGAAACCGTTTGGACGGAATGGGGCCTGTGGAGCTGTACATGCTTCCAACGCGAGGGTTTTTAGCGAGCCTGGTTGAGCACTCACTCCACCAATGTGTAAAGGAACCGCAGTATCTGCAAGGGCCCCAAGATTCATGGAACTGCATGCCGGCCTTCTTGATGATACGTTGAGAGGCTAGAAAAAGCGCTGGTTCTGGGTCGGCCATAAATACCGGCCATTGCCCACGTGACCGAGACCTGTTGGTACATTATGAAGAAGATTGCCGGCTTCGTTCTCCAGCTTTTTCAGCCTTCCACTAGCCTGAATTTCAGCCGTCTCCTCTGGTTCGTTCCTCCCGAGAGAGACGTCTGAATCCAATAGCCGATAATGCCGTCCAGTGACGTCACTACCAGAAAACCTGGTAGTGATTTTTGATTTGTTCATATTCTATAATTTCGCATAATTATCATAATTATCAGCCGAGAAGACGGCAGGATTCACTTTGGCAAAGACCTTGAATTTGTAAGGAAAACATCTGGAAATGGATCGTAAGTGTCCTGCACAATAACCGGCCGACTGTCCTGTAAACATGTACATTTTATCGCGTCCGCGGGGTTGTTGACAATCGATTATTTGTTCACACTCGCAGTGGCAAAGAATGTCGCTACTCTCTTCAAGGAACTGTTCTTTCCCGTAAAAGAGTCTTCGTATTTCTTCGAAAATTCTCCATTATCCTTTTATGTTTTTCTACTTTTCTGTTGCATCATTTGCATAGGTAATATCTCGTAGCTATGTCGATTCGAACGGCACTGAGATCGCGAGACATGTACAAAGATCAAGGGAAAGACAAAGATCAACTGTACTTTGCCTCCAAATATAATATAACAATTTGTTGCTTCGGAACTCACCGGGCTTTCACAACATAAGAGGCACTTGAGAAGCAAATGGGATGGAGCTATATAATATAGGTAAGGCTTTTATTTTGGTCGGCATAATCTCAAATAAATATTTCCCACGAACTCTTACTACCGCCGTGACAGTTTTATTTGCATAAATTAAATTGTTAATCCGGATTGACGTCACTGGACGGCATTATCGGCTATTGGATTCAGACGTCTCTCTCGGGAGGAACGAACCAGAGGAGACGGCTGAAATTCAGGCTAGCCTTCCACTTGATCCTAGAGTGAGTTTGCTCACATACTAAGGTGCTTCCCTTTCAGCACTACGAATCTTCCTGTCATCTTTTCCCGTTTAAAGCAACAGCCGTTATCTTCGTAATGTTTGCCGGTTAACCAGCCTTCTGATCTGACTAGTCCACGATACGATTTTTTCTATTTATTTTCTCGATGGAACTCAGAACCTCTTCGAGTAAATTTCACCGGTTCACTTTCAGAATCTTCGCAAGTTAAAGGCCTCGAGCCTTAGACAACTTCTCTTGTAATTGGCGGTTGAACTTGAAGTTTTTTTGCGTTGGCTGGGTAGTTGAACGACGACTCGCTGTCCTCTTTAACCTATCGGGAAACTGAAAGGGCGGTAGTAGCTGTTTTCTGGGCCTGATTAAACTGGTCTGATAACGTGGACTTGTGAAGAGAAAGTTGTTCCAGAACAAACATACAAAACTCCGCTAAATCCGAACAAGTGATAGCGTCTCTCATTTGGCCCGGATAACCAAGCGTGTAAACTGGTTGGCGTCAAGTGAAAACTATATGTAAATATCATCTTAAATAACAACTCCAAGGCCTTAGGGAAGAGCACGAGTTGCTAATTACGAATGCCCAACAAAAATACTTTTATATATTTACAACTTTCTTTTCCCTACCACTTTTTCTAAACTCTAACTATAATTTTCCTGTTAACTTTGTAAATAACTGTGAAGTGTGAATAAAGTATTGTATTGTATTGTATTGTGGTGTGGCTTTAATTGGATACAAACAGTTAAACTTCCCTCCTTCAATGCTTGATTGAAAGGATTTGCAATATTTTCGCAGGAAACTGTTTATATACACTGTTTGTTGGTCATTTTTGTATATTTGTTTAGATTTTATGCATCCCACATGGCCGAGAGGTTCGGTAGTTCATATCAAACACGGTGGAAATAGCTGTTTCGATTCCGGCCCGGAACGTGAAGCCTATTACTGTGACACAGCCCCTTTAACACAATGCATAGCTTTGCATGTCTTTAATTTGTGACCATTGTTGATTCACTCGGAAAAAAATATAATAACGGACATATTTATATAATTGCGCCTTATTACCACAGTCTCGGGGCGCTTTACACTAATTACTGACGTCTACACAGTGAGTTACGGACTGTTTACCGCGCTAACAGCTGCCACTGAGAACATTTACACTTGTAGTATGCGTCAGTCCAAGCTCCGCAGTTCAGGCGGGAGGTAACGCCAACATCACATCTTCCCAACATAACTAACATTTCCCAACGTAAATTCCTTTCAGCCGAAACCATTCCAGCAGGAATAAAAGGTAATGGCCAATTTATGCTAAAGATCACTTTTAATTTTCTAAATTTAAGTACTTTGACGTAACTTTTTTTTCCAATTCAGGCGTCAGCATCATGTAACCTAAACTAAAGACTGAGTTCTTTGTTTTCCTTTCTTTTCTTTCTTTTCCTTTCTTTTCTTTCTTTTCCTTATATAATCTTTTACCTTGTTCTACTTTGCTAGAAGTGAGGATGGTGGAAAAATATAGAAATGTCGATTATTCTGACTATTCAAATTCTTAATGCTATATCATGGGTGCATGCGAATAGAACTAAGGCATTAAAAGATGTAGTAAACTCCAAGCCATTCGACTTACTTTAATCTATCTCACTGTTTTAGTATTGCCGTGGTTAACTGATCTTAATGGTTCGCTTCAATGCTGTATCCTCTGTATGCTGTATTAAGAACCAATTCTTTGTAAATGTTGCACTTGGAAGGTAGTTTTCTACTTTCCTTCACGGTTCTTTACATGACATCTCCATAATATTATATAGAGCAAAACCACACTGCTCTCCCGCTCTTAAGAATCAATACTTGAGCGACTTGAGACGCACACTTGATTCTATACATGCGTTGCTTTTAGAACTTGAACAGCTCCCGTTTGAAAGTAGAAAACCGAATTGTTGAAATATTAAAGGCTACGTTTAATTCACGTACCTCTTGCAGCTTTGACAAAAATTGACCAGCCATGCCGGCCACTGTGTATAAAAGATAATCTGCAAATTAGTATTAAATGGCATGCTCTCGATCGATCTCTGGGAAAGGATTTAACTCGATTATTACATACTATTGCACGGCTGTTTTTTTATGAATTTACAGTTGATAAGCGTATGTATAATCGCTGTTGGAAGCGAGTTACAGCTGCACGACATTACAAAGTGCTAGGCTTTCTGTGCTAGTCATTCGTTAGAGCAGTAAACATGTCGTTATCGTTGAACATGTTCCATGAAACATTCATGTTTTACAGCCGATATTTTCTAGGCGGGATTTTAATCGCATAAATACGAAACACTGGTCAGTTTTACAACTACCAGTTGTTGTTGTTGTCACATTCTATCAAATACCCAGCTGTGCTATTTTGTACTGTAATTATAGTTAGGAAGTCGAGGTCTCATTCGCTAGTCAGCCCTAGAATATCACGCATAGTCGAGCTCAATTATAAATGCTGATAACCTTGCGTACAGTGACAGGCAAGGGAGAAGAGGAACGGAACATGCGAGTTTCAATAGCTCTTCACTTTTTGTTCGGTTTCCCAGTTACATGTGCTATGCTGTTCAAACTTTCAGGTTACTTTGATATTTCTCCATGTAAGCTAAAAACTGATTGCAATTATAATTAATATGCACGTTCAGCCGGTGACACTATGGAATATCATGTGATGTAAACACACATTAGTCTGGAGAATTGACTCTTTAAAAAATAATTTTATTCAGATAGGCATGACTGCATTTAGTAAAATCCCCGGCGGTTGCGAAGGAGACTAGACTGCATTAGGATTAGAATGAAAAAGGAATAGTTTCCCAGAGTAGCATCTGTTTACATCACATGATTTGAATTGGGTGGCAACAACCTCTTTTCCCTGTTATAACATTTTGAAATAGTTCGAGTGTCGTTGGCTATAACATATTGTTTGAGCTGCGGCGTGTTTTCTCAAAAGTTGACCCGATTTATTTTCAGTTTGTTCGGATATTATCAATACTTCCCGTTAAATTAATTTCCCAAGTCTACCAATTCCCGACATTTTCTTAAGATTTTTAACAAAAAAGTTCCCCCGAAACAAGCATGCCTATATATTAGAGTCCGATGAAGTGGTTACACCGGAAATCAACTGTTATTGAGATATGCTAATTTGTATGTTTTGAACCCCGCTCTCACTTTACAAATTGTAACTTTATTGATTTGACTTTGTCGAATGTAATAGAAGAACATTATTTGTTGCTAAT
The DNA here is from genome assembly GCA_030867875.1 of Actinernus sp. WN-2022. NCBI lineage: Eukaryota > Metazoa > Cnidaria > Anthozoa > Actiniaria > Actinernidae > Actinernus > Actinernus sp. WN-2022. The sequence goes on along the minus strand of JAOWCC010001634.1, from coordinate 78,181,018 downwards.
CATGTTGATAAGAGGAGAGATCTTTGGAATAGTTATTTTGTCCGTCCAAAACTACTCCCAAACTATAGGTACAAAACCAGCTCCTGACAAAACATATTTTGTGGGTTGTAAACTTCACATCCAATCATAAGACTAATAAGAAGCACTGAAGGAATTGTGGTAAAAATACAAACGAATACGATCATACTTTATTTACACTCACTGTAGTAAATGCTCAGATTACGATTGCATTATTGTCGGCGCGCATTATTTTTTGTATCATTGCGCATAACCACAATGCAATGCGCTGGCACTGATACGCCATAAAATCGGTTCCACTACACAAATTGGCCGTTGCTGCCTTCCTCGCTCGCTTCATGCTCGGTCGCTGGGCAGCAATAAGGTCTTTAACTCGAAAAACAATTATAACAACTATAACTATGCGCTTACTTGAAGGGCCGAACCGGCTTCACTGATAATATTCCCAAACGCTGACAGTGTTTCTTCCCAGTAATAAATAATTCCTTTGGCTCGACTTGGCTCGAGTGTAATACTTTTAATTGCCAGAGGTATAGTTTTTGTGTTTCATTGGTAGAACCCTGCTAGCAGAGGTTGTTTTCTCTTACCCTCTCTCCAGCTCCACTAACGAGGGAGAAAAGAACCTCTGCCACGATCCGAACCGTTCTTTAGATCTCGCCGGCTCCAAGTTTTTGGAGGTAAGTCACATGACAAACCGGTTTAATAACCAGTTTAAAAACCGGTTTTTCGAGGTCGACGTCACACGCGAATGACTTGTTGATACTATTAAAACACTGCCCAGTCTAGAGTCTGCAGTTTCAAGATGGCATCTGTTTTTGGAGTGAACATGAGCGTGAGCGAGTTCGAAGTAGCGTTAAAAGCAGCTTTGTCAAACCTCGAGGAAAGCAACATCACCCTCGAAGAAGGAAATATATTTTAATTTTCCCACACCTTCTCTTGCCGTTAACAATAGGAAATCTACAATGTTTACCGTCTCGTTTTTCTCGGCCAATGAAAATCCAGATACCGTGGCGCATGCTCAACAGAAAACCGTTCGGATCGTGGCAGAGGTTCTTTTCTCCCTCGTTAGTGGAGAGAGGGTAAGAGAAAAGAACCTCTGCTAGCAGGGTTCATTGGTAGTGTACGTTTCTTGAAAATCGGTAGTAAACTATCATTCTATTTCAGTTATTTTCAGAATAATATCAAAATCGTTGCATACAGAAGAGGACATTTGGTATTGGTCATCGCTTTGAAGTAAATGCGATTTAATTTGAGATAGATAACAACTTCAGTCGCATTACAAGTTTATAATGTGGCTTACCTGTTGATACCGGAACTATACGAAGGAGAATTATCTTCTTTCGTTTTGACCGCTCCAAAATCTATTCTACTGCAGCCCCGCCATTGCAAAGGCCACACAAGAAAAAAAAAAAGCACGAAATGGAACTTTAACAGCGATTTGTAGCACTCTATAAACTCGAGAAACCTCGATGATCTATACATCAAAACATTGGACATTTATTCTGCTATCTGAATTCAGCGGTGGAAAAGTCAGTTCAGACATGCTTATTCAAGCTAAACCCAGTTTTCCTCTGCTTGGTCGTCCATAAACGCATGAACAGGTTTCACGCAATTTAATGATATGCATAATACTTGAAAAATTGTAATGAGTTTCAGTTCCTTGCGATCGCGATCTGACAACGACAGTTATATTATAATACAAACTGGCTCTTGCTCGAAGGCATTCAGTTAGAAAAACATATTTGTATTGTTATCACTGCTGCAATGGAGATTCAGGCTGAAGAGAAACACATTCTGGCGAGTTTCAGTGACCGGTTGTCGAATTTACCGTATTTTACCGTAAACTATATTTCTTTAAGGTATGCGAGTTGTGCTTTCTCGATGAGAACCTACAAAATGTACTCATCTATTCTCTCTCCAGCTTTCAGGGAGATAAAATTACTTACAAATGCAAGAGTTCTTGTAGTCAGAAACGTATTAAAGGGGACGAATGCAAGCAGGAATGAACAACCGAAGCGTAATTTCACTGGCCGCCGAAACCCGGGCACTGTAAACACGAAACTCGCATCTCAAAAGTGGTGTTTGAAATCGTTTCAGGCTTCGTAAATGTTCCAGACAAGGACTATACTCTTGTGGGCTTTCCTGACACGTTCCCCAGTGTTCTTTCAGGCTCTTCAAAATCTTTCTGCGGCCAGATTTGTTTTCTTCGTCCATCACGGCCAGTTGGCCGCCATTGAAGCTCGAAGTTCTTGTCGATGCCATCCCAAAATCTCATTACAACTACATCTGAATACGAATATTTCTGGTAAATATAAAACTTGAACAACTAAATATGAAAGATAAACTACTATATACTAAAATGAGAGATGGCTGCGATGTAGACGGATTGAATCAATGTTGTGAGCTCCTCGGGAATATTTGCTATTCAAACTTGAAAGTGTTGGCGAACGATTTCAAGTTTTGGGCGGCTTAGTAACCAGGCCTGGTATTCATGACAGAGCCCCTAACCTCTTCCAAACTATTTCACGGTTTTTCCAAAATAACAATTCTCAATCGAAACCGCAAGAAAACGTTGTTTCTTTGGCATCTTTAAGCCTCAATACGGGCCAAATGGCTTGTTTTAAAGATACTTTGAACAAGATTTCATTTGTCTCACTGGAAGATTGATATTTTGAACTGATTAATCATTTTATACATTTGTGCAATTTCACGAAAACGACACTTTCTTAGATTCGTAAAATTCTACCTATTTTCCTATTTTCAAATCTGCCATTTTATTGTGTTACTTAAAAAACCTTAATTTCTTTCCATATAAAAATGCCATTTAGAGGTGTTCAACTTCAGCTCCTTCTACAACGTGGCTTTATGGTTGTTTTAAAAATGCTACAAAACTAACACTTTCGCTTTAGCCCTTAAATCATATATCACAAATAAAGAAAAACTGGACAAATTATTACGAAAATGGTATTTTATTCCTGTTACCTTATCGTAAGGGATTTGCACGCGAGGATTTCTTACAAATTGACCATTTTAAGCTATACCGTGAACCTCGAATCTCTAAATTTTTAGATTCGGGTGAGTCAATCTCTTAGAAGTTAACCATTTTTAAGCTATAGTGTCGATCTCAAATCTCAAAAGTTTTGAGATTCGGGTGACTCGATCTCTTACGAATTGACCATTTTAAGCTTTACCGTGAACCTCGAATCTCTAAATTTTTGAGATTCGGGTGACTCAATCTCTTACAAATTGACCATTTTAAGCTATTCCGTGAACCTCAAATCTCAAAAAAATTGAGATTCGGGTGACTCAATCTTTTACAAATTGACCATTTTAAGCTATTCCGTGAACCTCAAATCTAAAAAAAATTGAGATTCGGGTGACTCAATCTTTTACAAATTGACCATTTTAAGCTATTCCGTGAACCTCAAATCTGCAGCGCCGGTAAACGCTTCTAAAACTTTGTGCATGTCAGCTTGCTTTTGCATTCTCTTCCTCCTACATTAATAATAGGCATTTAGTTAAAAGAAAGACGACAGAAACTACAGTACTCGTCAACTACATACATACAATATTCCAAGAGTTCTCAATTCTGTAGTTGGCGATTTCACGAAGACATATGTATTCTTGAATAACCCGGCACAGGAAGACCAAGCTCTGTAAATGACAACATTTAATAGCATTGTGTGTAGATTGTAGAAAATAAAGGTAAAACTTTGCTAAAATTCGATGAATATTAATCGAACAAGTTACTAAGAAACAAGAAAAGGCACCCTGTAATTTTTTGTCGATTTTTATGAACTATAGTAATTGTAAATATGGTAGTATCGTCATAAAATTCCCTTTGTTACCCACGTTTGAGACTCAGAAATTTTATACAAACATCCGATCGACACTTCGAAATTTTAGAACGATTATACGTTACCTCAGTATAAAAAATATATACCGCCTGAACCGGGATTCGAACTCGGGCCGGCTAAGAATCAATGCAATGGCTTACCCACCACCAACACAAACTCTAACTATTAGACCACGAGAGAATTCGCTGATTGCAGTCGTTTTTTTACCAGATCTATATATCAACTTGATCAGCATGTTCATAAAATATTCTATTATAGTACTATAATAGCGGTATGACAACCCTCCGAGCGCGCGAGGTGTGATTGGCTTTCAAAGCCAGCACGTGTTTTATCAGATCTAGAAACGATCAGGCTACGCCCTCACGTTTTGATATCTGATAAAACACTGCTGCTCGTTTATTAAACAGTACGTAGCCGGTGCCGTAGTATGTCCCACTCACACGAAATCTGCTCTATATGACCGTTTAAGACAATCTGTCGAATACACAGTTCCATTACCTAGTATAGTATTACGGGTGTTAATTTTTTTTCCAGTTTTTATCCTACTTTGTTTATCCGTAAAAACGACTTTTTTGATGACATTCTTTCATCACAAAACAATATTGAAGTAAAAGTAACAAATATTTTAAGATGTTCTTTAATTTTCAAATTAGATTTTCCGATTAATTCTCCTTTCAGGATAGCCCATTACTAGCGTCAAGCATTTCATACAAAGATCAGATGAAGAAATTATGGAAGAAACGCACGACGACATAGGTAAGGACAATGCCAGGGGAGGGGAGGGGAGAGGCACTATAATAAATGGTAGGTGCATGTGCGTGTGGCATCGGCGCCAGAACCGGACCCGGTATGCGAGAACTAGAAGAGTATAGCTCAGATAAAACACGGATTACCATAGTGTTTTAAACATTTATCTGGGTTTGCCATAACACTAGCTAGATGTCATGTCAGTTCATGGCTGTTTGGCGCTCGACATTAGGTTCCAGGCCGCAGCTAGGTCAATATGTTGTTGTCAACGGGTAAAGGCTTCCTTGACAACCAAAATGGCGTCGTCATTGAGTCTGTGTTACAACGCAGAAATTTTGAACTTTATTGGTCTCAGCATTGTCTCATGGACACATCGACTATAAACAACATTTGATCGGCTACTGTTGTCCAAAGTGAACTGATATAGTTCACTCCAACTACGTTTGAGGAACTCTCAACAATCATTAGTACCAGTTCGAGTAAGTCCTGTATATTGGATCCTATATACCTGCTATACTCCTTCGCTACTGTCTGGATGATGTCCTACCCACCATTACTAGGATAATCAATCTGTCCTTTGAAAACTGCGAAATACCATCCTGAAGCAAGCTGCTCTTTATAGCTATCACCTAAATTAAAGAAGCCCTCTCTTGACCATGAGGCGGAGACATTTCCTAATTTTCGACCTGTTTCAAACCTGAAGTTCATCTCTAAGGCTGTAGAGAAAGTAGCTGCTGTACACTGAACAACTATTTAAAAGAAAAAATTCTCCACGAACATATAAACAACACCACAGCTGTGAAACCGCATTAGTACGAGTCCAAAATGATATTCTTTAGGCAATAGATGACCGCGCATTTCGACTAGCCTCAATGCGCTTACACTTTATGAGAAAATACAATACCAATCTATTTTAATCTAATCTAATCGAACTGTAAACCATGAGTTATACGTGAATAAAAAAAATATAGATTAAATAAATATGTCTTAATAAGAGACTTGCGTGACGGACTCAGCATTTCTGATGCTGGAAGGCAGCGCGTTCCAGAGCTTAGGAGCCGAGATTGAAAATGCGCGATCGTCATATGTGCAAGACATAGACCGAGGAACAACAAGTAAGCCCTTTGTAGATGAGCGCAAGTTACGTCGTGGGGCATATGGCATAAGAAGTTCACTTAAATAAGTTGTTATGCAACCGTGTATAGCCTTATAAGTAAAAAGTAAAACTTTAAGCAAAATGCGCTTAGTAATAGGCCTTTTGCAATAGACAGTCACGTGACTTGTTGGCCCATAGCAACGCCATACTGGGTTGCAAGCTAACCAGCTCTCCCTTGACAACCAACAGAGATTGACTGAGCCGTGGTATCATAGCTGAACTTCGAAGCGTTTTTTCGTCTTACTTACTAAATTCATCTCGAAATAAGTCTTATACAGAACAAAAGTAAAGGTTGTTCTTTACTTTTGATCCGGTATTTTGTCAAATATGCCGGGCAAAATAGAGTTTGGACGCTCAAACGAACTCACCTCGAATCTCAGGCATGGCAAACATGGCGGCCGCTCAACAAGGTAAAGTAGTCATAATTAAACGAATAGTATTGTAATAGTTGAGCAGATTCCTTCTTTCTTTTATACTATGTTATATAAATCAGTAATTACGGCGTTAATTTCTCAGGTTTATAACTTTGGAGAGTACACGAAACATTGACGAATGGTGACAGTGTCAGTATTAAAATGCAATGGTCGATATGACCACATACAGGAAGGCCAAGCTCTGTATTTGCACTGTGAAAGTTCTAGAAGAAAAAATGAAAAATAAATAAAATATTTAACTTTGAAGAACTGGTCTTGTGTTATCATGTGTCTATAATTAACCATATAGCAATCAGTTAGTGCTCTGGCACCTGTAAATCGGTATGTTTTCTGGCTAGCTCTTTTTCTTTAATATTAATAAAGAGGGAGTCAGTTTTTCTCAACTATATTTTTCCTATGTTTGGTGTGGTGACATGAAATATTGAGAACTTATTAAACATATTGTAAGCTTCCTGCAGCAAACACATCAACTCTAATGTTTCAAAAAGTGACATGCTAGAAAATGATAAAGAACTTAAGAATTTAATTTATTTTATTTAATCTAATTGTTAAATTAATTAAGCTTAACTGGTTGGAATACTTAGACTTGGTGTTTTTCTTTAAGTGCAAATTAGGCATCGTAAATCTGGATATCAATCATTATACTTCATACAGTCAGGACCCGGGGAGGGGTTCTCTACCCAAAGTTGGGTAATGGTGTGCCGCTGGGGCTCTGAAACCCTTACCCTGTTTAAGACAAAAAACCTCAAATTTCCATACCTTGTTCAAGACAAAGTGTTAAAATTTTATACCCTTCTATAAGACGACAATACAACAAGAATCCACAAGAAGTGTCTATATAAAGTCGACTGTTTTATTTAGAGGTCAGGGATAAACTGATTACAAATCGATATCTGGTAATGAGTATGATGTTTACATCAGATAAATGTCATGTCAAAAGTGATAAATACCATACCCTGTTCAAGATCTGTCAATGTGAAAATAGATACCCTGTCTAAGACCAGAAACTCGAAAAACCATACCCTGTCCAGTGGATCATCCCCGTATAGTCCATATATGGGAGTACCCCCAGGAAGAAGCAAGGCATCTAAAACCAAAAAATTAAGAAATATATCTGATAGTGTTTATTAATCTAATATATACTTTTACATGGTCTAATGGATGTCAAAGGGGCACTGTCATTGGAATTGAATCTTCAAGTTCCTTTAAAACAAAACTACAAACTGATAACACCCTGAATTTGAAGAGTAATACTATGTGAATGCCCGAATATGGTTTTCAAAATTTTTCAATAAAGGATGACTAAGTGGATTACAAAAGCTAATTCTATGAAGAGGCCTGGTTAGGGGTATTGGGGATAAGGGATAACTTAGTCGTAAAATAATGACTGGGATAAGGGATAACAAACCAGAAAACAGTAGGGATAAGGGATAACCAAAGTCCATCGGGATAATCGATAACAGCCATCTGCATCTCAGGGATAAGTGATTAACTATCCTGAAAAATATAGGGATAAGGGATAACAGCACCCCACCTCCCCCTAATAACCGGGCCTCTATAAACTTGATTTCGGTTACAGTGAACATATTTCAAGTTGCTCTAACTTTCTCTTAAAAGCAGTATTTTTCATCCACTCAAATCTTTGCCATCCTTTATCAAAATTGTCTCAAATTTTCTCGGCTAGTACACTGCATACTCTCATGCCTGGCAGAGAGATGAGAAACCTCTGCTTGCAGGGTAGCCTGATTATCAGACGGTACGAGGTCGTCCGCAAACTTCCTCCCCCTCCCCGTCTGATGGACTTCATAGACTTTCATGTTCCTGACGTCATCAACCTTTGTTTTTACAATAAGCCAATACGAACACGCGTAAGAATTGAAGCGTAAAGTGTAGAACAGTCGTGCAGTAGCGGCTTATAGTTGGATCTATATCAGCTTTCATGCACTGGAAAAAAACATTCTACAGCTTCAAACTTCTCTCGATTTCTCAGAATGGTATCCTGTTTGATCTGCTGTGGTTCTTTGGAGAGCAGGAACTTTGTAAACGGAAGTTTGCTTGCAGTATTTGCAGGACAGGACAGAAAATATACATACAAGAAATATCAGACTCGATTCACTGCCGTAAAGTTTGTTACTGTAAACTTAGAACTTTTACGCTTTTACTTTTATTTTTAAAACGTTTTGAAGCTTGATATGTATGCCGATTAGTCACACAAGACCCTAACGTTGTCCTAGTGTAGGTTTTCTGGTATCAGAGATTGTTTTAACCGGACTTTTTGTGCAAAGTTTAGATGCCCGCCGTACATGAACTTACGGAAGTGTGTTCATAATTCTGAAAACAAAAATATTCTCCCAAGTGCCATGAAACTTTTTCCATAACATACTCAGTGTGTGTGTTCACTCCTGCAGAAAAATCATAATATTCCATGAAAGATTTGGTCTTCTAAAGGCCAAAAACCTAGGAGAATGTTTGAGATCTATTAAATGCATGAGATCTATAAGCGGAGGAAGATTAGTAATTTACCAAAGTCCGTACGTAGATTCACAAACACATCGTTTCGATAAATGAACGATTCCAATGCTTTCTTCTGCTCTGGATATAGCTTCGAAATCCTGAAAACTTTACAACTTCGGTCGACACAATGATCAAGTTCTTCTTCAACGCCATTCAGAAAAATATGCGAGCACATTCCTTAAATTCCAGACTTTGCCAAAAGTGTAAAGTTCGCTCTGATTGGTTGACATTATGACGTCAGGAACACGAAAGTCTATGAAGTCCATCAGACGGGGAGGGGGAGGAAGTGAGCGGACGACCTCAGTCGTATCGTCTGATAATCAGGCTACTTGCAGGATAATATTTTTGTCTTTAGTCATGAGAATGTTTATCATTTTTGGGTTAATTGACAGTGTTCCTTTAATATTATTAAAATTTTATAGCGAGTGGTTAATAATGTATGCCTGTTACTGGCTAATAGCAAAATAAGAAACAAAATATATAACATTCTCTCCAATGACTAAGTAGGGATATATAAAACTTATCAAAGTCCTGATATTTTTCTTTGCTTCAAAACTGGACATGTAACACCCACAGATTCAGTATCAAACTAAAATAATATTCTAAGATAATTTCTGCATCTCCTCAAGTACATGTAGCAAGCCATAGCCTGTCCTTTTCTAAGTTAAGGCAAAGGAAACGAACATTTAATTTTAAATAATACAACATTTATGAATATTTTCGTAGCTTAAATATAGCCTTAATTGAAGTTAAACACAGGATTATATTTAAGTACATGAACGAGCGCCTAGAGTAAACAGTATTTATCCCCATATTGGTTAGATTATAGAATACCCCGCAACTTCGAAAGATCACTTGAAAACTGTGCTAAACTATGCTAAATTCGCCATTATAGTGCATGTGTATGTAGGGTCGTTCTATGAATGATTTGGAGTCGAAAATGGTTAGGTTTTTTTTAAATTTCAGGTTTGGGTTTTTAGAAGGTTTGTATGAAAATTTGAGAAAATGAATTATTAATGATCCAAGTTGCGGGGTATTCTATAATTGCTCCGCCAGGTTAATAGTATCTGTCGTTCGGCTTCACTAGCCGCCTCGTAATATTGTTAGAGTAAGGAAGTATCTCGACCAGCTTATAGTGCTGAGCGCCTAGTTCATGCTTTTATAACTTCAAAGCTCGACTACTGCAATAGCTTGTTATACGGGCAACCTACTTCTGCCATCTATAAGTTACAGCGCATTCAAAATTCTGATGCTACGCTAGTCACTATATAGAGTCAAGCGCACGGATCATATTTCCCCTGTTTTGCGTGCTCTGCATTGATTGCCAATAGGCCTTTTGCAATAGACAGTCACGTGACTTGTTGGCCCATAGTAACGCCATACTGGGTTGCAAGCTAACCAGCTCTCCCTTGACAACCAACAGAGATTGACTGAGCCGTGGTGGAGCAATTATAGAATACCCCGCAACTTGGATCATTAATAATTCATTTTCTCAAATTTTCATACAAACCTTCTAAAAACCCAAACCTGAAATTTAAAAAAAACCTAACCATTTTCGACTCCAAATCATTCATAGAACGACCCTACATACACATGCACTATAATGGCGAATTTAGCATAGTTTAGCACAGTTTTCAAGTGATCTTTCGAAGTTGCGGGGTATTCTATAATCTAACCAATATGGGGATAAATACTGTTTACTCTAGGCGCTCGTTCATGTACTTAAATATAATCCTGTGTTTAACTTCAATTAAGGCTATATTTAAGCTACGAAAATATTCATAAATGTTGTATTATTTAAAATTAAATGTTCGTTTCCTTTGCCTTAACTTAGAAAAGGACAGGCTATGGCTTGCTACATGTACTTGAGGAGATGCAGAAATTATCTTAGAATATTATTTTAGTTTGATACTGAATCTGTGGGTGTTACATGTCCAGTTTTGAAGCAAAGAAAAATATCAGGACTTTGATAAGTTTTATATATCCCTACTTAGTCATTGGAGAGAATGTTATATATTTTGTTTCTTATTTTGCTATTAGCCAGTAACAGGCATACATTATTAACCACTCGCTATAAAATTTTAATAATATTAAAGGAACACTGTCAATTAACCCAAAAATGATAAACATTCTCATGACTAAAGACAAAAATATTATCCTGCAAGTAGCCTGATTATCAGACGATACGACTGAGGTCGTCCGCTCACTTCCTCCCCCTCCCCGTCTGATGGACTTCATAGACTTTCGTGTTCCTGACGTCATAATGTCAACCAATCAGAGCGAACTTTACACTTTTGGCAAAGTCTGGAATTTAAGGAATGTGCTCGCATATTTTTCTGAATGGCGTTGAAGAAGAACTTGATCATTGTGTCGACCGAAGTTGTAAAGTTTTCAGGATTTCGAAGCTATATCCAGAGCAGAAGAAAGCATTGGAATCGTTCATTTATCGAAACGATGTGTTTGTGAATCTACGTACGGACTTTGGTAAATTACTAATCTTCCTCCGCTTATAGATCTCATGCATTTAATAGATCTCAAACATTCTCCTAGGTTTTTGGCCTTTAGAAGACAGGGGAAATATGATCCGTGCGCTTGACTCTATATAGTGACTAGCGTAGCATCAGAATTTTGAATGCGCTGTAACTTATAGATGGCAGAAGTAGGTTGCCCGTATAACAAGCTATTGCAGTAGTCGAGCTTTGAAGTTATAAAAGCATGAACTAGGCGCTCAGCACTATAAGCTGGTCGAGATACTTCCTTACTCTAACAATATTACGAGGCGGCTAGTGAAGCCGAACGACAGATACTATTAACCTGGCTAGACATAGTAAGGTGATTGTCAAAAATGACACCTATACTTCGTGCCTCAGATGATATTGACACGGTATGCTGACCAAAATGGATAAGGTATTGGTACTAAACGAGAAAATTTAGATGTAAAATGTAAAACCTCAGTCTTAGTAGGATTACAGGTCAGCTTATTTACTAGTAAGAACGACTGAATATTATTAATGCAGTGGTTCAAGTTTGTGAGGGCAGTCTTCCTTGACATGGGGTTCATCGTTATATAGAGTTGGTAATCATCTGCGTACATTATACAATCCAAGCCGTGTGACTTAAAGACCCAGGACGGACCATTACGCTTTGCGCGCTTAGACTCTGGCCGCCATCTTTTGTCAGAGTCGAAAAATGCACTCTTTTCGATCGCTCTGTGCAATCCACTTCCATCGGCCGTTTTTCCAATCTGACTTTCAGTACATTTATTTTCACATGTTGCCAAATTGTAAGGCATCATTTATGTGGCATTTTAAAGACATTTACGTCGTAATGTAGGTGAAATTTATGTTACGAAGGATGTGATAAATGTTTATGAAGAGGGCATCATGGCGGCACCGTCGGTAGGAGGACCACGTTAGCTTGGTTCTGTTCGGCAAATAAGACTTTGCTCTTCTGTATTTGACCGTCGGAACAAGAGGAATCCACATCTGGGTTTTGCAGGGAAAAGTATCAGTGTTTTTTGCGTTGTGCTGTTCCACTGTCATCAACGGTGATCTTATAAACTGATCGAGTGATTCGCCGAAAGAGATTCCACTGTGACTGGCACTGGCTGGAGTGGTCAAAGAGGAAAGGGACCATTTTACTATCCTGACATGTTGCAAGTCAATGCTGGAGAAGTGCAGTGGATTTGCTAAGCGTATTTTTTGACGGGCCGATGGGCATGATGTGAGAGTTTGTCTGTGAATTACATGTATGTGAACCTTGCCTTCGGCGGACTGAACTGGAGCAACAACAAACTATAATGAATGGTAAAATGACAGAGTACTGTTAGTTTATTACAACAATTTACCAGAGACTTTTCTAAATTTACAACTAAATTAATTATTATAGCGATGTTTCGTGTGTCGTCATCTATTGTCATTAATGTGCCAACCAGAGATCCATTGGTTCCTAACACAAAGCGGGCTTTACAAATCATGGTTGGGACATTAGCATAACAATTGCAATGTTTATCAACACGAAACATCGCTATAGTTGAAACATGGTACTGCTGTGCAAAAAGGAATGCATTTTATAGTAAAAATATTGTAGGTGAGAAAGCCAATAATCCTTCCACCCACCTGCAAGACTATAGCCCAAACATTTTGAGAGACTGTTGGGAAGGACAATATTAGAAACTTCACAGTATAGCAAAGTAGTTTTATAAAAATGTTGATTCTAACTATGGAGTATATATAAACAAAGCACAACAAATTTTGAACTGTAAGGATGCAGATTTTAGACAAAAAAAATGTTTAATGAGCATTGTGTAGTGCATTTGTAACTTGTAATATTAGAGTACAGAATGACATGTTTTACCCAAACAAAAACCCAGAATCCTCAGGATTACATCATTGCTTCAAACAAGGGCACTGCTCTATAGTTTTCTAGTTTTAGGAAAAAGGGATAAAATACTGGAGTGAGATTAAAATAATGACATGTTGACCTTATCCACAAAACTTCAGTCATATTAACTTTATATCTTCCCTCTTCATTTCTGGCCTTGTAGTCATATAATACATGATACCAGCTACCCACTGAAGGGAAGGGGGATCTGCAGCAAGAATGGTATTTCAGTAGTTCTAATCGGAAAATAAATCAGAATAACATTATAAAAAGATAACTAAACATGGCACTTCATTAAAGTGCCTATGAAGCTTATTTTTTTATTTTAGATATCAATTCTACATCAAGTGAATAGTAGAATGGTACAATATATCTTGCTTTGAATGCTGTGCCGCTGAGTTAAGGAGGTATTAATACCCAAAATGCTAATTACGTGACGTCAGGGGAGGCATCAATTATTATACAATTTATTTTGGTACAATTAAACGAATTTTAAAAATTGTCAGGGTTATACTCATGGTTGAAATAAAGTAATATTAGAAATATTTTTTTTATATCAGTAGAAACGCCCATTCACAACCACTAAGAAGTGATTGCAGATGCCTCCCCTGACGTCATGTAATTAGCATTTTGGATATTAAAACCTCCTTAACTCAGCGGCACAGCATTCAAAGCAAGATATATTGTATCATTCTACTATTCACTTGATGTAGAATTGATATCTAAAATAAAAAAATAAGCTTCATAGGCACTTTAAGGTTTTGGTAAAAGTGCTGAAATAAAACAAATTACCTAATGTTTCATACACCCTTCTTACTGTCACCATTTTGACAATCATTACTCGTATCTTCAACATGTGTTATGAAGTTATGTAACTTCAGTAGAATATTGGCAAATAAATGTTGCCAGATTAAAAAAATTCTATTGATTTTGAGGATCAGTGTTATCTTTCCCCACTATTGATTTTGAGGATCAGTGTTATCTTCCCCCAGAGTTAAACATTTTTGTGGTCCAATATTTCACTGGCAACTAATCGGCTATCTTAGGGCCAATATTATTTCTTTGACATGCTGCCATTTTACCTCTACTTTGCATTAAGCATCCAAATATTATACCCAAACTGACCGAGGCCTGTCCACAGGCCCAAGTTTAGCCTCGAAGGACGCTCTTGTTTGTATATTTCTGATTTACCTGACAGAAGGGATATAGATATTTACCCCATGCCATGAAAAATACAGTGAGTCAAGTCTGGAAAGCTGTTGCACATTTGGCGGTATCCCACAGGTTGCATCAAATGTTTTTTTTCCACCACTATGTGCTGTATGTGCATTCATCACAATATTTTGGAAGGAAAACTGGAATATGCGATGCAGCACATGTGCCAGGTGAGGTCACAGTTCTTTATTTAGATTGACAAGGGATAAACCTGTGCCACTGAGCCCTTGAAACCCTTACCCTATTGACCAAGAAATTGTATTTTTGCGACCCTGTTCCAGACAATATGGCAAAAAGGTACCTTGTTCCAGAATAGAAACAACAAAAACATACCCAGGCAAAATGGCAAAAAGATATCCTGTCCCAGACCAGGCTAGCGCCTGATATGATACGCGCAAGATGTTGTGCTCCACTCGCCACTCGAATCATAAACAGATAAATGGACTCTGTGTTTGCAGCGGCAAGGGAACGTCGATAACTCAGTGTCCTAAGGCCCTTCCAAAAAAATTACAACCCTGTTCCAGACCAAAACTGATTTATATACCCTGTTCCAGACTAAAACTGATTTATATACCCTGTTCCAAACTAAAACTGATTTATATACCCTGTTCCAGACTAAAACTGATTTATATACCCTGTTCCAGACTAAAACTGATTTATATACCCTGTTCCAGACTAAAACTGATTTATATACCCTGTTCCAGACTAAAACTGATTTATATACCCTGTTCCAGACTAAAACTGATTTATATACCCTGTTCCAGACTAAAACTGATTTATATACCCTGTTCCAGACTAAAACTGATTTATATACCCTGTTCCAGACTAAAACTGATTTATATACCCTGTTCCAGACTAAAACTGATTTATATACCCTGTTCCAGACTAAAACTGATTTATATACCCTGTTCCAGACTAAAACTGATTTATATACCCTGTTCCAGACTAAAACTGATTTATATACCCTGTTCCAGACCAAAACTGATTTATATACCCTGTTCCAGACTAAGAATTGTCAAAAACCATACCCTGTCGAGCGGCACATACCTGTATAGCCTATAAATGGGAGTACCCCCCGCCCCTCACCCCCCAGAATAAAATAGTTAATATGCAATGTTTTCTTGTGGTATGCCATGAATATTCCACTCGTGACGATTTTCTTTGTATTTTTCTTTGACTGATTTCTGAAAAATCAAGTTACTAGCATTTCGTGATTAGTTAAGTAATAGTCTGTGTGTCTGTAACAAGCTAAAAATATTCAACACAAAGTTGTTAATCACTTTTGATTTTTTGTATTCGAAGTGAAAACAACAATATAGATGATATTGATCACTGATTTCTTAGTGTAATTTGTCCAGAAACCCATATAGCTACTGTGCTGTAAGCTAGGGGATACCCGGATACCATAATTTTATCTTTCAAGCACACGGGTATGGCATTAGACTTTCAGCCATCCGATCAGCCTTGCAGTCTTCATAATACAAGTCGACCTTCAAAATGTCCCAATCTACACAAAATAATCTTAGTAAAAAAAAATGTAGGAGGTGATGCTCTTCGAGCACACAATTCCATTTATCTGCATATATACCACAGTGGTGAATCTGAAGGTGGTAAGTAAAAGAGGAAGCAACCTCAAATATGACACGACTACTGGACTGGTAGAGGGTTCAATTTAACTACTATAATGTAAAAGGTGGACAAAGTGGGGAAAGGGGGGTAGCTATATTAAAAATTCCCATAAAGGATATTTCTATTACTAGTATTAGGACAACATAAAAATGGACAGATTGTGCTAAAACAAGTTGCCTTATTTAGCTTACCTTATTTTCACATTTGCTTCTGTCTTTTGATACATTTGGAAAAATGTTATACAAGCACCCCTTCCTCCGTTCCTCGGCACTGCACTTGGCTTTGTTATTATGGGTTCTTGGTAAGTAAAAGGAAAAAGTAAACACCGACGATGTCCAGTGACCGAATCAAGAGAAATTAAACTTTCATTTCTCCGGCCTGATGCTCACAGATGTTTACTTCGCCTGCAACAATGGAACCGTAAGCACTCTAACTATGTTGTTAATCTTCTATCAACACTCGGTTGATAACGAAGAGTTCATTTCCGTGTTTTGCAGACATACAAACAAATGACAAAGGTGAATAGAAGGACGATTTTGTACTTCGCATTTGATCGATCGGCAAGCCGAGGGAATCGCGCGCGAGGCGAAAACAATAGAAGCCTCGGTTTCATGAAAATCAAAACAAAAACAGAGGCGCGCAAAGCGTAATGGTCCGTCCTGGGTCTTTAATGATATCTTGCAACGGGCCAAACTGAGTACAGGATGAAAAAGGAGGGGGCCTAAGACCGATCCGTGAGGAACCCCAGACGTGACATGTCGGAGCTTAGACTCTGTATCGCCAATCACCACCTTCTGCGTTCGTTCATTGAGGTAAGACTTAAACCAGCGAAAGACCGTTCCTGTAAAACCATACCGCACAGAGAGTCTTTCCAAGAGAATGTCATGATCTATTGTGTTAAAAGCAGCGGAGAGATCTAACAGAACCAGCACTACTTCAGGATTTCCACCAACAGCACGCATGACATCATTGTGAACCCGGAGGAGCGTAGTTTCAGTACTATGAAATTGTCTGTTGGCAGACTGGAGACTGGGGTACAGTTCATTTGCCATCGGATAATCACGTGATTGCCTCACGGCAATGCGCTCCACTACTTTCGACAGGAATGACATTTGTTATTGGTCGAAAGTTCGGAAATTCTTCTGGATTCAGCGACATCTTCTTAATAGCAGGATGTAACCGGCGCATGATGTCCACCAAGTTTGGCACCAAATGGAAAGCATTAGCCTGGTTCCAATCCGACCTTAACGACCGTAAACAGTTTGTAAACATCGATGGTATTGTCTGTTCTAATCGTGATCTACATTATGGCGTGCACAAGGCTCTGTCCTAGGTCCCATCCTTTATCTCCTTTATCAGTACTACACCGCTTGGAGATATACTACGCAATCACAACATGTCATCCCACCTATATGCAGACGACACACAGATATACTCCACCTTCGTCTACAATGACCCTGGACGAATTGCCTCATCGAAGTGCTGTATCGAAGCTAAAAAAGCCTGTCTACTTGAAATTGAACAATGGATGACTTGTAATAAACTTAAGCTTAACAATGATGAATCTGAACTTTTAATTTTATACTCCCGCCATCGTCCGTATGCTCCCTTATCATCTCTTGCTGTCGGTAATGACACTGTATACCCCTCTATTTATGCCAGAAGCATTGGAGTAATCTTCGATGACACTATGTCTATGTCTCGCCAGGTCAGCTCTATTTGTAAGTCAGAGTTCTATCAACTAAGGAATATTTCTAGAGTAAGAAATTTGTCAGTTAGTACCACTGAAATTCTCCTACACGCATTCGTTACTACTAAGTTAGATAACTGTAACTCCCTATTATATGGCCTGCCAAAACAACTAATCCAGAAGCTACAATATGTCCAAAATGCTGCGGCTCGCATTATATCATGCACGCGTAAATACGATCATGTCACACCTACTTTAAAGGAACTGCACTGGCTACCTGTAAACGAGCGCATCACATTTAAGATTCTTCTACTTACTTATAAGTCCTTTAATAACCAAGCACCTGTCTACTTAAGTTTTGCAGTTCAACTTTTTTCAGATTCCGGTATTGCTTAATTGTACTTAACATGCATGTCTATGTAGAATGGATGTTCCGTTCTTGTAGTACATGTAGATTAAAATATGCTGGCTGGTGTTTATAACTAAATATCAACCCCGAACTCGACTACTGATTGGACTGAATTATGCTTGTAATCTGCTACTGATGCACTTAATCAAAGCATACAATTGTACGCCATAGTGTACTCTGACAAAACACTCCTGAAGCTGTAGAACATCAAAAAAAAAGAGTACAATAATCACGTGCCGCGTAGCGGCGCGTGATTTCTGTTACTTTTTTAATGTTCTACAGCTTGAGGAGTGTTTTTGTCAGAGCCACAGAGCGCAATAAACCCGGTTGTACTTGCTTTATTTAACATTTTTTATGAACGAAATGCACAAACATCCTCGCAAGACCGTCACTTTTGTGTTTCGAAAAACGAAGTCATGAAATAATTAAGCCAGTTGTTAGCATTAAATTTATAATAATAGGCCATATTTATATAGCGCCATATCACCACAGTCTCATGGCGATTTACATTTTACTGACATATCCCGTCATTGAATTTTTCGGACTTTTAGCTTTCTCATTTCATTTTACGAACAACTACAGGCAGCCCAAGCTCTGTATTTGCACTGTGTGACCACTTTTGTATATATATCAAGCCATTATTTCACAAAATTCTTAGATAAAGAAAATAAACTTACCTTTTTTAGACCCCAGAGAAAAAACAGGACAACATAAGTTTATTTTCTTTATCTGAGAATTTTGTGAAATAATGGCTTGATATATATACAAAAGTGGTCACACAGTGCAAATACAGAACTTGGGCTGCCTGTGAAACAACTACATGAAAATTTGCAAAGCAGATGCCAAATCACAAATGCCAAATGGCGATTTTTCACACACAGAAACATAAACCAAAACAAAATGTCAAAAGCGAACTTTTCTATCTTACCTTGGACTCAAAACCTCATTTCAGTGGAAGGAAGGTCCCAATAACTAGATCTTTCCATTCAGTTTGGTGAAAATAAGAGTTCCTTTACTGAAAGCTAACAAAATCTTCACCGTGAGGGTCGCCAAATCATGTGTAACCCGCCGAAGGCCGAATACAAAAAAACACTTTATGTCCACTGTTCCGTGAATTAATGCCTTATCCTTTGTCTTAAATTTGCGGCAAAAATTGTCTTGACCTTAGGTTATCCTTTTCGGAAATGTTGTTTAAGTTCTCTTTCAATTTCAGCTTCAAACTAAACCACCAAAGTCCAGTTGCAAATGTGTCACTCCGCCATTTTGATTTTCAATTTTGCGTAGACAACATGGAAATCCGGATGAAATGACGTCATGTCCCAAATAACGCGCGCTCCGATTGGTTTGTTCATACTTTCTGTGTGTCTATGCTCTCACAAACACATGGTGTTTGACCAATCAGAGAGCGCGTTAGTAAATATCTATATATTATATTATACATACAGGTTGCTTGGAATTTATAACCCAAGATCTAGCAAACACCTTCATTCGGCTGCCAACCCGTTTCAAAGCCATCTTGAATCAGGACCCCGGCAAAGGCTTCTGGTTCGTTCAACTTCTACCCAGGATAGACCCCAGGGTAGTTTACTTGCCTTCTCGCCAAACATATGGCGGCAAACAAAATGGCACACACCAGATTCAGGGGAAGTAATTTACTTTCATGTTTTGTACAACTGCAGATTTTTTAAATATACAAATTATGAATGGCAAACCATTTATTTTGCAATTTCAGTACCGATCATAATCATACCGACCGATTCAAGAGCACAGTCACCTATTTTTAGATAGAGTATGTAAGCAATACTGTATCTGAAATACTATCTAGCACAGCTGAAGCGTTTCTCTAGCTTCATTATCACAGGAAAAAAGACCTGATAATCTCTAAAATATGTTCATCACTTTTTCCTATACGTATTTCCATGTACTGTAATAATTAAAATGCACTGATGAAAAGTGCACATAAATCAAAGTTGATAGTGAGTGGCAGCATCGGTTACTGCAGATTTCACGGCCCTATCAACATTATTTTGGGGGGAGGGGGATAAAAGTAGACTTAATTGATTTTGATAGCGGGATTTCCAAAATGCGTCAACTGTTATGTCCAAGATTATCTTGAGTGGTTGTTTTATTACAACAACTTAAGACTAACTTAAACGGACTTCATATAAACAAAACTTAGGTAGAACATCGTGAAAATTTATTTGATGGGGGGGGGGGGGGGGGGGGGAGTAGACGTAATTGATTTTGATAGCAAATTTTGCAAGATGTTACTTGGAGCCGGAAAATACTCAAGCAATAACGCGTGCCGTGCAGAGCTAGGTCGATTTCCCCTAAATGTGGATGCAAAACATAGATGCATAAAATTATGGATAAAACTTGTTGATCTAGATAACGTCCAAAAAAATTGTTACTGTATGAATTCCAACACTGGCTAAGCGAAGTGTATAATGGTGATAGGAAAAGACCCCAACAGCGAAATAAATTAAGAACATACCGCTTATTTAAAACAACATATACACTGATGAGAATTACCTTACAGAAGTTAAAAATCTGAAACACAGAACGGCCCTAACTAGACTATAAGAATTAGTAATCTCATACACATGAATAATTCATGAGGAAACCGATGATAATGGTAACCTGGTCCAGTCAAACCTAAAGCCGGGGAGGGTTTTGATAGCAGCAGGGAAGAGCTGGGGCTTAAGTACAAGGACTGAATTAATTCTTTTCAAGTTGTAGGACTGAATTAATTTTGTTCTAGTCCTAGGACTGAATTAATTTTGTTCTAGTCCTAGGACTGAATTAATTTTGTTCTAGTCCTAGGACTGGAACAAAATTAATTCAGTACTACAACTTGAAAACATTAGTTCAGTCCTTGTACTTACAACAACAATTTATTGGTAGACATTTTACAATGCATGAAATCATTATTACAATTTGATTTGATTAATAGTTACATTGCAGTTAGCACCACTAATGGTAATAGGCCCATCAGCTGCATAATTCAAATTAGAGCGAGCCCGGGCATTTGAAACTGAATCTTCTGGTGCATTGTAATCATTAAACAAAGAGTCTAAATCATCAATATCAATAGTTTGGCAATTCTATGTCATCATCAGGAATACTGACACTACTAGATTGTTTAAATTCACTTTTCGATGGTGGGTTCAAAAGACTCGAGACATTTACTTCTTGCTCTTTACTACTCTTCTGGTAACATAATAGCGCGTCATTAACATGCCCACTTCTATCTCTTATCATTTTTTATTCGACATTTGCGTTGAACAATTTAGTCACACAAGTAACTCTAAGGCTATGACGGGTTTTTCTTTTTGAGCCTATAGACTCACACAATTTTGGCAAAATTTCATTCAAAGAATGAACCCCGACAGGGCTGTTTTTATACTGAATTTTTTCACCCAAAGGATGAAAGTAAAATGCACTATCCTTAGACTTAAGGACCCAGGGTCGACCATCACGCATAGCGCGCCTCACACTTCCGAGCCGCCATTTTGTGAGAGTCGAAAAGTCCAATATTTAGAGCGAAGTGAGAAATCCGTTTCCATCACCTGTTTTCCTTCCTCTAACTTTCGAATAACGTTCATTTTTACTTTCTTTATTTATAACTTAACATTTTGACAGCTATTTTTACCCCAAAAAATCTTTAGATCAGTATTATTTTGAGTGAACCGTCTTGCGTTCTGGTGCGAGATAAGATCCGGCATTTCAGTCAAGAATGGAAAGTCCGCGTTTACCAGGCAATGCCCGATACATAATACTTCGGTCGTCTGTATTTTAACTGTGGAACATAAGGAAGGACAATCTTGGCAACTAGCGTATTCGCAGAGTATATTTCTTCAAGCTCATCAAAGAAGAATTATTCAAATCAAACCAGGTCCAAGCCCAAGGACAAGGTGAGAAATGACTTGGAGTCAATTTGTTTTGCGTAGAATAATCCATATCCATAGTTGGGTGAAATAAGCTTACCTTGGGTTATTTACAGTGAAAAGGTCCTATTTGCTCGTTTTATTTCAGGCATAGACGAAGAGCAAGGTGAGGACAATAAATCGAGACACCATTTCGACTATGATTATGAAGTCGCAGATGAATAGGAATTTGAAGGTAAAGAATGGTCGTAACAATTAATTTCAATAGTATGATGTTGAAATGTGCACCGAAAAGAATGGCATTTGAGCAAGTAAAAATGTGTTATGAATTTGATGACCTACTAAGAATATTAAAGTACAATATTTTTATTGGACAACATGCTATATTGAATTCAAGGGAAACCAATTTGCTACCACAACCGGCAATTGCAGTTATCTTTATAAGCATCCCACTTCTACTGTAAGCTTTCCAGGCTTATACTTATTCTTCCCCCTTGTAAACTAGTTTCCTCAAAATTCCATGCCCCCTCTAATAATGATTTGTTCTGCAGAACTTTGTCTAAAACTAAACTTTATATTTCATGGCTACAGGTACCCCTACATTGTATTTCATGAAAATTATCCTTGCTGCTGTTGATCACAACATACATCTCTTCTGCAAGCCTGTGGAGACCAAGTATGGACACGGGAAGTTTTCAAAAAGAACCCAGAAGTACCATGCAGAAGTGAAGGAGGAGAAAATATATACATACATGTATGCCTACTTCTCCTACATGACTGCTCAAATGCTGTAAGAATGGAAACAGTTTGAGGGCAATTTCTCTCGGCAGTCTGATGAAGATAACTTCAACTCAAAGGACATTGCTCCAACAATAGACTGATTTATGTACTGATCAAATCGAAACATTGCCTAAAATGACAGTGGTATCAGGCATTTGAACAACATATTTGAACAACCCAACAATTCAAATGCCAGGGGGGAGGGAAAGATATGTTGATGTTTCAATTTGATCAGTACATTACATGTACATGTAGCTTGTACATTTGTTGTCCCAATTCAAATCATGAGACAGCTCGCTAGGGATTCAGTGCTTTGTCTTCCAATCAGAGAAATTTATACATTTCCAATTTGGATACAGAAAAACAAGAAAACATTACTGAAGGGACAATATTCAGGTAATCTGAATTGGGACAACAAATTAAATGTACTTGCTAAATCAGTCGATTGGAAGTTGTCTGGGTGGTGGTAGTCTTGCAAAATACTGTTGCTGGTGACTGACATTTTGATTACCCAGCTGATGGTCAGCCTTATATTATTAGAAGAGAAGTACCATGTGAATGTTCTGATATGCTTTTTTCAAACTTTTTCAACAGAGGACGGTAAAGATTAAAGTGGATTACAAAAGCTTATTTTAGGAACTTAAAAGTAGTATTTTTCATTCACTCTAACTTTGCCAAATATAACTGGCGTACTACTAGTTATGTTGTCTTTCATCATGAGAAAGTTGAATCAAAGATGTATGTTGTTTACCTGGGGGACCTAGTTGCTTATAAGTTGTATCCCTAACTTTGACTACCTCAGTGACTGATTTGAAGTCAAAATG
Source organism: Actinernus sp. WN-2022 (assembly GCA_030867875.1). Taxonomy (NCBI): domain Eukaryota; kingdom Metazoa; phylum Cnidaria; class Anthozoa; order Actiniaria; family Actinernidae; genus Actinernus; species Actinernus sp. WN-2022. The sequence continues at coordinate 78,157,475 of JAOWCC010001634.1, read as the reverse complement.
TTTGTTGGAAAACTCGATTATAAACAAGGGAAATGCCTGTTCTTTTAGTGAACAATAGGTCTATCAATGTTGCAACAACCACTTTGTAAAAATCCAAGATGAAGAAAAATAAAGCTTTTTTCTTGAAATTACAAGTAACAAGGTTCCTTCAATACATGTTGGCTAATAGAGGACTAATAGAATACTTGGGTAATTTTAAAATAAGTAAAAACAAGATGGCAAAGAAATATTTCATACTTTTTTGGCATAAATAATACTTGGCATAGAAGTACTTGGCTGTAAGCCAACTACTAACTATTTCCACTTTGCATACCAACTAGACAACTGACCTAGTTTGGGCTCTAGATTTAAGTTTTCTTTGATTATTACTGTATTTGTTGAAGTGAGACCCTGGGTGTTTCAAGTTGCAAAATTGCATTTACCCATATGTCGATCAAATGAGTCTTGTCTCATACAAAGCTTTAACCAGGCTTAATTACCTTTTGATTGATGGTCAGCTAAATACAATTTTTCTAACTTCCAAGGTATCACTTCATTGAAAACAGTAATAAGAGCTAATGAATAATAATTATTATACAGACCAATATGTCATGATTTGCTAAATTCTATAATACTTCAGAGGATGAAGCACATTAGCCTCTCCCCCATTCATTTTTGGGGCATCGCACATTCTCACCCCACAACGCCTGCTTGTCTGCGATGGATATTACTTTCTCAATGTTTGACCAATCAGAATTAGCTTTCCACAAAGTCAGTTGACCTTCACTTTGGCCACAAGATTGTACAACAAAAAGAAAATGGCTACCCTTGAAGCATTTAGGAATGGCAGCATGTACTTCATTCAAGATCACAAGTTAAAATAAATTATTCTTATTCCCAGGGGTGTAGGCAGGATTTTTCCAGGGGGGTCCCAACACAAATGTTGGACTGAGGTGCTTATCTCTAAGGGCATGTTATTAATAATTATTAGTTTTCAATAATTTAACAAAGGGGGACCAAGGGCATCCCCTTGCTATGCCCCTGATTCCTATGCAAAATACAATTAATACTTTTTGAAATGGAAATAGTATCAGTTTTGTTGGAAACATCACATGCTGATGTATCGCTTCAATAGTGAATGAATTGCACTCATGATTCAATGCGAAAGGCTTTACTGGATGGCAAACAAACTTGAAAATGCTGTTTTAAAAACCCAACAATATTATGGTTGGAGGTGGAAAATAGCATTTACAAACTGGTTTTGCTAATAAAACCAGTACTACCAATCTCGTACAAGTGCCTTTAAAATATATGAATATTTTTTGCCACCCTGTCAGGACAACCATTAGTGATTGGCCCATAACACTAGCTTTGAAGGAAACTACATAACACAATGACAATCGAGAAAGGAATGTCAGACGAGCAGGCATTTGTGGGGTGAGAATGCAGGGAAGACAGAAACACCATTGTCTTTAAAAATATGTTTGGTAGTCACTGGTCTAAGTGCATTTGGACTACACATATTGTCAACAGAACTACAAATAATTCCACATTCTTGCTATTTATTCAAAGTGGCCAAGGTGAACCATTGTTTTCTAGAAGAAACAGGTGCACAAACAATGTTCCTTGATTTGTGTAATTTTATTTTACCACAAACTACATGTACTCTGTAACAAAATTTGAGTGTTCTCTAGCTTATATATGCCTTCTACAAAAAGGCATATTACATAATGGTTTTCCAGCTTTTTCGATGGCCAGCTATGTAAAAGCCATAAGTTATCACTGTTCCAACTGAGATTGTAATAAATTGATGTGGCTACCTAAATAGTTTATTTAAAATATTACTTTAATATACCATTTCCAGTAAGGAATCTGTTAATGAAAAATAACAAATACATAAATTTTATTGTGAGGAAGATCTGTCAATAAACCTACTCAAACCTCCTATGCATATGCTCTTTTGGCTCGTCATGCATTCCTTCCAATGATTTTGGAAGCCTTACTTTGATTGGTCAGTCTCTGGGAATGGAATGTGTTGCTCATTTCAGCAGACATTCTCGGGGGACTTCTGGGTGTGTATTACATGTACACTGTAGGTAGGTACAAGCAGTAGGCACCTAATAAGTATGATTGCAGCTGAGTAAAATGCTTGTACTTATGCTTATAAATTATTGTGAGTGATACTGAACCAGTGGCCAATTTGGTAAAACTTTTACACAGTATTTTACAAGTCTGTCCATTGCCAGCTACTGTATGTACAAATACATGTGTAAAAGCTTTACTGAATTGATCCCAGGCCATATTGTATAGTTGTAAGACTCAAACTAGCCCGAAAAACCATGCACCGTCGTCTGGTACAGGACATTGGATTCAGTCATCCTGACTGAAGTAGCCTACATGTAGCCATTTACCCACCCTCGATAAAGTCTGGAGGGAACTCCCAACTGATGGTGGGTAAGAGGCTATAACTGAACATGCAGATATGACGTGTCTATCCTCTGCCAATCTTTCCATACCTCCACAGGGCAAATTATTTATATGCAGCTTTCCTAAAACTTTCCATTGTGAAATTAAACTCATCTACACATGTTGCACCTTGCTTTGATACAGACCTCTAGGATATATCTGTCTAAACACATGTTTCTACAAGCTGTATATGCAGTAACACAGGTTACCCTCTTGTCTCCTGTTCGTCTGGCATATGGGCCGACACATTAAATTTATACCAGTATAGACGATTTCCTGCAGGTGGTCCCCAGCCTTTTCCAGGTATTCCAACTAGCTGTTTTGTGAAGTAAATTAGGCTGCCTCTACTCGTGCCTAAAAGGTTGATCGATAGCTTGTCTTTTTTCTCCATGTCCAGGCTTGAAACAAAGTACTTTTCATTGTTTTTGGAAGGTGTTCATGGCAAAATTGTGCATGCTTTTTCGTTGAAAATGAGCAATCAAAACTTATAGATTTTCATGTGATTGTGCTACGAAGGGATCCAAGTTGGGTTGAAACTGGTATTAAATACGATTCCTGAAAATTATACGTATTTTTAATACATTTATTTCACCCTGAGAAATTTGAACTCGTAATCGTATGGGCCCCATCTTGCACCGCTGCAGGTTGAATGTTATCGGCTATTTCTTTGTTCTGTTAAACCGAAATATAAATAACATATATCAATTGTATCATTGAGACAATCTCAAACAACATCACAGTCAGCTAATCCAAGTCAACTTACAGCTTACCTTGTTTTATCGCAACCACCTATAGGTCGTGAGACTTCACGTCGGCTTTCGCATTTCGCGGCATTTTCAGGAACCCTTGCCTCTTCTCCTTGTGTACTGACCTTTGCATGTGCATTTTACTCGGTTTAAATCGGCTTCCGGGATGACCTGACTGAGATTAATAAATCGAGTAATGTTGTTATCCTGTTTATAATAGCAGTTTCACAGATAAGTACGCGTATCGAAGTCGAAGATCACAAACTTCCTTTAGTTCTTCGTTGATTTGAATATCCACAATTAACGAGCCATACGCATTTCTTCTCCCTTCTTGCTACACTGAACCAATAGATGAATTGGAATCCCTTGTGGAACCATTTGTTCTTTAAAAGCTTCGTGCCAACGACTGAACGAAACACACGATCGCGTACTACGAAGAACAAGCGCAGTTCAGTTCACTCGAAACAACAGAAGCCTCGTCTTGGTGCCGATCAAAACAAAAACAGGCGCGCAAAGCATAATGGTCGACCCTGGGTCTTTAAGGCAAGATACTAAAACTGAAATAGCGTTTGTAAATGCTAATCAAACAACGGGCATGTTTCTCGTTAACGTTTGTGTGGCAGACATGTTTAACCTTACGGGCTTTTTTTTTTCATGTCAGCTATTCCACCGTGGAATGTTTTAGAACAGTTTTCACGGTATACTAAACTACATGTAGTGCCTTCATCAACTATTTCAATATCTTTCATTCTTAATTGTTTGTGCTCTTGAGCACGAATACCAAATAATTTTCCGTTGTAAAAGTAGATAGTATTTAATAAATTTCTAGCAGTTTTGTCACCTAATACGCCCTTTTGCCACATCTGTTCTTCCTAGTCTTCTATCACCGGCTCCTTCTCTTCCTTTCGGTTGGTTATACCATCAGCATGTACGCTTTTCATCTCCGCGTCAAGTATTTGTCTCATCCCTGCAAAACTAAACCAAAAAATATGTCATCTGATATCGATGCATATTCACTATATCAGTGTATTCGACACTATATCTGTTTATTGAAATGTCTGCATGTTTAAAAAATATCTAACTAAACAAATCTCCAAACAAACTTACATCATGTTTGACTTGTCTAGCTTGTTAACGTCTGTTCTCTGTTTACTTTCGAGATGTCTTTTTATGGCGGCCACTATCTGGTACAATGTTCTTGAGGGATATCTACAGCCTGCAAATAATGATGTCGACAAAATGTTAGACATTGCAAATTTCAATGCACTTCCATCCTTTCAGTTATACGTTTTCAACCCCGAAATTCTACTTATTTTACAAGATAAAGGTGCATTCAACAAATAAGCACGACTATTTTGTTTTAATACAAAAGTTTTGCCTTGATTTTGACCTCAAGAAATAGTAAGAATCAATGTTCTCGTGTACCTTTCTTGTCAGCAACCTCTTCTAAAAACTTTCCCATCCAGAAGTCTAAGGAACAGGGTTTCATTTTTTCCCAATCTTCGTCCAGGTTTTCTATATCTTCCAAAGATAATTTTAAACTCGTACTCTCCAACGCAGCGACTTTGTTTTCTCTACCTTCCCGCCATTCAACGAACACGTTTACAGCCCATTTGTTCTTATACCGTGTAGACAGAGGTACGGCGTTAGCAAGCTCCTTCTCTTCTTCTTCTCTGCTTTTCGATTTTCTAAAACGTTTCAAAGGTCGTAAGCTCTCTTCGTCGCTCGAAGCCATGACTAATCAAATCGAATCTATAACCTTGGATTTGTTTTTATCCAGTTTTTCATTCCCAGGAGGCGGTGGTGAACAAACTCCAATACAAGTGCTTAATTAAGAACAATTCGTTTTTGTTTTTTTCAAATAGAGGGAACGCACTAAAGTGTGAAATTATACTGAATCTAAGTTATACAAATCCCTTTGTTTTTCTATTGTTTAATCAGTGCTATTTTGTATTACTTTGTTGGTGTGTTCATTCTAATAGGCGAATTGATGTCATTTAAACATTGGCATCAGCTAAAATATGTTTACGATTGTTTTAAAAAAAGATAGGAGACGTCCGATAATATAATTTAATATATAGTTATCTCTGATAGAATTTGTAAAACTAGTTATAAAGTCAAATGTAAATTATTGTAAAATTATCTTTTTAAATTATGGTAACACTAACGTTATTTGGAACAAACAATCAATGTACAACGTTTGTACACGATCCAAATAAAATAAAACCCATGTATGTAGCGGAATTTCCAAAATGCCTCACCTGTTATGTCCAAGATTGTCTTGAGTGGTTTGTTTTATTACACTGACAACTTAAGACTAACTTCAACGGACTTCATATAAACAAAACTTAGGTAGAACATCGTGAAAATTTATTTCATGGACATAAATTTATTTCATAGACATAATTGATTTTGATAGCGGATATCGTCCAAGGCGTGTAGTTGATGGAAAAGAGGAGGGGTGTATTTGTTCCATGTCTCGTTCGATAGGGCTCGGATGGCCTTTTTTGCAAACTTTTTATAGGGTTTAACAGAGTGGGGCAAGCATTACCCCATAATAAGATTGCATAATTTAAGTAGGGATAGAAAAAGCATAATATATTTGTTTGAGAACTGGAGGTGATGCATAATTCTTAGCTTTGTAATTAATCCCAGTGTTTTTGCTAACTTCATTTTGATAGTGGCTATTTGATCTTTCCACGTCAGATGTTTATCAATAATAATGCCTAAATATTTGGTACTTATATCATTTTCTAGTATAATCTTATTATCAATTTTTAACTCGTGGATGCACGCAAGCGCAGAACACGAGTTAGCTCAGTGGTTAAGCTCCGGTCTGTCGAGCGGGAGGTCGCGGGTTCAAACCCCGGCCGGACCAACACTCAGGGTCTTAAAATAACTGAGTAGAAGGTGCTGCCTTTGTGAACCAACTGCAAATGGTTAGACCTTCACGTCTTCTCGGATAAGGACGTAAAATCGTAGGTCCACTGACATGGCGGAGACAAGCCTCGTAGGGGACCTTGAGTCCTATTGTTTGTTTCCTGTGGCGTTACGCCCAAATGTTGTAAATAAATAAATAAATAAATAATTTATTCATTGTTTGATGGTGTGTAGATCGGGGACTCTCCGTTGGCTGTCCGAATAGTGTTCGATATTCCGAAGATATATTTACGGATGTTTATGGTACGCGTCCAAGAATTGTAGGATTTGGTCATGCAGGGGAAAATGTATTGACGGTGCCTTCCTAATGCCAGACACTCCAAACCTGGACAGACATGGTAGTGGGTCCCTATAAATCACTTAGTGGTGATGACGTAACGATGACGTCACCGGTCACGTGATGTTAAGTAAATGCCCGTATCTCCCTCATTTCTAATGCCAGACAGTTCAACCTTGGACAGGCATGGTATTGGGTCCCCACAAATCACTTAGTGGTGACGACGTAATGATGACGTCATCGCTCACATGATTTTAAGTACATGCCCATATCTCCCTCATTCCTAATGCCAGACAGTTCAAACTTGAAGATGTATGGTATTATTTTCCCACGATTCACTTAGTGGTTATGACGTAACGAAGACGTCATCGGTAACGCGATTTTTAGTATATACCAAAATAGCTCACTGACCATCCACGAGTTGCCCTTAGGGGCCCTATGTTTATTTTTGGTGAAAACTGAACCTTGGATTTAGGAGAGTGAAAGAGGACAAAATTTGATTTATTTATATTGAGAGAGAGAGCTTATTACATAAAAGCCATTCCTAGATTTCAAGAAGTTCACCATTAATTCTAGTTCACTGATGTTTTTGGTTGAGTAAAGGAGACTAGCTATATAGTATCATCAGCAAACAAGAAAACATATTGAATTTTGGAGGAATTTACAATGTCATTATAATAATAATATTAATAATAATAATATTTATGTACTTATATAGCGCTATTTCCAATTGCCCAATAGCGCTTTACAAAGTAAACTGCCTTACAATATATGGCTAATACAAGAAGTTTAAAAAGTTAAAATGACCTAGCTAACCTATAAGTACGTTTATAAATATATATGTACATGTATAATTGACTTAACTACAACTAAATAAACGTTCTGCTAATTAACTAATGATTGAATGATCTCTCAAAGTCTAGTCCTCAATTTCTTACATATTATGATAGGCTCTCCTGAAAAGATAGGTCTTGATTAGACCCTTAAAACTAGACACAGAACGAGCAAACCTAAGTTCCCGTGGTAAAGAATTCCACAGAGAGGGTGCAGCATAAGAGAAAGCCCTGAAACCATAAGTGTGTAAATTATAAGTTGGTAGAACTAGTTGTTTACTTAGTGCAGACCGGAGATTACGTCTAGGTATGTAAATACTGATCAGGTCAGATATATATTTGGGGGCTAAACCATTTAGAGATTTATATGTTAGTAGCAGTAACTTATATATAATCCTTTGTTCGATCGGCAACCAGTGCAAGTTATATAGAACAGGCGTAATGTGTTCATGTTTATGTGTAAGTGTCACTACTCTCGCTGCCGTATTTTGAACTTTCTGCAAGCGTTCTAAGAGGTGGCAGGGTAGTCCATATAGAACCGAGTTCCAAAAGTCGAGCCTAGATGTAACAAGTGCATGAACTAAGGATATCTCTGCAGCCTGACAGCTAAGGAAGCGGACGATGGCGCGCATTCAGTAGGATAAATTCTGTCTTGTCTCCGTTTTGCTTAAGCTTGTTCCGAGCCATCCATGCGTCAACATTGATACGCACGCTTCCATTCGAGACGTCGCCGCACTCATGTCACCAGGACTGGATGATTTAAAAGTAATGTAAAGCTGTGTATCGTCAGTATAAAGGTGGTAGTCCATACCATGCCGCCTTATTAGATCTCCAAGGTGTATTGTATACATGGAGAAGATGATGGTCCCAAGAACACTCCCTTGAGGAATGCCTGATGTGAGAGGGCGCTCCGTTGACACGCCACCTGCAACAGCGACAGTCACTGTCGAACCAGTTGTGGGCTTTACCAAAAATTCCGAATCTTGTTCTCAGACAACAGCAGAAATACGGTGGTCAATTGTGGCGAAAGCAGCCGATACATGTAGGTCAAGTAGCAGGAGAATGACAGAGTTCTGATTGTCTAAAGCTCTTAGGATGTCATTTTGAACTTTAACGAGCGCTGTTTCTGTGCTATGATAGACCTTATATGCAGACTGGTACAGTTCATCTAAGCTATTTTCTGATACATGTTGGCAGGTCTGGATAGCCACTATCTTTTCCATAGCTTTGACCACGAATTTAAGATTTCAGATTGGGCGAAAACTACTGAACTCATCGGTCTTCAGAGACAATTTCTTTAGACGCGGCTCCAGAATAGCAGATTTCAGGCAGCCAGGTACCTCAGCACTATCGAGTGAAGCGTTCACTATTCTTGTTATTACTGGGAGAAGTGTAGTGGAACAGTTTTTCATAACGCTAGCTGGAAGTGGGTCAAGACTACACGATTTGGCAGAAATCTTTTTGACCAGCAGAGTCAGATTTTCACAGGTGACAGGTGTGAAGCAGTCAAGCGTGGTTTCATGTGGCAGACTGAAATCCGGCAAGGGATCTACTAGTTAAGCACTCTTTTGTGAGAGGTCTTGCCTGATCATATTTATTTTATCTTCAAACTAATCAGTAAACGTATTCGCCAGCAGCTCAGTGGAACTAACGGGTCGAAATTGCTTCTCGTTTATTCCCTTATTAAGCCCATTGACGATCTTAAACAGTTCCTTCTGATCTGAGCCACAGGAGCCAATCAGCTCAGAGTAGTATATTTTCTTAGCACTGGATATAAGGTTATTGATCAATACAGACTGCTGAGCATTGGCCTCCCTGTGAACAGACAGACCAGTTTTCCTCCATCTTCTCTCCATGCGCCGTCGCTCGATCTTCTGTTTGCGTATTTCGGGTGTTACCATGGAGCGGCGGGGCGTAGAATGATAACTCTTGTCTTCACGGGAGCATGTTCGTCAAGTATTGAGGTGAGTGTTTTCTCATAGTTATCAATAAGTTCACCAACCGACGAAGGGACCAGCGACTCTTCCAGTAGCCCTGAGTTTGTAATATCGTTTTTGAACTGGGGCACATCTATGTTCTTAGTTTTGCGAAAAGTTATCAGTTTCTTAGGAAAGGGTGGTTTTGTAATCATGAGTTTACAGTTAACAGCAAAATGGTCTGAAAGCTGGGGGTCCAGAACCCATGGTTTGTTCACAAGCTTATCACCAGATCTTGTTATAAGTAAATCAAGGGTGTTTTTTTTGTGGGTGGCCACATCAACATGCTGGATAAAGTCGAAGGAGTGAAGAATCTGAAGGAACTTCATTGCATGCAGGTTATTTTGGTCATCCACGTGAAAGTTGAAATCACCGGCTATCAACAGTTCCGTGCAGCCTCGGTTGGGTGTCAGAAGTTCCAGCAGGACTGTAAATTCATTGAAGAAAATATCGTAGGTCAGTTTATTTGTCTTTGAGGGCGGTGGCCGATATAATATTATAACACGAAGCGATTTTGTTGTGGATCTCAGCACTGGATATATTCAACAACATATTCAACAATATATTCAACAATGCCAACACCACCTCCACGGCCGCCTCTGGGAACGTGTCTGAGCTCGTAACCCCTCGGGGTTACCTCATTAATCACCAGACCATTTACATCACCCGGCAGAAGCCATGTTTCTGTTAAGGCCATTATGTCTATCTTGTTGTCCACAATATACTCATTTACTAGAGCAGCTTTGTTGTTGAGTGGTCTTACGTTCAACAGGCTGAAATTACAGCCTTGCACGGTTTAAATGTTGGGGTCAGCGGCGCACAGGGCACGCTGATTAAGTTCGATGGCTTGGCGCATTTGTTGTAAGCTCGCTGACCCCTTTGAGAAGAAACCCTTACAGGAATGGCACTTGCATGATGAACTATGTTGTTGCCGATTTGAATGCAGTTTGTCGTCTTGTGTGATAAAAGATGATGTAAATGCAAATGATCTCCTCTCTTAGAGATACGCACAGGAATGTGTGATTTAATGGAGGCTGAAGAGCCGCCTAAATGAACAGAGGACGCAAATAAAATCAAACCTCATGTACAAGACATTCCATGGTCAGCTAGCTCCAACACGACTTTCAAATCTTTTTCAGAAACTCAATAAAACCAGCTACTGTAATTATAACCTCCGATGATATTCTATCAAATTAGTTATGCCTCAACCAAGAACTGAGTTTTTGAAGAAAAGTTGGAGCTATGACGGAGCAAAAACATGGAATGCCTTGCCGAGTGACTTAAGAGACTGTGACTCTTTTAGCACATTTTCTGATAAATTACGTAGTTATCTTTATTAGCCGTTCATCGAGTCTCTGCCAATGGACGGCTATCAGACAATTAGTTTATATTGAGAGTCCATTTTCCCAGCCGGAATTAAGTTCAATATCACCAGATAATAACAAAATTATTCGTGTGGCAGTTGTGTGGGAATAGTATGTAATACGACGTTTAGACAGCTTAGGTTTTCTTGAGTACGCTACTGTATATGTTGGTTTAGACAACCCACAAACTATTGTTTCAGCCAGATCGAACAAAGGCCCATCAACACAGGTCTTTGTTGTGCAGATTGACATATCTTCATTACCAGAAACATTCGTACATGTACACTGTCTTTCCACGGTTATCCATCGCTTTGGTGCATTTTTATGAGTAAGGAATTCATCAGACCAGATAAAAACGACTAAATAGAGAGAGCTCAGACAAGCGTGTCTAGCCTCCATTATGTACTCATGAGTGTATAAAAGAAAAATAAGAATAGGACAGATCACCGAGGGACACCACAAGTAACTGTGAGTTCACTTGATGGCACACCATTAATTGATGGCACACCAGTAAGTGGAACTAAAGGAACCAAAAGGCACTGCTACAAGTTGACGCCAAGAGAATGAGAGAATTGTGCCACAAGAAGCGTGAGCTCAAGGTCGCATCAGATTCTTCAACAGCAAGAGCAAGGAAAATGATTGATGGTGAGGGAAGAAAGCCTACAATATTCGTCTGAGCTTGAAAGTAGAGTCATTGAGTGGGTATACCATATGAGAGCAAGAGGACAGCGGGACACTGGGCCCTCTCCCGGAAAGCGGAGTTCATATGAAAGGAAATAAAAGCAGAAAACCCAAACAGTGATAACGTCGAAGCAGTCCGAAACGAATAAATTCCTGATCAAGATTTTAAAGCGAGTAATGGCTGTGTGTCGCGCTTTATGAAAATGTATGGTTTGTCTTTGTGGAAACGCACATCTCTTGCTGACAGCATGATACCGGCAACCGCTGTGTTATAAGTTTCATACTTAACCTTTCATGACCGGAATTACTCAAATGAAAATGCTATCGCTATGGATGAAACGGATAAGGCTAGATATGCCAACTCCATTACCGTCAATGAAACTGGGGCTTCTAGTGTTCCGATAAGATCTACTGGACATGCGTGAACTAACAGAATAACTGTTTGTTTTGCTGCAAAGGCAAATGGTTACAAGCTCAAACCTTTTATTGTATTCAAAGGCGGCAAAAGCTAGAGATTTCAAACGGATGAATTATGACAGAGCACTCAAAGAAGAGCATTGTTCGTTCCTGTTCTAATGAATGGATGGATGAATGAGGAATTGACAGCAGACTGGATACAGATATTGTAGGCCTATTTTTGTTCTTTCCTACTAGCCAGGTTACTTGTGTGGGACACATTAACAATGCCACATGACTGACGCAACAACCTCCGCTCTGCGACAGGCCGAGGTTGACTGGGCATTATGTCACTCGTGGTTGCACTAAATACGTCCAAGCACCAGACGACTGCTGGAACAAGCCTTTCAAATATCTTTGCCAGCTACAGTATGACACCTGGATGGCCAAACGGAACAAGAGCTAACCCAGCTGGACGCATCAAAGCGCCATCAAGGCGCAACTGTGTGGATTGAATTGACGCAGCGTAGGAAAGCCTTCCAACTGAGGTCATTAAGAAGAGCTTTGAAGTCTGTACCATTTCGCTGCCTTAATAGACGAAGATTCAAAGATCCACTGTTTTAAGGATGGGCTGCAGGAATTTCGCAACAGGTGAATGCACTGGAGAACTCATGCAGTTGCTATAGACGAGGGAGGATCTCAGATAGAAGAAGAGAAGAAACGAATTTATTTAGTCATCGATGACAAATAGACTAAGCACGGATCTGAATAAGTGAAGAACGAAAACAGCGTTGTCACCTACTGATAGACATAACGCTTACGCCATTTACAATAGTTTTGTTTGTCGTTTTTTTACCTTGAAATTCTTTGATTATGGGGAATCTATAGCAGTTCGAGTGTTAAATGAATGTCAGAAATAGAAATAAGTGAGATTGAAAAATAACGAAAAATGTACCCCATTTAATAAACGCCGGATCTCAAATAAACGCCGGCCGACATGGCCGAATATTGAATAGAAGCAGGGAACGGCTAATCGAGTAAATACGAGTATACTCATTACCTATACTATATATCCGTTCATTACCTATATTATACCTTTATCATTACCTATACTATACCTATACTCATTACCTATATATACTCATTACCTATACTATACCTATACTCATTACCTATTCTATACCTATACTCACTACCTATACTCACTACCTATACTCACTACCTATACTCACTACCTATACTATATATATAGTCATTACTATATCAGTCTACATGCATACACATTACCTATACCTACTTTTTTCCAGGTTTCACGACAAGAAGTCGTAACAAAAGTTCTGACGCTTACGAAGATGACAGTGACAAAAATATTGACGCCGAACAAGCGCAGTCTGCAAAATTGAGATCAAGGCTTTCAGTCAAGTGGGAAGAGTTCGTTGGCCAAACTACGTTACACGGTATTCGCTATGTTTTTCTCAATCGTCCCGCACCTGCTCGTGTGCTGTGGCTTATTGTGGTCCTGTTATGCGGTGGATACTACGGTTTTACTGTATACAAATCAGTAACAAAATTTCAAAGTCATCCGATTAACACCGTTATTACTCATCAATACGAAAACGAGATGATCTTCCCTGCAGTGACATTCTGTCCGTTGAACAAGTTGGAGAAAAGTAAGCTTCGGATAAGAGACAGCGATCCAGATTTCATAAAATATGGAATGAACCAATCAGCGTGCGTTGCAACAGCAAAAGTGCGTAGAGATAACCCATGTGGTCTTTCGATGCTTTGTTGTTGCTTTGGGGAGAGTATGTATGACATTGCAACAGATGATGTAACTAAGAATATCACGAAGTGCACGACCGACTACAAACAAATGCTCCTCAAAGCTTTGAAAGACTCCAACACTTCGTTGGATATTCCACAATTCTACACATCGTATGGTCCAACCATGACAGCAGTCGAGGGTCCAGTGTGTACGTTTGGAGAAACGTATTGCCAGAAGAGTGATGTTGTGCCTTTTTATCAGGACGATAGCATTTGCCACACATTTAATTCAGGAGTTAATGGTTCGGTTCTTAAATTAGCCAAAGGAATAGCCATTAGTTCTGGACTTAATGTTATGCTGGATTCCAGAGTAAAGGAGTACACGTTATCAGAATACTCCGTTGGAGTCAAAATCTTTATACACAATCAAGGAGAATTTATCGACCAGTATGGTGGCATTAATATCAGCCCAGGTAGACACGCTATGATATCCGTTGTCAAGAAAAAGGTGGGTTTATAGGAAACCAACGTATAAAGTATTTATAGTCAAGCCTAAAAATGAAATGTACAGAGTAGACTATCATTTCTGCTTTCTTTGATTCAGTACATCAACTTGAAGGCTCCATACATTACCAACTGCGAGGAGAAGAAATTAAAAGGTTTCACTTACTACACAATACCCGGATGTCACTACGAATGCCTGCAAGACGAGATTATTGCACAGTGTGGATGTCGAATGCCAAGTTATGCAGGTAAGAGACTTGAATCTAAATTATGATTATCCCATTCAAACACAAGGAATTTATATCCTCTTCAATGATATAGGAATAAAATAATAGGCATTCTTAAGGTCTAATGATATCATAAAGCATTCTGGGTGAATGAGTTTTAGAGCAGTTCGAATTGTGTCAAATGCAATCACGGTGGGCATAAATGACCCCAAAATCGCCAGGGTTGGTTCATTTGTCTATATCTTCAAGACTTTCAACAGTACAATAATGATTTTTTTTATGGAGAGGTTTAGAGCGCTAAACAAAATAAAAGGTTGTGTTTTGTGTTAACGCGAACATCTTAAGACGTCACAATGACGTCATTTATCCATTTATAATAGGTTTCTCCATATTTTCAAGTAGCCGTAAGCAGGAGCCCATTACCAGGAGCGTCCATCTTCCCCACTGTGTCTGTACCCCAGCACAGAGGTAGATGAGGCTATTTTTAGCATTGCGTTTCGCGCGAAAAAGAACAAAGGTAGGCTATTTTTAGCCAATCAGATAGTTAACGTTACTTCTCATTATCATTCTTCTCACTTTCAACGCGGGAATTCGAATTGCTGGTTTTCACTCAATCCCCAGAGATTCAAATGTTGGTGCCCCAACAAAAGAAGCTAACGAGGGATCTATTGTTTAAGGGCACCAACATGGCTGCGACCTCTTTTCGCGGGAATTTCGAATCTAAAAATAGCCTCATCTACCTCTGTGCTGGGGACCCAACCCATTACAGAGGAACGCTCCTGGTAATGGGCTTCTGCCGTAAGATACTAAAATGTTAATTTTTTCAATTCTCCTCTTGTTGGGAACAAAGTAATCGAAAACCCTATTTCGATTGGTTAAGAGGGAGAAAAGTTATTTAATTTTGAACTTTCGTAATTTTCCCGCCAAATTTTGGCGAGAAATAAACAGCATAAAACCATTTATAAAACATATTTCTTCAAATAACTTTTGGAGTCTTAAATATTATTACATAACAATCTAGAAACTTTAAGAAGACCTTAGTACCTTAGTATGTTTTTTGAATTGTAATTTTTAATGGATAAATGCTTTCAAGGTTACATTGAAAAAACGTAAACGTCACTATGACGTCATGAGTATTTGGAAACGCCCTCTAAATATAGGCGAGTGAGCATTGTATCTATATTTTTTGACCAATGCACTTCTAACGCACTAAGTAGTTGTAATATCGAGTTTTTGTTTTTCTTTTACAGTGGAAAGCCCCATTTATGTAAAACACATTACGTCACAGATATGACGTCATGAAAATATTAAATCTTTAATTACTTCGGGAATAATTATCATAGAGACTTCAAAATTGTGCCAAATAAAAACGCATCGCCATATCTTCGTTGTAGCGTACTTTACTTTAAACGACTATTTAAAAAGGAATTTGACCAAAAAGGAGCTTACTCTTATGACGTCACAATAATGTCATTATCTAAAACTAATTTAACCAGAACCTTAAATTTTACTTGTATAGTAAACTGTGAAAATTTTATTCAATTTCAGAGAGAATTTAGGAAATAGTGTCATTTTATCTAATTTGGTCACGCTCAACCCTGGCGATTTCGGGGTCATTTATGCCCACCGTGAATAAATTTAGTTATTTCGGGTTCAGAATCATACCATGGGTACCATTCATTGGTTTAACAAGTACATCGGAGACATCACCCGTTAACCCGGGATACGATTGGATAATTCAGTCACTCCATTATGAAGGATTTGGAAATTTCAGCACAGATAACATATTTTTTAGAAGAGGAAAGTTCCCTGTGGTTCTCTTCATTTCCTGTATTGGGGAGTCTGCTTCAATCTCAATGGGTCATAGGTCAAATGGTTTATCACCATACCTGCTTTGAAATTAAGAGTTCTCTATCCATGTCAACTTAAGGTAAGTAGGTCGCAACCCCCGCAATGTAAGTCGCAACGTTCAACCTTATTTCGTATATTCCGACCTCGATTAGGACACTTGAGCGCGCTCTTTGTTCTAAAATGGTGCGATAATTGCGTCAAAAGCACGCGCAAACAAAAACTTTCACTAATTTATCACAGAGAATTTCTGAAGTTTTCCCCTTTCTCTGAGACGTTCCTTATCAAATAATTTTACGTGCAAGAAATATGCATGGTATTTAATTCTAAGGTACATTTTCGTCAAATTCTCGACAGAATGTCAGGTATGGAGATTTTGGGAGACACGTGACCAGCCCAAACCTGGAAACGAGGTTGATTCACTATACGTACGAGATATGCGAATAAACCCCTGTTGCTATAATGTAGCGGGTATTGCTGTTGCTGCTAATGTTGCTGGCGTTACTGCTGCTGCTAATGTTTCTGGTGTTGCTGCTGCTATTGCTGTTGTTGCTTTCGTTCTTGCTATTGTTACTGCCGCTGTTAAGTTGTTGTTGTAGTAGTATATAAACTGCCGGTTCTGGCGCAGCTTGAACGTTATATTGTTGCAATCCTTGCTCGATAACCCCAGAACCACAGCGAATTGTTCTACTTCAGCATTCGAACAACTCGCTGTGGTTCAGGAGCCATCGAACAAGGATTGCAATAATACAACGTTCAAGCTGCGCCAGAACCCGGCAGTTTATATACTACTATAGACCATAGTCCACCTCAACGCACTTTGAAGCTCTATTAGAGGAAGGATAATATAATATACCATGGCTAATCATATACTAACGTTCATTCAAGGACCTGGTCTTAAGGGCTATTTACGAGGATGGAAGATGGACATTCCAGATAGCAATCCTCTAGGAGCAGACCCAGCTGCTTTCCTATCTGGCGTGCGAAAGCAGACTACCGAAAAGATCGATGAAGAGCTACAAGACTTAAATAGTATTAAGGTTCAGTTAGCTTTGAATATAACTCTCCGTCTCGATAAACCCGAGGGCCCGGTATACGATACAATCACATTTCGCAGTTCACAAAAAGTTCTGACCAACAGTTCCGATACCCGCGGAGTAATAGTAGAAGAACATGCTCAGATTTATAACTACATCGAGAAGTGGATCAGTAGAGGATCGAACTGGGTCATAGATAAAGTCAACATTCTATGGGTGAACATTGCTCGATATCAACCACTACGCGGAGGTTCGTATTTACCACTACCTAAAGAAATCGCGAATAAGAAAGCCGTAATCAATGTGAAAAACTCCGACAACCGCTGTTTTCGTTGGACGATGCGCGCCGCTAAGTTTCCAGCTGCAAAAGATCCACAGAGGACATCGAAATACCCAGAAGACGATGGTTTTGGATTTGATGGGGTGGAAGAATCATCAACACCAATCTCACAAATACCTCGCTTCGAGAAGCAGAACGAAATCTCTATCAACGTATATGGTTGGGACCCTAAAGAAAAGTGCTTGATCGTGCATCACATCTCGAAGGAGACTTTCTCCAAGCGCGTTAACCTCTTGCTTATAGAATGCCCAGAGAGCGGTATACAACATTATTGCTTGATTAAGAACTTCAACCGCCTTCTATTCGATCAGACAAAACATGACCACAGGCAGCACTTCTGCGAACGATGCCTACATGGATATTCCAACGAAGCTCTCCTTGCGAAGCACATCCCAGAATGTAACGGAATTAACGATCGAGCCATTCGAATCGAAATGCCCACCGATGAGAATAATAAAGTCTCATTTCAGAACGTTCACAAACAGCTCAAAGTTCCCTACGTTATCTACGCAGATCTTGAGGCCTTAACTACTAAGATAGAAGGACAAGATCCCACGAAGAACACATTTAAAACAGAAGAACATATTCCATGTGGATTTTGTTACATAGTCGTACGTTCTGATGGTCATAGCGAGCCACCTGTACCATATCGAGGTAAGGATACTATCGAACGCTTTCTACGATGTATACAAGAAGAAGAAACGAAGATAAAAGACCAAATTGCCAAACCACTATGTATGTCAATGAAAGACAAGAGGGAGTACGATAGGTCAACTATTTGTCATATCTGCCAGAAACCTCTTGGTAAAGATAGAGTACGCGATCATTGCCACATCACAGGAGAGTTTCGGGGTGCCGCACACAACGCATGTAATCTCAAATTACGTATCTTTCCTACTATCCCAGTCGTATTCCACAACTTACGTGGTTATGATTCTCACCTATTGATGCAATCCATCTCAAAGACAGAGGGCGCCATCTCTTGTATTCCAAACAATATGGAGAAATACATTTCATTCTCACTTGGAAACCTAAGGTTCATCGACAGCGCGCAATTCCTACTTTCATCTCTCAATAAATTGGTAGCGAGTTCATCACCAGATACGTTCCTACAAACTATGAAATGTACATCGAGCCAAGAGAAAACCAAGTTGCTGCTACGCAAAGGAGTTTATCCGTATGAGTACATGGATTCTTGGGATAGATTTACAGAGAATTCTCTTCCACCAAAAGACGCATTCTATAGTAAACTAACTCTAGAGGACATCTCCGACAAGGACTACGAACACGCACTAAAAGTTTGGGAGGCATTCAGTTGTAAAACGTTAGGAGACTACCACGACCTTTACCTACGAACAGATGTACTTCTTCTAGCAGATGTGTTCGAGAGCTTCCGCGCGACATGTATGCAAAACTATGGATTGGATCCAGCTCATTATTATACGAGTCCAGGACTTTCGTGGGATGCGTTGTTAAAGAAGACCGGAGTAGAACTTGAATTATTAACCGACTATGACATGCATCTATTCGTCGAGAAAGGTCTACGTGGTGGAATATCTATGGTATCTCATCGTTATGCTAAAGCAAACAACCCCAACGTACCCGACTTTGATCCAGATAAGCCAAATAGCCATATAATATACCTCGACGCCAACAATCTATATGGTTGGGCCATGAGCCAATATCTACCAACGGGAGGATTTGAGTGGTGTACACCAACGGAAGAACGAATTACCCAACACGAAATCGATTCCGATGTAGGGTACATCCTCGAAGTCGACCTTGAGTATCCACGAAAGCTCCACGACTTACACAACGACTATCCACTAGCTCCTGAGAGAATACAAGTAAATAAAGGTTGGCTATCAAATTATCAAATCGATTTATTTAAGAAACTATACAAAGGCAACGGATCTTTGAAAGTGGAAAAGCTAGTACCTAACCTATACGACAAAGAACGATATGTGCTCCACTACCGCAATCTACAACTGTATCTATCTCTCGGAATGCGTTTAACGAAGATTCACAGAGCACTACGATTCAACCAATCGCCATGGATGGAGCCATACATAAGAATGAATACAGAACTACGAAAACAAGCGAATAGCCCTTTCGAGCAGGATCTCTACAAACTAATGAACAATAGCGTATTTGGTAAGACAATGGAAAATCTACGAAAACGTGTAGATGTCAAACTAGTGCGATCTTCAGAAGGAATCAAACTACAACGTCTCTTGAATAAGCCTAGTTATGCCCGATCCACGATCTTCGATAACGATCTAGCTGCTGTACACAATTACAAAAGTAAGTTACTACTGAACCGTCCAGTATATGTCGGAATGTCGATTCTAGATCTCTCGAAACATCTGATGTACGACTTCTACTACAACGATCTCAAGCGGCAGTATGGGCAACGTTGTAATCTACTATATACTGACACTGATAGTCTATTACTTCACATTGAAACAGAAGACATCTATACAGACATTACCACAAATAAGCATTTATACGATACTAGCAACTACAGCAAGGATCATCCTCTGTATGACATATCCAACAAGAAAGTACTTGGTAAAATGAAAGATGAATGTGGAGGTATTCCCATTGCTGAATACGTTGGACTACGATCGAAGCTATACTCGATCTTGAAAGTAGGTGGTGACGAGATTAGGAAAGCCAAAGGTACCAAGAAGGCAGTTGTTAAACATCGTATTCGTCACGAACAATACAAAGATTGCTTACAAGATAAGAAAGTATTTCACCACGAAATGCATATGCTTCGAAGTGAAGGTCACAGGATGTATGGTATTCATATGAATAAGATCTCTCTATCACCATTCGACTCTAAGCGTTGGATCTATAGTAATGGAATCGATACATTAGCATATGGCCACAAAGACTTAGATATGGATGAGTTTATTTACGAGTTGCTATCTTAGATCGGTTGGGTACGAACAGAATTCCCTTTGGGGGTAGTTCAGTATTTGGTGGAACGACTTGTAGCTCTTCGCGCACGAATCCTCGCTTTGGTGCGCCTTCCCCTTCTTGCAAAGTAAGGTAGTACAGCACAGGCTGTCCAGAAGATATCACACTACGCGAAATAACGTACGTCTGTAAACTCCACACAGGATCAGTTGCTCGTTTAGCTCCACCTTCCAATTCTCCAGGCGCATAGAGATATCGAACTAAAACGTCGAATGGTAGTCGCTTTTCACTCAATCCAACAGTTCGAGAATACGTAGGAGTTTTGATGTTGACTTGATGCGCCTCTACAGAATTCGAAGGCTCTTTACCAGTAAGTCGAGTCACCTCGCTATTCATGGCTTTGATAACCTCAGGAAGCCGCAATACCCATTCTCTACTGCGCGCATCTGATCCTTCTGAAGTTAGTACCATCTCTTGTGCATATTGATATCCAAACAATCTCTCAGCTAATGTTCTATTTGCTCGTTCGACAAAACTTTGTGCCCTATGATTACCAGCCTCGCCGCGTTGAACTTTCGTACCATGTAGTTCTAATGTTTCAGACATACGTCCCATGAATTCTCTACCAGGATCAACTTGCAATGTTTTTGGCCATTCTAGTGGACTACGTTTGTAGATTCGATCAAATGCTGCAGACACTTCACCACTATCTTTCGATGCTAAGGGTT
Source organism: Actinernus sp. WN-2022 (assembly GCA_030867875.1). Taxonomy (NCBI): domain Eukaryota; kingdom Metazoa; phylum Cnidaria; class Anthozoa; order Actiniaria; family Actinernidae; genus Actinernus; species Actinernus sp. WN-2022. Next base: position 78,136,444 of record JAOWCC010001634.1, on the reverse strand, counting down.
CAGCCTCTTTATATCTAGAAGCTACATCGATTACCACCAAAGCATACTTATATAGTTTCCTTCCACGTCCAGGTCGATCGTGAGGTAGAAAGATCAAATCAGCTTGATGAACTTCATTAGGTTTCGATACAGTCCAATGTGGTCGTGGAATATAGTGTGGTGGTGATAGATATATTTGCCACATGGCTTGTTTCTCTAACCAACCCCTAGCCACATCTTCAGATACCTTTGCAGCCGCCGATAACTTACCAATTGCAGCATAACCTTTCCAATAGCCCATAGGACCATAGAAGATATTCGCAAGTTTAGCATCCATTTATGTATATATACATTCAAACCTTGAACAAGAACGAAAAAAAGTAATAAGAACTCATTGTATTGATAAGTCTTTATTACTTTTTTTGGTATCTCGTCGATCGTAAAAATTCTCGTTTTTTTTAAACCAATCGACTAATAGCGTATCCACCAACTAGCATTCCACCACCAACGAAAATCAACTCACCAGCCTTCTGTGCTTTGGATGGTTGATAGTAGTCAGAGAAACGAGGTTCTTTCATTGCTTCGAGTCGTTTCAGTTCCTGACGTAACTTATCAGATCGCACGAAATCTTTGTTGACATCGTTTGTAGTGTTGTATATTTTACGTTCAATGACTTCCTGTTTGTGCGTCCAATCTAATATTTTTTGTCTGTTTTCGATATATGCCTCCCTATCAACATAGAATTTTTCCATTGCCCTATTATGTCTTTCTCGTTCGATATCTTTCCCACCAAACATTTTAGCAATAACTCCACCACCAGTGAATGCCGCTGCGTTCAAAATAGACCCGAAAATAGCCATTAAGATAGCTGAAGCCATCTACGAATCCTATGGCTTGGTCTTTTGTTTCTCGAGATATTGTTTTGCATATATGCTACCAGCTATTACTGCAGTCCACTTCACGTAATTTATAATAGAAATAGAAGGATCACTAAGCATAGATTCCTTGGCAACCTTTTTTACGATCCAACCAATACCAGTAGCTATTCCAGTTATCATAGCAGCATCGGTTGCTGTTTTCATCAATTCTTTATCCATCCTAATATATATCGTATATCTCTAGTCTTTAATTGTTACTCCATATCTGGTACCGTAGTCTTTACAGGACTCGCGGGTCGTATAGGACTAATGTTCTTAGAAGTGTCGTCTCTGTATCTTTTGTATTGATAGTATACGCCAAACAATGCAGCACCCGTACCAATAACTGCGATAGTAGTATTAGTAGATACGTTTCTAGTCCAACTTTCATCTACGTCGGTTTCTTTAGATAATTCACTTTCACGCGAAATCTCTCTCTTTTGAGCCTCTCTAGCAAGTTTATTACTTAGTGCTAATGCTTTCCCAGCAGCAACCCTCTTTGGATCTTTTACTTTAGTTGGTGTTGTTTTCGGTGGATTCGCAGTTATCTGATCCGTCTGTTCCTCCATCTTGATTCGATATAGTAGTTACTTGCGAATGTTTAATAGGTGTACCAGGAATGACTATGTGATCAGCTACATTGAACAAGACACTAGCTAGAGCTACAAATCGACCGTGTTTAAGTGCTAATCGACCAGCCGCCATAGATATCTGATGGCGGGCTAATTGGTTTTCTTGTAGATCCTTAAACAGTGCTTGTTGGTCGTCTAGTGTAGCTACGTATGATACTGCGCGAGTAACTTGACGTAGTACACCATCTACTAAGTGTACTGTTATTTGACTTGCTACTACGGCCTGGTATCTACTATGTAAACGTTTTACTTCTTTCTCAGATAGTTTAGTTATATCTGTTAGGGAGAAATTCTGTCCTAGACATTCTTTCGTTTTACCCAACACAGCTAAGGTCTTAAGTACTTCCCGATATTCTTCGATATCCTCCAATTCGGTTGAAAATTCCAATTTGGGTGGTGGACCTGTTAAATCCTCACCTTCCAGTTCTTTGGTGTATTCATCCATGATAATATGTTATAGGTGCGGGTATCTCTAACACTACTGCAAAAGGATGTCGCAAACAGAAACATATACGAGCAAACTTATGAGATCGAAGTATCATTCGTAATTCATTACATTCTTGTGAGTCTCCGTAATCTTCAAATATCTTTTTACCATCTATAACCGACGCGGTATGAAATGCTACTACGATAGCTACGTTCTCACGAAATGGTTTACATATACTCGTTAATTGTTGGGATAGTACCCAAATAGATAGTCCTATATGTCGAGCAGAGAATGCTAAATCTACTAGTTTGTCAGTTCTTCGTTTTACATCTTTTGATGCGGCGCAATCATCTAGAATCAATAATGTATTGGTACCTGACCAAAAGGTTGCACAAATATTTAATGTGGTATCGATAGCATCCTGAGATGGTGATATGACATAAAAATGCGGATCTCGATTAGCAAATCCATGATATGTTTTGTTGTGGGCATACGTAGGACAAATTAATACTATATAATCGAACTTACCACGAAATGGTCCACGAAGTTGTTCTATGAGAAATGCAGTCTTTCCACAATTCGTTGGACCTACTATAAGTGTGTTGAATGGAATGTGTTCTACGAGGGAATCCATCAGTATGTTATACTATCTAAAGATCTGTTCAATATCTTGAGCTGAGCATCAGCAAGGACATAGATATGCATGCTTACGTTTCCACTTCCTTTTAAAATTCTATGTATACGAATATCGATATCTTTTCCACCGCCAGTTTGTGCCATTCCATCGCCATGAGCAGAGGAATCTTTTGCTGTACGACAATCGACTAGGATGGCAAATCTGTTATTGTAAAATTTGATAGGAGTCATGGAAGTATTGGATGTGGCAAACCATCCTTTTGCGGACTCCCAAAAATCTGGTGTTAACATACCTCCTGGAAAGAATCTATTTGGAACTCCATTTACGTCTATCTCTATCTTTGAAATATCAGGATTTACGAATGCTTCGCTATCTCGTGAACCGGCGGTGGGAGGATCTACGAATAGAAAGAGTAATCCAGCGAATGATCGTCGTGGAACATTTATATTCTGAGATATCAAAGTATCTGATGCTTTAGCGATAGGTACTGTCTTAAAGTGAACTGCGTGATCGTATAGGAATGCAGTACCTTTTTCATATGCGTGGAATGCCTTCCTAGCTAGCGTTTCGTTCTTGATTGTTTCGTATTCTAACTGGATGTTGGTAAGCTTGTACGTACCTATCTTTGTCGAATCTGATCCAACGATTATATCGATAGAGCGGGCTAGAGTTAATTCGAATGAAATAGTGTCTTCTAATGCATGTGGATATAGAACTCCATGTTGTGTAAGAATATCAACGTCTAACGGAATTCTATATTTTGAACCATATGCAGCTAACAATGCATTCTCACCAACATCTGAAGTACCTGCATCACCGGCCTTAGATCGTAGCTTATTTGTGTTATCTGATTGGATACCTTGTTGTACTCTCGATTCTCTCTCTTGTGTAGATAGATAGATATCGGAATATGTTTGTAATAGATCCGATCGAGCAATGTCTTCTACTATTTCAGCTCCTATCTTACAAACTCGATGTATAACTAAGCAACGTCCAACATTTGCAACGACTCGATTATTAGCATGTCCACCAGACAATACGATATCGCCCAATAATGCTAAACTACCAGGTACTAATACGATATCTTCTCCCATCGTTGGAACTTTCACATAGAGCGTCTCACCTGGATTAGCAGATGATGGAGTGAAAGTTTTTCTATATAAGGTTCGTTGAGCTTTGAGTGCGAGTTGCACTCTTAGTGCTTCTTTAGGAATTAACTTCGACGATATCATGTTGAATATACCATGATATATAGTTATGTTCAATATGGAAGATAGGGTCGACGTTGATGTGAGACCTGAGGATAATACCAACAGATACGAAGAACGAGATGAAGAACAACAACTAGATGAAGAAGACCGACAACGAGAACGAGAAGCAAATGAGAGATACGTGGCTTACTTATTGAGTGACAATCAAGATGAAGCTGGAGGTAGTGAGACAATTACCATGGATAATTTGCATGACTACGCTATAGAAGGTGACCCACTTCGAGGATTCACATTCGAACAAACAATTCGAGATTCGGCAAAAGAAATGCTGGTTGACATAGTAAAGGGGCAATATCCGGATGCTGGTGTTCGGCATAATATAGAAATATCCTTAGTAGATGGAAACATTACCGTTCGCGAACTTGGAAGCAAAGAACCCTTTAAACGTCTATTCGTCGGTAATGATGATGATAGGAAATTACGCGTGAAGATGAGGAAATCTCTCAAAGATGCTTTAGGTCCAAATAATGAAGAGGCTGCTAATGAAGTAATATTTGCAGAACGACAACTCGCCGATCGGGAAGCAAATAACGAATCTATTCTTGAAGACTCCGAATCGACCGACGCTCAGAAAGAAATAGCTAAGAAAGAGTTAATATCCATCCATAAGGCAAGAGAATTACTTGAACGTCAAGAAGAAGCCATACTAGAACGTATATCGCTACGTGAAAGGGTAAAATACATTTTCAGGAAGTATGGAATGACTGTTCTTGCGGTAGTAACTGCTATTGGTGCTATTGGTGCTATCGTTAGTGTAATAGTTTCCCAGCTATCGAAATCCGTACCGAAACCAGTAAAAGATGGTATCGACAAAGTGGCAGATACAGTAAAAAAGGGATTAAAAACGACGGGTGATTTGTTAAAGGAAATGGGAAAGAAACTTGGACAGATACTACCTGGAATGATTGGATCAATTGCGAATTTCATATTTACTATGGCTGGTAAAGCTCTAGGAGTATTAGCAGAGAACGTTTGGTTATTCATCGTAGCTATAGTGGTGATCATAATAGAGCAATACAAACGACGTTAACGAAATAACACCCATGCAATTCCAGCTCCTGCAATAGATACTATCGCTAGATTGATCCCATGTTGTGGAGTAGGATTCGGTAAGATACTATGTGAAACTCGTTGTGGATTTGCGCTATGTGGTAATTGTTGTGGAACTTGGTGTGGTAATTGTTTCTTTTGTTTCTTCCCTTTCATATCTGGCGGTGGGAATTTGGTTTCGAGAATCTCTCCATTAATATCGTTTTTCCCGATCCTCATAGCTTTCGTGGCGTTCTGGATTGGATTTTTATAACCATCCTTCTTACTGAGGTAGTACTCGAGGTCGCTTGGTAGTAATCGTACCTTCATAGCTATTGCTAGATCTAGTTTCTTATGTGTGTGTAGTATAGCTGTAAAATAGTTTTTATAGCTTATCGTTGAATTGTTTTCGATAATAGCGCCTTCGACCAATTCCTTAAATTTGTTTTTGATAGTGAAACTATCTATGATGGATTCGTTAAGCTCGTTTTGCGCACCTAGAATGCACCATCCAAAAGCCTCAACAGATCGATCCAATCTACCTACTCCAGCCTCTGTCAAACCCTTACCGATTGGTGGTGTAAACCAATTGTATTGTTTCTCCGCATGATAATTCTTGATGTATGAGATATACCATTTTCCACCCTCATCTGGAAATTTATACCCATTATCATTTGGCCAATCAAGACTTTCTTTATTGTGGTAATAATCAGCATTGCGAATAGTTCCTTTATTAACTAAGTACGTATATATATATCCTAGCCCATGATTCCTACCACCTTTCAATCTAAAGTCTGGTGTTTGAGATAAACCAAAATAGGTGCATAACTTCTCGAGAGCATTTTTGCTATAGAGGTTATCCATTTGCTTGAAAACGGAGTCACTAGGTAGAGGAACTCCATGAGCACCACCAAGTTCATGAAGAATTCTTCGTATTGTGAAATAAACGTGAAATCGTAAGAACCCTTGAACAATTGGTGGATATGTTTTGAAAGTAGGATCAGTCAACGATATTCCACATCCGGAAGTTGCACACCATGTTGCGAAATTTAATTGTTGAGGCCAATATTTGAAATCTGGACCTGATAACCAATGGTGAGACTCTTTTGCTGTCACATGCTTTATGGTGGTCTCTTTGAATATGTTACGAAAGACCACATTGAACCTTTTTGTTGGTGTGACGTATATCCATAGATTAGTGAGATCGATATCTTGTGCTTTTTCGTGAAAAGGAACTGCTGCGATGGGATATTTCACACTTTTATCTGGTGCTAATGTATATGGAAAACCACCAACCATCCCCTGCAATGCATTATCGATGAGTTTTTGAATGGCAGCACGTAGCTTGGAGATATCATCGCCATATACCGCATAGCTACGATTCCCATATCGAAACCAAATACTCGTCGAATATTTACCTGAATCATGTATACTCGTGGATGCATAGAACCGATTGAAATCCGCATGTGGATATTGTTTCTTAAACTTCACCAATAGATCGGTATTCAGTGTTGAGATCCTCTTATTTTCATCGGTAATTAGAGCAGTCTGCTCAGATTTCGACAGTCTTGGTCCACCCATAGCAATCTCTGCTATGTCCTCTGCAGATAGACCATCATCTTCGTCTGACACAACAAAAAGCATCGTAACTATTGAAGCTATACATATCCATAGTTTATACCTTTAATATATAATGGTTATCTTAAATGTCACATGTCCTACGGCTGACCATACTATCTACTTCGATAACCCTATTCTTATCAATAATATTTCGCTAGTTGAGGTCACTCTTAGTCACAATTGGTGGAACCTAGCTGAGAAAGGGGGCTTTAAGTGGGATAACAATAGCGTAATGTTTCCATACGAAATTAAGCCGGGACATTATAAGATAGAAACTTTGATAACCTACTTCGATTCCGCAGTCACGGCTGGTTTCTTGGAATTCATAGACTACCCATTTAGGAAATATTGGCTTATGAAGGTCAAGAAACCAATCCAGTTCACTAAGAATGTCTGCGATTTGTTTAGTATCGAAGTAAATGAAGATGTGACAGATTATGTGACTATCAATAAAGGAAAATACGTCCTGGTGCCAAAAGATATTAATCACATATATATCTACTGTGATGTGGTGGATTCAGATTTCTCACTTCTTGATGGGAAGCCATCTAAAATCCTACATACTTTAAAAACGACATCACACGTTTTTGGTGAAAAAACTTATTTTCCACTAACCCTCATACCCATTCGAGCCCTAGGAACGATACGGAACTACATTCGCCTCACAGTTTGCGATGAGAAAGGCAATCTCATAGACTTCAACAAGCAGCCTCTACGTTTCGTATTGAAGCTTGAGTAAATCATACGTATATACAATGGATGGCGATTCGATTCAACCGTTTCCAACAGCACCAGATATCTATCCATTGGGAGCTATAAAGGAACTTAGCGATATAAATGGATCGAGTTTTAGACTGCAAAAAGTCTGTGATACGCTCGCTGAGCTAGAACAACAAGCAAAGCACTACGAAGTTGTTCGCAAAAAATATGCTCGAGCGCGTGGTATCGTTCATGGGATTGCTGTGGCCACAGGTAGCCTGAGTGGCGTTTTATCAGCTTTTGCGTTAGGTTCATCATTTACGGGGGTTGGGATACCTGTGGGTATTTCATTAGGATCAGCGGGGTTCCTGTGTGCCGCCATATCGGCTTCGATGGCTGTTGTTAGTAAGAGACTTGGCGTTCACATCTCGAAGCATGAAAAGACTGTTATGTTAGCAAAAGCTAAGGCGAATTCCGTGGAAGTCAAAGTCTCAAAAGCTCTAGCCGATTGTAACATTTCAGAAGCCGAGTTCGGAAGCGTTATTGATGAGAAAAGGAAATATGAGACGCTTAAACTAGAAATACGGCAAAAAAACAGGCAAGAAAGAGGATCAAAAAACGTAGAACAACTTCGATCCGAGATCCGAAAGGAGATGAGAGCAAAACTTGGCAGTCTAGTGGGGTAAGAATAAATATCTCCTTCGAAAGAAACCAGCATGGATTTCATTTTAACTTCGATAGAAGCAACTGCACTTAATTCGTATAAATTACCGTGTTGTTTTGGTTCATATGCTAATTTCGAGACAACTTCGAGACAACAAGAAAGAGGATCAAAAACGTAGAACGACTTCGATCCGAGATCCGAAAGGAGATGAGAGCAAAACTTGGTAGTCTAGTGGGGTAAGAATAAATATCTCCTTCGAAAGAAACCAGCATGGATTTCATTTTAACTTCGATAAAAGCAACTGCACTTAATTCGTATAAATTACCGTGTTGTTTTGGTTCATATGCTAATTTCGAGACAACGCGTGGGTGACGCTAATTAACATACGTCAACTGCTTAAAACATAAGTACGATATTTTATCACTGAATACTTCGTCTAGCACACATAGCCCAACGGGTTTGTCGCTGGGACTTGTGATCGAGATGGGAGCCGTTCACGAGTTCTGGTGTTCAAACCTTGGCGGACTATGTGTGGTAGATCGGCTTGTGTTGGGTAAGAAGCTCCCAGCCCAACACAAGTCGTAGCGCGTCTGCCGATGTGGCAGAAGTTAAAGTAAGTTAAAGTAATACAGTAGAAACCAGCGGCCAGAGTACAAGATCCCTGTGTGAGAACCAAATGTGGTCAGAAGCTGAACTACAGTAGAACGAATACAGTGAAAAGCCGGGCCCGGCAAGAATAAAAACCTCTCTAGGAACAAAAAGGAGAAAGAAGGAAAAAGGTGAAAGTGGGTTCCTAGAGAGGTTCTGGTGAGACCAGTTTTTCATTATTTTTTTTTTTTCTTCTTACTGTCTTAGACTAAATTCTTGAATGAGTACATATCGACGGATGTCGTTCTCACGAATTAGCCGTTTTGGTTAAATAGGAAATGAGTCGTTAAACTTTTGGTTAAGTAATCGCACATATGTTATTCGAGGTAATTAAACCTTATCACTACTTAGACCGTGTCTCGTATAGATGGGCTCAAAGTGGGAATCGTAAGCAATCAACTCATTGATAAAACGCACGATCGAACCCTTACTTATACCACACCATTTAACAACGTCAATAAGAGACATACGAGATCCCGAACGATGTAATACCTCGTAACTCGCTCCAACGACTTTAGTTCTAAGCATGGAACTGGTACCTATATTGTTTTCTATTGCCTTATGAACAATCTCATAAACTATTTGTTGGACATTCTTAGGTACTCCTTGGGGGTCGAGCTTAGCAAAAGTCGTTGCAATGTGAGGAGCTATTCGATCGGTATTTAAATCCATATTGATATTATCGTCATCATGTAGAGAACGTATAAAGACCTCTCCACGACATATGCTTTTATTGCTTAGTTGCATAAAACGAGCGACCTCTCCTTTAGATCTAATGAACCCACATTGTATACATGCTTGATAAAGTATAGCAGCTAAAATAGTTCGTTTCGCATAGCTACGTTTGATACAAACTTTCTGTACTTGAATGAATGCATCGGCTACGATTACTAATACATTTATGGGAAACGAGAGGGCGTAATTTTGTTTATAAATAGTATCGTATGCCTGTAGTTCTCGCATAATCGTTTGTAGTTGCAATTCTTTGTTATCGCTTTGCTTTGGGATTGTGCGGTCCAGATCATGTTGATACCTAAAGCTATCCGGCCCTACTATGCGTAACCTAGTAGTAAGATTGGTAGTTGTTTCTTCACATGATTCAGTCTCGGAAATAAGACCACAGGCGGGACATATGAATTCCGCTCCTTGCATTTCCATCGGGCATAGACATTCGGAACATGTTTCACCAGTGTTAATATGCGACAATGGTTTGATATGCGACAATGGTTTGATATGTAGGCTTGCACAAATTTCTGGACCAAGTAATCTGATAAGATCATCCATACTAGTTGTATACCATATGCCTGTCAATTGTCCAATTGTTTGTTTGTTTAAAAAAAAAAAAAAAAAAATGAAGAGAGGTCGCATAACAATTTCTCTTCATTTTTTCTTTTTTTTTTTTCGTATCGTGATTTCTACTTATCCTCCGATTCTACCACATTTAGATATTTCTCACTGATGGAGAGGTCATCCAATGCATTATCGAGATCGTGAATGTCCACCACATTTTGATCTTTTTCCGATTCCACTACATTTAGATCTTTCTCCGATTCTACTACGTTTGAACACGTGATATTCGCTGACTCGTTAGCTCGCTTCTTATCAAGGTTCTTCTTATTGCGAATGGTACGGCGTTGAGGTGCACCACATTTTGCACAAAGTTTGTGAGTAGTACGACAGCCCCGACCGCACGTCAAACATGGAACGAATATAGCACATCCTCTTCCTATCTGGAAGTTATGTTGAGAGCAATACTCTGACGTCTTTGAACACTTACTTATACATTTCGTGGTCTTTCCTCGCATCAACCAATCACAAGTTCTTGTCTCAATCATCGTGCAATATACCTATATATGTTATATGTCTAATTGGTATCTTAGTTGTGACGTCTACGTTGAGGTTCTTCAATTATACGCGCTTGTCTAATCTGTGTGGTATTAATACGTACTAAGATAACAGCATACGTTAATATCGTGAAGTAGAGAACGTATGTTAGTACCATGGATGGATATACTGTAAACTAATCATTCCTTTAATAGGTGTTAAAATGTAAAAAAAAATACAATGAAAAAATAGCACAACAAAACTGCTCCGATCCGGAAAAGCGGTAGAAACCGGAGCTGTGCTCAGGTTTGGATCTTTAGGTGCAAGAATGCCTAGGGACAATTTGGACGTTGCGAGAGATCCTATGTGGCAGCATAAGCATTTATGTAGTAATCTAGTAGAGCGTTTTCGTCCTCTATGGTGAGCTGGGAGCGCTTAATGAGCCACTCAATGATCCATTTAGCGGTATTAAGATGATCGTTGCTATAGGCGCATAGTAGAGCATGATGAACGTATTTATACTCTATAGTTATCTGAAAGCGTTGAATGAGCCACTTAACGGTATTGAGCTGGCCATTCCTACAGGCATCTAGTATAGCAAACCCGACGGCTTTATCCTCTTTGGTGAACTGGAAGTGCTTAGTGAGCCACTTAACGATATCAAGACGGCCATCCTTACAGGCAGCGCATAGAACGTAATCGGTGTGTCCATCCATTTTATCGAACCATAAGTGCTTAATGAGCCACTTAATAACGTTAAGATTACCATGTTCACTGGCGTAGACAAGAGGAAAGCTATCATCGATGTAGTTTGCGGAAATACCGAAAGTCCTAGCCAAATTGTCTCGATCGTTGTCATTACGAGTAGACCTAAGACCGAAGGTGAGTACTCGTTTACGGAACTCTTGGTCTACGTTTTTGTAGCACATGAGAGATGCGGCACCGTTTAGGCGTTTCGATGTCCTTGCGATGCTTGCGAATGATTCTGGGCCTGCGTGCTCTACTATCTTGACTAAGATTTCTATGGGAAGGCACGGTATGCTATCCATAGTGGAAGAGATCGATATACTGTATAATATCGTTTCTCTAATAGGGTGTTAGAATACAATAAATTCACTATAAACCAAGTGTTCGAACAATGTTAATATATGCTTAGCCCCGATATAATACCTATAACTACAATCCTTTAATGTAATGCATAAATACGATAAATGAACTATAGTAGTAAATAATACCTTATAAACACGTTTCTCTAATATGACGTTGAAATGTAAAAATATGATTACAAAATAGTACAACGAAACTGCTCCGGTCCGGAAAAAGCGGTAGAAACCGATCGGGTTTATCGAGATGGAGAGTTATATTCAAAGCTAACTGAACCTTAATACTATTTAAGTCTTGTAGCTCTTCATCGATCTTTTCGGTAGTCTGCTTTCGCACGCCAGATAGGAAAGCAGCTGGGTCTGCTCCTAGAGGATTGCTATCTGGAATGTCCATCTTCCATCCTCGTAAATAGCCCTTAAGACCAGGTCCTTGAATGAACGTTAGTATATGATTAGCCATGGTATATTATATTATCCTTCCTCTAATAGAGCTTCAAAGTGCGTTGAGGTGGACTATGGTCTATAGTAGTATATAAACTGCCGGATTCTGGCGCAGCTTGAACGTTGTATTATTGCAATCCTTGTTCGATGGCTCCTGAACCACAGCGAGTTGTTCGAATGCTGAAGTAGAACAATTCGCTGTGGTTCTGGGGTTATCGAGCAAGGATTGCAACAATATAACGTTCAAGCTGCGCCAGAACCGGCAGTTTATATACTACTGTTGTTGTTGCTTGCTGTTGTTTGTGTCACTGCTACTGCTGGTATTTATTTGTTACGTTGTCTGACTCTGGTTGGAGAAGGATGTCTTTCTTAAGACTGAAAGATTTCTTTCTGTGTTTTAAATGGTAGCTTTAGCGAGTTGCGCCTGCGAGTTCTGGATGCCTATCGAATGCTCGCTATATACTGTTGTTGTTGTTACAATCGTTTAATTCATTCTTAATGACTTATCCTTTTCTTTCTCCAGGCGACGCATTCATTTTAGGAAGAGGTTTGCTCTAGATTCTTCGAGGAGATTTTCCTCACAAAAAGCTTTAAATTCAACATTTTTCACCGAACTTCTTCGTACAGCAAGCTAAGTGCGCGAAGCGATAACACTGGCGTGGGAACAGTGCTGACGAAATAGAATTGTACTTGTTATTCATATGTCGTTTAAGATTATCGCTCCTTAAGAATTCCTTTCCGAATTTTGTGAAGTATTTAGAAACCATGCTAACCTCCTACAGAAATCTTTGCCTGAATGACTAACCGAAACAATATATTGTCAGTAATATTACCAGTTCATTCATATTCCTCATTCTCCTCCCCCTCCTCCTCCTCCTCCCCACCCCTCCACCCCCTTGCCTATGCGGCCGCAGCCGGCGCACTTTACATGTCCTCAGTGCTCAACCATTAGATCATTTTCAACCATGTCTCGCATGGTAAATAAGAATCAAGGCTTTCTTCCTGTCATAACCATCAATGTGAATTTCTCCTGGAAACTGCAACTCTAGAGCTAGTTCATTCCACTATACAAGCGGCGCATAATGTTTTTTAGGGCTATATGTACTATTAAGTGAGCAAGATAGAAAGGTTCTGACTCCACATAGGCAGTCGACCTTGCACTTGAAGATGCAGGGGTCAAAACGATGCATGATGTGTACCTTTGATTTACTTCCAGGAAGAAAAGACGTACAGCTGATTTGTAGTCCACTTTATTTAAACTGTATACAGACTGTTCAAGGTGGGCAATGAACCTTTAAACAAGAAGCTCCGGTATTAGAAGGGTAAGACCCTCCTATTTTCACGAATGGCGACCTCGGAAATTTGAAGTTCAAATTGCAGAGTAACGAAAAACATAACTAGGTGAGTGAATCAACCTGCGAAAAATTGAGGGTTTAAAACCAAACAAGCCATCAAGAAGTGAACATAGGAAAGATAGGTGTTTAATAAAGAATTTAGGCGGTATTTTATGACTATTTACGAACTCTGTAGCCCTTACTCTAAAAATTAATATTTATTTGTTTGATTTGAATTTCGAGCATCACAGAGAATGATGTCCATTCGACAAATAGCTGAGTGACAACTGAAGGTGTCAGTGGCCTGGCCATGGCCCTTTTATACCGGAACTTCCTGTTTAACATATATTCAGTGAAATGTTCTAAGAAAACGATCGATTTCGTATGCTTTTAGACGTATGCTTGAGGATACGTGTTTTTTTATTAGGAGTATTACTATGGTCCACACTCTTTTCCTTAAGGTGAAAATACAACTATTAAATTTATTAAGTATCATTTACAATATTAGTGACCGAATTGTATCGGATATATAACGGCGAGCCGTTAGGCAGATATCCGATACAACTCGGATGCGAATATTGTAATAGTATTTATGAAATGAGTTGTATAAAATTGAAAACTTTTCTGAAATCTTGATGAAGTTCGGCGCTAAGTGTACGTCACGGACATGCGCAGTGTGCACATAAACAGGTCCCATAATGGTGAGACGGTCCATCAAGACAGAAGTTTTACCTTGTCATTTTACCCGGCCCTGGATAGGGGAGGTCACTAGCTGCTAGCCTCTTTTTAGTTCACCGAAACCCTTTCAAGAATTATAGTTTTCTATTTCACATTTCAGGAAGTCTCAACGTGCTGTCCCACTGTCACTGTCCCGCCCCCTGTAACCACACCGAGTACACACACGAACTGTCCACCTCAAAATTCCCGTCCCCTATGTTTTCGCATCTCATACGATATAGCAAGGGACACAACATTGAGTATCAGAGGTAAGTATCCATATTCTGTTTTCCTTAGGGAGTGTAATAGTTGTAATTACTGGAAAGATCCCGCGAGAGCTTCATGGATCTTTAATACCAGTCCACCTAATCAGCGCTCGGCAGTACTAATTAAGTAACGATTCATGTAAGAAGTACGGCACCGAACGACATTCAGATGGAGCAAGATGTTAATTTTATATTGTGAAAATTCTTGATATCATTGGTTGAAACATGAAAATCGCCCTAAAGGGTTGGAATACGTCTCATTTCCTACAATTTTTCAAACAATTAAAACTACAATTTGCACTGCGGTTACAAATGTCGTTTATAAAGCAAATTGTGCGTTCGGAACGTATCAATCGTGCCTGTTTCGTAGCTATTGTTTTAGGCTGTTCCTATTGGTTGGAAGAGAATTTGTTCATTAAAATGGAATGAAACTAAGACTTTCTACTACTTTTATTTCAGAATACTCATAATTATCACCCAGTGTTTTCGTATAGTCACAGACAAATCCCATGTGAGGGAGGCTCAATGCCGCAGAACAATGGATTTTATCGTACTTTTTACACAGATCATTACTTAAATTTTAAAAAAGAAACTAAGAATGATAATTTAATTGGCTCTCGAGAATTCAGATACATCGACGATGCACACCCCAGAAAACAAGACCGAATAATCCACAATCTAACATTTCCTTTTGAGAAATAGAAAACAGATTTTGTGGTAACATATGTAAATAAGTTAGAACAGATTTCGTATGAGTGGGACAAAAATACGGCATGTCGGTAACGTATTAGTACCGTAACCGTACTGTAACTTACTGTACCGTAACTCTGTAATTTATTTGGATCAGCAGAACAAAAACAATAGGGAAACCATTTCAACGCCACGGCATGTCCATACGGTAACCGTACTGTAACTTACTGTACCGTAACTCTGTAATTTATTTGGATCAGCAGAACAAAAACAATAGGGAAACCATTTCAACGCCACGGCATGTCCATACGGTAACCGTACTGTAACTTACTGTACCGTAACTCTGTAATTTATTTGGATCAGCAGAACAAAAACAATAGGGAAACCATTTCAACGCCACGGCATGTCCATACGGTAACCGTACTGTAACTTACTGTACCGTAACTCTGTAATTTATTTGGATCAGCAGAACAAAAACAATAGGGAAACCATTTCAACGCCACGGCATGTCCATACGGTAACCGTACTGTAACTTACTGTACCGTAACTCTGTAATTTATTTGGATCAGCAGAACAAAAACAATAGGGAAACCATTTCAACGCCACGGCATGTCCATACGGTAACCGTACTGTAACTTACTGTACCGTAACTCTGTAATTTATTTGGATCAGCAGAACAAAAACAATAGGGAAACCATTTCAACGCCACGGCATGTCCATACGGTAACCGTACTGTAACTTACTGTACCGTAACTCTGTAATTTATTTGGATCAGCAGAACAAAAACAATAGGGAAACCATTTCAACGCCACGGCATGTCCATACGGTAACCGTACTGTAACTTACTGTACCGTAACTCTGTAATTTATTTGGATCAGCAGAACAAAAACAATAGGGAAACCATTTCAACGCCACGGCATGTCCATACGGTAACCGTACTGTAACTTACTGTACCGTAACTCTGTAATTTATTTGGATCAGCAGAACAAAAACAATAGGGAAACCATTTCAACGCCACGGCATGTCCATACGGTAACCGTAACGTAACTTGCCCACTCACGTGAAATTCACTCTAAACACCAAAGAGTTGTGCGGGGTATACGAACATTTGCACGAATGTTTCTACTAATAACGGCTGCTTGAGTAACGAAATAAAGTTCGTTCCTTCATGCCTCTGTAAACATAGCCGCATGCAGCACAGTTAACATCAAATAGAAGATGCAGGGAGTTCCTGAAAAATAGGGGGGAAATAATGAATTCTGAGACATGTTCATTGATGACTTCTGTCAATCTCTCGTAAATATGTTTAAATTTAAAAAAAACAGGTCTGTCTTTAAATAAATACGAACGATTTATAGGTAGTTATTCAAGGGGTGAACCTGTTCAGTTAAATACATGTAGGTAATCAAATGACTGGAAATCAATGTGGATCTTGAGGAAAGTTTTAACAAATTCAACAGAAATAATGCACATTGATAGTTTAACCATGTGGTGTATAACATTCAGATGACCAAGGCCGGCTCCACAATACCGACTAATGTTGGTGATTATACTCCAGTGTAGAAGTTAAACTATATATATATATATATATATCTACGCTGTTTCCACAAAAGGAGCCCTAGAACCTAAAACCCCCTTTTGTGAAAACATGCTAGATCTTGTGTGCCTTTAGCTTTAAAAGCCAGTAACTCGTGTTTTTGCCGTTTTCTTGAAACGGCAAATGACAGTTGAAGACTTTAATGGCCTTTCTATCCCATAATTTACTTGTGTGAGATCTATCCCATAATTTCTTTATTTGAGACCTAGAGGTTATGCTTAGGTTAGAAAAAGGCCATTTTCTGGTATTGTTACTCAAAATACAGGAAACTTCCATCCATTAATCGCAATCTACATGAAGAGAACGTTGTATTGCCGTATAGTGCATCGAAATCCATTGAAAGCTCGAGAAATGGCGCCACTTTGAAGATATTAGGGTACACAAGTAACTTTGAGAGATTAAGGTTAGGTTACAAAAAAACACATTTTCGGATTTTCTACTCCAAATAGGGCAAAACTGGCACGCCAGTCTGAAAGTACAGGAAGAGGCCGTTGTATTGCCGTATAGTGCATCGAAATCCATTAAAAGGTCGAGAAATGGCGCCACTTTGAAATTTAGGTTACACAAGTAAATTAATGCGTACTTGTTGGCTTTAAAAGCCAGTAACTCACTTTTCAACGTTTTGATCCCAAAAATGCACCTTTTTTCTCAGACCTAGTGGAAAATGTACATCTTTCACTAAGCAAATCGTTGCGCCATACGTCAGGCAAAGTTGGTTTTTCGCGAAATTTTTTGAACTACTCCTCCCCACCCCACACCACCCTCATAAAATACCTACAGATCAATTATTGGAAAGAAAGGCCAGAAAAGTCGTAAACTGTCATTTGCCCTTTCAAGAAAGCGGCAAAAACACGAGTAACTGGCTTTTAAAGCTTAAAGGCACACAAGATCTACGCTGTTTCCACAAAAGGAGCCCTAGAACCTAAAACCCCCTTTTGTGAAAACATGCTAGATCTTGTGTGCCTTTAGCTTTAAAAGCCAGTAACTCGTGTTTTTGCCGTTTTCTTGAAACGGCAAATGACAGTTGAAGACTTTAATGGCCTTTCTATCCCATAATTTACTTGTGTGAGATCTATCCCATAATTTCTTTATTTGAGACCTAGAGGTTATGCTTAGGTTAGAAAAAGGCCATTTTCTGGTATTGTTACTCAAAATACAGGAAACTTCCATCCATTAATCGCAATCTACATGAAGAGAACGTTGTATTGCCGTATAGTGCATCGAAATCCATTGAAAGCTCGAGAAATGGCGCCACTTTGAAGATATTAGGGTACACAAGTAACTTTGAGAGATTAAGGTTAGGTTACAAAAAAACACATTTTCGGATTTTCTACTCCAAATAGGGCAAAACTGGCACGCCAGTCTGAAAGTACAGGAAGAGGCCGTTGTATTGCCGTATAGTGCATCGAAATCCATTAAAAGGTCGAGAAATGGCGCCACTTTGAAATTTAGGTTACACAAGTAAATTAATGCGTACTTGTTGGCTTTAAAAGCCAGTAACTCACTTTTCAACGTTTTGATCCCAAAAATGCACCTTTTTTCTCAGACCTAGTGGAAAATGTACATCTTTCACTAAGCAAATCGTTGCGCCATACGTCAGGCAAAGTTGGTTTTTCGCGAAATTTTTTGAACTACTCCTCCCCACCCCACACCACCCTCATAAAATACCTACAGATCAATTATTGGAAAGAAAGGCCAGAAAAGTCGTAAACTGTCATTTGCCCTTTCAAGAAAGCGGCAAAAACACGAGTAACTGGCTTTTAAAGCTTAAAGGCACACAAGATCTACGCTGTTTCCACAAAAGGAGCCCTAGAACCTAAAACCCCCTTTTGTGAAAACATGCTAGATCTTGTGTGCCTTTAGCTTTAAAAGCCAGTAACTCGTGTTTTTGCCGTTTTCTTGAAACGGCAAATGACAGTTGAAGACTTTAATGGCCTTTCTATCCCATAATTTACTTGTGTGAGATCTATCCCATAATTTCTTTATTTGAGACCTAGAGGTTATGCTTAGGTTAGAAAAAGGCCATTTTCTGGTATTGTTACTCAAAATACAGGAAACTTCCATCCATTAATCGCAATCTACATGAAGAGAACGTTGTATTGCCGTATAGTGCATCGAAATCCATTGAAAGCTCGAGAAATGGCGCCACTTTGAAGATATTAGGGTACACAAGTAACTTTGAGAGATTAAGGTTAGGTTACAAAAAAACACATTTTCGGATTTTCTACTCCAAATAGGGCAAAACTGGCACGCCAGTCTGAAAGTACAGGAAGAGGCCGTTGTATTGCCGTATAGTGCATCGAAATCCATTAAAAGGTCGAGAAATGGCGCCACTTTGAAATTTAGGTTACACAAGTAAATTAATGCGTACTTGTTGGCTTTAAAAGCCAGTAACTCACTTTTCAACGTTTTGATCCCAAAAATGCACCTTTTTTCTCAGACCTAGTGGAAAATGTACATCTTTCACTAAGCAAATCGTTGCGCCATACGTCAGGCAAAGTTGGTTTTTCGCGAAATTTTTTGAACTACTCCTCCCCACCCCACACCACCCTCATAAAATACCTACAGATCAATTATTGGAAAGAAAGGCCAGAAAAGTCGTAAACTGTCATTTGCCCTTTCAAGAAAGCGGCAAAAACACGAGTAACTGGCTTTTAAAGCTTAAAGGCACACAAGATCTACGCTGTTTCCACAAAAGGAGCCCTAGAACCTAAAACCCCCTTTTGTGAAAACATGCTAGATCTTGTGTGCCTTTAGCTTTAAAAGCCAGTAACTCGTGTTTTTGCCGTTTTCTTGAAACGGCAAATGACAGTTGAAGACTTTAATGGCCTTTCTATCCCATAATTTACTTGTGTGAGATCTATCCCATAATTTCTTTATTTGAGACCTAGAGGTTATGCTTAGGTTAGAAAAAGGCCATTTTCTGGTATTGTTACTCAAAATACAGGAAACTTCCATCCATTAATCGCAATCTACATGAAGAGAACGTTGTATTGCCGTATAGTGCATCGAAATCCATTGAAAGCTCGAGAAATGGCGCCACTTTGAAGATATTAGGGTACACAAGTAACTTTGAGAGATTAAGGTTAGGTTACAAAAAAACACATTTTCGGATTTTCTACTCCAAATAGGGCAAAACTGGCACGCCAGTCTGAAAGTACAGGAAGAGGCCGTTGTATTGCCGTATAGTGCATCGAAATCCATTAAAAGGTCGAGAAATGGCGCCACTTTGAAATTTAGGTTACACAAGTAAATTAATGCGTACTTGTTGGCTTTAAAAGCCAGTAACTCACTTTTCAACGTTTTGATCCCAAAAATGCACCTTTTTTCTCAGACCTAGTGGAAAATGTACATCTTTCACTAAGCAAATCGTTGCGCCATACGTCAGGCAAAGTTGGTTTTTCGCGAAATTTTTTGAACTACTCCTCCCCACCCCACACCACCCTCATAAAATACCTACAGATCAATTATTGGAAAGAAAGGCCAGAAAAGTCGTAAACTGTCATTTGCCCTTTCAAGAAAGCGGCAAAAACACGAGTAACTGGCTTTTAAAGCTTAAAGGCACACAAGATCTACGCTGTTTCCACAAAAGGAGCCCTAGAACCTAAAACCCCCTTTTGTGAAAACATGCTAGATCTTGTGTGCCTTTAGCTTTAAAAGCCAGTAACTCGTGTTTTTGCCGTTTTCTTGAAACGGCAAATGACAGTTGAAGACTTTAATGGCCTTTCTATCCCATAATTTACTTGTGTGAGATCTATCCCATAATTTCTTTATTTGAGACCTAGAGGTTATGCTTAGGTTAGAAAAAGGCCATTTTCTGGTATTGTTACTCAAAATACAGGAAACTTCCATCCATTAATCGCAATCTACATGAAGAGAACGTTGTATTGCCGTATAGTGCATCGAAATCCATTGAAAGCTCGAGAAATGGCGCCACTTTGAAGATATTAGGGTACACAAGTAACTTTGAGAGATTAAGGTTAGGTTACAAAAAAACACATTTTCGGATTTTCTACTCCAAATAGGGCAAAACTGGCACGCCAGTCTGAAAGTACAGGAAGAGGCCGTTGTATTGCCGTATAGTGCATCGAAATCCATTAAAAGGTCGAGAAATGGCGCCACTTTGAAATTTAGGTTACACAAGTAAATTAATGCGTACTTGTTGGCTTTAAAAGCCAGTAACTCACTTTTCAACGTTTTGATCCCAAAAATGCACCTTTTTTCTCAGACCTAGTGGAAAATGTACATCTTTCACTAAGCAAATCGTTGCGCCATACGTCAGGCAAAGTTGGTTTTTCGCGAAATTTTTTGAACTACTCCTCCCCACCCCACACCACCCTCATAAAATACCTACAGATCAATTATTGGAAAGAAAGGCCAGAAAAGTCGTAAACTGTCATTTGCCCTTTCAAGAAAGCGGCAAAAACACGAGTAACTGGCTTTTAAAGCTTAAAGGCACACAAGAATCTTGTGTGCCTTTAGCTTTAAAAGCCAGTAACTCGTGTTTTTGCCGTTTTCTTGAAACGGCAAATGACAGTTGAAGACTTTAATGGCCTTTCTATCCCATAATTTACTTGTGTGAGATCTATCCCATAATTTCTTTATTTGAGACCTAGAGGTTATGCTTAGGTTAGAAAAAGGCCATTTTCTGGTATTGTTACTCAAAATACAGGAAACTTCCATCCATTAATCGCAATCTACATGAAGAGAACGTTGTATTGCCGTATAGTGCATCGAAATCCATTGAAAGCTCGAGAAATGGCGCCACTTTGAAGATATTAGGGTACACAAGTAACTTTGAGAGATTAAGGTTAGGTTACAAAAAAACACATTTTCGGATTTTCTACTCCAAATAGGGCAAAACTGGCACGCCAGTCTGAAAGTACAGGAAGAGGCCGTTGTATTGCCGTATAGTGCATCGAAATCCATTAAAAGGTCGAGAAATGGCGCCACTTTGAAATTTAGGTTACACAAGTAAATTAATGCGTACTTGTTGGCTTTAAAAGCCAGTAACTCACTTTTCAACGTTTTGATCCCAAAAATGCACCTTTTTTCTCAGACCTAGTGGAAAATGTACATCTTTCACTAAGCAAATCGTTGCGCCATACGTCAGGCAAAGTTGGTTTTTCGCGAAATTTTTTGAACTACTCCTCCCCACCCCACACCACCCTCATAAAATACCTACAGATCAATTATTGGAAAGAAAGGCCAGAAAAGTCGTAAACTGTCATTTGCCCTTTCAAGAAAGCGGCAAAAACACGAGTAACTGGCTTTTAAAGCTTAAAGGCACACAAGAATTCTTGTGTGCCTTTAGCTTTAAAAGCCAGTAACTCGTGTTTTTGCCGTTTTCTTGAAACGGCAAATGACAGTTGAAGACTTTAATGGCCTTTCTATCCCATAATTTACTTGTGTGAGATCTATCCCATAATTTCTTTATTTGAGACCTAGAGGTTATGCTTAGGTTAGAAAAAGGCCATTTTCTGGTATTGTTACTCAAAATACAGGAAACTTCCATCCATTAATCGCAATCTACATGAAGAGAACGTTGTATTGCCGTATAGTGCATCGAAATCCATTGAAAGCTCGAGAAATGGCGCCACTTTGAAGATATTAGGGTACACAAGTAACTTTGAGAGATTAAGGTTAGGTTACAAAAAAACACATTTTCGGATTTTCTACTCCAAATAGGGCAAAACTGGCACGCCAGTCTGAAAGTACAGGAAGAGGCCGTTGTATTGCCGTATAGTGCATCGAAATCCATTAAAAGGTCGAGAAATGGCGCCACTTTGAAATTTAGGTTACACAAGTAAATTAATGCGTACTTGTTGGCTTTAAAAGCCAGTAACTCACTTTTCAACGTTTTGATCCCAAAAATGCACCTTTTTTCTCAGACCTAGTGGAAAATGTACATCTTTCACTAAGCAAATCGTTGCGCCATACGTCAGGCAAAGTTGGTTTTTCGCGAAATTTTTTGAACTACTCCTCCCCACCCCACACCACCCTCATAAAATACCTACAGATCAATTATTGGAAAGAAAGGCCAGAAAAGTCGTAAACTGTCATTTGCCCTTTCAAGAAAGCGGCAAAAACACGAGTAACTGGCTTTTAAAGCTTAAAGGCACACAAGATCTACGCTGTTTCCACAAAAGGAGCCCTAGAACCTAAAACCCCCTTTTGTGAAAACATGCTAGATCTTGTGTGCCTTTAGCTTTAAAAGCCAGTAACTCGTGTTTTTGCCGTTTTCTTGAAACGGCAAATGACAGTTGAAGACTTTAATGGCCTTTCTATCCCATAATTTACTTGTGTGAGATCTATCCCATAATTTCTTTATTTGAGACCTAGAGGTTATGCTTAGGTTAGAAAAAGGCCATTTTCTGGTATTGTTACTCAAAATACAGGAAACTTCCATCCATTAATCGCAATCTACATGAAGAGAACGTTGTATTGCCGTATAGTGCATCGAAATCCATTGAAAGCTCGAGAAATGGCGCCACTTTGAAGATATTAGGGTACACAAGTAACTTTGAGAGATTAAGGTTAGGTTACAAAAAAACACATTTTCGGATTTTCTACTCCAAATAGGGCAAAACTGGCACGCCAGTCTGAAAGTACAGGAAGAGGCCGTTGTATTGCCGTATAGTGCATCGAAATCCATTAAAAGGTCGAGAAATGGCGCCACTTTGAAATTTAGGTTACACAAGTAAATTAATGCGTACTTGTTGGCTTTAAAAGCCAGTAACTCACTTTTCAACGTTTTGATCCCAAAAATGCACCTTTTTTCTCAGACCTAGTGGAAAATGTACATCTTTCACTAAGCAAATCGTTGCGCCATACGTCAGGCAAAGTTGGTTTTTCGCGAAATTTTTTGAACTACTCCTCCCCACCCCACACCACCCTCATAAAATACCTACAGATCAATTATTGGAAAGAAAGGCCAGAAAAGTCGTAAACTGTCATTTGCCCTTTCAAGAAAGCGGCAAAAACACGAGTAACTGGCTTTTAAAGCTTAAAGGCACACAAGAATTCTTGTGTGCCTTTAGCTTTAAAAGCCAGTAACTCGTGTTTTTGCCGTTTTCTTGAAACGGCAAATGACAGTTGAAGACTTTAATGGCCTTTCTATCCCATAATTTACTTGTGTGAGATCTATCCCATAATTTCTTTATTTGAGACCTAGAGGTTATGCTTAGGTTAGAAAAAGGCCATTTTCTGGTATTGTTACTCAAAATACAGGAAACTTCCATCCATTAATCGCAATCTACATGAAGAGAACGTTGTATTGCCGTATAGTGCATCGAAATCCATTGAAAGCTCGAGAAATGGCGCCACTTTGAAGATATTAGGGTACACAAGTAACTTTGAGAGATTAAGGTTAGGTTACAAAAAAACACATTTTCGGATTTTCTACTCCAAATAGGGCAAAACTGGCACGCCAGTCTGAAAGTACAGGAAGAGGCCGTTGTATTGCCGTATAGTGCATCGAAATCCATTAAAAGGTCGAGAAATGGCGCCACTTTGAAATTTAGGTTACACAAGTAAATTAATGCGTACTTGTTGGCTTTAAAAGCCAGTAACTCACTTTTCAACGTTTTGATCCCAAAAATGCACCTTTTTTCTCAGACCTAGTGGAAAATGTACATCTTTCACTAAGCAAATCGTTGCGCCATACGTCAGGCAAAGTTGGTTTTTCGCGAAATTTTTTGAACTACTCCTCCCCACCCCACACCACCCTCATAAAATACCTACAGATCAATTATTGGAAAGAAAGGCCAGAAAAGTCGTAAACTGTCATTTGCCCTTTCAAGAAAGCGGCAAAAACACGAGTAACTGGCTTTTAAAGCTTAAAGGCACACAAGATCTACGCTGTTTCCACAAAAGGAGCCCTAGAACCTAAAACCCCCTTTTGTGAAAACATGCTAGATCTTGTGTGCCTTTAGCTTTAAAAGCCAGTAACTCGTGTTTTTGCCGTTTTCTTGAAACGGCAAATGACAGTTGAAGACTTTAATGGCCTTTCTATCCCATAATTTACTTGTGTGAGATCTATCCCATAATTTCTTTATTTGAGACCTAGAGGTTATGCTTAGGTTAGAAAAAGGCCATTTTCTGGTATTGTTACTCAAAATACAGGAAACTTCCATCCATTAATCGCAATCTACATGAAGAGAACGTTGTATTGCCGTATAGTGCATCGAAATCCATTGAAAGCTCGAGAAATGGCGCCACTTTGAAGATATTAGGGTACACAAGTAACTTTGAGAGATTAAGGTTAGGTTACAAAAAAACACATTTTCGGATTTTCTACTCCAAATAGGGCAAAACTGGCACGCCAGTCTGAAAGTACAGGAAGAGGCCGTTGTATTGCCGTATAGTGCATCGAAATCCATTAAAAGGTCGAGAAATGGCGCCACTTTGAAATTTAGGTTACACAAGTAAATTAATGCGTACTTGTTGGCTTTAAAAGCCAGTAACTCACTTTTCAACGTTTTGATCCCAAAAATGCACCTTTTTTCTCAGACCTAGTGGAAAATGTACATCTTTCACTAAGCAAATCGTTGCGCCATACGTCAGGCAAAGTTGGTTTTTCGCGAAATTTTTTGAACTACTCCTCCCCACCCCACACCACCCTCATAAAATACCTACAGATCAATTATTGGAAAGAAAGGCCAGAAAAGTCGTAAACTGTCATTTGCCCTTTCAAGAAAGCGGCAAAAACACGAGTAACTGGCTTTTAAAGCTTAAAGGCACACAAGAATCTTGTGTGCCTTTAGCTTTAAAAGCCAGTAACTCGTGTTTTTGCCGTTTTCTTGAAACGGCAAATGACAGTTGAAGACTTTAATGGCCTTTCTATCCCATAATTTACTTGTGTGAGATCTATCCCATAATTTCTTTATTTGAGACCTAGAGGTTATGCTTAGGTTAGAAAAAGGCCATTTTCTGGTATTGTTACTCAAAATACAGGAAACTTCCATCCATTAATCGCAATCTACATGAAGAGAACGTTGTATTGCCGTATAGTGCATCGAAATCCATTGAAAGCTCGAGAAATGGCGCCACTTTGAAGATATTAGGGTACACAAGTAACTTTGAGAGATTAAGGTTAGGTTACAAAAAAACACATTTTCGGATTTTCTACTCCAAATAGGGCAAAACTGGCACGCCAGTCTGAAAGTACAGGAAGAGGCCGTTGTATTGCCGTATAGTGCATCGAAATCCATTAAAAGGTCGAGAAATGGCGCCACTTTGAAATTTAGGTTACACAAGTAAATTAATGCGTACTTGTTGGCTTTAAAAGCCAGTAACTCACTTTTCAACGTTTTGATCCCAAAAATGCACCTTTTTTCTCAGACCTAGTGGAAAATGTACATCTTTCACTAAGCAAATCGTTGCGCCATACGTCAGGCAAAGTTGGTTTTTCGCGAAATTTTTTGAACTACTCCTCCCCACCCCACACCACCCTCATAAAATACCTACAGATCAATTATTGGAAAGAAAGGCCAGAAAAGTCGTAAACTGTCATTTGCCCTTTCAAGAAAGCGGCAAAAACACGAGTAACTGGCTTTTAAAGCTTAAAGGCACACAAGAATTCTTGTGTGCCTTTAGCTTTAAAAGCCAGTAACTCGTGTTTTTGCCGTTTTCTTGAAACGGCAAATGACAGTTGAAGACTTTAATGGCCTTTCTATCCCATAATTTACTTGTGTGAGATCTATCCCATAATTTCTTTATTTGAGACCTAGAGGTTATGCTTAGGTTAGAAAAAGGCCATTTTCTGGTATTGTTACTCAAAATACAGGAAACTTCCATCCATTAATCGCAATCTACATGAAGAGAACGTTGTATTGCCGTATAGTGCATCGAAATCCATTGAAAGCTCGAGAAATGGCGCCACTTTGAAGATATTAGGGTACACAAGTAACTTTGAGAGATTAAGGTTAGGTTACAAAAAAACACATTTTCGGATTTTCTACTCCAAATAGGGCAAAACTGGCACGCCAGTCTGAAAGTACAGGAAGAGGCCGTTGTATTGCCGTATAGTGCATCGAAATCCATTAAAAGGTCGAGAAATGGCGCCACTTTGAAATTTAGGTTACACAAGTAAATTAATGCGTACTTGTTGGCTTTAAAAGCCAGTAACTCACTTTTCAACGTTTTGATCCCAAAAATGCACCTTTTTTCTCAGACCTAGTGGAAAATGTACATCTTTCACTAAGCAAATCGTTGCGCCATACGTCAGGCAAAGTTGGTTTTTCGCGAAATTTTTTGAACTACTCCTCCCCACCCCACACCACCCTCATAAAATACCTACAGATCAATTATTGGAAAGAAAGGCCAGAAAAGTCGTAAACTGTCATTTGCCCTTTCAAGAAAGCGGCAAAAACACGAGTAACTGGCTTTTAAAGCTTAAAGGCACACAAGATCTACGCTGTTTCCACAAAAGGAGCCCTAGAACCTAAAACCCCCTTTTGTGAAAACATGCTAGATCTTGTGTGCCTTTAGCTTTAAAAGCCAGTAACTCGTGTTTTTGCCGTTTTCTTGAAACGGCAAATGACAGTTGAAGACTTTAATGGCCTTTCTATCCCATAATTTACTTGTGTGAGATCTATCCCATAATTTCTTTATTTGAGACCTAGAGGTTATGCTTAGGTTAGAAAAAGGCCATTTTCTGGTATTGTTACTCAAAATACAGGAAACTTCCATCCATTAATCGCAATCTACATGAAGAGAACGTTGTATTGCCGTATAGTGCATCGAAATCCATTGAAAGCTCGAGAAATGGCGCCACTTTGAAGATATTAGGGTACACAAGTAACTTTGAGAGATTAAGGTTAGGTTACAAAAAAACACATTTTCGGATTTTCTACTCCAAATAGGGCAAAACTGGCACGCCAGTCTGAAAGTACAGGAAGAGGCCGTTGTATTGCCGTATAGTGCATCGAAATCCATTAAAAGGTCGAGAAATGGCGCCACTTTGAAATTTAGGTTACACAAGTAAATTAATGCGTACTTGTTGGCTTTAAAAGCCAGTAACTCACTTTTCAACGTTTTGATCCCAAAAATGCACCTTTTTTCTCAGACCTAGTGGAAAATGTACATCTTTCACTAAGCAAATCGTTGCGCCATACGTCAGGCAAAGTTGGTTTTTCGCGAAATTTTTTGAACTACTCCTCCCCACCCCACACCACCCTCATAAAATACCTACAGATCAATTATTGGAAAGAAAGGCCAGAAAAGTCGTAAACTGTCATTTGCCCTTTCAAGAAAGCGGCAAAAACACGAGTAACTGGCTTTTAAAGCTTAAAGGCACACAAGATCTACGCTGTTTCCACAAAAGGAGCCCTAGAACCTAAAACCCCCTTTTGTGAAAACATGCTAGATCTTGTGTGCCTTTAGCTTTAAAAGCCAGTAACTCGTGTTTTTGCCGTTTTCTTGAAACGGCAAATGACAGTTGAAGACTTTAATGGCCTTTCTATCCCATAATTTACTTGTGTGAGATCTATCCCATAATTTCTTTATTTGAGACCTAGAGGTTATGCTTAGGTTAGAAAAAGGCCATTTTCTGGTATTGTTACTCAAAATACAGGAAACTTCCATCCATTAATCGCAATCTACATGAAGAGAACGTTGTATTGCCGTATAGTGCATCGAAATCCATTGAAAGCTCGAGAAATGGCGCCACTTTGAAGATATTAGGGTACACAAGTAACTTTGAGAGATTAAGGTTAGGTTACAAAAAAACACATTTTCGGATTTTCTACTCCAAATAGGGCAAAACTGGCACGCCAGTCTGAAAGTACAGGAAGAGGCCGTTGTATTGCCGTATAGTGCATCGAAATCCATTAAAAGGTCGAGAAATGGCGCCACTTTGAAATTTAGGTTACACAAGTAAATTAATGCGTACTTGTTGGCTTTAAAAGCCAGTAACTCACTTTTCAACGTTTTGTTCCCAAAAATGCACCTTTTTTCTCAGACCTAGTGGAAAATGTACATCTTTCACTAAGCAAATCGTTGCGCCATACGTCAGGCAAAGTTGGTTTTTCGCGAAATTTTTTGAACTACTCCTCCCCACCCCACACCACCCTCATAAAATACCTACAGATCAATTATTGGAAAGAAAGGCCAGAAAAGTCGTAAACTGTCATTTGCCCTTTCAAGAAAGCGGCAAAAACACGAGTAACTGGCTTTTAAAGCTTAAAGGCACACAAGATCTACGCTGTTTCCACAAAAGGAGCCCTAGAACCTAAAACCCCCTTTTGTGAAAACATGCTAGATCTTGTGTGCCTTTAGCTTTAAAAGCCAGTAACTCGTGTTTTTGCCGTTTTCTTGAAACGGCAAATGACAGTTGAAGACTTTAATGGCCTTTCTATCCCATAATTTACTTGTGTGAGATCTATCCCATAATTTCTTTATTTGAGACCTAGAGGTTATGCTTAGGTTAGAAAAAGGCCATTTTCTGGTATTGTTACTCAAAATACAGGAAACTTCCATCCATTAATCGCAATCTACATGAAGAGAACGTTGTATTGCCGTATAGTGCATCGAAATCCATTGAAAGCTCGAGAAATGGCGCCACTTTGAAGATATTAGGGTACACAAGTAACTTTGAGAGATTAAGGTTAGGTTACAAAAAAACACATTTTCGGATTTTCTACTCCAAATAGGGCAAAACTGGCACGCCAGTCTGAAAGTACAGGAAGAGGCCGTTGTATTGCCGTATAGTGCATCGAAATCCATTAAAAGGTCGAGAAATGGCGCCACTTTGAAATTTAGGTTACACAAGTAAATTAATGCGTACTTGTTGGCTTTAAAAGCCAGTAACTCACTTTTCAACGTTTTGATCCCAAAAATGCACCTTTTTTCTCAGACCTAGTGGAAAATGTACATCTTTCACTAAGCAAATCGTTGCGCCATACGTCAGGCAAAGTTGGTTTTTCGCGAAATTTTTTGAACTACTCCTCCCCACCCCACACCACCCTCATAAAATACCTACAGATCAATTATTGGAAAGAAAGGCCAGAAAAGTCGTAAACTGTCATTTGCCCTTTCAAGAAAGCGGCAAAAACACGAGTAACTGGCTTTTAAAGCTTAAAGGCACACAAGAATCTTGTGTGCCTTTAGCTTTAAAAGCCAGTAACTCGTGTTTTTGCCGTTTTCTTGAAACGGCAAATGACAGTTGAAGACTTTAATGGCCTTTCTATCCCATAATTTACTTGTGTGAGATCTATCCCATAATTTCTTTATTTGAGACCTAGAGGTTATGCTTAGGTTAGAAAAAGGCCATTTTCTGGTATTGTTACTCAAAATACAGGAAACTTCCATCCATTAATCGCAATCTACATGAAGAGAACGTTGTATTGCCGTATAGTGCATCGAAATCCATTGAAAGCTCGAGAAATGGCGCCACTTTGAAGATATTAGGGTACACAAGTAACTTTGAGAGATTAAGGTTAGGTTACAAAAAAACACATTTTCGGATTTTCTACTCCAAATAGGGCAAAACTGGCACGCCAGTCTGAAAGTACAGGAAGAGGCCGTTGTATTGCCGTATAGTGCATCGAAATCCATTAAAAGGTCGAGAAATGGCGCCACTTTGAAATTTAGGTTACACAAGTAAATTAATGCGTACTTGTTGGCTTTAAAAGCCAGTAACTCACTTTTCAACGTTTTGATCCCAAAAATGCACCTTTTTTCTCAGACCTAGTGGAAAATGTACATCTTTCACTAAGCAAATCGTTGCGCCATACGTCAGGCAAAGTTGGTTTTTCGCGAAATTTTTTGAACTACTCCTCCCCACCCCACACCACCCTCATAAAATACCTACAGATCAATTATTGGAAAGAAAGGCCAGAAAAGTCGTAAACTGTCATTTGCCCTTTCAAGAAAGCGGCAAAAACACGAGTAACTGGCTTTTAAAGCTTAAAGGCACACAAGATCTACGCTGTTTCCACAAAAGGAGCCCTAGAACCTAAAACCCCCTTTTGTGAAAACATGCTAGATCTTGTGTGCCTTTAGCTTTAAAAGCCAGTAACTCGTGTTTTTGCCGTTTTCTTGAAACGGCAAATGACAGTTGAAGACTTTAATGGCCTTTCTATCCCATAATTTACTTGTGTGAGATCTATCCCATAATTTCTTTATTTGAGACCTAGAGGTTATGCTTAGGTTAGAAAAAGGCCATTTTCTGGTATTGTTACTCAAAATACAGGAAACTTCCATCCATTAATCGCAATCTACATGAAGAGAACGTTGTATTGCCGTATAGTGCATCGAAATCCATTGAAAGCTCGAGAAATGGCGCCACTTTGAAGATATTAGGGTACACAAGTAACTTTGAGAGATTAAGGTTAGGTTACAAAAAAACACATTTTCGGATTTTCTACTCCAAATAGGGCAAAACTGGCACGCCAGTCTGAAAGTACAGGAAGAGGCCGTTGTATTGCCGTATAGTGCATCGAAATCCATTAAAAGGTCGAGAAATGGCGCCACTTTGAAATTTAGGTTACACAAGTAAATTAATGCGTACTTGTTGGCTTTAAAAGCCAGTAACTCACTTTTCAACGTTTTGATCCCAAAAATGCACCTTTTTTCTCAGACCTAGTGGAAAATGTACATCTTTCACTAAGCAAATCGTTGCGCCATACGTCAGGCAAAGTTGGTTTTTCGCGAAATTTTTTGAACTACTCCTCCCCACCCCACACCACCCTCATAAAATACCTACAGATCAATTATTGGAAAGAAAGGCCAGAAAAGTCGTAAACTGTCATTTGCCCTTTCAAGAAAGCGGCAAAAACACGAGTAACTGGCTTTTAAAGCTTAAAGGCACACAAGATCTACGCTGTTTCCACAAAAGGAGCCCTAGAACCTAAAACCCCCTTTTGTGAAAACATGCTAGATCTTGTGTGCCTTTAGCTTTAAAAGCCAGTAACTCGTGTTTTTGCCGTTTTCTTGAAACGGCAAATGACAGTTGAAGACTTTAATGGCCTTTCTATCCCATAATTTACTTGTGTGAGATCTATCCCATAATTTCTTTATTTGAGACCTAGAGGTTATGCTTAGGTTAGAAAAAGGCCATTTTCTGGTATTGTTACTCAAAATACAGGAAACTTCCATCCATTAATCGCAATCTACATGAAGAGAACGTTGTATTGCCGTATAGTGCATCGAAATCCATTGAAAGCTCGAGAAATGGCGCCACTTTGAAGATATTAGGGTACACAAGTAACTTTGAGAGATTAAGGTTAGGTTACAAAAAAACACATTTTCGGATTTTCTACTCCAAATAGGGCAAAACTGGCACGCCAGTCTGAAAGTACAGGAAGAGGCCGTTGTATTGCCGTATAGTGCATCGAAATCCATTAAAAGGTCGAGAAATGGCGCCACTTTGAAATTTAGGTTACACAAGTAAATTAATGCGTACTTGTTGGCTTTAAAAGCCAGTAACTCACTTTTCAACGTTTTGATCCCAAAAATGCACCTTTTTTCTCAGACCTAGTGGAAAATGTACATCTTTCACTAAGCAAATCGTTGCGCCATACGTCAGGCAAAGTTGGTTTTTCGCGAAATTTTTTGAACTACTCCTCCCCACCCCACACCACCCTCATAAAATACCTACAGATCAATTATTGGAAAGAAAGGCCAGAAAAGTCGTAAACTGTCATTTGCCCTTTCAAGAAAGCGGCAAAAACACGAGTAACTGGCTTTTAAAGCTTAAAGGCACACAAGATCTACGCTGTTTCCACAAAAGGAGCCCTAGAACCTAAAACCCCCTTTTGTGAAAACATGCTAGATCTTGTGTGCCTTTAGCTTTAAAAGCCAGTAACTCGTGTTTTTGCCGTTTTCTTGAAACGGCAAATGACAGTTGAAGACTTTAATGGCCTTTCTATCCCATAATTTACTTGTGTGAGATCTATCCCATAATTTCTTTATTTGAGACCTAGAGGTTATGCTTAGGTTAGAAAAAGGCCATTTTCTGGTATTGTTACTCAAAATACAGGAAACTTCCATCCATTAATCGCAATCTACATGAAGAGAACGTTGTATTGCCGTATAGTGCATCGAAATCCATTGAAAGCTCGAGAAATGGCGCCACTTTGAAGATATTAGGGTACACAAGTAACTTTGAGAGATTAAGGTTAGGTTACAAAAAAACACATTTTCGGATTTTCTACTCCAAATAGGGCAAAACTGGCACGCCAGTCTGAAAGTACAGGAAGAGGCCGTTGTATTGCCGTATAGTGCATCGAAATCCATTAAAAGGTCGAGAAATGGCGCCACTTTGAAATTTAGGTTACACAAGTAAATTAATGCGTACTTGTTGGCTTTAAAAGCCAGTAACTCACTTTTCAACGTTTTGATCCCAAAAATGCACCTTTTTTCTCAGACCTAGTGGAAAATGTACATCTTTCACTAAGCAAATCGTTGCGCCATACGTCAGGCAAAGTTGGTTTTTCGCGAAATTTTTTGAACTACTCCTCCCCACCCCACACCACCCTCATAAAATACCTACAGATCAATTATTGGAAAGAAAGGCCAGAAAAGTCGTAAACTGTCATTTGCCCTTTCAAGAAAGCGGCAAAAACACGAGTAACTGGCTTTTAAAGCTTAAAGGCACACAAGAATCTTGTGTGCCTTTAGCTTTAAAAGCCAGTAACTCGTGTTTTTGCCGTTTTCTTGAAACGGCAAATGACAGTTGAAGACTTTAATGGCCTTTCTATCCCATAATTTACTTGTGTGAGATCTATCCCATAATTTCTTTATTTGAGACCTAGAGGTTATGCTTAGGTTAGAAAAAGGCCATTTTCTGGTATTGTTACTCAAAATACAGGAAACTTCCATCCATTAATCGCAATCTACATGAAGAGAACGTTGTATTGCCGTATAGTGCATCGAAATCCATTGAAAGCTCGAGAAATGGCGCCACTTTGAAGATATTAGGGTACACAAGTAACTTTGAGAGATTAAGGTTAGGTTACAAAAAAACACATTTTCGGATTTTCTACTCCAAATAGGGCAAAACTGGCACGCCAGTCTGAAAGTACAGGAAGAGGCCGTTGTATTGCCGTATAGTGCATCGAAATCCATTAAAAGGTCGAGAAATGGCGCCACTTTGAAATTTAGGTTACACAAGTAAATTAATGCGTACTTGTTGGCTTTAAAAGCCAGTAACTCACTTTTCAACGTTTTGATCCCAAAAATGCACCTTTTTTCTCAGACCTAGTGGAAAATGTACATCTTTCACTAAGCAAATCGTTGCGCCATACGTCAGGCAAAGTTGGTTTTTCGCGAAATTTTTTGAACTACTCCTCCCCACCCCACACCACCCTCATAAAATACCTACAGATCAATTATTGGAAAGAAAGGCCAGAAAAGTCGTAAACTGTCATTTGCCCTTTCAAGAAAGCGGCAAAAACACGAGTAACTGGCTTTTAAAGCTTAAAGGCACACAAGAATTCTTGTGTGCCTTTAGCTTTAAAAGCCAGTAACTCGTGTTTTTGCCGTTTTCTTGAAACGGCAAATGACAGTTGAAGACTTTAATGGCCTTTCTATCCCATAATTTACTTGTGTGAGATCTATCCCATAATTTCTTTATTTGAGACCTAGAGGTTATGCTTAGGTTAGAAAAAGGCCATTTTCTGGTATTGTTACTCAAAATACAGGAAACTTCCATCCATTAATCGCAATCTACATGAAGAGAACGTTGTATTGCCGTATAGTGCATCGAAATCCATTGAAAGCTCGAGAAATGGCGCCACTTTGAAGATATTAGGGTACACAAGTAACTTTGAGAGATTAAGGTTAGGTTACAAAAAAACACATTTTCGGATTTTCTACTCCAAATAGGGCAAAACTGGCACGCCAGTCTGAAAGTACAGGAAGAGGCCGTTGTATTGCCGTATAGTGCATCGAAATCCATTAAAAGGTCGAGAAATGGCGCCACTTTGAAATTTAGGTTACACAAGTAAATTAATGCGTACTTGTTGGCTTTAAAAGCCAGTAACTCACTTTTCAACGTTTTGATCCCAAAAATGCACCTTTTTTCTCAGACCTAGTGGAAAATGTACATCTTTCACTAAGCAAATCGTTGCGCCATACGTCAGGCAAAGTTGGTTTTTCGCGAAATTTTTTGAACTACTCCTCCCCACCCCACACCACCCTCATAAAATACCTACAGATCAATTATTGGAAAGAAAGGCCAGAAAAGTCGTAAACTGTCATTTGCCCTTTCAAGAAAGCGGCAAAAACACGAGTAACTGGCTTTTAAAGCTTAAAGGCACACAAGATCTACGCTGTTTCCACAAAAGGAGCCCTAGAACCTAAAACCCCCTTTTGTGAAAACATGCTAGATCTTGTGTGCCTTTAGCTTTAAAAGCCAGTAACTCGTGTTTTTGCCGTTTTCTTGAAACGGCAAATGACAGTTGAAGACTTTAATGGCCTTTCTATCCCATAATTTACTTGTGTGAGATCTATCCCATAATTTCTTTATTTGAGACCTAGAGGTTATGCTTAGGTTAGAAAAAGGCCATTTTCTGGTATTGTTACTCAAAATACAGGAAACTTCCATCCATTAATCGCAATCTACATGAAGAGAACGTTGTATTGCCGTATAGTGCATCGAAATCCATTGAAAGCTCGAGAAATGGCGCCACTTTGAAGATATTAGGGTACACAAGTAACTTTGAGAGATTAAGGTTAGGTTACAAAAAAACACATTTTCGGATTTTCTACTCCAAATAGGGCAAAACTGGCACGCCAGTCTGAAAGTACAGGAAGAGGCCGTTGTATTGCCGTATAGTGCATCGAAATCCATTAAAAGGTCGAGAAATGGCGCCACTTTGAAATTTAGGTTACACAAGTAAATTAATGCGTACTTGTTGGCTTTAAAAGCCAGTAACTCACTTTTCAACGTTTTGTTCCCAAAAATGCACCTTTTTTCTCAGACCTAGTGGAAAATGTACATCTTTCACTAAGCAAATCGTTGCGCCATACGTCAGGCAAAGTTGGTTTTTCGCGAAATTTTTTGAACTACTCCTCCCCACCCCACACCACCCTCATAAAATACCTACAGATCAATTATTGGAAAGAAAGGCCAGAAAAGTCGTAAACTGTCATTTGCCCTTTCAAGAAAGCGGCAAAAACACGAGTAACTGGCTTTTAAAGCTTAAAGGCACACAAGATCTACGCTGTTTCCACAAAAGGAGCCCTAGAACCTAAAACCCCCTTTTGTGAAAACATGCTAGATCTTGTGTGCCTTTAGCTTTAAAAGCCAGTAACTCGTGTTTTTGCCGTTTTCTTGAAACGGCAAATGACAGTTGAAGACTTTAATGGCCTTTCTATCCCATAATTTACTTGTGTGAGATCTATCCCATAATTTCTTTATTTGAGACCTAGAGGTTATGCTTAGGTTAGAAAAAGGCCATTTTCTGGTATTGTTACTCAAAATACAGGAAACTTCCATCCATTAATCGCAATCTACATGAAGAGAACGTTGTATTGCCGTATAGTGCATCGAAATCCATTGAAAGCTCGAGAAATGGCGCCACTTTGAAGATATTAGGGTACACAAGTAACTTTGAGAGATTAAGGTTAGGTTACAAAAAAACACATTTTCGGATTTTCTACTCCAAATAGGGCAAAACTGGCACGCCAGTCTGAAAGTACAGGAAGAGGCCGTTGTATTGCCGTATAGTGCATCGAAATCCATTAAAAGGTCGAGAAATGGCGCCACTTTGAAATTTAGGTTACACAAGTAAATTAATGCGTACTTGTTGGCTTTAAAAGCCAGTAACTCACTTTTCAACGTTTTGATCCCAAAAATGCACCTTTTTTCTCAGACCTAGTGGAAAATGTACATCTTTCACTAAGCAAATCGTTGCGCCATACGTCAGGCAAAGTTGGTTTTTCGCGAAATTTTTTGAACTACTCCTCCCCACCCCACACCACCCTCATAAAATACCTACAGATCAATTATTGGAAAGAAAGGCCAGAAAAGTCGTAAACTGTCATTTGCCCTTTCAAGAAAGCGGCAAAAACACGAGTAACTGGCTTTTAAAGCTTAAAGGCACACAAGAATCTTGTGTGCCTTTAGCTTTAAAAGCCAGTAACTCGTGTTTTTGCCGTTTTCTTGAAACGGCAAATGACAGTTGAAGACTTTAATGGCCTTTCTATCCCATAATTTACTTGTGTGAGATCTATCCCATAATTTCTTTATTTGAGACCTAGAGGTTATGCTTAGGTTAGAAAAAGGCCATTTTCTGGTATTGTTACTCAAAATACAGGAAACTTCCATCCATTAATCGCAATCTACATGAAGAGAACGTTGTATTGCCGTATAGTGCATCGAAATCCATTGAAAGCTCGAGAAATGGCGCCACTTTGAAGATATTAGGGTACACAAGTAACTTTGAGAGATTAAGGTTAGGTTACAAAAAAACACATTTTCGGATTTTCTACTCCAAATAGGGCAAAACTGGCACGCCAGTCTGAAAGTACAGGAAGAGGCCGTTGTATTGCCGTATAGTGCATCGAAATCCATTAAAAGGTCGAGAAATGGCGCCACTTTGAAATTTAGGTTACACAAGTAAATTAATGCGTACTTGTTGGCTTTAAAAGCCAGTAACTCACTTTTCAACGTTTTGATCCCAAAAATGCACCTTTTTTCTCAGACCTAGTGGAAAATGTACATCTTTCACTAAGCAAATCGTTGCGCCATACGTCAGGCAAAGTTGGTTTTTCGCGAAATTTTTTGAACTACTCCTCCCCACCCCACACCACCCTCATAAAATACCTACAGATCAATTATTGGAAAGAAAGGCCAGAAAAGTCGTAAACTGTCATTTGCCCTTTCAAGAAAGCGGCAAAAACACGAGTAACTGGCTTTTAAAGCTTAAAGGCACACAAGAATTCTTGTGTGCCTTTAGCTTTAAAAGCCAGTAACTCGTGTTTTTGCCGTTTTCTTGAAACGGCAAATGACAGTTGAAGACTTTAATGGCCTTTCTATCCCATAATTTACTTGTGTGAGATCTATCCCATAATTTCTTTATTTGAGACCTAGAGGTTATGCTTAGGTTAGAAAAAGGCCATTTTCTGGTATTGTTACTCAAAATACAGGAAACTTCCATCCATTAATCGCAATCTACATGAAGAGAACGTTGTATTGCCGTATAGTGCATCGAAATCCATTGAAAGCTCGAGAAATGGCGCCACTTTGAAGATATTAGGGTACACAAGTAACTTTGAGAGATTAAGGTTAGGTTACAAAAAAACACATTTTCGGATTTTCTACTCCAAATAGGGCAAAACTGGCACGCCAGTCTGAAAGTACAGGAAGAGGCCGTTGTATTGCCGTATAGTGCATCGAAATCCATTAAAAGGTCGAGAAATGGCGCCACTTTGAAATTTAGGTTACACAAGTAAATTAATGCGTACTTGTTGGCTTTAAAAGCCAGTAACTCACTTTTCAACGTTTTGATCCCAAAAATGCACCTTTTTTCTCAGACCTAGTGGAAAATGTACATCTTTCACTAAGCAAATCGTTGCGCCATACGTCAGGCAAAGTTGGTTTTTCGCGAAATTTTTTGAACTACTCCTCCCCACCCCACACCACCCTCATAAAATACCTACAGATCAATTATTGGAAAGAAAGGCCAGAAAAGTCGTAAACTGTCATTTGCCCTTTCAAGAAAGCGGCAAAAACACGAGTAACTGGCTTTTAAAGCTTAAAGGCACACAAGATCTACGCTGTTTCCACAAAAGGAGCCCTAGAACCTAAAACCCCCTTTTGTGAAAACATGCTAGATCTTGTGTGCCTTTAGCTTTAAAAGCCAGTAACTCGTGTTTTTGCCGTTTTCTTGAAACGGCAAATGACAGTTGAAGACTTTAATGGCCTTTCTATCCCATAATTTACTTGTGTGAGATCTATCCCATAATTTCTTTATTTGAGACCTAGAGGTTATGCTTAGGTTAGAAAAAGGCCATTTTCTGGTATTGTTACTCAAAATACAGGAAACTTCCATCCATTAATCGCAATCTACATGAAGAGAACGTTGTATTGCCGTATAGTGCATCGAAATCCATTGAAAGCTCGAGAAATGGCGCCACTTTGAAGATATTAGGGTACACAAGTAACTTTGAGAGATTAAGGTTAGGTTACAAAAAAACACATTTTCGGATTTTCTACTCCAAATAGGGCAAAACTGGCACGCCAGTCTGAAAGTACAGGAAGAGGCCGTTGTATTGCCGTATAGTGCATCGAAATCCATTAAAAGGTCGAGAAATGGCGCCACTTTGAAATTTAGGTTACACAAGTAAATTAATGCGTACTTGTTGGCTTTAAAAGCCAGTAACTCACTTTTCAACGTTTTGATCCCAAAAATGCACCTTTTTTCTCAGACCTAGTGGAAAATGTACATCTTTCACTAAGCAAATCGTTGCGCCATACGTCAGGCAAAGTTGGTTTTTCGCGAAATTTTTTGAACTACTCCTCCCCACCCCACACCACCCTCATAAAATACCTACAGATCAATTATTGGAAAGAAAGGCCAGAAAAGTCGTAAACTGTCATTTGCCCTTTCAAGAAAGCGGCAAAAACACGAGTAACTGGCTTTTAAAGCTTAAAGGCACACAAGATCTACGCTGTTTCCACAAAAGGAGCCCTAGAACCTAAAACCCCCTTTTGTGAAAACATGCTAGATCTTGTGTGCCTTTAGCTTTAAAAGCCAGTAACTCGTGTTTTTGCCGTTTTCTTGAAACGGCAAATGACAGTTGAAGACTTTAATGGCCTTTCTATCCCATAATTTACTTGTGTGAGATCTATCCCATAATTTCTTTATTTGAGACCTAGAGGTTATGCTTAGGTTAGAAAAAGGCCATTTTCTGGTATTGTTACTCAAAATACAGGAAACTTCCATCCATTAATCGCAATCTACATGAAGAGAACGTTGTATTGCCGTATAGTGCATCGAAATCCATTGAAAGCTCGAGAAATGGCGCCACTTTGAAGATATTAGGGTACACAAGTAACTTTGAGAGATTAAGGTTAGGTTACAAAAAAACACATTTTCGGATTTTCTACTCCAAATAGGGCAAAACTGGCACGCCAGTCTGAAAGTACAGGAAGAGGCCGTTGTATTGCCGTATAGTGCATCGAAATCCATTAAAAGGTCGAGAAATGGCGCCACTTTGAAATTTAGGTTACACAAGTAAATTAATGCGTACTTGTTGGCTTTAAAAGCCAGTAACTCACTTTTCAACGTTTTGATCCCAAAAATGCACCTTTTTTCTCAGACCTAGTGGAAAATGTACATCTTTCACTAAGCAAATCGTTGCGCCATACGTCAGGCAAAGTTGGTTTTTCGCGAAATTTTTTGAACTACTCCTCCCCACCCCACACCACCCTCATAAAATACCTACAGATCAATTATTGGAAAGAAAGGCCAGAAAAGTCGTAAACTGTCATTTGCCCTTTCAAGAAAGCGGCAAAAACACGAGTAACTGGCTTTTAAAGCTTAAAGGCACACAAGAATTCTTGTGTGCCTTTAGCTTTAAAAGCCAGTAACTCGTGTTTTTGCCGTTTTCTTGAAACGGCAAATGACAGTTGAAGACTTTAATGGCCTTTCTATCCCATAATTTACTTGTGTGAGATCTATCCCATAATTTCTTTATTTGAGACCTAGAGGTTATGCTTAGGTTAGAAAAAGGCCATTTTCTGGTATTGTTACTCAAAATACAGGAAACTTCCATCCATTAATCGCAATCTACATGAAGAGAACGTTGTATTGCCGTATAGTGCATCGAAATCCATTGAAAGCTCGAGAAATGGCGCCACTTTGAAGATATTAGGGTACACAAGTAACTTTGAGAGATTAAGGTTAGGTTACAAAAAAACACATTTTCGGATTTTCTACTCCAAATAGGGCAAAACTGGCACGCCAGTCTGAAAGTACAGGAAGAGGCCGTTGTATTGCCGTATAGTGCATCGAAATCCATTAAAAGGTCGAGAAATGGCGCCACTTTGAAATTTAGGTTACACAAGTAAATTAATGCGTACTTGTTGGCTTTAAAAGCCAGTAACTCACTTTTCAACGTTTTGATCCCAAAAATGCACCTTTTTTCTCAGACCTAGTGGAAAATGTACATCTTTCACTAAGCAAATCGTTGCGCCATACGTCAGGCAAAGTTGGTTTTTCGCGAAATTTTTTGAACTACTCCTCCCCACCCCACACCACCCTCATAAAATACCTACAGATCAATTATTGGAAAGAAAGGCCAGAAAAGTCGTAAACTGTCATTTGCCCTTTCAAGAAAGCGGCAAAAACACGAGTAACTGGCTTTTAAAGCTTAAAGGCACACAAGATCTACGCTGTTTCCACAAAAGGAGCCCTAGAACCTAAAACCCCCTTTTGTGAAAACATGCTAGATCTTGTGTGCCTTTAGCTTTAAAAGCCAGTAACTCGTGTTTTTGCCGTTTTCTTGAAACGGCAAATGACAGTTGAAGACTTTAATGGCCTTTCTATCCCATAATTTACTTGTGTGAGATCTATCCCATAATTTCTTTATTTGAGACCTAGAGGTTATGCTTAGGTTAGAAAAAGGCCATTTTCTGGTATTGTTACTCAAAATACAGGAAACTTCCATCCATTAATCGCAATCTACATGAAGAGAACGTTGTATTGCCGTATAGTGCATCGAAATCCATTGAAAGCTCGAGAAATGGCGCCACTTTGAAGATATTAGGGTACACAAGTAACTTTGAGAGATTAAGGTTAGGTTACAAAAAAACACATTTTCGGATTTTCTACTCCAAATAGGGCAAAACTGGCACGCCAGTCTGAAAGTACAGGAAGAGGCCGTTGTATTGCCGTATAGTGCATC
This sequence comes from Actinernus sp. WN-2022, assembly GCA_030867875.1. Taxonomy (NCBI): domain Eukaryota; kingdom Metazoa; phylum Cnidaria; class Anthozoa; order Actiniaria; family Actinernidae; genus Actinernus; species Actinernus sp. WN-2022. The sequence goes on along the minus strand of JAOWCC010001634.1, from coordinate 78,095,091 downwards.
GAAATCCATTAAAAGGTCGAGAAATGGCGCCACTTTGAAATTTAGGTTACACAAGTAAATTAATGCGTACTTGTTGGCTTTAAAAGCCAGTAACTCACTTTTCAACGTTTTGATCCCAAAAATGCACCTTTTTTCTCAGACCTAGTGGAAAATGTACATCTTTCACTAAGCAAATCGTTGCGCCATACGTCAGGCAAAGTTGGTTTTTCGCGAAATTTTTTGAACTACTCCTCCCCACCCCACACCACCCTCATAAAATACCTACAGATCAATTATTGGAAAGAAAGGCCAGAAAAGTCGTAAACTGTCATTTGCCCTTTCAAGAAAGCGGCAAAAACACGAGTAACTGGCTTTTAAAGCTTAAAGGCACACAAGATCTACGCTGTTTCCACAAAAGGAGCCCTAGAACCTAAAACCCCCTTTTGTGAAAACATGCTAGATCTTGTGTGCCTTTAGCTTTAAAAGCCAGTAACTCGTGTTTTTGCCGTTTTCTTGAAACGGCAAATGACAGTTGAAGACTTTAATGGCCTTTCTATCCCATAATTTACTTGTGTGAGATCTATCCCATAATTTCTTTATTTGAGACCTAGAGGTTATGCTTAGGTTAGAAAAAGGCCATTTTCTGGTATTGTTACTCAAAATACAGGAAACTTCCATCCATTAATCGCAATCTACATGAAGAGAACGTTGTATTGCCGTATAGTGCATCGAAATCCATTGAAAGCTCGAGAAATGGCGCCACTTTGAAGATATTAGGGTACACAAGTAACTTTGAGAGATTAAGGTTAGGTTACAAAAAAACACATTTTCGGATTTTCTACTCCAAATAGGGCAAAACTGGCACGCCAGTCTGAAAGTACAGGAAGAGGCCGTTGTATTGCCGTATAGTGCATCGAAATCCATTAAAAGGTCGAGAAATGGCGCCACTTTGAAATTTAGGTTACACAAGTAAATTAATGCGTACTTGTTGGCTTTAAAAGCCAGTAACTCACTTTTCAACGTTTTGATCCCAAAAATGCACCTTTTTTCTCAGACCTAGTGGAAAATGTACATCTTTCACTAAGCAAATCGTTGCGCCATACGTCAGGCAAAGTTGGTTTTTCGCGAAATTTTTTGAACTACTCCTCCCCACCCCACACCACCCTCATAAAATACCTACAGATCAATTATTGGAAAGAAAGGCCAGAAAAGTCGTAAACTGTCATTTGCCCTTTCAAGAAAGCGGCAAAAACACGAGTAACTGGCTTTTAAAGCTTAAAGGCACACAAGATCTACGCTGTTTCCACAAAAGGAGCCCTAGAACCTAAAACCCCCTTTTGTGAAAACATGCTAGATCTTGTGTGCCTTTAGCTTTAAAAGCCAGTAACTCGTGTTTTTGCCGTTTTCTTGAAACGGCAAATGACAGTTGAAGACTTTAATGGCCTTTCTATCCCATAATTTACTTGTGTGAGATCTATCCCATAATTTCTTTATTTGAGACCTAGAGGTTATGCTTAGGTTAGAAAAAGGCCATTTTCTGGTATTGTTACTCAAAATACAGGAAACTTCCATCCATTAATCGCAATCTACATGAAGAGAACGTTGTATTGCCGTATAGTGCATCGAAATCCATTGAAAGCTCGAGAAATGGCGCCACTTTGAAGATATTAGGGTACACAAGTAACTTTGAGAGATTAAGGTTAGGTTACAAAAAAACACATTTTCGGATTTTCTACTCCAAATAGGGCAAAACTGGCACGCCAGTCTGAAAGTACAGGAAGAGGCCGTTGTATTGCCGTATAGTGCATCGAAATCCATTAAAAGGTCGAGAAATGGCGCCACTTTGAAATTTAGGTTACACAAGTAAATTAATGCGTACTTGTTGGCTTTAAAAGCCAGTAACTCACTTTTCAACGTTTTGATCCCAAAAATGCACCTTTTTTCTCAGACCTAGTGGAAAATGTACATCTTTCACTAAGCAAATCGTTGCGCCATACGTCAGGCAAAGTTGGTTTTTCGCGAAATTTTTTGAACTACTCCTCCCCACCCCACACCACCCTCATAAAATACCTACAGATCAATTATTGGAAAGAAAGGCCAGAAAAGTCGTAAACTGTCATTTGCCCTTTCAAGAAAGCGGCAAAAACACGAGTAACTGGCTTTTAAAGCTTAAAGGCACACAAGATCTACGCTGTTTCCACAAAAGGAGCCCTAGAACCTAAAACCCCCTTTTGTGAAAACATGCTAGATCTTGTGTGCCTTTAGCTTTAAAAGCCAGTAACTCGTGTTTTTGCCGTTTTCTTGAAACGGCAAATGACAGTTGAAGACTTTAATGGCCTTTCTATCCCATAATTTACTTGTGTGAGATCTATCCCATAATTTCTTTATTTGAGACCTAGAGGTTATGCTTAGGTTAGAAAAAGGCCATTTTCTGGTATTGTTACTCAAAATACAGGAAACTTCCATCCATTAATCGCAATCTACATGAAGAGAACGTTGTATTGCCGTATAGTGCATCGAAATCCATTGAAAGCTCGAGAAATGGCGCCACTTTGAAGATATTAGGGTACACAAGTAACTTTGAGAGATTAAGGTTAGGTTACAAAAAAACACATTTTCGGATTTTCTACTCCAAATAGGGCAAAACTGGCACGCCAGTCTGAAAGTACAGGAAGAGGCCGTTGTATTGCCGTATAGTGCATCGAAATCCATTAAAAGGTCGAGAAATGGCGCCACTTTGAAATTTAGGTTACACAAGTAAATTAATGCGTACTTGTTGGCTTTAAAAGCCAGTAACTCACTTTTCAACGTTTTGATCCCAAAAATGCACCTTTTTTCTCAGACCTAGTGGAAAATGTACATCTTTCACTAAGCAAATCGTTGCGCCATACGTCAGGCAAAGTTGGTTTTTCGCGAAATTTTTTGAACTACTCCTCCCCACCCCACACCACCCTCATAAAATACCTACAGATCAATTATTGGAAAGAAAGGCCAGAAAAGTCGTAAACTGTCATTTGCCCTTTCAAGAAAGCGGCAAAAACACGAGTAACTGGCTTTTAAAGCTTAAAGGCACACAAGAATCTTGTGTGCCTTTAGCTTTAAAAGCCAGTAACTCGTGTTTTTGCCGTTTTCTTGAAACGGCAAATGACAGTTGAAGACTTTAATGGCCTTTCTATCCCATAATTTACTTGTGTGAGATCTATCCCATAATTTCTTTATTTGAGACCTAGAGGTTATGCTTAGGTTAGAAAAAGGCCATTTTCTGGTATTGTTACTCAAAATACAGGAAACTTCCATCCATTAATCGCAATCTACATGAAGAGAACGTTGTATTGCCGTATAGTGCATCGAAATCCATTGAAAGCTCGAGAAATGGCGCCACTTTGAAGATATTAGGGTACACAAGTAACTTTGAGAGATTAAGGTTAGGTTACAAAAAAACACATTTTCGGATTTTCTACTCCAAATAGGGCAAAACTGGCACGCCAGTCTGAAAGTACAGGAAGAGGCCGTTGTATTGCCGTATAGTGCATCGAAATCCATTAAAAGGTCGAGAAATGGCGCCACTTTGAAATTTAGGTTACACAAGTAAATTAATGCGTACTTGTTGGCTTTAAAAGCCAGTAACTCACTTTTCAACGTTTTGATCCCAAAAATGCACCTTTTTTCTCAGACCTAGTGGAAAATGTACATCTTTCACTAAGCAAATCGTTGCGCCATACGTCAGGCAAAGTTGGTTTTTCGCGAAATTTTTTGAACTACTCCTCCCCACCCCACACCACCCTCATAAAATACCTACAGATCAATTATTGGAAAGAAAGGCCAGAAAAGTCGTAAACTGTCATTTGCCCTTTCAAGAAAGCGGCAAAAACACGAGTAACTGGCTTTTAAAGCTTAAAGGCACACAAGAATTCTTGTGTGCCTTTAGCTTTAAAAGCCAGTAACTCGTGTTTTTGCCGTTTTCTTGAAACGGCAAATGACAGTTGAAGACTTTAATGGCCTTTCTATCCCATAATTTACTTGTGTGAGATCTATCCCATAATTTCTTTATTTGAGACCTAGAGGTTATGCTTAGGTTAGAAAAAGGCCATTTTCTGGTATTGTTACTCAAAATACAGGAAACTTCCATCCATTAATCGCAATCTACATGAAGAGAACGTTGTATTGCCGTATAGTGCATCGAAATCCATTGAAAGCTCGAGAAATGGCGCCACTTTGAAGATATTAGGGTACACAAGTAACTTTGAGAGATTAAGGTTAGGTTACAAAAAAACACATTTTCGGATTTTCTACTCCAAATAGGGCAAAACTGGCACGCCAGTCTGAAAGTACAGGAAGAGGCCGTTGTATTGCCGTATAGTGCATCGAAATCCATTAAAAGGTCGAGAAATGGCGCCACTTTGAAATTTAGGTTACACAAGTAAATTAATGCGTACTTGTTGGCTTTAAAAGCCAGTAACTCACTTTTCAACGTTTTGATCCCAAAAATGCACCTTTTTTCTCAGACCTAGTGGAAAATGTACATCTTTCACTAAGCAAATCGTTGCGCCATACGTCAGGCAAAGTTGGTTTTTCGCGAAATTTTTTGAACTACTCCTCCCCACCCCACACCACCCTCATAAAATACCTACAGATCAATTATTGGAAAGAAAGGCCAGAAAAGTCGTAAACTGTCATTTGCCCTTTCAAGAAAGCGGCAAAAACACGAGTAACTGGCTTTTAAAGCTTAAAGGCACACAAGAATCTTGTGTGCCTTTAGCTTTAAAAGCCAGTAACTCGTGTTTTTGCCGTTTTCTTGAAACGGCAAATGACAGTTGAAGACTTTAATGGCCTTTCTATCCCATAATTTACTTGTGTGAGATCTATCCCATAATTTCTTTATTTGAGACCTAGAGGTTATGCTTAGGTTAGAAAAAGGCCATTTTCTGGTATTGTTACTCAAAATACAGGAAACTTCCATCCATTAATCGCAATCTACATGAAGAGAACGTTGTATTGCCGTATAGTGCATCGAAATCCATTGAAAGCTCGAGAAATGGCGCCACTTTGAAGATATTAGGGTACACAAGTAACTTTGAGAGATTAAGGTTAGGTTACAAAAAAACACATTTTCGGATTTTCTACTCCAAATAGGGCAAAACTGGCACGCCAGTCTGAAAGTACAGGAAGAGGCCGTTGTATTGCCGTATAGTGCATCGAAATCCATTAAAAGGTCGAGAAATGGCGCCACTTTGAAATTTAGGTTACACAAGTAAATTAATGCGTACTTGTTGGCTTTAAAAGCCAGTAACTCACTTTTCAACGTTTTGATCCCAAAAATGCACCTTTTTTCTCAGACCTAGTGGAAAATGTACATCTTTCACTAAGCAAATCGTTGCGCCATACGTCAGGCAAAGTTGGTTTTTCGCGAAATTTTTGAACTACTCCTCCCCACCCCACACCACCCTCATAAAATACCTACAGATCAATTATTGGAAAGAAAGGCCAGAAAAGTCGTAAACTGTCATTTGCCCTTTCAAGAAAGCGGCAAAAACACGAGTAACTGGCTTTTAAAGCTTAAAGGCACACAAGAATTCTTGTGTGCCTTTAGCTTTAAAAGCCAGTAACTCGTGTTTTTGCCGTTTTCTTGAAACGGCAAATGACAGTTGAAGACTTTAATGGCCTTTCTATCCCATAATTTACTTGTGTGAGATCTATCCCATAATTTCTTTATTTGAGACCTAGAGGTTATGCTTAGGTTAGAAAAAGGCCATTTTCTGGTATTGTTACTCAAAATACAGGAAACTTCCATCCATTAATCGCAATCTACATGAAGAGAACGTTGTATTGCCGTATAGTGCATCGAAATCCATTGAAAGCTCGAGAAATGGCGCCACTTTGAAGATATTAGGGTACACAAGTAACTTTGAGAGATTAAGGTTAGGTTACAAAAAAACACATTTTCGGATTTTCTACTCCAAATAGGGCAAAACTGGCACGCCAGTCTGAAAGTACAGGAAGAGGCCGTTGTATTGCCGTATAGTGCATCGAAATCCATTAAAAGGTCGAGAAATGGCGCCACTTTGAAATTTAGGTTACACAAGTAAATTAATGCGTACTTGTTGGCTTTAAAAGCCAGTAACTCACTTTTCAACGTTTTGATCCCAAAAATGCACCTTTTTTCTCAGACCTAGTGGAAAATGTACATCTTTCACTAAGCAAATCGTTGCGCCATACGTCAGGCAAAGTTGGTTTTTCGCGAAATTTTTTGAACTACTCCTCCCCACCCCACACCACCCTCATAAAATACCTACAGATCAATTATTGGAAAGAAAGGCCAGAAAAGTCGTAAACTGTCATTTGCCCTTTCAAGAAAGCGGCAAAAACACGAGTAACTGGCTTTTAAAGCTTAAAGGCACACAAGATCTACGCTGTTTCCACAAAAGGAGCCCTAGAACCTAAAACCCCCTTTTGTGAAAACATGCTAGATCTTGTGTGCCTTTAGCTTTAAAAGCCAGTAACTCGTGTTTTTGCCGTTTTCTTGAAACGGCAAATGACAGTTGAAGACTTTAATGGCCTTTCTATCCCATAATTTACTTGTGTGAGATCTATCCCATAATTTCTTTATTTGAGACCTAGAGGTTATGCTTAGGTTAGAAAAAGGCCATTTTCTGGTATTGTTACTCAAAATACAGGAAACTTCCATCCATTAATCGCAATCTACATGAAGAGAACGTTGTATTGCCGTATAGTGCATCGAAATCCATTGAAAGCTCGAGAAATGGCGCCACTTTGAAGATATTAGGGTACACAAGTAACTTTGAGAGATTAAGGTTAGGTTACAAAAAAACACATTTTCGGATTTTCTACTCCAAATAGGGCAAAACTGGCACGCCAGTCTGAAAGTACAGGAAGAGGCCGTTGTATTGCCGTATAGTGCATCGAAATCCATTAAAAGGTCGAGAAATGGCGCCACTTTGAAATTTAGGTTACACAAGTAAATTAATGCGTACTTGTTGGCTTTAAAAGCCAGTAACTCACTTTTCAACGTTTTGATCCCAAAAATGCACCTTTTTTCTCAGACCTAGTGGAAAATGTACATCTTTCACTAAGCAAATCGTTGCGCCATACGTCAGGCAAAGTTGGTTTTTCGCGAAATTTTTTGAACTACTCCTCCCCACCCCACACCACCCTCATAAAATACCTACAGATCAATTATTGGAAAGAAAGGCCAGAAAAGTCGTAAACTGTCATTTGCCCTTTCAAGAAAGCGGCAAAAACACGAGTAACTGGCTTTTAAAGCTTAAAGGCACACAAGATCTACGCTGTTTCCACAAAAGGAGCCCTAGAACCTAAAACCCCCTTTTGTGAAAACATGCTAGATCTTGTGTGCCTTTAGCTTTAAAAGCCAGTAACTCGTGTTTTTGCCGTTTTCTTGAAACGGCAAATGACAGTTGAAGACTTTAATGGCCTTTCTATCCCATAATTTACTTGTGTGAGATCTATCCCATAATTTCTT